>CM040126.1:380595442-381195442 GCA_022559845.1 Amorphophallus konjac | reverse complement strand
TGCCCCTAGCTTTACGGTGCTAACCATAGAAGGACATTCCAGAACAATCAACACCTTGGGATGAGCATCAGGAGATAGTGGAGTTTTGTCGTTCAGCACTAGAAGCATAAGATTCGGCATCTCCATTTGGCAATCGGGCATGAAGCACAACTCCCTTGCTAAAAGTACTGGACGGAACTGAGGGAGGGTGATGCGCAGCGTTGACGTGGCCGCCTCCCCAATAAACCGAGGGAAATTGCATAGGATGTGTAGAATGCCCCTGGTCCATGTAGAAGACACGGCCAATTGCCCCTTGAATGCTAAATTCATTAAACCTTTGGCGGCCGTGTGGGTTGGCACCATCCGGGCAAAAAACTCTTCTGGGCCAGTGCACTGAATAGCAATCAAGCGAGAGGTGATAACAACATCGACAGTAAATTCTCCGGCGAGCAAAGAGATTGCCACCGACCTCGCTTTTGAAGAAACCGGCACCAATGCACAGGAACTCTTCTTGGCGACCGTCTCCATAACAAGTGCAGGCTCATTATCCCTATAACAGCCAGGAACCAGGACTTGGACCGGCATGCGGGAAATAACATCTTGGATCTTGAAATGCACGATTGAAACCTGGCTTGGCTCCTTTTCTCCCTGGGGACTAGACCTGAGGGGCACCAAAGGTAGCGTGTACCTACTCCGTGAAGTGGGAAGTGGTAGAGGAATATTAGAAGGAGGAGGTTTGAAGGGCGCAGGTGGCGTTAGTGCAAGTGATGGAGAAATACTGATGATGATGGGCATGGGTGGAGGTAAAGGCAAAAGTGGAGGTATGGGTTTAGGGTCGGCCCGCTCGGGCTGAGAGGATGATAGCGAAAGAAGTGGCATCGGTCGCGGGGATGGTTGTGAAGGTGACAGAACAAGGATCGTTACGAGGGGAGGTGATGAAGACGGTGGTGACGGTAATGGGGATAATGGAGAAGGTGATGATGGAGATGTGGCAAAGGGAGGCGGCAAAGATGGGGGTGGAGAAGGTGGTGGCAAAGGGGGTGATGTGGTTGATGGAGATGGTGAAGGTGAAGAGGAAGGAATTGAAGGTAGGGGTGGGGAAGGAGAAGGAGAGGAAGGCAGTGGCGTAGAGGAAGAAGTGGTAGGTGGTGGCACTCTTCGGTGTATCTTTACAACACATCGAGAGGCATTGGTGACACGAGTGGTGGTGGAAACGGAGGGTGAAGGAGAAGTTGCCCGAGCGGAGGCTAGGGTAGGTAAAGGCGGTGGAGGAGATGGGATAGAGGAAGAAGTGGGTAACGGAGCAGGTACCTTATCAACTGAAGAAACACCAGGGTGCCCCTGGTCATGACGTGGAGACGGTTGCTTAGGCGGCACGGCTTGCTGCTGCTGCTGCTTGCTGCTGAGGTCTGAAACAACTTGGCATATGGTAGCCCAATCAATCATCTTCTTGTCTTCTAGACTGTAAACAAGTTCTCGGAACTCGGAGTAATTCTCGACCACATGCCCCTGTTGACGATGGAATTCACAGAACTGGAGCAAATTCTCGATCGTGGGTCGGCAAGGCACAACCGGAGGGAGTTGCAACGCATGGGTGGCCGCCAAAGTGCTGAAAACGTCTGTAAGAGATTCCGGTAACGAAGAGTGAGAAGCCGGCTTCGGGCAAGGTGGATGCCGAGGGGTGTGAAAAGGTAATGGAGATGGTAGCGGGGGTTGCGTAGGCAAGGGGGACTGCGTAGGCAAAGGCGGAGGGCTAGAATGATGTGGCGGTGTGGAGGGAGTGGGAATGTAATGGACGGCATCTACCTACTCTGGGTGTAGTGCTTCCTTGACTGGAGGTGGAGGGGTGTGGTGAGATGAAATAGCGGAAGGCCGACTCGTGGAGGGATGTGAGGTGGAGCACATGGAGGTATAGGGGTGTGGGGGAGCGGAAGGCCGACTCGTGGAGGATATGTAGTGGAGGGCTGACTTGCGGTGGAGGGCGGAGGGAAAGTGTATGTAGAAGGTGACGGCGGAGGAGGCTCATGGTCAAAGGAAACTAGGAGTTGTTGGCTAACGAAGTGGGCTCGATTGTAAAGCTGTTGCCAGGATGTGATATCGTTCAGGGCTAAGATACACCTGAGCTCGGGCGTTGCATTAGAAATAACCATATTGATCTGCTCGCCCTCTAGAATATGCCCCGGGACTTGCACGACTAGGCGACGCCAGCGGTCGGCAAACATGGAGAATTCCTCACCGGGCTTCATCTTCTCCTGGGCCAGATCAACCATGGAATATCTGGGCCCCACCTGGTCTTGGTATTGCTGAATAAATCTTGCTTGAATGGCTTGAAAAGTCATCATCTGCTCCTGCGGCAATGTGAAGAACCAATCCTTGGCCGAGCCCTCTAAAGATAGGCCAAACAAATAGGCCATCACGCGTTGATCATGCTGGAACTGGGCCGACTCATATAAGAACTCCTTCAAATGGATATAGGGGTCACCGACTCCACCATAGCGGCGATATGTGGGAATTTGTGAACGCGGTGGGAGTTAAAGACCTTGAAAGGCAAACGGGATGTCCGAAGAAGTTTGAGGGTTGATTCGGCATTGTAATTCATCAAGTTGGTGTTGGGCCTGAGTGAACATCTCCTCGGTAGGAAGAATCCGAGAAGGGTATGAACCAGCCTGAGCAAGAGATGATGAATTTAGACCAAGGTAATGATGATGGGCCGGATAAGGGGACCCAACCTGAGAAGAAGGAAAGCCCATTCCAGGAAGGGAGGAATGCGTGGGCTTGGAGGAATCATGTATGTAAGAATGAGGATTGATTGGGTTAACAGCAGCACGGGCGGGGTAAGAAGGCCCGTTTAAAGAATAGGGTCCAATGGAGGAATAAGGAGATGGGCCCACATGGGAAGAGGAATCCACACGGGGGTAAGAAGATGGAGAAGTATAGGAATAAGGTACAGGGGAGAAGTGCTCCATGGGGAAAATGGAGACTTTATACAGTGAACTTCAAATGACTATAAGGATGGGAATGAACCTAAGACAAATGTAGCTAAATGGAGACACACGAAGATGAACTAGACCAAATAAGTCTAATCTGACAAAAGGATGCAAATGACGACACTATGCAACCTACAATGGAGAAGATAGATGAGAAAAGAATCAACCAATTACCCACACAAATTCCAAGTGATGCGCGAAGATTTTTATAAGTTCTCTTTTAGTACCTTAGTGTATTAATTAAAATGGGAATTCACTCGACCACAAAGTACCTAAACAGGGTGAGAATGGAGAACTGGCAGACTCTAAAGAACTCTCTCTCGCACGAATGCAGACCCTAGACTGGGAGGTGGTATGGTACAATCTGCCCGGCATCCGTGTGGGAATCCACGGCTCACGGGGGCTTACGGAGGTCCTCGGCAAGGTCCCCTAGTCGGCTCCAAGGAGTATGGAGACGAGAGGAAAACCCTACCTCGGTAGGAATGCAACTAGATATGAGTGAAATGCATGAGTCCTATGTGCACCGGAGTGCATGCAAAGTCTAGCCTAGAAACTAGCAACCAATGACCAAAATAAACATGCGAGGATGAAAACAAGTAGGCAGCAATAACATATAACCAGGGGGAAGATCAATAAATGGCACCAAGGAGATCAAATATCATGGAATATGACAATCAAAAATGAAATAATGATGCACGGTAACACCACAAGGACGGTCCATATGCGACCGCTCAAAGGGACAGATGGTCTGTACAGAACCGTATAAGCCAGGGTGCAACAGAACAACAGAATAACTGCACAGGAATCACAGAGTGCTGGAAATGACGGACGGCATAGATGAGAAGCGTACCAGGAAGAATGGTCTGTGAACAGCCGCGTAAACTCTCGGACGGGTCTCCAGAAACCGTGCACCTACAACCAGAACACCCAGAAGCATACCTGTGCCAGGACGGCCAGGAACAGGCCGTCCGGCAATTTGGACGGTCTATGGGAAGCCGTCTATGACAGGACGCTCGCAGGAGAACTGGCACCGTTCGCAGGGAAGGACGGTGGATGATCAGCCGCCCAAACGGTGAACGGCTCTGTGAGAACCGCTCACGTTCCAGAAGGTAGAAAACGCAACTTAACCTGCAATCACTCCAAAAGGGGACTAACACAATGAAAGAGGGGTCAGCAAATCACAAGCACGATGGGCACTAGGTGTCCCACCATGATCGCCACAAAAGAAGGGTGTAGATATATTTTCTCCCTCCCGTCTGTTCCTTCCATGTGTCTTCCCAATGTCTATTCTACCATATCCGACATGAGAAACAGATGAAGACAGAAGGAAAAGGGGAAGTATAACAAACCGTGATCGCCACCAAAGCGCCAGACGTGATGAACACGCCGTGCCTTGGAAAGAGGGAGAGACACTCGCCTAGCTGCAGCGCTGGGAAGATGGGCGGTTCAGGGAGAACCGTCTATAGGTTGTACGGTCTTACGATAGACTGCCTAAGGGAACTGTAGAAGGTGCGGGATGAAGGACTCCTGGCTGTTGAACGGTTCTGTCATGACCGCAGGAAGATGATGGACGCTCCAATCGGCACTGCACGTCCTCTCGAACGGACCGTAGAGCACCGCGCAAGACCACCGAGTCAGAAGTCGCAAAGGGGTCCAACCTCCACCCTCTCCAGCCAGCCAGAGGGGATGGGCCTCGTGCTAGGGATTGTTGACCTGCAAAAACAACGTGAAGACACAAAGAAACAACCTAGATTAGAACTGAATGGTGTAGTAAATGTCAAAATAATGAGGAATGAATGTGACTAAGCAGAAAGGGGGATACCTGGGGGATTTTAAACCCCTAGGGTGTCAAAAAACGTGGGTGGATGTGTGCATGGTAATGAGGATGAAAAAAAACGTGGGGAGAAAGTAGCAAAAGCAATGCATGCGATGACAAAGAAGACAAAACCAATCAAACGTAAAAGACTCAAAACTCGACTACTCCCTGAACCGGAGGCTTGTATAGACGTAGAAAGCCTCCCTCCTTGGTGCTAGGTCACTCAAGAATGCGGCAGGACTTTACCGTCGACCAAAATCTTCCGCCCTTTCAAACCCGGCCTTTAGGGTCTATTTATAGAGCACCTAAAGTCCTAGCTCGAAATTAGGGTTTAGAGGCATTTTCAGGTCGAGATAATCAAAGGAAAATTGTAGATAATCAGATTATCTCTTATCCAGTCGAAATGGCACTCAAAATGGTTGATTATCCACGGAGAAAATGATGGGAGAAGTTAGGGATAAAACCACGGATAAAAGGGATAAAATCTGTTGAAATTCAGCAATCGAACGGATGAACGGTCTTACGATAGACCGCCCAACTGGATGTGCGGTCATGTCCTGGCCGTCCAACCCTGTTGGTGGAAATTTAAAATAATTCATAAATAATCCAAATTATCCATCGAACTGACCGAAACCTTTGCCGTTGGACTCTCATAGATGAACGGCTCAGATGAAACCGTTCAAACGTTGAGCGGCCAAGGACAAACCGTTTTAGCCTTGTCGGTGATAAATGGATTAATTGGATAATTATCTGAGAAAATCATTAAGCACAGGACTCCGAGAGATGAGCGGTCACCATTAGTCCGTCCATCACGTTGAACGGCTATGAAAGGGCCGCATAAAAGCTTGTCGGTGGAAATTCAGAAAATTACCCACAATATTCCAAAATAGATGAACAGTCCACAGTCAACCGCACATGGATTGAGCAGCCAGGGAGGAATCGTACATGCACATGCACGCTTGAGACTCATAGAAAAGCCCAATCAACCAAAACCAAGGCCCGTTAAGCCCTGAATCAACTTGGACCTAACCAAGGAGGGAGGCAACCCATAAAACTGGCCCAAAATATGCCTGAAAATAGCCCCAACGAGTGATGGACAACTCGAGACATCAACAAATGGGAGTAAGAGGAACAGCTCAACTTATCGGTAAAAAATGAGTGTCAACACTCCCCACCTGTGATGCATTAATAAAAAAACATAATAACGAAAATAACAATAATACTAATAAAAAGGGAATAGTAATAAAAATTAAATAAAAAAAGGAGGGTATAATGTACATGTAATAAAAGAAGAATCGATAAGCAGCACATAAAAATGAATAAATAAACAAATAAATAATAATAACAATAAATGATGATAATGGTAATGAATAGAACGATGCGGCTCTCATCGCCCCCAGACCCTACGCATGGGAATATCATTAAGGCCTTCATGGGTCACGCTTAGGCCTCGGGTCCGTCCCGATTATGGTCATTGGCTGACCCATATCCTCGGCCTATAGCCCGCTCCCTTTGAATACATATTGGTTCTGGGATCTGATCCCGGGACATTCCCCCGTTGCCCCTTGGCACTGGAAATATTGACGATGCCTACGCGAGCCTGACTTCGACCGCGGGGGGCCCACCGCAGTATGGTCGCAGCTTGATCTTGCACCGGGCCGACAAACTTGTTGGTTTCTGACCGCTTTAATAGAGAATTAACTGAACGTTTCCTGCTCCTCTGCACAATAAATTTATCGTATCCCGACATACACATGTTCCGGTTTTCCCATGACGATTATGCTAGTCTAAAGCCGGACACTCGTCCGAACATTAACTGGTCCCCTGAGTGACCGACATGTTTCAAATACTTGCTTCCCTAGACATCGGGCTTTCCGACTGATCCGAAACCGCTATCGGCTTGTTTCTCTCAATATAATTTCCTGGCCATGAGGCCCTGATTCCCGACGATTAATTAAGGGTGTTCCCCTCTCCGAGGGGATGTAAATAACGTCATGACCTTTATGGCGCGACGGATTTTGGTCCCGACACAAACTACACAATCGTCTAATTAGTCAGATCGAGTGCACCATGGGCTTCCTCGAAGCCCGAACAAATCGTCACTTTGTGACTGGCACGCCCACGCACTTAATAAACGCCAATAAACGAACAAACAACTGCTTTGATAAAAAGTGCGTCCACACCGGGCGGTGGTGGTGGGAACCAGTAGTCGTCATAACCGTTTCTTGTTGCCCTAACAGGGGTCTTGGCTTCAGAGGTCTTCTGAGACCGTTCTGCATATAGAGGAGCGTCCAGCAGGTGACACTCGAATACTTCAAACGGGTGGAGGTATGCAGATATCTTCCCCTCCTTCCCCTCCTAGGTGTACTTGAGGCATTGGTGTTGCGTGGAGGGCACCACCATGTTCTCATGTAGCCAGGGGCGGCCAAGCAACGCCTTGTACGAGGTGTGAGAGTTGATGACATAGAACCGCACCCTCATAGTAAGATCTGCCAGAGTGAGTGTAAATTCCGCTACTCCCAGCAGCACTTCACATTTTTGGTTGAAGCCAGCGATACGCATATCTCTGACTTTATCGAGGCGCACGTTGAAGTGGTACCTCTGATATATTCTGTAGGACAGGATGTTGACAGTTGCTCTGGGATCTATCAGGATTCTGCTCAGCTCCCGGCCATTCAGTTGTCCTCTCATGTATAGCAGCCTGTTGTGGCTAGTAGTGGGGAGTAGCATGTCCTCCTGAGTGAATGTCACATTGGCTTCTGGCAGTGCTTCAGCCAAACATGCTTCGTATTGAGCAGGCATCTACAGAGCAGTAATGATCGCCTGTCGGGTCTCTTCACTCAAGGAGAGGATTTCCCAAACAGTGAATCTCGCTGGGAGCTTTTTCAACAATTTGACTACCTGACTTCCTGCTCGGACATTGGACAGCTTCATTTCCTCCGCCCACCTTTGCTTGGGAGAATCTTGAACCACCGCCCCTGATGGGCCCGCTTCATCGGACTCTGAGGCCGCACTTTTCTGCTTGGTGTCGCCCTCCTGTTGTCCCCCATCAGCTGTCATTGGGCAAGCTTCATATTCATCTGGAATCCCAGAAGGCTGTTGAAGCTGCGGGTGAGTGTCCCCGACTGCAGGGTCAGCACCTTGACAAGGCTGCTTTCCCTTTGACATTTTTAGAAATTCCAGAAAGGAAGGAGTAGTAGTACTGTCCCCATTCTGACTGTATAAAACTGAAGGAGGAGGGATTTGGACTCCCCTGACCTCTGGAGGGGGTATCCTGTAGGATTGCTCCCCTGAAGATGATATTGTGGTTGGCGGGCGGCTGACGCCCCCATCTTCGGCCCGATCGGGTTGCATGTGTAGCAGTCACTGCTTCAGCCTGGCTTGCCCCGGCGGCGGGCGTAAGGCATATTTCCTAATCATCTTCCTCATTGGGCAGATTGAAGAGGGTAGACAGCGTATTGCAAGAAAGGACTATGTCCTTTGTGGCCTTGCTGGCTTTTCTTTTATTTCTTTGTTTCTTCTTCTTTTCTTCGGCAAGCGCTTGCCCCCAGAACAGGCCGCCATCCTTGTCTGATGCTTTGTCAGCTTCCTGCTCCTGCTTTATTGAAAGTTGTTCTAATTCCTGCCACGGGACATGATCCTGCATCAGTAAAGGTTTCAGTTTGGGCTGTACATATTCATCTAGCCCGTTTATATAGTCTTGCAGCCGTCGGGCTTCTGGACTAATCTCCTTGACCATCGGCAGTGGAGTCTATCTTCTTCGATTGTATGTAGGTATTCTGATAACTGCAGGTGGATTGGTCCACATAGGTGCCGCCTCTGGTAGAGTGGGTCATGGTGTAATTCCACGAATCTGCACTCCCACTTTCGGGCGAGGTGTGCCTTTCTTCTTGGTTTTTGCAGGGACTTGCTGCCATCCCTCTTGCTCTTTTATTGGTGTCAGGAAGTAAGCCTCATAAGCATGTTGAGTGCTGGCTTCCGTGATCTCTTCAGGCAACGCCTGATACAGGGAGATCATATTGACCGTGGCTCTTCTCAAAGGCGCCTCATGAGGTTGTGGATGGTCAACCTTGTACTCCCCCAAGTCTATTTCTTCTTTCTTGACCATGCCTTCAATGATATCCTTGAAAATATAGCAGTCTTCAATCGGGTGCCCCAGCATCCGGTGATAGGGGTAGAACCTTGGGTTGTCTTTTCTTTTCAGGTCTTCCGGCCTTTTCGGTTCGGGCAGGGTAACCTTATCATATTGGGTCACCTAGTCGAACAGGACTTTGGTCTTTTCTTTTGGGAAGGAGTAGGCCTTCTTCATTTTATCCCAGAGTGAGGGACCCTCTCGGTTGTCTCCGGTTTTAGCAGGTTGAGGGGCAACTGCCTTCTTGCCCTTGTCCTTTTGTTGTTAAAATGACTTAATGTCAAGAGTGTTTGCTTCTTTAGGCGTTGAACGCCGCTCTGCTGTTTTCACCTTTTGTGCAGTGGCAGCAGTTGATGCAGGGGCAGGTCTTGCCAGGAAAGCTTCCACATGAGCCACGACATTGTTCAGACGGTCGAATGACCGGATTTCCATTCCAATCATCTTTTCCAATACCTCTCTCATGCGGTTCTGTTTGCATATTTGCACGGCATCCTCCTGATGCGGGGGCCGCTTGCATCTCATTCCGAGGTTCCTCCACCTCTTGATGTATTCAAGAGCTGTTTCATTTGCCCTTTGCCTTGTCGAGTAGAGCTCGGCCACTATAACCTCCCTCTCAGTGACGTGGAATCTTTCTCTGAATTTCTTCTGCATATCTGGCCAGTCGCTGATCGACCCGGCCGGGAGGCTGGAATACCATTCAAACGCGAGCCCTATCAGCAAGGACCCGAAAAATTTCAGCAGATATGACTCGTCGGTGGCCAGATCGCCCATGACGGTCATATAGTAAGCGACATGCTTCTTCGGGGATCCCTTCCCGTTGAACTTGTCGAACTTGGGTGGCTTGTTGACTCCGGGAGGGAGTCGCTTAGCAGCATGATGTGGTGGGTATGGCACCCGGTATGCATCAAATGCGACGTAGTCGCCTTCACTTCGCTCGGCAAGCTTTAGCTCAATCATTCTTTCCACCATCAGCTTGTTCACGGCAGTTGGATCGACCAGTTCTGGGTAGAAGTGCGCCGGCTGCCGATAAGGGGTGACCAAGGCGGTCGCCTGCGGAGGAGGACGCAGCAGTGGAGGCGCCTGGTGCACCTGTGGTAGTACGGGCGGCATTAGAGGCGGTGGTGGGCGCTGCTGAGTGGTCACCAAGCTGGGCTCTACCGGCTAGGGTAGGGTGTAAAGTGGTGGGAAGTCACCTAGGTTGAAGGCTCCTCGTGATGATTCGGCCTGCATCTCAGGCTGCTTAGAGGTCGAGGCTTGTTCTGTCTTTTCCATTAGCAACTTCTTCAGAAGCTCTATCTCCTGCTGATATCTCTGGAGTACCATCAACACCGACGGATCCATGGTTGCCGTGGTGGGAATAGCTTCTGTCGTTTCCCCTGATGCACCTTCAGGCGGGGTATCTATTAGCACATCCTCTTCTTCCGTGGTCACCACATTTGCAGTTAAAATGGTGAACCCATCAGTTAGGACTTGCTTTTCCTTTGCAGCAGCCAGCATCTCTCTTGCGGTTTCTGTTCTTCGGGTGTTCAGCTCGGGCCTTTCGGCCAATCGAGCCAGCTCCTGAGGTTCCCCAGGCAGTCTTTCATATTGGCCGGACACTCCAGCCATATTGCAAGTGAAGACTTGCATTCCTTTCCTTCAGCGATGGACCCTCCTCTTTGGATGTTGAGGGAAGGTCGGTCTCTCGAAGACGGAGACTCTTCTCTCCTCCTGCTGATGAGGAGTGGCTTTATCGGCTTCAATTTCAAAGCCGTCTTCATATCCATTATCATCAACTGACGATGTCATTCCTCTTTCTTCTCTTTCTTCGACTGCCATTGGTGGGCAGTCGTCTTCTCCTATCATGGCTGCTTGCAACAGCCGTTGTTGGCCCAGTGAGGGGTTGCTCATACCCCTGAAGTAGTTTCTGACCACACTGGTCATCTCTTCCTGCCCTAGCCCCTGATGCAGGACTGGGGATGGTTGTCGACCTCCGATTGGAGGGATGTAAGCCAGCCGAGTTCTTTCGGTAGGTTGTTCAAATCTACTCCCTGTTGTAGGGATATCAGCTTGTCGGGCGCATGCCCTGAAGCTTGCGCGGTGAGGAGGCTCCGCAACAGTCTCTTCTCTTCTTGGGGCCAACGCCCTCTAATTCTTTTCCTTCGCCTGGATGGGCTTAGAGTAGTAGTAGGCAGGCGCCTCTCGGCGAGCAGGTTGGACCTTCTTAGGGATCCAGACTTGTTTAAACTTCTTGGGCCTTGGGGCCAGAGCTCTTCGGCCTTGGCGGCCTCCTTCTTCTTTCTCAACCCTCCTTCCGGAAAGAGCCTGGAAGGAGTTGCGGGTTGGCACAGCAGCAACCACCTGGTCAGGAATTGCTTGGGTCTCACGTCTATCTAGGAAGATCTGGATGCCCCCAATCAAGACAGATTTCCCGGACACTGACAATCGTCGGGTCATAGGAACAGCAGGTCCCCGGCGGGAACTCCCCTGGCGGAAATTCCGAGGCTTGTAGTGGTATGTGGGGCGAGCCCCTTGGGCCACATGATGTACCATGCAGCTAATCCGCAGAGTCTGCCCGGTCGCCAGACTCTTGCAGCTTCAGGCGTTGTGGGCCCCTGTCTTCATGGCAGCTTCTTGTTCGGTTGGCTCCAAAAGCTCGACCTCCAGTATGTCGGTGAAGGCCACCCCCAGGAAGTTGGGGAAGCCGACCGACGGTGGGAAGGAACCAAATATCATTGGCACCGCTAGGTACCCGTCGACAGCATGGTTGGCCACGATCTCGTGGCCGAAAGCTAGCGCAGTGAGTCTAGCAGCCATTGTTACTTTCCCTGTAAATAGGACAAGCAAACGATCATCATTCTTTGGGAGGGCCTCGAGGACCGTTTATCTTGGCAAAGAGATGAGAGGACAACTCAGTCCCACCGGACGTGCCAAGCTATGTTGGCGAAGAGTTGTGAATTCATCTTCTTTATTGTTATTATATCTGAACTAGACCGTTCGTTCTGTTATTCACGTGGGGCATGCCAGTCACTAGGTGACTAGTTTATTATGCGCTCAATCTGACCCGAGTCGGGCCATTGTGAAGTTCGTGTCAGGACCGAAAGTCCGTCATACCATAAAGACTATGGCATTAATTACATCCTTTGATAAGAAGGAAAACCTCTGATTAGTTGCCGAGATAACGAGCCGTTCGAGGTTGAAATAGAATGTAAGGAAATGCATGTGATGATGAAGCCTTTGAGGCCGCATGGAATGATTCATTGATCGTTTTCTTAATCATGCAGAGCAGGCATGGTTCATTACATTCGAGCCTTCGGTACGAGGCGGAGGACGTAGGTCCGAAGACCACCATCTCGCATGGTCAAGACTTCCGGTCGGGTGTGACCTGACCTTCCATCGATGACATTTGATATACCGAGGTCTCATTCAGGCAAGCATGCGCTAACAAAGTTCATAAGAATGCATATCTATGTCTAACGCATGGACTAGCAAGTGCATGATGATAGATGGTTTCAAATTGGAAAGCTTCTTTTTATTTGACTTATGGTTGATTACGTCGACCGACACAAGCTGTGGAAGGCGAGGTTTGGATCGAGAATGAGAGAAGAGTTAAAACAGCGTGACAAGCGCATTCTTTATTCAAACCGGCGTGGGATAGCATAGGTATAGGGGTTATACGGCGCGGGGTAAGGTAGGAAAAGGGGTTAAAATGGCGCGGCCAAGGATAAGGGCTTAACCGACGCGCCCCATCCAGGGCGCGCTGGATTAGGGCGCGCCGGATGTCGGCCAAGTTAAAAAAGTTGAATTTGAGTGTGAAATTATTCCGGCGCAGGGGGATACCGCGCCGTATTAGGGCGTGTTGGATTAGGACCGCGCCGGATTAGTTGATTTTTGATGATTTTTAGATGTTTTTCAATTTATTTGACCCATGGACAAGTGTTGAGTTGTTTTATGGATGAATTGAGGTCTAGGATGCCCTTGAAGCAGGGTTGAGACTCGTGCGAGGTTCATACTCGAGCATGAAAGTTAAATGATTCGAAATTATGTCTTATTAAGCCCAAACTGTGGGGGCAAATGGTCAATAAGTTTTGGAAAAAATTTGGCAGCACCTCCCCCGGTCCAGAGGATTGCGGGGGGAAAGCGGAGGCATACCCACGGATGGGGTAAACTCCTTAATACCGGGTGGCACAACGGCGGCCGGCAGACCCAAACGGATAGGAAACCCCAAGAACTAGCCTACCAGGGGCACCATCGTTCCGTGGGTTGAACATGATCAGATAAGGTGACCAATGAGAGAGGTGAGGACCCCGAGGGCTAGCCTGCGAGGGGCGCACGACCCATAGTCAACTCATAATCCGGAAAAGGGACGACTAATAGAGAAGGAAACCCCGAGGGCTAGCCTACGAGGGACACACATCCCATAGTCACCGCAATGTCCCTGAGGACAGTGGATTTGATGTCGGGCTAAACCCTGTCAATGTTCACATTATGGCCCATAGGGATATTCATCACTCGCAGATGGAACCCTTTGACCAAATGGCGGTTCTGAGGTATCAATGGGGTATGTCCCCCTCCCCGGTGTATTAAAGCTAAAGTTATCAGAAATAACAAAGCTCGGCAATTCTAAATCACATGCGGAATAGGGAGGATATAATAGCATATCACAATGGTTAATGAGTTGGCGAATCGGCGCTCACACGGTTAGCATGTTAATGCTCACGGGGCTAAGGGGTTACCACTCACGGAGGTAGATAGTTAGTATACAGATTAAGGGGGTTAGTGGACCAACATTCACAAAGGGTTAATAGGTTAGCCCGGGTACTGAGATGATCAAGCTACGAGAACATTCATTCGAGCAACCAGCATATAACTGGCACAGAATGAACGCGCATGCTTTAGAGGCGACCCCATTCCCTCTGGACTATGGAGAAATGTCGAGGGGTATTGAGGGAATCGATCTCGAACCGGAATGGATAGAGATGCACACACAAGTGTGTCTCTAACCATAAAACCCACAGCACATATACAGCAAGGCATGGCCATTGCGTTAGAAGGGAGGAGCCCCGGGGAAGACATCAATGTAGCCCGTATGACTCCAGGGCATGGTCGGCATCACGAGATGAAACACAACGTTCATATGCGAGGCGACTGAACATGTAAATCGAGGGAAGAGTAGAAGAAGCATACACAACAGTGCAGATTATTCATTCCATCAACGGGAAAGTAACTACGTAGAATATCACAATCATTCGGTGCGGCCCGGCATCGTTGCTCGGCGGTCATTTCATTAGTTACAGAGAGAGGGTTACAGAGGAGAAAGAAATGAAGAGGTGGTGAGGGGGGGAGATGGGCTCATGTCATCGCCCCTCCCCCCTCACTTACATTATATCAGACGGGAGAAATCAGAGAGACTCGTCGGAAGAAACCCGCGAAACCCACCTAAACTCTTCCTCCAAAACAGAGTATCGGATTCCGGCGTCTCTTCTCTGGCTCCGAAGCTATTCAGGCAAGACAGGGAAGACGGCGGCGAGAACCCTCTCAGTGGAAACCCTACTTCTCCCCCAAGGCTCCTCTCTCCCTCGGATGAACAGGCTCTGATTGGCTCTCAGACTCTGCCCCTCTCTCTTCGGATTCTCTCTGCCAACTTCTTCTCTCCTTTTTTTTTTACTTGGTCGAATCAAGTGTATATATAGATGGGCTATTACGGCGTGGAGAATGCGCGCCGGGAGAGGCCCTTTAGCTCTTGGCGCGCCGGGTAGGAGGGCGCCGGGAAGAGGGGCGCGCCGGTGAAAGGGCGCGCCGGATAAGCTCCATTCATTTGACGTGAGTCAGACAGTGGGTCCCGAACTGGCTCCGGGGCTCACTGTGACCATTCATCTTGCCGCGGTCTTGCAAAACCTTGGTGAGAAGTCCTGATGAAGTTCTCGGGTCGACGTGCAACCTTCTTCGGAACCTCGTGTATCTTTAGCTTGAACACGCGGGTTTTCCGCTGACACAGCCCTCGACACTGTGGTTCGTGCTGCTGGCTCGGCCTGACTTGTGCTCGAAGCTCTCTTGAGGGGTGGAATGCCACCTCGGATGCTTTCGCCCTGACTGGGTGATCATTTGGTCACTAGCGGACCCAATATGATGAGAAGCCATACCCATGCCGGGTAATCGGGGTCTTCCACTAACAGAGCCTTCGGTCCCTTGTTCTGAAGGGCCAAAGGCGTTCTTTCACCTCGGGAGGATCTTTCATTCAGGTGGCGGGCCACCAGGTATACCCCTGTCCTTGATCGGACAACGGATGCATTCTCGTCCTTGGTCGGATGAAGGATACATTCTCATCCTTGGTCGGACGACGGGCACATCCTTTTCCTTGGTCGGACGACGGATGCATGCTCGTCTTTGGTCAGACGACAGATACATTCTCGTCCTTGGTCGGACGACGGGTACATCCTTGTCCTTGGTCGGACAGCGGATCCATTCTCGTCCTTGATCGGACGACGGATATTGTCTACGCGGTACGACCGAGTCGATACCGGTTCATTGGGCAGGTTTGATGACACTGCCGGTTTGTGGTGTATTCTTCTCGATCCTCCTGAGGTGAAGTCCCCGGCGCTCATACTGGGTGACCTGAGGCTCTGGCAGCTTGAGAAGGCTTCAGTGTATTAATCTTCTTCGGCTTCTCTACTTCAGTGGGCTACATCATTCGTCTCTGAGACTTGATTGCCATTGACTATATTTTGAGTGCCAACAGATCCTTAGAATGATGGTTTTGAGGTCGATAGAAGCGTCTATTTGGGTTGGTTAGTCTTCTATTAGAATTAGGATAGAGATTTAATTGATAATTATTTAATTAAATTATTTTTATGTTAGGTGTCCTAATCTAAATAAAATAATTGAGATAAGATAATATTAAGTAATTAAATCTAGCGATTTATTTAAATTGTCAAAAGATGAATTAGAATTAGATAAAAAAGGGTTACCTTATAAACTTAAATCATTCTTTACTCAAGCATAAATAATATAAAATAAGTTGGGGTAGGGTAATGTAGCTTTGGCTTGGGGTCATCTTCCAACTTGATTAGTTTAATTTAGTTTGAATTCTTAATAGGATAAACCCTAAATAAAATTTGTTAGAAGGGTTGGCGGCGGTTAACTGAGTGGAGTTAAGTGGTTAGACCCTAATTCCCATCTTACAAGCGCTCTAGATAGATTAACCCCCTTTTTGACCTCTTGCGATCTAACCACAACCTAAACAACTACTGAGTGTGTGGAGACTCTTATGCAGGGTTTGCCGTCTCGATCGTATCGATTGTCTTGATTTTTTGCTGGGATGATACAGTATGTTATTATCTCACTCCGTCTTACTTTGTCCATAATATATATATATATATATATAATATATGTTAAATAATATAATAAAACTCTTAGGTCGGTTGGTTAAGTTGTTTGTTTGGTTTTTTCAAGATGTCTCATGTTCGAACCTTGCGAATGCCCGTGGGATTTAAATTTTTTTAATTAAAAATCTTTAAAATAAACTCAAAAACGCATAAAATCGATAGATTTCGAACTCAGCCCGCCCCCAAAACAAGAGGAATCACTTAGCCAACTTACCTATGAAATATTTCATTGTTAAAATAACATATATAGTATATAAAATGTCCCGGTTGCGTCCCACAGACCGGTCGTCCCGATCTGTGACTAAGACGGACGGTCCAACCCGTCCCGTCTCGATTTGGAAAACCATGCTCTTATGTGAAGGATGCATACATAATATAAGCTTAAAACCTCCTCCGGATCATTTATAATCTATGATGCCCTTTTAACGCTGTAGCCAACCTGTGCTTAATCAGATCTAAACACTCTAAACCCGGATCTTTCCCAACCTGAGAGAGGGCGGCCACCGTGGGAGCCTAGTTCGTGGGCTTTTGAAGAGAAAAAAAAAGGAGATGATTTATTCTCCTTCGAAGACTTATTCTTGATGTTTAGAAAGAGGTGATTCTTGAAGTATTAGTTCGTGGGAAGGGTTATTCTTCGTGTAAGGAAACCCCTCATCCAGGTTCAAAGTATAAAATCTAAACTTTAATCTACGTGTCTCAGCCAAAAAAAAATAGAAAAACGACTCTTTAATCTCTACAAATCTGATCACCTATATCCTTGCAAAACGTACATCTGATCCGTTAGTTTAAATCTGAGATTTGACCCCTTTAAATATGATTTTTTTATTTTTAAAACTTGTATTTTTTATACCTATTCTGTGCGTTTAATCCCCTTTTACCCGGTTAGAAAAGAGTCCCGTTTAAACCTGGTATTTAATCCCGGTTAAAACCTGCGTATGATTCCTTTTAAAACATTGTTTTATCCCTATTAAAATAGTGTTTGACGCCCGTAATCATGCATTTTAATTCCCTGGTGAACCTTCTTTGAACCTATGTTTGCTATTTTAGAAACCAGCAAAAATAGAATTTTTTTTGAAGTCCTTGCATACCGTTTTGTGACCTTTTGATTTGATGGTTAAACCTAGCAAGAACATGAATCTTAATACACTACAAATCCATTCTTTGAACTTGCAAAATTTGCCTTCTTAAATCTACGAAATATGGACCTTTAATTTCTACGATATTAGTTTTCTAAACGTCGAAGTATCTGATTTTATTTTTTTTGTTAACCTGAGAACTCGCATTTTATAGACCTAAAAATCAGATCCACCGTAAACCTATAAATCTGAAATATGTAAACTTGAAACCGGATCACCCTTAAGCTTTGATTTCTTTAAACGTGAAAACTTATTTCTTAGGGAAGAAAACCAACTAATTCTGATTTTGTTCCTGCAAAAATCTAAACTTTTTACCTAAACTTTTAAACCTGAAATTGTAACTTTTTAAACCTCAAATCTGAACTCTTCAACTCTTACTATATTTATAGGGGAAAAGGAGAGAAAGAAAAGAAAAGAAATAAAATATATATATATATATGCCTAATTTTTTAGTCTTGAAAATTAGTACGTTTAAATCTCGGAAATCTAAACCTTCAACCCTTGAAACTCGAATTTAAAATCTCTAAAAAATCTGAATCTCAATCCCTACATTTTTGGGCCTTCTTACCAAATTAAAATCGATATAAAATCGATGGTTAGTTCCATTGATTTTTCTTCAATCCCTTCATTATAATTTTTCAGCACATGAGTCTTGCCTCCTACTTGTTCTACTTGTTAATTACATGAGCACGACTTCTTTAAATCTACTTGGCCATTTATTATATATGGAATTGTCTAGTGTTTATTTGGAATCTTTGATCTATCATCTCAATGTCTCGCGCCAATAAAGGACCCAGTCTAGTCTTAGGATGAGCACCCGAAAATACTTGTATCCATGAGAGTTGAATGACTTGGTGTGGTATTGCACTAAAGTACATGCATGCTAGATTGACCTAAACAACTCACATGATACTTGTTACTTCCTTGATTACTTGATTTTTTACATGACATACTTGACTTGCTACTTGATATTCTTGGCCTGAAAGGGTATATATATTTTTTGGAACTCAATTGTTATATGGCCAATATATAGTTATGTTCACTTGTACATGTTCTTCATTTGTTATACTTACCATTCTTGTTATTATTCATTAGGCCATGCGGGGTAAAGTGCTACTCTATGGGAGTCACCTCTTGAGTATGTAATGGAGTAAAGTGCTACATAGTGGGAGCCACCTCTTGAGCCTACATGAGCCATCTCTAGATTCCCTCAATGCTAGTCCTTTGAAGTTTACCTTCTTGCTCTATCTCTTTGAAAGTGAACTCTACGTTATACTTCTTTGACATCTATTGTCTTCATGATTACATCCTTGTACTTGATTTTTATTCTATCTCTTTCCTATCTTAAATAGACTGTTAAAAGACACTAATCACTTAAATTTACTTGTGTTGAGATGTAATTCCTACTGAGCTTTATGCTCATGTAGTGTTAATTAATGTTTTTCAGGTTGTCTCAAGGATAGTTAGCGGGAATAGGCAAGAGTGTTAGAGTACATCAAAATGTCTAAATGGACCCTATTTCTCAGTCTAGATTTGAGAGTTATTTTCTCGTGAGAGTATTCTTGTCATCTGCTTAAGAGTTAGTGGTGTCCTTGAATTTTTTAGAAAGTTTTTTTAATTTAAATTTTATAGTTGAAATTTTTATATCAAGTGATGTAATTGGAATTTCTAGTCTTGTTGGAGTGAGGGGTTTTCTCCCATGTTGTGCTCTGATTTTTCATGTCGGGACATGACAAAAATTTAGCCTTGTTCCGAGTGATGATTTTTCATGTCGGGGCAAGACTTACGGGCCGTCCGCCCTCATCTTTGACTCTGACGCATGCCCCGTGGGGGGCATTTGTTGTAAATGATTATTTTTCCCAGGAAAAGTCTAGATTTAAAGGTGTAGGACCGCTCCCTAACACCTTGTAGGCGCTACTTGCCTAGCATTTCTACAGCAACCTAGACTCAACTCCCGACTACAATCAACTTGGCATACCCCACGGCAACTTCAAGATAAAGTGGGGACCACCACTGTCACGACCCAAGATCCGGATACCGGGTCAAACCCGATATCACTCGGATCCTACGTCGCCACCCACGAGCTGGGAAGCTCGGAAGGGTTAAAAGGTGTCACGGGAGTGTATAGAAATCTAAAATAAATGTAGGAATTAAAGTGCTAAAATTAAAATTTATAGTTATAAACAGATTTACACATTTTATACAATTACCAGTCCAGATATACACAAGTGCTAAAGGTACAGTGCAACAAAAGAAAAGTACACAGCCTCTGGGGCATACCCTGGCTAACACAAGCTAGCGACGCTAGGACCTCAAACGCTGCTCAAGGCCTCCGAACGATGAGGAGGAACGCCGACCAAAAAAGGAAAGGGTTGAGCCTCATCTCATTGGCTTAGTAAGGGTCCCGCAGATCCCCACTACAACAAAACAAAATAAACAGAGCAGCATATAATAAAATATAAAGACGTTGAAGCAAGTAAAGCAGTAAAACAGTAAGAACCGCACAGCATACAAGGAAATCCTCTAAACCACTAACTGCCAAAAACTTGCGCATCGTCGGGACACCTCAAATATCGGACGCAACTCACGCCGAAGCGGATTCTCGAACCAGGGTCACAGAAAGTTAGAGAACGATGACCTGTCTCGGAACACCTCTCCTAGGACACACATGTTAGGATCTAGGCTACAAGGTAGCCTCGACCGGTCAATCAAGACACACGGCTACATAGCCGGACAGGACTCACGAAGACAGCGAGGAACCACACCTCGATCACGAGTAACCTAGACCCCGAGCCGCCAAAACACTGAAACTCATGAAAAGGAAACCAGAGTCGAAATCTCTTAGATGATAGGAGCACTACCCACTAGAAGCAAGGTCGGATGCGTCCACTGACGTCTTAGTCCGCGGCCCCCTGGTGTCTCCCTACACTCCTCAAGCGGAAACTGAGACGCACTAACCACAGAACAAGGACTAGCTGGGGTCGCACTCGTCAGCGCGTGTCCGACGCCCCCAACCACGTGTGCACACACAGACCATGCGCTCTAGGTCAGATCCTCTAGACGATTTGCCCCCCAACCCGGACTCAGGCTTCAAAGACGAGGGGCCCTACGGTAACCAGCCTAAAAACCATCACACCACGACAAGCTCTCCACCACTCTCAAGTGGGTCCGCACATGCGTGTGCAGGAAAGCTACGACTAGTGGGAAAGGTCACCAAAAGGTGAGAGCACGCTAAAGAAGCGGAAAGCCACCGGAACACACCGGTCCGTACGTAACTCACCGTACACGTGTAACACGACACGAGGCGGCCATGGACATGACACAAAACCCTAGAACCTCTGATTGGGTGGCTACTCTGTGGACAATCGCTGAAACCGGCACAGACGGGAACCACCACACGCGAAAATGCAGAAAACCTGACCCACAGCTGACAGGGGCTGGGCGTGTAATGTCCCGGGTTTTTCGAACATTTTTCGAATCTGGATCCGTGAGTTTCGGATCTCTTTCGGGGTCCCGGAACTTGTTTTGTGGTTTACACGTGTTTTTCCCTCACGAACCTGCGGAACGCCATAGCGGGCGAACCGTTGTGTTCTCCTCCTCCGGGACTGTACCAGTGCGTTGAGCGTGATCCGAGGACCGCAGAAATGATTGTTTCCTAATTTTCCATATTTTTGACATTTTCTGGATTTTCTCTAAATAACCATTTCTTTTCCTTTTCTTTTTCTCCTTTTCTTCTTCTCCTTCTTCTTTCTCCTTCCCATGAGCGCACCGCGGCACCCCCTCTCTCCCGTTCGAGCTCGCGGCCTCTTCCTCCTCCAGCGACGGGCAGTGGACGACAGCAGCGGCGCGGTGACGACGGTGGCGGCGAGAGGAACGCGGCGGTACCCTTTTCGCGACATGGGAGAGGCATTCTTGTTCGGCCAAGGTTTGGAGATCGACGGTGATCCGATAGGTTTCGGCCTTCCTTGAGGTAGGGGGACAGATCCTTACCCTCTTTACTGCTTTCCCCTTGATTTGTAGGCCGTGGGGAGGTCGAGAGGGGCATTTTTGAGCCAGGAGGGCAAAATTCCATGATTTTGGGTTGAGCGCCGGATCTCCCGTTTCGTGATGTTTTTGACCGATCTAAGGGTGTAGATGCATGCTAGGTTCGTTAGGGAAGGATTTCCCTTTGTTTCCCCTTCATCGAGTGATGATCGGGATGTACATGGCAATTTTTGGGGTTTCCCGCCGATTTCGCGCTCGGGATGACCTAGCGGTCGTTCCAGAGACCGCTAGGCTCCCTTTGACGGTCTCAGGGAGATCGCTAGGAGGTTTTGAACATTGGAACCTGGGGACCGCTAGGGTCATGGTGGCAGTCACGCGATGGACCGCTACCCTTGGGTTAGCGGTCGTCAGACGACCGTTTTCCCCGTTTGATCGAGCACCCTCGGGGTGCATGATTCCGACCGTTGGGGGTCACGTAATGTCTAGCGGTCATGGTGATGACTGTTTATGACTGCCTTGCGGTCCAAGGAGGACCGCTAGGCTGGGGTTAGCGGCCTGGCGATAGACCGTTTGGCCCCTCGTGGCCCGTTCCCTTGCGGTCTAGTAGACGACCGCTTGGCTCCTCCTTGCAGTCCAGAAGAGGACCGCTAGGCCCCTTGCGGTCCAGAGGGCGACTGCAAGGCTGAGGGGCAGTCCTGTGAGGACCGCCACTCGGTTTCCTTTCGATCGGTGATTTCTGTGAGTTGAGTCCTACCTCCGGTGACACGTCCACTAGTCGTAGCCTTCTTACGGCACGTGTGTGCTGACCCACCCGGGAGTGGTGGAGCGGCTTACTCGAGAGAGACGATTTTTAAGCAGGTTTCCGTAAGGCCCCTTGCCTTTGCAGCCCGAGTCCGGCTGGGGGGAAAACCGGATAAAGGACCCGACCTAGAGCAGTTGGTCTGTGTGTGCACGCGTAGTTGGGGGCAGAGGACACGTGCTGACGAGCGCGACCCCAGCTAGTCCTTGTTCTGAGTTCTTGGTTACTGTTGTGTGTCTCAGTCTCCGCTTGGGGCGTTGTAGGGAGACACGGAGGGGCAGTGTAAGACGTCAGCGGACGCATCCGGCTTCGCTTCTAGTGGGTGGTGCTCCTGTCTCCTGGCAGGTACGGACTTATTTTTTCGCCGGTTTATGGTCGGTTGGCTTGGTACGGTTAGCTGTAGGGAGTTTTTCCATTTATTTATTACTGCTTGCTGCTTCTACCGTACTCCTGCTAGGTAGTGCTACCTTTCGTGGTTCTTCGTGCCTTGTTGTCGTTTTCCTCGTTGTGTGGTGGGGGTTCGAGGGATCCCTACTCGGCCAATGAAATGAGACTCACCCCTGTGTTTTCAGGTGAGGCGGGGTCGTCGAGAGACGCGTCGGAGTTTCAGCGTTGTTCTAGTAGCCAGGGTTAGTCGCCAGTCTGCCAGGGCCGGGGTATGCCCCGTGTACTTGTACTTTTCTTTCTGTTGATTGTACTTAATTTGGACATGTGATACACTGGACCTTGTAGTATTTTATTTATTTATTTTATTCTGTGCAATTTATTTTAGATTATTGTGCTAGCTCTACGGTTATTTCAGCTTCTCTTGTACTCTCACACAATCCCTTTAACCCTTCCGAGTCTTCGGGCTCGTGGGTGGCGGGCCGAGGTTCGAGACGCGCCGGTTCCTTTCCGGTACTCGGATCTCGGGTCGTTACAGTTGGTATCAGAGCGTAGGTTGTGGAGGTAGATAAGAACCTGAGATGATTGCAGTGGTCCAGAAGGTCCATGAATGTCCTGTACAGTTGGCGACTGGCTTAGGGCCCGTGCGTTTTATTAATTCTGCTGTTTGTTTCTGTTAACAGGAGTTATGGCGCCCAGGAGAGCGACTCGTTCCCAGCAAGGAGAGTCAAGTGGGGACCAGGAAGGGCAGAGTAGAGCAGTGCTTCCGGATGATGCAGCTGGAGAGGCGAGAGTTCCCCGACCAGAGGAGTTCTTCCGAGGCATGTATCAGTATGTTCTTCAGCAGCAGCCGCAGCAGCAGTAGGGCAGTGATGTTGGCGAGGGTTCATCGTCTCGAGGTGGCCCTGGTCGCATACTAAGGGATTTCTTACAATTCCAGCCATCTCTTTTCAGCGGGCAGCCAGATCCAGAGGTGGCTAAGGAGTGGTTAGATGACCTGGAGCGAGTGTTCAGTTCGATGGAATGTCCCGAGGATGAGAAGGTGGTGTTGGCTACGCATCGATTGTAGGGACCAACCCGGACATGGTGGACGTCAGAGTGGGGGGCAGTGTTTCAGTCCCGTCCTCTTCGGCAGATCATATGGCAGGAGTTTGTCCTAACTTTCGACCGTGCTTTTTGTCCATCCTTCCTCAGGTCGCAGAAGCTGCGTGAGTTTCTAGAGCTGGTCCAGGGTGACATGACCGTGATGCAGTATAGATCCAGATTTATTGAGCTGGGCCGTTATGCAGCGCACATTGTGGCAGATGAGAAGGTGAGGACCGAGTAGTTTGTCGGGGGTTTGAGGCCAGAGCAGACGCATCCCCTGCTTGCATCGGGTTCGACCAACCTGGATGCAGCTTGTAGAGCAGCAGCGGCATTGGAGAGAGATTTGCAGAAGACTCGAGGTCAGGGTAGTGCCGGTCAGACACAGACAGGTTTTAGTCAGCCGACGGTCGTGCAGCAGCAGAGTAATGTCCAGCCCTTAGCAGGTGGTTCAGGGGCATCTCCGTCTGGGGCGTCAGCGGCAGATTCGTCGTCCATTGGATCGAAGCTCAAGAAGCTGTTCAAAGAAGCTGGGTTTATTAGGAGGCGTCAGGATCGCAGGGAGTCGAGGCAGCAGTCAGCGAGTAGTGTTCAGCAGCCTACTCTGTTCCAGCGCCAGGGTTCAGTGAGTGGTTCTCGGGGTGGGTGTCCTCGGTGCGGCGATTCTCATCCAGGCAGGCAGTGCTCGGCGCCCGTGGTTTGTTTCAGGTGCGACCAGCCAGGGCACATGGCACGTGACTGTCCGCAGAGACCGCGTCAGCCGCACGAGTTCCAGCAGCATCAGTTTCAACCCCAGCAGTTTCCACCACTGCTGCAGCAGTACCAACAGCATGGTCAGTTTCCACAATTGACTCGATCGGCTATCGCAGGGAGGCAGAGATCCCGAGGTCGAGTTACTCACATGACCAGAGCAGAGGCTGAGGCGTCGCAGTTGGTGGAAGGTACTATTTCGATTATGGGTTGTGCGGCTCGAGTTTTGTTTGATTCTGGTGCGTCCCATTCGTTCATTTCAGAGGATTTTGCTCAAAGTGCCGAGGAGTCGGTGACTGAGGTGTCTTGTGATCTGGCAGTGGAGTTGCCTACCGGTGATTTCATGCTCACCCCGTATTTCCTTGAGAAGGTGCCTGTGTGGGTGGAAGGGCGGAACTTACTGGCCAGGCTTTATGCATTGCCACTTCAGGACTTCGATGTGATTTTGGGCATGGATTGGCTCGAGGCCCATCATGCCATGATGGATTGCGGCTCGAAGAAGGTCTATTTTCGGCAGCTTCGTGGACCCACCTTCTATTTCCAAGGTATCCGGTCTTCCCCCTCTCTTTTTCTTATTTCAGCTATTAGGGCTCGTCGATTGCTTGACACGGGTTGTCAATGTTTTCTTGCTTCTGTGGTTTTGGTCGATCGGCAGTGTCTGGATGTGGAGGATATTCCGATTGTGTGCGAGTTTTCCGATGTTTTCCCGAGGAATTGCCAGGGTTGCCACCGCAGCGAGAGATTGATTTCGTGATTGAGGTGGTACCAGGTACGGCGCCTATGTTGAAGTCCCCTTACCGGATGGCACCAGCTGAGTTGAGAGAGTTGAAGGCGCAGCTGCAAGAGTGGCTGGCCAAGGGGTACATTCGTCCAAGATTTTCCCCTTGGGGTGCGCCGGTGTTATTTGTGAAGAAGAAGGATGGTAGTCTGAGGTTGTACATTGACTACCGGCAGTTGAACCAGGCGACTGTTAAGAACAAGTATGTGTTGCCCCGGATTGATGACTTGTTTGATCAGCTTCAGTCTGCCCGGGTGTTTTCGCTGATCGATCTGAGATCGGGTTATTACCAACTACGGATTCGAGAGTCTGATGTTGAGAAGACTACATTCTGCTCGAGGTATGGGTATTATGAGTTCCTGGTGATGCCATTTGGGCTCACCAATGCCCCCGCGGCATTTATGGATTTGATGCATAGGGTGTTCCGTCCGTATCTAGACCAGTTCGTGGTCGTGTTTGTGGACGACATCCTTGTGTATTAGCGGCCTGCTGAGGAGCATGTGCATCATTTAAGGGTGGTGTTGCAGACCTTGCGGGATCACCAGTTGTATGCCAAGCTCAGCAAGTGTGAGTTTTGGCTACGTGAGGTGCATTTTTTGGGGCACGTGATTTCTTGTGACGGTGTTTCCATGGACCCAGCCAAGGTCGAGGCTGTGGTGCAGTGGCCAAGGCCGAGATCCGTCACGGAGATTCAGAGCTTTTTGGGGCTGGCAGGATATTATAAGAGGTTCATCCAACATTTTGCCCGCATTGCGACCCCGATGACCAGGCTTACGCGGAAGGATGTGCCGTTTGTCTGGACAGAGGAGTGTGAGCAGAGCTTTGTGGAACTGAAGAGATTGCTCACTACCGCTCCGGTATTGGTATTACCTTCTGGATCGGGAGGTTTTGTGGTGTGTACAGATGCTTCCAGGGTAGGTTTGGGTGCCGTGCTAATACAGCATGGTAGAGTTGTGGCGTACGCATCTCGACAGTTGAAGTCCCATGAGGAGAATTACCCTACTCATGATCTTGAGTTAGCGGTGGTGATTTTCGCTCTTAAGATCTGGAGGCATTATCTGCACGGCGAGAAGTTTGAGATGTTCACTAACCATTAGAGTTTGAGGTATGTGTTTACCCAGAAGGATCTTAACCTCAAGCAGAGGAGGTGGATGGAGTACATGAAGGATTATGATTTTACTCTGTCGTATCAACCTGACAGGATGAATGTAGTAGCTAACGCCTTGAGTAGGAAGATGGTGGTCAGTCAGATGCTGCTAAGGAAGTGGAAGTTATGGGAGCAGGTGCCGGCCATGACTTTTAGGCTCAAGATCCCTCAGGATCAGGGTTCGGCTGTGCTTGCGAGCTTGACTGTCACGCCAGCTATTCGTCGTCAAGTGACAGAGGCTCAGCGGGCAAACCCCGAGCTACCTCGAATTTTGTCGATGGCCTGAAGTCCCGCGATCAATGGCACCCAAGAGGGGGGTGAATTGGGTGATTACAACTTTTAGAAAATGTTTACCCAATTTAAAGAAGTATGATGAAGCAACAACTACGAATTCCAATCTATTTAGCCACAAGCTAGATTTATCAAAATCTGTCTCCACGATAGTTCCTTGGTACAAGGCGGAGGTGTGAATCCAGGGATTCTACTCACGTAAGATTCTATTGTCTTGACAAGAGTGATATTGTCGATTCAAAAACACCTTTTGATATACCAAAGATCTATTTAGATAAAAGACCGATTATGCTAAATCTGAAAGATCAAACCCGAAACAACAAAATGCACTAACAAACACACAGAATGGAGGTAGATAAAATGAGCCAAACCACACAATCGAAACCACAATGCACGATGATTTTTAAGGTGGTTCGGATGCAACGATGGCAACCTACGTCCACCCCTTACCAAAATCCAGTGAGGCTTCACTGTTGTAAACCAGCACGGGGATGAATCCCCAACACGGAGATACACTCCAACCACGCACGCAGGGCGATGCCTGCACACACACACACGGGGACGCGCCCCAACACACACACGGAGACGAGCTCCAACACACACACGGAGACAAGCTCCAACACGATCCAATGACCGGATCAACAACACACACACACACATGAGCTGCGATAGATGCAGCACTCTACACACTTGTACAACCGGATTTGGATAGATCCACACATACACACACACGCATATCTAAGAAGATCCACGCACACACACAGATCTGAACAAGACAATCCACACGACCATGGATCTGAATCGATCCACACACACACTGATGTTTGCAGATTACAAAGAACAAGATTTGAAGCTCAAAACACAAAGACAAATGAGACACAGTTGAGAAAACTCCTGATTTAGGCTCCCCGTGAGTGTTTTATGCAGATCTTGAACAAAGCTTCCTTCTTCACTTGAATGGAGATTAAATGGATTCAGATAGAGCTTGAAGAGCTTGAGGATGGATGAAGAAATCTTCCATGAATTACTGTTCACGGAGCTACAGTAGTCTTCTTTCTTCCCTTGGCAGCCTCTCCTTCAATCCCTCTTGTGATGATTGTTTCTTTGCCCTAAGAGATATTTTTATAAGCCTTGGTTTGGTCAAGGGACATGCCAAAACATAGATCCACGATTTTAGGCATATCCGGTGGCTTGGGAACCCAAAAGTCCTAAAGAGAGGGCTGAACACGTTGGTGAAAATAAAGTCAAACAAGGCTGCATCGGGGCTGGCAGTCGACCGGTAGGAGGGGGCGGTCGACCGGAATTTTACAGAACCGGAGTCTTTCAATTCTGGGAAAACCGGTCGACCGGCCCTGGGTTGGCGGTCGACCGAAATCTGTAAAAATTCAGATTTCTAGCTGCTGTTAATTCTGGTCGATCGGCCCTTGCTCTCAGATCAACCGAACAGTGAAGATCCTGCAAAAATAAGTTGTTAGCTTAGCAAAACATATCCATATGATCAAGGCTTGTGCTTACAACAATATTCATATAATCTGAGCTTCATTTAACCCAATTATCAATAAGATTCATATAGCACTGCAATCATCCAATGTGAGTGTATCATGTGACCAAGTTCCATTCAACTCAGTTTGCCAGTGTTTGCATGAGGGGTTCAAACCTTGTAACTAGCATGAAAACCGTATGAAGGAATATGCATGAAGGTATCAAGTGAGTATATGCAACATGGATAGCACAAGGGACTAGGACAAGGTTAACTGTTTACACACAAAAACCAAGTGTTCCTTAGAGTTTAATCATTATAAAACCACATGTCAACCTCTTTCCACCAAGATTCACATAAATAGATATTACCATGCATCCATGTGATATTTAGGTGTCTTCCAACCATCTCTCTCCTGTAAAAGACAAAGTGAAATATGAGATCTACATGGATATCAAAATCTCCATTCTGAAAGCTCACCTTTTGACATCGACTCATTCTACCACAATCATGAATAATTATCAACTAAATAGAAGTTAAATTAAGCGCATATGGTATAATCATCCACGCATAAACCATTACATGTTCATAAACCATTACCAATCCCAATTCCCACTAAGATATGCATGAGGATTCTGAACATATAACTAACCACAAAAGTTTCATATGAAAAGAACATGAACCACATTATGAACTTCCAAAAGCCATTTGCCATCTCAACCATACATGAACAGCAAGAGTACAAGGGCTCTTTGGTTATCACAAAGCCAAGTAGTATGTAGCAAACCTAAATCGTATGAATCATTGTAAACTCATGAAACCTCATACCATAAAGTTTAGTTATCATCAAAAACATATGCAAGGCATGTACAACAATCTTTCCCTTTTTGATGATGACAAACTTTATGACTGACACAGACAGAGCATATTTTTCTCCCCCTTTGACATGATCCAAAAGTGGGAGGAAGGCAAGGAAGTCCAAATATCAGCAAGCAGATTCATAAATCAATAAGAGCCCACTTCAGAAGTGCAAATGAGGCAACCGCGAGGCAAGGATATGGGGAACAAAATCATGTTGATCCTTTGTGATTTCAATTGTTGATTATGGAGACAGAAAGATGTGTAGTCTGTAGAGTTGCAGACCAAGATTCACAAATCAAGACGATACCAATCAAAGCAAGTGTAAAGAATTTGAAGTCCAAATTTTTGTAATTTTATTAATTTTCAGATTTTTTACATTTTCTTTGAAAATGCATGAAGCTATATACATACAAATAATGACACATGAAGTGCACACAATGCAACCATACAGTTACGTATATATATACATGCAGCATATCTCCCCCTTACTTATTTAAGAAGGGAATGGGATAAGAAGGATGCATGAGAGTCATGACAACCGGAGTGCACATGTGTAGCACATAGGAGATTGTGTAATCATATAGGAGATTCATGCAATTGTTAAATCAGTCAATCAATTTTCTGAATACATAACAAATCAAATTTCCAGATGTGTAAGTGAGTAACATGAAAAACGATAGTTGTAATATGGATATTCAGATTTTCAGATCAACTCAAAGAGACATTTTACATACTGTATTTCAATTTTGAGAACAGCGTATTGGAGGCTTCGCTCTACCTCAATAATTTTTCACATCAGATATTTCAATGATTTCGCAAAGATAATCAGAATTTATTTTTTAAGAATGGTCATGTTCAAATAATTCCTTTTTACGCGAGGAGACACATGGAGCTCATGCCAGAATCCTCGGTTATTCAGAATACTGAATCATTTCACCTCATTTTGAACAAAGGTACTTTAGTCAACACTTTTCAGAAACGAATCACATCACGTCTCAGGTGACATGTGCTCAATTTACTCAGTGAGACTGAGCATTGCTCTGTTTTTCTTTTTCATTTCAGATTTTTCCAACAAAGATAGGTAGGCAACTTTTTTCTCAACTGTCTCTTCAACATACATGCAGCAAGTTTTAATATCTCTATAGTGTTGAAATGAAATTCCTATATCTTTATGTTTAACACTCATTTTCACATTATGTGCAAGATGTGTATGAATTTGATTCAGCATGTATACCGAAAATATCATGAACACATAACAGTGCAACTCCCCCTAAATAGATGCACTTATCAAAAGTTTACTCCTCCTGAGTGTATGACAATAAACACTCCAGTGATGACTCAAATGCAGCATTATGTGGAAAGAAGTATGTGGTCTAAGAAGTTTCAAAGGATAGGGGTGAATAACATATAATAGCATGCAAGCACACAAAGAAAGTATATGCAATGTAAAATAAAAAGATATGCAATTTCTGTTCTTGAATTGTTAGACCCGAAGGTAGGATACCAATGTTGGAAGAATTCATTTGGGCATTATGCTACATAAAATGTTCAGAGTGATGCATTCCAAAATATGCATTATATGCATGGTATGCAAATATGCTATGCAGATATGCAATTTGATGTAAGATGTCAGATTTTCATATGAATGAACTAAATGCATCTAATGCATGAACTCGAAAGTATACAACCCAATTGTTTTCAGAAAAGTTTAAAAATGAATTTTCAGCTGCATTTTAGAAGTTTCAAACACCATTCATAATCCATTTAGGAATTGACATTTCCATGCAGTACTCTTCACATCATTAAAGATCAATTTCAGGAAATTTGAACCATTTCATCATAAGCATGTTGCATGTTACAATTGGAGGTCACTCAGTTAAATAGAAAATGAACCAGCATTCATTTCACGTTGTTTAGCTAGCAAAACTCTCCCTTGATAAATACACGAATTTTAAAAGTTCAGTGAAAGTGTAATGTGTTTTCTAATGACATGGGGCTAGCTAACAAGGGAGCACAGAATAGCATGAGAAAAGCTCATTCAATGCCAAACATTCGATTTCTTCGAGTTCTGGTACGAGACGGAGAACATTGGTCCAAAGACCAACTCACGCATAGTGAGAGTTTCCAAGTGGACGTAATTCACCTTTTCACTAATCAATATTTGATATACCAGATACTCAATTAAGCTCAAATGTGCTCAAGCAATTCAGATTTAAGGATGTTCAATAGTCAACATAATCTTCAAGATTTTCAATTCCCTTCAACCAGTGAGCAAGTTAATCACAGCAGAATGGAGGAACAATCATATCAGGTATGTAGAAGTAATACATGTCATTAAAGTAACATCACCAAGTCCCATAGGCTAATGTATGAAATTTTATTTTCATAGCAAGAGGTTGAATTACCTTAGTTCAGCAGACAATACGGTAGGCTTTCAAACACCAAAATCACTAACCTCACGAAGGTTAGTATTTCAGATTTTTATTTTCTTACCTTGGCCTTGAGAACCCATTATTTTTCTCAATTTCTTCATGGCCCTCAAGTCACTCCTGTGATCAAAGTTCTCATGTTGTAGATTTTACATCCAATTTAAGATAGTTTAAAGATCAGTGAATAAGCTTAGGACGAGAGAGTCCGGACTGCTTCCAATCTGACAACCGGTATAGGGAACTCATCAAGGTCACTGCCCATCTAGCAGTTGAGGGAATACTCATTATCTTCATCCTCGCAGGATATTCCTTCAGTTGATTCAAACTTAGCCATAGATGGCCCAACATTACTTTGATTCTTGGGAATGTGATTTGCATCCAAAGTTGAAATGATTTAATTTGTTAGCTTCGATTCAGATTTAACAAAAATAATCATGAAGACTTCCTTTAGCAACTAAAGTAACCTTAAGAACTCTAGAGTTAAATACATAACTCAAGAATGAGCCTAGGCACTAAGTTCAGATGACTAGGTTGGTAACTCCCTCTAAATGTGCAAGAATGTGAAATGTTGAGTGAAAATTTTAATGCCATATGCAGCCTTTAAGTAATTGACTCATAGTATCGGGTGAAGAACTTAGATCCGAAGATCACCTGACGCGTGGTGATGGTTTTCAGACAGACTTACCTACCCTTCCACATGTCACCATTTGATATACTATATAGTCATGGATGTGATAAAGGCAGGAAGATTGCAATGCACAGGAGGATTACAAAGCATTATGGCATGAATTCATAATGTTTAACTATTGCAAGACAGAATGTGAAAGTATATGCAACCTCAATGTATGAAGTGAAATTTTGATTTGAAGATTTTTTTTAAAAAAAAAAATCTCCACTTCAACAAGATGCTATATGACAAGTGATATACACAAAGGTATGCAACCAACTATGGATGGAATGCATGTACAGACTTATGCATGATCACATAACTATTCAGCACATGGTAGATCAAAACATAGCACCTTTTCTAGAGAGATGAGAGGGATATCACCTGAGTGTTCAGATTTTAATTTTTGAATTTTCTTTTAACATGATTTATGCTGCTTGTCCCGTGTGCCTTACCTTCTTGACTGAAAATATATTTCACACTTCATATGCCCAAGACACACATGCAAAACAGATTTCTCATTTTACATTCTTAGGTACCCAACCCATCTTGGGTCCTTGTGGGTTAGCAGCATACTTGGCACGTGGCTTCCACTTCTTGACAACATCCAATTCATCATTTTTCTTCAGAAGACAATCATGCATGGTATGCCCTAATTTGCTACAATAAAGACAACATGACTTTGAATACTTGAAAGCATGAAGATTATTTGAAGCATGTAAATTTTTGTTCCGATGTTGTTTCCAATATGCAGGTGGTGTGTTGAACACATTGGAAATCCTAGGTCGACCTGCCCTAGGATTTGACTGAGGGTAATGAGTCCAGAACATAGGATGTGTTAACACCTTAGGTTGGTAGTGTTGTTTAGCCTTGGGATGCGTCGACCTATCCTTGCCTTTTCCATTGTTCATTCTTTTCCTGCATGCTTCTAAATCATCATTCTTCATTGTAAAGCAATCATGCATGGCATGTCCATGTCTTCCACAATAAAAACATGAGATTTTCTTTCTAGGTGGATGTGTGTGTGTGGCAGAAGTATGGTTAACATGCATAGTGATGCTAGCAGTATTTTTAGATTTTTGATGCAAATTGACTTTCTAATTTTTATTTTCTTTTTGAATCACTTGGACAAAAGACTACTTTGGGGGTGAAGTAGAGGTACTGGCTATATTTGAACTATGATCAAAAGAGGTATAAACCTTATTCACAAAAGACTTCTTTTTTATAGGATTGTAGCCAAGCTCTTCCCTTTGAAAATTAACTTTCATGCCCAAAAGTTTATCCAAATTATCTTGTCCATCCACAAACTTGGATAACGAATTATTCAAGTCATGGATTTCAGATTGAAGAGATGAAATGTGTAATTCTACACTGGCAAATTCTTCTTCATAACTAGCAAGTCTGACATTCAACAAAGCATTAGTAGTCTTGAGACTATCTACTTCCTGTTGTAGGCCATCCACATTTTCACATTCACTTTCAGCAAACAAACTTTCTTCTTTCTAAAATCAACAATCTTTCAGAAATGGCTGTGTTCAATTCTTTCAGTTTCTCATTTTCTTTTTCAAGCTTCTCATCGCGAATGAGTTCATCTATCAAGGTTTGATCATTGGCCATAGAATTTATTTTTTCTTTCAACTCTTTATTCTCATTTCTTAAGGAGCCAATTTGATCTTTATGAAATTCAATGTTGAATACATGAGCCTCAATCAATTCCTCTAAACGTAAACATTTTTTACATGATGAATCACAATTGTTTTGTTCAACCTTCTTTTTCAATTTTTTATTTTTAGATTTTAGCTTCTTATATTTATTTGCAAGCTCATCGTATGCAACCAATAGATCATCAAGAGATATATTTTTAGAATCTGAATTTACCTCCGAGGGTGATCCTTTCTACTGATCACTGCCGTGATCACTCGTGTCTGCCATAAGACATTTGTCTTCATTCTCTTTATGGAATTTAGCCAAGTCATCCAATATGTCCTTTACGGATCTGCAACGGGAGAAAAAGGGAAAACTATCAGCATTAACTGCGACAGTGAATAAACTTAGAACCAAGCAATTTTGATCACATTTGAACTTATAATCTGCAGTCCATACAGACTTATTTTTAGGCAGCTCATAAGGACCATGTGTGATAAGCTTCCATAGCTTAGGATCGTATGAGTTGACTAAACTGCACATCCTTACTAACCACAAATCAAAGTTAGAACCATCAAACACCGGTGGAGAATTCAAGGTGTACAGTTTCATAGTCATTGATCTGGATCTCTCTAGATTGCTAAATCTATGAAAAATAGAGTCTTAGCTCTGATACCAATTGAAGTCCCGCGATCAATGACACCCAAGAGGGGAGGTGAATTGGGTGATTACAACTTTTAGAAAACTTTTACCCGATTTAAAGAAGTATGGTGAAGCAACAACTAGGAATTCCAATCTGTTTAGCCACAAGCTAGATTTATCAAAATCTGTCTCCATGATAGTTCCTTGGTACAAGGCGGAGGTGTGAATCTAGGGACTCTACTCACGCAGTGATCCGCCAGCGTATGTTCCTCCGCTTGACTCCTGCGTGTCATTTCCCGATGTGTTGGTTTCTAAGTGCCTCGGCTTGACCTCGTGGTTTGCCCATTGTCCCGTGGACGTCTTTCGATGTCCTATGAGCGCTATAACCATGTTGTCAGATAGCCATGCGTACCCTGCTATTGATTAGGTTTCTGTATCGCTTCAGAGTCATTATTTAGGTTATGGTCAACCCGGTGAGACCCAATGGTTGACAAGTAACCTTGTGTGTGTCTCGACTATTCTGGATAGCTCAAGATAGTGGTTCTGGATGCCTTGAGGTACTGTCCTACTTCAGTTTGTGTGTCCAGGCACTTTGAGGGTCTTCATGCTCCCTCAGGTCTCCGTGAGTCATTTTATACGGTTATGTGGATCCGATGATCCATTGTCGTTTCCTGTGGCTTAGGATTGGGCTGATTGGCAGTTCATCATCACCGTCATGCGACGATCTTGGCACCGAGTCATGAGACTCAAGGATCGTTGCGTTGGTAGGTCTAGTTGCCCTGTCCTGAGTTTGTTGGCAGTTGGTGTACTGCCTCTGTGCTTCGTAGTACGGGTGACAGTGCGTGCTTAACCTGTCTGTACTCCAGCACTCGTGTTTCAGAGTCTCTGTGTCTAGTGAGCCTCCACCAGTCGTAGCCTCACGACCTCGAGTGTCGGCCCACCCGGGAGTGGTGGTGAGGGTAATTCCCGAGATACGGTTTTTAAGCTAGTTTCCATGGGCCCCTGCTTTATGGTAGCGTCCTGTTGGGGGGGAAAACTAGCTAGAGACCTGGCTCTAGGCAAGAGTCGGTGTGTGCACATGTGGTCAGGGGCGTTTGGACTGGCGCCGACGGGCGTGACCCTGACTAGTCACTCATTACTGTAGTTCCTGTTCTGTGAGTATCTCAATCTTCTTCGTTCTCGGCATCCGTAGGGAGATACTTGTGGCGCAGTATAAGACGTCAGTGGACGCATCTGGCTGTTCTTCTAGTGAGGAGATGCTTCCGTCACGTGACACGTGACTCTCGCATTTCTCGCACTTCGTGTCGTGACCTTCCCGGGTTAGTCTTTTCTTGGCTATACTCGAGGTCAGTGTTGTGTGGTGTGTACGACACTCTAGTTGTGCATGCGGTTGTGTTTAGGAGAGCGTGCACGACAATTGGGTCATGTAGGCTTTGGTGTCGGTTGTCTGTCTAGGTCTTTTCTAGGCTTTTCACCTCGTTTCGTAGGCCTGAGCTTTAGGCCTGATGATGTGTCATCAGATCAGTAACTCCTGACTTTGTGAGATCAGGGTTCGCCCTTCTGTTGCTGCTGGAGTAGCGTAGGAGTCGAGGTTCTGGTTTAGTTCAGCTTCTTTTCCCTTTTCTTTTAGCTATTCCTACTCCTTCCGTTTCCGACTTTCTTTTACAGCTTTCTAGTGGTAGTTTTCCTGCTTTACTACTACTGCTGTTTTAGCTGTTGTTCTGTGTTACTACGTTATTTTTCAGTGGGGATCGGTGTGACCCCTATTGAGCCAATGACACGAGCCTCACCCCTACTTTTCAGGTGTGGTCGTCTCTGCTTCCTTTGCGGTTCCTGGTGTGGCGAGTTTGTAGTTGCCAGCGGTACCTGCGTCGGGCTTCCCCTGACCTAAGTGTACATGATGGGGGCATCTCTCGCCCTTCACATTTTCCACAGCTTCGATTGCTCGCCAACATAGCTCCATTGTATCCATCATATTTTTCGGAGTCAAGTCATGTAATTTTCATATTTTATTTGAGTCATATCATTGTACTTTTCCTTTTATTTGAGTCTAGTACCTAGGTTAATGAGTCATCTACCTAAGTTAAGTGTCATAGGGTTGATTAGATTAGTTAATGGGCCCAATTCATTGGGCTAGGCCCAAGGGCGCCCCCCTTCCCCTTGGTTATTTGTCAATGCTCCAAAAGTCAGGGTCTTATTGTAAGTTGTGGGATCCCTATAAATAGGACCCCACTCTCTCATTTTTGAATCAATCAATGAATGAAAAGTTTGCCATTTGAGAATTTAAAATTCAGATTACTAGTGGAGTGAATCCAATAGTGGGTGAGAAGCCCTAGGGGAGAGAATCCCCACCCATCTCTCTCTCTCTCTCTCTCTCTTCACCGCAAGCGGGCTGCGCCCTACCCTCTCTCTCCTCCCCTCCCAACCACTTCTATCTCCCACCTACCCCCATTAAGGCCTCTCCCCTTCCCCACACCCTCCTCATTACTCCACCCTAGTCCCAAAGAAGAACCCCCAATCACCAAGCCAACCTCCAACCCCCAACCACCCCACTACCCTTTCCCAAGCACCCTTCCCCCTCCCCCATGCAACCCTCCAGCTCCCAAAAGAATTATTTTGAAAATTTCCCTCCATCCCCCAAGCCTTAGGGCGCCCCCAAGCACCCCCTCTTAGGTCTGGTCGCCCCTCCCTCCTTCCTCCCCCCCCCCATTCCATTCTACCTAGAACATCTACCACCCTCCACCCCTCTCCACCTTGGCTGAAACCTACAAGTCCCTGCGCCCTCCCCCTTCCCCAGCTCCTCTACCACCCCCTAGCCACCCTCCATACCTCCCCCACACTCCCCTCCCACCACTCTTCATATCCCCTTCACCATTCAACCACTTCTTCTTATCATTTGGGAGCTACATCGACGAACATGTTCATAGCTGATGACCTACAGAAGAACAGCAGCTTACAGAGGCGACCACAGCTTCCTCTGGACATTCTTAAAGGCTCACGTAGGCACCGCTGGAAGCGTCTCCCAGTCGACTTTGCAACGGCGGTTGTCTCATCACATTCTGAGTTCGGGGCCGTCCGGAGCAGTCGATCTTCCCCGACTGCGCACTTCCTCCCTGAAGAGCAACCTGAAGCTGACTCCTGAAGATACCACGACCACTCTCTTGAAGATCTGGAGGCGAGGCTTGGCCAGAAGCTTCTTCGACAAGTCTACTTCCAGAATCAAGAAGCGGAGCTCTGTTTACGCCCGGAATCAAGAGTTCTCATTTTCTTCCTCCGGGTGTGCGGTTCTGCTTCCTATCAGTCTGCTCCGACCCTCCCTCATTGTTAGAGTTTTACCGGTCTACTCCAACAACGTTTGGCATCCCCGTTGGTCTCTCTTCGAAGAGGACTCATCGACGGTTCCAATGACTCCAGCGGTGCCTGATTCTGAGCTCTGGAGCGCTTGTGGCAACCTCTTCTTCCTACTGTTGTGAACCTGAAGCAGTCAGAACTGAAGACCTGCCACCCTGTTCGAGCCTCTACCCCGACCAGCACCGGCGACCAAAGAAATCAACAAAATTCAGGCTATCCCGACCCAGATACGAAGAATTTACAACTGGTTTCGTCATCAACAAAAATCTGGAGTGACCGCAGCGTCAAGATATCCAACTGTCCATCATGAAGCTCAAGAAGCGGACAGAACCGGCATCGGCTTCTTCTAGCTTCTAGCTCGGTTTCACCCCTCCCCGCTTGGCCGGCTGAAGGCCCCTCCCTGTGTGGAGGTAGTGTTTTGGTGTAGTCATTGATTCCCTTCCCCAAGATCCCCCCCCTTGCATGGGGCGTAGTGCATGTAATCTGAAATTTCATGTTGAAGCTTCTCCGGCGCGGCGTGCGGGTAAGCCCACGCTTCCTCGCTCGCCCTCGTCTCCGGTAGGGATCGGTGTCTTCACACTGATCAGGTGAGCCATTGAACACTTCTCTTTGCTGGATTCCCTTGCTTAATTAGTATTGCTTCTTAACTCCGTCGGACGGTGAGTGAGCGCTCGTTCCGAATTTGCTTATATTTGAGTGGCTACCGCGGGTGAGTTGTGAGAGTGACCCTTCAACCCAGGCCTTCGGCGTGCTGACCGCCCGTGAATTTGGGCAACCCCTGGCCCTTAGGGGTCCTCCCCAAGCCAGCCATACCCTTGGAAACCTCCGGTCCAACCTCGGACCCTCACCCCATTACCGGTCCACCTACGGACCCGAGTGTGTCAAACGCGAGTGAGTCCGCTTGTGTGACATTGCCAAGTTGTTGCGTTGCTTGCAATTTAGGTCCTGCCTTGTGTCACATCAATTGGTATCAGAGCAAGTCATTGACTTGTCTCTGCAAGTCAAGTCCTAGGGCACGCTTGCATTGGAGTCATCATCAGTCCGACCATTGCATTTATCTCCCCCCGATCTTCATGGCCACTTCCTACTTAACCTACTCGCCACCCATGGACTTCATTCTAGATGATGATATTACCTTTGACGGATCACATTCTAGTGATTATGATAGGTGGGAGGATACCATGGAAAGATATTTTGAAAAGACTTGGGTATATGGACCCGCAAGAGTCCGCAAGGCCAAGGGACGATTTCGGGGTCCAGCCAAGAGTAAGTGGGAACACATAGAGGGATTAAGAAGGGTTAGGAGGCAAGAGCCCATTTCTTCATGGGATGATATGAAGGAAGAACTTAGGAAGATCTACATCCCCAAATATTCCCACCCCTCCTACTCAAACACCCCTAGCCCGAGGAGCACTACCACTCCTCCATCCCCACCCGGCCAACTTGAGACCACCTTTAGGCCTCCACCCCCACCACTCCCAACAAATCCCCTCTCAACCATCACCGCTACACTCCGCCACCAAATCCTATCTCTTAGGACCCAAATAATCCAAGCATCCACCTCCCCACCTAACCCCATGAGGGTCCCCACACCCCAACCAAAACCCCCTTCCACAAACCTCACTATCCAAACCCAATTAGCCCCCACTTCCACCCCTCCACAACTGGCCGATCCTAAGGGGAAGAGACCCCTAACTGACCCGGTTTCCCCAATAAGGACCACCACTACCCCTCCATTTTTCTCTATAAGGGACACTCCCCCCAAGACCGACCAACCCAAGCCACCCCAACCAACCCATCTCCCACTCCCTCCCCCAAAACTCCCATGTCCTAGTCCCCCACTACTTCCCCTCCCTATCCCAAACCAAGTTTCCCTTTACCTTCCACCCCGGGTGCGCCATGCACCAACCCTCATCACCATACCACCAAAATACCCTCTCACCTCCTTAGAGGAGGAACCCATACCCGACCCCATAGTGGTGAACACTCCGGACCCTATCCCTACCACGGAGACCACCCATGACCAAGTAGAAGAAGAAACATCACATGGTGACCTTCACCTTACACCACCCTCTCTAGTTAGGGCCAAACTCATCTTAGGGGAACCCCTTATTAGTTGGCTAAAGAAGAGCCCAATAAGAGAGATCACGGCCCACGATTTCTCTCCCATAAAGGAAAACCTTCCCATAGTGCACATCTCCTCCTATCACACCATAATCCAAACATCCTACCAAGTGGAAACCTTAGAGGACCTTCTCAAGGGCTTAGCTTGACAATTTGAGTTGACCAGCTCGTTGACTCCCATGGCCCACCAATCTAGGAGCCTTGATCTCCTACACCTTTGTGTCGGGTCTATCACCTCGGTTTGCACCATTGGTTGCTACACTAGCGACCTCCTTCTATTCCTCCCCACACCCGATGAGCCCGACCTTCTCCTCAATTTGGAGCTTCTTATATCGGGTGGAAAGTCAAGCCCTCCCCTCATGGCCGACCCACCCACAAAGAACTTCGGCCCAATTGTCTCATTAGAGGAGGATGACCCACCACCATTTGAGGATCTTGAGGACATAGGGCCCCTCCCCCTCGATAACCCTTTTTATGATCCCTTTGATCCCTTCTAATGGGGGTCAAAGAACCCATGGGACCCAACCACCTTATCCACCACCCACCTTTCCCTATCCCAACCCACCATGTTTGACCCAATCCACCCCATCCTAGACCCGGGTTACACCTTGGGAGCCATGACCTTGGGCCACATATCCCTAGGTAATAAGGTTGTGCCCCACCCCATGATGACCACCTTCTTAGATCCATTCGATCCTTTCCAATGGGAGTTCAAAGGTTGTCCCACACCTATACACATGGAAGTCACCTTTGGGAAAAGCATGCATGTGTCTAGGCTTACCACACCACTTGGCATGAACACTATGTTGGGTCCATTCATTCATATCACCCACATGTCAAGTACAAAGCATGAGTGGTCCAAATTCGGATGTAATAGTCCACCTTCACTCTTCATAAGTCTTAAGCATGATAGGAGCATTCGTGGATGTCCGGGTCCCCCGGCATTTGTCACCCCCATGCATGACCGATCACCTACGGATGCCCCGGCCCTCCAACCTTTGTTAGAGAGTCCATGCATGATAAGGCCACATTTGGTTGCCCCGGCCCACCAAGGCTCATCAAGGTCCATATGGCATCATGGCATGATAGGTCCATCTATGGATGTCCTGTTCCACCTTTATCCACACACATTTTCACACACCCACCACCCCGTAATGCATGTCATGTGCATCCAAGCAAGCATTCAGCAACGAGCGGTGAGGTTCATAATAAGCGGGCAAAAACTCACGAGTGCCACTTTGGATTCCAAGTAGGCAACCCTACGATGGTGGCTTTGGAATGGCTCTATCTTAGGGTCACCTCCAAATCGAGGGCACGAGGACTTGGACCTTCCATGTTCTGAGTGGCTTTGGCAACCTGGCTTACGGGTTGGATTTACCGATGGGATTTTGGGATATACCCCACTTTTCACGTGGCGGATCTAGCACCCTCTAAGGGCACCGCGGTGGATCCCAGTGAGCACCTATAGCCTACCCCCATCTTTGTGAGTGACACCCTCGGAGAGCTTCCACATATCAGCTTGAGAGTCCGACGTGTGCACACGGAGGCAATACTGGGCAAGCAAGGTACTATCACCGGCAAGAGGGTGTGCCCGAGCCACCTTGAGAGGATGAAGAGCAGTCTCCCAGCTAAGGACGTGAGGTTGAGTTTGGAGGTTGTGGCTCGCCCAGAGCTGCATTGGAGGACCCCTTCCCCGGCGGACCCATGCACGACGGAGTCGAGTTCTTCGCACCCCGGGGGTATGATGGGGGCATCTCTCGCCCTTCACATTTTCCACAGCTTCGATTGCTCGCCAACATAGCTCCATTGTGTCCATCATATTTTTCTGAGTCAAGTCATGTAATTTTCATATTTTATTTGAGTCATATCATTGTAATTTTCCTTTTATTTGAGTCTAGTACCTAGGTTAATGAGTCATCTACCTAAGTTAAGTGTCATAGGGTTGATTAGATTAGTTAATGGGCCCAATTCATTGGGCTAGGCCCAAGGGCGCCCCCCCTTCCCCTTGGTTATTTGTCAATGCTCCAAAAGTCAGGGTCTTATTGTAAGTTGTGGGATCCCTATAAATAGGACCCCACTCTCTCCATTTTGAATCAATCAATGAATGAAAAGTTTGCCATTTGAGAATTCAAAATTCAGATTACTAGTGGAGTGAATCCAATAGTGGGTGAGAAGCCCTAGGGGAGAGAATCCCCACCCATCTCTCTCTCTCTCTCTCTCTCTCTCTCTCTCTCTCACCACAAGGGGGCTGCGCCCTACCCTCTCTCTCCTCCCCTCCCAACCACTTCTATCTCCCACCTACCCCCATTAAGGCCTCTCCCCTTCCCCACACCCTCCTCATTACTCCACCCTAGTCCCAAAGAAGAACCCCCAATCACCAAGCCAACCTCCAACCCCCAACCACCTCACTACCCTTTCCCAAGCACCCTTCCCCCTCCCCCATGCAACCCTCCAGCTCCCAAGAGAATTATTTTGAAAATTTCCCTCCATCCCCAAGCCTTAGGGCGCCCCCAAGCACCCCCTCTTAGGTCTGGTCGCCCCTCCCCTCCTTCCCCCCCCCCATTCCATTCTACCTAGAACATCTACCACCCTCCACCCCCTCTCCACCTTGGCTGAAACCTGCAAGTCCCTGCGCCCTCCCCCTTCCCCAGCTCCTCTACCACCCCCTAGCCACCCTCCATACCTCCCCACACTCCCCTCCCACCACTCTTCATATCCCCTTCACCATTCAACCACTTCTTCTTATCATTTGGTTGTCATTTGGGAGCTACATCGACGAACTGTTCACAGCTGAAGACCTGCAGAAGAACAGCAGCTTGCAGAGGCGACCACGGCTTCCTCCGGACGTTCTTAAAGGCTCAAGAGGCACCGTTGGAAGCGTCTCCCAGTCGACTTCGCAACGGCGGTGGTCTCATCACATTCTGAGTTCGGGGCCGTCCTGAGCAGTCGATCTTCCCCGACTGCGCACTTCCTCCCTGAAGAGCAACCTGAAGCTGACTCCTGAAGCTACCACGACCACTCTCTTGAAGATCTGGAGGCGAGGCTTGGCCGGGAGCTTCTTCGACAAGTCTACTTCCAGAATCAAGAAGCGGAGCTCTGTTTTGCACCCGGAATCAAGAGTTCTCATTTTCTTCCTCCGGGTGTGCGGTTCTGCTTCCTATCAGTCTGCTCCGACCCCCCCTCATTGTTCGAGTTCTACCAGTCTATTCCGACAACGTTTGGCATCCCTGTAGGTCTCTCTTCGAAGAGGACTCATCGATGGTTCCAACGACTCCAGAGGTGCCTGATTCTGAGCTCTGGAGCGCTTGTGGCAACCTCTTCTTCCTGCTGTTGTGAACCTAAAGCAGTCAGAACTGAAGACCTGCCACCCTGTTCGAGCCTCTACCCCGACCAGCACCGGTGACCAAAGAAATCAAAAAAATTCAGGCGTCATCTTGAACCAGCTACGAAGAATTTCCAACTGGTTTCGTCATCAACAAAAATCTGGAGTGACCGCAGCGTCAAGATATTCAACTGTCTGTCCTAAAGCTCAGGAAGCGGACAGAACCGGCATCGGCTTCCTTTCTAGCTTCTAGCTCGGTTTCACCCCTCCCCGCTTGGCCGGCTGAAGGCCCCTCCCTGTGTGGAGGTAGTGTTTTGGGTGTAGTCATTGGATTCCCTTCCCCAAGATCCCCCCCTTGCATGGGGTGTAGTGCATGTAATCTGAAATTTCATGTTGAAGCTTCTCCGGCGCGGCGTGCGGGTAAGACCACGCTTCCTCGCTCGCCCTCGTCTCCGATCGGGATCGGTGTCTTCACACCGATCAGGTGAGCCACTGAACACTTATCTTTGCTGGATTCCCTTGCTTAATTAGTATTGCTTCTTAACTCTGTCGGACGGTGAGTGAGCGCTCGTTCCGAATTTGCTTATATTTGAGTGGCTACCGCGGGTGAGTTGTGAGAGTGACCCTTCAACCCAGGCCTTCGGCGTGCTGACCGCCCGTGAATTTGGGCAACCCCTGGCCCTTAGGGGTCCTTCCCAAGCCAGCCATACCCTTGGAAACCTCCGGTCCAACCTCGGACCCTCATCCCATTACCGGTCCACCTGCGGACCCGAGTGTGTCAAACACGAGTGAGTCCGCTTGTGTGACACTGCCAAGTCGTTGCATTGCTTGCAATTTAGGTCCTAGCTTGTGTCACATCAGTACATTTTTCTTCCTGTTAGACTGTACTTGTCTTTCCTTTAGACTGGACTCTGGTATAATTGTTAATTTTAACTGTTAATTAAAAAGTAATTTTATTTCTACTACTTTAGCAAACCTGATTAATGAAATTTAATTGCTTACTGTTATATCTGCAACTTCAATGTACTACACGACAATCCTTTTTCCCTTTCGGAGCTTTACAGCTCTTGGGAGGCTTCACAGGTTCCAAGTGGTATCGGGTCTGCTCGGTAATCCTATCGGGTATATCCGGTATCCGAAGTCTGGGTCGTCACAACTATAATGTCTCAGATTTTTCAGACATTTTTAGGATCTGGATCCGTGAGTTTTGGATCTCTTTCGGGGTCCCGGAGCTTGTTTTGTGATTTACACATGTTTTTCCCTGACGAATCTGCGGAACGCCATAGCGGGCGAACCATTGCGTTCTCCTCCACCGGGCCTGTACCAGTGCATTGATCGTGTTCCGAGGATCGTGAAAATGAATTTTTCTAATTTTTTATATTTTTGGCATTTTTCAATTTTTCTATAAATAACCATTTTTTCCTTTTCTTTTTCTCCTTTTCTTCTTTCTTCTTCTCCTTCTTCTTTCTCCTTCCCGTGAGCGCACTGCGGCACCCCCTCTCTCCAGTTCGAGCTCGCGGCCTCTTCCTCCTCCAGCGACGGGCGGTGGACGACGGCAGCGGCGCAGTGACGACGGCGGCGGCGAGAGGAACGCTGTGGTACCCTTTTCACGGCATGGGAGAGGCGTTCTTGTTTGGCCAAGGTTTGGACATCGGCGACGATCCGGCGGGTTTCGGCCTTCCTTGAGGTAGGGGGCGGATCCTTACCCTCTTTACTGCCTTCCCCTTGATTTGTAGGCCGTGGGGAGGTCAAGAGGGGCGTTTTGAACCGGGATGGTAAAATTCCATGATTTTGGGTTGAGCCTCGGATCTCCCGTTTCGTGAGGTTTTTGACCGATCTAAGGGTGTAGATGCATGCTAGGTTTGTTGGGGAAGGATTCCCCTTTGTTTCCCCTTCATCGGGTGATGATCGGGGCGTGGATGGCAATTTTGGGGTTTCCCGCCGGTTTCGCGCTCGGGATGACCTAGCGGTCGTTCCAGAGACCGCTAAGCTCCCTTTGACAGTCTCAAGGAGACCGCTAGGAGGTTTTGAACATCGATAGGCCCATGCGGTCCTCCTGGGGACTGCTAGGGTTGTGACGACCCGGATCCCGGATACCAAATATACCCGATAGGACTACCAGATACACCTTATACCACTTGGAACCCGCGAGGCCTCCCAAGAGCGGTAAAGCTCCGAAGGGATAACATGATTGTCGTGTAGTCCTATCGAGTATATCTGGTATCCGGGATCCTGGTCGTCACAGTTGGTATCAGAGCGTATGTCTGCGACTCTGCCGTGTCTTCAGCGGTACCGTAGGTGAGACACTCGTGACGCAGCATAAGACGTCAGTGGACGCAGCTGGCTGTTCTTCTTGTGAGAAGGTGCTTCCGTCACGTGACACGTGACTCTTCACGTTTCTTGTGCATCGTGACCTTTCTGAGTTAGCCCTCTCGTGGCCCTACTCGAGGTCAGTGTTGTGTGACGTGCATGACGTTCTAGTCATGTGTGTCATTGAGTCTGTCTGTCGTCTGTCTAGATCTTTTCTAGACTTTTATCTGTCCTTGCAGGTCTTCGTCTTAGGCCTGGCGTCGTGTCGACAGATCGGTAACTCCTGACTTTGTCAGATCAGAGTCGCCCTTCTGTCACTGCTTGGAGTAGCTTAGGGAGCCGAGTTCCTCTCGATGGCCGTGTTCTGAGTTTTACGGCCTCGCTTTTCCCTTTTCTTTTAGCTTCCCTTGCTCTTAGCCTATTCCCTACTCCTGATGTTCCCGTTCTTTTTACAGCTTTGTAGTGTAGCATTTCCTGCTTTGCTACTACTGTTGCTTTCTGTTCCGTGTACTGCGTGTTTCTCAGTGGGGATCCGTGTGACCCCTACTGAGTCTCTGTTTGGAGACTCACCCCTGCTTTTCATGTGGGTGGCGTCGTCTCTGTTCGTGGTTCCTGGTGTGGCGCGTCTGTAGCTGCCAGCGGTACCTGCGTCGGGTTTTTCCCGACCTCGGTGTACGTTCTTTTCCTGTGGCCTGTACTTGTCTTTAATTTCTTGGACTGGACTCTGGTATAATTGTTAAATTGAAATTGTTAATTAAAAAGTAATTTTATTTCTGCTACTCTAGCAAACCGATCTAATGAAATCTAATTGCTTACTGTACTATCTCTGTGGCTTCAATGTACTACACGACAATCCTTTTATCCCTTCGGAGCTTTACCGCTCTTGGGAGGCCTCGCGGGTTCCAAGTGGTATCAGGTGTATCCGATAGTCCTATCGAGTATATCTGGTATCCGAGATCCGGGTCGTCACAGTTGGTATCAGAGCATTGTTGTGTGAAGTACATGGGAATCCGAGATATTGCAGTATCCAGAGTCCTTAAAGTCCAGTACAGGCATTTGCTGGCTTAGGTGTTGCGATGATTTGTCGCGTTGTTTTCTTCGTATGTGGTCTTGTGCGTGCTGTTCTGGCACTGCGCAAGGTGATTTTTGTTCTCGTCAGGATGTGATGAGACACTTCTTTCTATCGTGGTGTTTGTCTCGATCTTGTCGTATGTGGCAGTGTACGGTGGAAGGCTTGAATCTACAGTACGTTGTTCGAGGTTTTCTCCGTGTGTTGTTCAGATTGCTGTTGACCTATGGCCTTGGTCTGATGACCGTACACGTTCTCACGTTGTTGTGGTCGTCCCGGCTTGAGTCTGTTCAGCTCCTGATGTGTCTCGCTTCTGTTGAAGTGCTCGATTAGATTCCGTGTTTGAGAAGTTGCTCAGGCAAGCTAGGATTTTCCCTTCCTAGTGAGCTTTCGTGGTTGAGCTTATTGCTTCTCGTCCCTTCTGGTGAAATCTTTTCGAGGTTTGCCTTGGAATTGCTATCTTAGTGATGCCTTTGTCCTATGTCTGCTTAAGCGTGGACAGCTTTGTTCTGAGCCAGATCTGCTCTTTGTAATACGGTTGCTTGGCTTTGGACTCCATCATGGTGTTAAGAGCTGTCACGTACCGTATTTGTCGTGCCGTGTCCAGCGGCCGATGTATTGTGAAGGCTCAATAACCGTTTTCAGGGCGTGAAGGTAAGCTGAGATTAGCCTTTTCCTTGGGCCTTGCGCTGAAGCTGGTACTCCTCTTCTTTGCACTTAGGCGACTTATGATCGATTATTTGTCAGATCAGTACTCGTCGCGTGTTATATTATGATTTTCATGAATTGCGATGTCGCCGTACATGCACTGGGATGCGGATACCGAGATATTTTTTGATGCATGTGTGTGTTTTATGAGTGTGCAGCTGAAGCGTGTGGGCTGATTACCCACGGGTCGAGAGGTTTGTTCTTTCTCGATGTGACTTCATCTTGGCTTCCTGTGCCTTGATGTTGCTTGTTGCCGTGCTGTTGCTGGAGTTATTCTGGGGTTGGCATTGGCATTTGCGAGTGTTGGGGAATCTATCGGCATTCCTTGTTGATTGAGTACCCTCTATTCTGCATTCCTTCTCTTGGGTGTTGTGCTCTCGAGGCGTAATCGTGGTCCTTGAGGTGCATTCCCTGAGATTGTCGTTTCTCGTTGTCGTGGGTCCTTTCTTGGTGAGCAGTCTGATGCGTGACCCGTCCCTTGGGGTCGAGTGTTCAGCTGTTCTTGTGTCTTGATGTGACCCTGCTTGCAGTTGTGTTCCATGGTTCTGTGTTCTATACGGAGCCGGAATCCTGCAAGTGCTGTTGTTATCATTTTATCGCTGTTTCTCTATGATTTTGTGTCTCTGCCGTGGACCATGACCTTGTCAGTTAGCTTGATGTACTCCCTTTCTCCCGTAGAGTTGGCATGCGACTCAATCAGAGGTAATATCTGAGTGAGGACTGACTTGATCGTGTTTGTGGTCCGGTGCTGTTGTCGTTGGCGTCCTGTGTGCCAGGTGTTCTCTGCCACCTTTGGCACTAGAGCCGATGATGTGGTCGAGCTGTCAGCTGAGAGGACTGTGTCTCCTTGTGTAAGCTACTACTTGCCGTGCTGTCGTTGTGTTCCTCGGTATCGGTTGTCTATTGTTGTGGCAGTGGTGTCTGCATTTCTGGTGAGACGTAAGCGACGTTGCCTTGTTTCGGAGGTGTCAGACTTGTGTCCACTTGTGTCGTGCTCGATCCAGAGTGTGTGCTCGTGATTATGGTCTGATAATGTTCCTCTGAGCCGTGCTTCTCGAGATTTGTGTTGCCGTGTTCTCGGCATTGTTGTTGGCTGATGCGTAGTGTGCATAGCCATGTTGGGTTGTTCTTCCCTTGCTTCTCTATTGTTAGTCCTTAAATTTCGAGGGTGAAATTTCTTAAAGGAGGGGAGGATGTAATGTCTCGAATCTTTGCTGGATCCTTAGTAGGTCTTATTGGATTTTTATTGGATCTTTCGGATCTGTTTCGGTGAGTTTTGGTTCACTTTTGTGGCTTCCGAGTTGAGTTTACGATCCGTGTGGGTTTTTCTCTCGTACTAGTTACGGAACCCTACGGTGACTTTAGTTGTCAGTTCATCGACTCGAGGATGCTACAGCGACGATGTACTCTCCGAGCCGGTCGTTTTGGCTATTTTTACGTATTTTTCTAAGATAGAGCCAAAAATTGAATTTTTTAGAAATTAGGAAAATTCCTAATTTCTTTTCCTTTTTCTTTTCCTTTCCTCTCTCCTCCTTCTCATTCACGCCGCCGCCCTCTCTCTCTCCCGTTTCTCTCCCGTTTCTCCTTCTCTGCTCCGGCTGCAGACGGAGGACCTAGGGGCGAGTCCTTGGGATGCTGTGGAGCTGGCTGGGTGCGCGACGGGGCGAGGATGGAGCGATTTTGGCGCGATCCCGAACGGTGGATTCAAAGCCGGTGTTTGAGCTCGCGGTGCAGTTTTCGGCCCGGTTTAGTCCCTTCGGGGCACAGTTTCTTCGGTGGAGGTAGGGTGACGGATCACCACTTCTCCCTGCCCGTTTTCCCTACCATTGCACGTCGTTCGGCGCGAAAACGATCGAGTTTGGGCTTATTTAGCCTAAACTGTAATTTTCGGGTTTTGTAGGGTTCGCCGGAAAACGGCAACCATTTTTAGATCAGTTACTGTCAATGGACTCCCTGGGACGTCAGCGTTCCATAGTCACTGATTTCGTTTCGTTTGGTGGTCCCGTTTGACCGCTAGGGCTCCGGGAAGTCCAGAAACCCTTTTTGGGTGATTTCGTTAGAATCGCCCGTTTCTTGCGATTCGTGCGTCGTTTTGACTCCGGATGGAGTCTATGTGATTGCCAGCATGTCCAGGGTTGTATCCCCTTCGTCTCGGGACGAATGGGGCGTGGAATGGCCTCTGTTGGGCCGAACCCATGGTTTGCCCGCCGTGAGAGTTAAGTGGTCGGACTAGGTCCGTCTATCCCCATGGGCGGCCCTGTCTTGACCGTTCATCTGCTCGGCGCGCTCTGTTCGGCTTGGCGCGCAGCGAGGGTCATGCGGTCTATCGTGAGACCGTATAACTCAGGTGCGGCCAGGGTTGAACCGTTTTTCCCCTTCGGTTTGGACCATTGTTGGGCTGTGCGGCTGGGGTCTGGCCGCCCAACCTTTTGTACGGCTAGTAGCTGACCGTACATTCCTGGAGCCGGTGGCTGTTGTGCGGCCCGAGGTGGACCGCACAAGCCTCTGTGCGGTGTTGTCTTAGCCGTCTATTCCCCCGTGCGGCTAGGGGTGAGCCGCACGTGTGTTCCCGTTCGGACGTCTGTCCATCCCGTTGTGCGGTCTAGTTCGGACCGTTTATCTAGTTGTGTGGTCCCTTTGTGACCGTCCATCCCTTGGAGTTGTGCGGTCAGTTCCGGACCTTACAACCCCTTTGTGTGGTCAGTTTCGGACCGTTCATCCTGTTAAGTGGTCCATTCTGAACCGCTCATCCCCGATGTTTTATCTGTTGGCCGTGATGGCTTCTCCCGGTGTCGTGTTAGAGTCATTGCTCTGGTCTGGTCGACCCGGTGTGATCCAATGGTCGACATGCGACCTTGCCTGTATCTCGATGGATTTGTTTAGCTCGAGACGTGGTTCTGGACACCTAGAGGTACGATTTGACCTCGGTTTGTGTGTCTTTGTCTGGTTCCGGTCAACCCGGGGTGACCCAGTGGTTGACGGGTGACCTTGTGTGTGTGTCTCGGCAGTTCTGTCCAGTCTGAGACTTGGGTTCTGGACATCTCGAGGTACCATTTTACCTTGGTTTACGTGTCCATGCGTGTTGAGGGTTCTCAGTGTTCCCTCAGGTCTCCGTGAGTCATTTTCTACGGAGCGTCGTTTCCCGTGGCTTAGGATTAGACCGATTGGCGGCTTGTTCAGCTGTCTGTGACGATGTTGCCTTTGAGTCGTCCGACTCAAGGATCGTTACGTTGTAGGTCTAGTTGCCTAGTCCTGAGTCTGTTGGCAGTAGTCGTACTGCCAGTGGTGCCTAGTAGTACGTGCGACAGTGCGTTCTAGCTTGTCTGTACTCTAGCACTTGTGTTTCTGAGTCTGGTGTCTTGTGAGCCTCCACTAGTCATAGCCTGTCGACGCACGCGATCCAGTGTGTTGACCCACCTTGGAGTGGTGGAAAGGGCAGTTCCCGTAATACGGTTTGTAAGCTAGTTCAGTGGGCTCCCGGCTAGCGGTAGCATCCTACCGAGGGAGAAAACTAGCTAGAGGGCCTGGTTTAGGCAAGAGCCAGTGTGTGCACACGTGGTCAAAAGCTGAGGACTTACGTTGACGGGCGTAACCCTGACGAGTTACTTGTTGTTGTAGTTCTTGTTTGGTTCAACGTGTGTCTGCGACTCTGCCGTGTCTTCAGCGGTACCATAGGCGAGACACTCGTGGTGCAGCATAAGACGTCAGTGGACGCAGCTGGCTGTTCTTCTTGTGATGAGGTGCTTCCGTCACATGACACGTGACTCTTCACGTTTCTTGTGCATCGTGACCTTTTTGAGTTAGCCCTCTCGTGGCCCTACTCGAGGTCAGTGTTATGTTGCGTGCACCACGTTCTAGTCGTGTGTGTCGTTGAGTCTATCTGTCGTCTGTCTAGATCTTTTCTAGACTTTTGTCTGTCCTTACAGGTCTTCATCTTAGGCCTGGCGTCGTGTCGACAGATCGGTAACTTCTGACTTTGTCAGATCAGAGTCGCCCTTCTGTCGCTGCTTGGAGTAGCTTAGGGAGCCGAGTTCCTCTCGGTGGCCGTGTTCCGAGTTTTACGACCTCGCTTTTCCCTTTTCTTTTAGCTTTCCTTGCTCTTAGCCTATTCCCTACTCCTGCTGTTCCCGTTCTTTTTACAGCTTTGTAGTGTAGCATTTCCTGCTTTGCTACTACTGTTACTTTCTGTTCTGTGTACTGCGTGTTTCTCAGTGGGGATCCGCGTGACCCCTACTGAGTCTCTGTTTGGAGACTCACCCCTGCTTTTCAGGTGGGTGGCGTCATCTCTGTTCGTGGTTCCTGGTGTGGCGCGTCTGTAGCTGCCAGCGGTACCTGCGTTGGGTTTTCCCCGACCTCAGTGTACGTTCTTTTCCTGTGGCCTGTACTTGTCTTTAATTTCTTGGACTGGACTCTGGTATAATTGTTAAATTGAAATTGTTAATTAAAAAGTAATTTTATTTCTGCTACTCTAGCAAACCGATCTAATGAAATCTAATTGCTTACTGTACTATCTCTGTGGCTTCAATGTACTACACGACGACAATCCTTTTATCCCTTCGGAGCTTTACCGCTCTTGGGAGGCCTCGCGGGTTCCAAGTGGTATCAGGTGTATCTGGTAGTCCTATCGGGTATATCTGGTATCCGGGATCCGGGTCGTCACAAGGGTCATGGTGGCAGTCACGCGATAGACCGCTACCCTTGGGTTAGCGATCGTCAGACGACCGTTTTCCCCATTTGACCGAGCACCCTCGGGGTGCGTGATTCCGACCGTTGGGGGTCACGTGCTGCCTAGCGGTCATGGTGATGACCGTTTATGGCTGCCTTGCGGTCCAAGGAGGACCGCTAGGCTGGGGTTAAAGGCCTGGCGATAGACCGTTTGGCCCCTCGTGGCCCGTTCCCTTGCGGTCCAGTAGAGGACTGCTTGGCTCCTCCTTGCGGTCCAGAAGAGGACCGCTAGACCCCTTGCGGTCCAGAGGGCGACCGCAAGGCTGAGGGGCAGTCCTGTGAGGACCGCCACTTGGTTTCCTTTCGATCGGTGGTTTCTGTGAGTTGAGTCCTACCTCCGGTGACACGTCCACTAGTCGTAGCCTTCTTACGGCACGTGTGTGCTGACCCACCCGGGAGTGGTGGAGCGGCTTACCCGAGAGAGACGGTTTTTAAGCTGATTTCCGTAGGGCCCCTTGCCTTTGCAGCTCGAGTCCGACTGGGGGAAAAACCAGCTAGAGGACCCGACCTAGAGCAGTTGGTCTGTGTGTGCACGCGTAGTTGGGGGCAGAGGACACGTGATGTCGAGCGCGACCCCAGCTAGTCCTTGTTCTGAGTTCTTGGTTACTATTGTATGTCTCAGTCTCCGCCTGGGGCGTTGTAGGGAGACACGGAGGACGGGTGTAAGACGTCAGGGGACGCATCTGGCTTCGCTTCTAGTGGGTGGTGCTCCTGTCTCCTGGCAGGTACGGACTTATTTTTCCGTCGGTTTGAGGTCGGTTGCCTTGGTATGTGAAGAGGTGAAATCTCGCGCTTGTATCCTGAGCGGGCTGTGGATCACCTGAAGATGAACTGCAAGACAGGGAAACGTATCAGAGGGCCCAGGGGGTTTCCCTGGGGTAAAACCCTCCGATGGCTAAGTCAGTAGAGCTGTGGTGGAAGCAATAATGGGGAGGAGAAAAGCTAGTGCGCGAGATTCCTCTCTACCAGGGGGTGAAGCGGATTGCTCAGGAGTTTGGGTATATGAGTACCTGAATGGCTCTCTTTTTCATCGGAGGGTAGCCCTAGTTTAAATAGTGTGCCGCCTTCAAGAGTCCTGCAAGTTGAGGTCTCTCCGGCGGGGGTTACGTCCTCAACGTGGGCTTTCATGGCCTTATTGTGGGAACGTTATCGCCTTGAAGTCCGGCGGTTTCTTGACTCCCCTGCCCGTTGGGGACTCTTAACGGCAGCACGAACGGATGATACTTGGTCTGGCCGAGCTCCTGAAACGCGAGCCCTGTCCGGGCGATGGGCATAGCTCGGTGAAAGAGGGGTCGGATAGGTCGGCGAATGCCTGCTCTCCCGGGCAGGGAAAATGGCTTGGGCCGGACCTTCCTTATGACCTGACCATCACTCGGGCCCTCCGAGCCTAGGGGCCGCCGGGGAGAGTTGGTTCCTCGAGTGTTTGTTTATTGGGCTTTTCTTTCCTGAGTGGGCCCTGTGGGCTGTCACCCAGGTGGGCTAGCCTCGTTGGACCCTGTTAGGTCTAGTTGGGCTGCTCTTTGGGTGGGCTACAGAAATCCCCCTCTCCACTTGTCCCCCTCCTACTCCCGAGCCATGAAGGCTCGGTCGAGTAGCTTTTGAGGCTTTGGACCGGCGTGGCTCAGGTGGGTGGAATTCTGTTGGCGTGATGGAGCCACATGTAGTGGTCGCCTGGGCCCGTAATGATGATCCTGACGGATTTGAACTGAAGGGGCCCCCCTTTTCTCGGAGCACGGAACGACGCGCCGCCTTCCTCCAGGGTTTTATAGGTGTTGGGCGCTGTTCGTCGTTCTAGGCTTCTCAGGGTTTTGAGCTTTCCTTAGTTTCATTACTTCTGGGGCTCCTTGATGCTCCGTGAGGGCACAGTGGAGGCGCAGAGTCTTGCGGCGGCGTTTGAGGAGTTGGCGAGGATAACCGCGGAGGCGGTCCGGCAACTTCCTTCCCCTCCGGAGTCTTCCAGCTCGCGCGAGGGATCATCTTCCGGCTCGATGGCTGGTCTGCCTTTGGAAATCGGGCAGGTGAGGCGGGAGCCCGTCTCCAACTGCAGTGAGTTGGGGGAGGCCGAGGTGAGGAAGCTGCTGAGGTCATTGATCTGGGAGATGACTCGGCGGCCGATGAACCAGATGCTTCTGCGAGTCGCGCCCAAGCCCGAGATAAGGCCAAGGGGGTGGCTCCCGAGGGATCTTCACGGCCAACTGGTACAAAGTGCAAGGATCCCACGGCGGGAAAGTTGCGGGAGGCCGTGAAGGCCAAGAAACAGGCCAAGAAGGCCGGTCTTCCTCCTACCGCCGGGGGCGACTCCGGCTCGGCGGCGCTCCCCTCTCGGGGGCAAGATGGGGCCGACCCCTCGGGGCCAGCTCCCCCACCTGCCAGGCGAGAGGGGGCCGAGGAGACCGGGGGCCCATCAGAGGGCGGCGATGGGTCGGCTCTCCCCCCCACGGAGGCAGAGGGGGCCGATGTTGAAGTAGCTGGCGCCGAGGCCGGGGGATCGGCCGAAGGCGGGGATGTCTCGGTCGGCGAGGTGCGGGCCGAGACAGGCAGGGCTGGGGGTTCGCCCGCTAGGGCGTTGCAGCCCCAGGGGCTTGGAGCTCCCGGCACGGTCGGTCCCGCGGCGCCGGTCGAGGTTGGGGGTTCGCCCGGGGAGGCGTCGCAACCCCAACCGACCGTGGCGCGCGGGGCAGTTGGTTCCGTTGCTCGGGCGGAGTCTTCTGGCAGGGTGTTCCGGGCGGAGCGGTCCCCTCTGTCGGAGCCCTGGGAAAGGCTCGGCATTACGGGCGACCTGTATCGGGTCTGCCGGTCGATTGCCGTAAGGACGAAGGGGGGAGAAAGGCGCAATGCCCCCCCCCCCCGGGATCCTTGATGTCCTGATGGAGGGCGGCCTGGTCATAGCTCGGTCGGCGGCTTTGATGGCGGAGGCGCACGCCCGGACGGAGGCGGAGCGGTCGAACCTTGCCTGGACCCTTGGGGGCTGCGAGAGGAAACTGGCCCGACTCAAGGGGGAGCATGAGGGGCTCCGGCATGAGTTCTCCGCGTTCCGGGAGGTGGCGCGGGCGAGCCGACTGGAAGCCGGGGTGCTGACCGAACAGCTCGCCAAGACCCGAGAGTCTCTCGAGAGGACAAGCCAAATTTGGAGGAGGAGCGTCTGCGTCGCCTCGAGCTAGACAATCGTTGGGAGCTCGAACGCGCCGAGCTGCTAGATCGGGCGGAGGTGGCGGAGCGTCTCCGAGCTGAGGCTGAGGCGGACCGGGCCCGGGCAGAGGAGCGTGCGGCCGAGGCGGAGCGGGCTCGGGTCGAGCTCGTCGGAAGGGCGGGGCAGGTCGAGGCGGAGGCAATCGAGCGTTACAGGAGCTCGGATGCTTACTCGGCCGACCTGGTGGGAGCCGCCCTACCCTATTACGAGGCAGCACTACGCCGGGGTGCTCAAAAGGGGTTCAAGCAGGGCTATCGCCGGGCGGTGGACTACGCCGATGAGCAAAACTCCGCGATCGAGTTCCCCTTCGGCCAGTGTTATGACTCGGATGAGTCGGTTTCCAGCTCTTCCTCGTCGGTCGGGGGAGATTCGGAGGGGTCGCCTCCATCAGGGTCACCGGCTCTGGGCATTTCGGGAGGGCTCACGACCGAGACAGTTCTCGCACAGGCGAGGTCAGTGTCCGAGCCAGCCGTCACCGAAGGCACCGGGGGTGACGCGTCTCCTTCCGCCGTTCCCGAATGTCAAAGTGGGCCCGAGGCCTGATGTACTTTGCCTCCTTCCCTTTTTGTCTCTCTTCCCTCTTTTTAGAGGGTTTCCTTTTGGTGTGATAATAAATGACTTGCTCTGTTTGAGTACCATCCTTGCCGTGATTTGGTTGGCAGATCTTGAGTGGTTGGGAGGTGCCGATATGTCCTGCGTGGTTTTCGCACGCAGTTTTGGTAGGCTTCTGACGGGGCATCTTTCCGTTCCCTCATGCTTTGAATGTCAGGCCGCTTCGTGAATCCCGCTAGGGCGGGGGACGAGGAGTTGGAGGTGACTGTTCAGGGGAGAAATCCTTTGGCGTGTTTCCGAGGGGGGGGGTCATTTAAGGCGTGTAGCCTCCTTTGGCCTATAAGAAGGATCGAAAGGCGCCCTTTCCTCTTCACTGCTTGGGATTTTCTCTAACAGTCTTTCCTCGCTCCTTCCTCTTTACTCTGCGTTGTGCCCTTGTATTCGGAGCATGGAGGATCCTTCGGAGGGCGACGCCGCCGACGACGGGGAGCGGCGGGCTCCCGTTGCCCTGTAATGTTGAACGGGTCCCACGGTCGCCGCGCGTGAACGAGACGGGTCCGACGGTCGCCGCGCAGATCTGGGGAGGACTTCGGCGTGTGGAAGCACGCCGTTGGCCTCTTCTTAGCTCCGGCGAGGCTTCCGGGTGGACGCCGAGGCGGAGGACGGATGGGGGCATCAGGGGAGCCCGCCGTCACTTCCCTCCGTGTGAGGGGAGGAGGCGTATCAAGCTCCCTCCTCACCGAAGCCTTCCTCCATCTGCAGCCTCTTTCTCCCTCTTCTGCTCTTCATTTCTTTCACTCTTCGGGGGCTGCTTGCTCTCTCCTTCCTTCCAAGGAGTTGGCAGATTGGAAGAGGGGAGGCCTTCACGGCGCTCCTTTTTCCTGGTTGTTGCCAACTTGGGAGGTAGCCTTCCTCAACGTTTAAAGGTGGCCTTCCTCCTGCAGTCCCTCTATCACCTTTGTCACGGGCCACCCGAGGCAACTGGCTTGACCACCTCTTGTCCGAGCCAGTTTCTGCACGAGGCAGAGTCAGTGGCTGGACGCGAGGAGATCAAGACCGAGTCAGTCGAGCGATGACCCCTTGAGGCGGTGTTAGACGGATTTTTGCTTTTTGCTATGTGATGTACTGGCATTTGCCTATCTGATGTACCAATGGTTTGGAATGAAAAGAAAAGGGATTTATTCCGTCCATCTTGCTGTACAATTTTAAAAATAGAATTTGCGTAGTGCGGCTGCGTTCCATGTCCGAGGAATAGGTTCCCCTTCCATTGTCGCTAACCTGTACGCACCTTTTCCGAGCGTCTCGACCACTCGGTAGGGGCCTTCCCAGTTGGGGGATAGCTTGCCCGCCGCCTCTAGTGGTCGAGAGGCTTCGGCCTTCCTGAGGACGAAGTCCCTCGGTTGGAAACGTCTGTCTCGGACCTTGGCGTTGTAGTATCGAGTGAGGCGGCGCTGGTACTCCGTTGCTCGGACGTTCGCGATCTCTCGGAGTTCGTCTGCCAGGTCGAGGTTCTCGAGTAATTTTTGCCCGTTTGCCTCGAGTGAGAAGCTGATCACTCGGAGAGACGGATTGGCGATCTCCAATGGAACGACGGCTTCTGTGCCATATACCAACTGAAAAGGGCTTTCACCGGTTGCCGTCCTGGGGGTTGTTTGGTGCGACCACAGTACGCTAGGTAATTCCTTGAGCCAGCTACCCTTAGCCTTGCCGAGTCTAGTTTTTATGCCTTTCAAGATAGTCTTGTTGGCATGTTCAACCAGCCCGTTGGCCTGAGGGTGGGCGACCGAAGTGAAGTGGTTGCGGATATTTAGGTCGGCGCATCTGTCTCAGAAATACCGAGAGTCGAATTGCCGGCCGTTATCGCTCACTATCACTCGGGGGACGCCAAAGCGACAAACGATCGATTTCCACACAAAGCCCCAAACGACTGTCTCGGTGATCCTTGCCGTAGCCTCGGCCTCGATCCACTTGGTGAAGTAGTCAATGGCGACGATGATGAACTTCTTCTGGGACTGGGCCGTCAGGAATGGCCCAAGGATATCGATTCCCCACCGAGCAAAAGGGTAAGGCTCGGCTAGGGTGACAAGTTCCGCGGCCGGTCGATGGACCAAGTGGTCGAACCGCTGGCATCAGTCGCATTGTCGAACATAGGCCGAGCAGTCGCGCTGTAGGATGGGCCACCAGTACCCCTGTCGTAACAGGATTCTGGCCAGCGACCTTGCCCCTGAGTGCGCTCCGCACAGGCCTTCATGAATCTCTTGGATGGCTCGGCTTGCTTCGTCGGGACCGAGGCACTTTAGGAGGGGACCGGAGAACGATCTTCGGTAGAGAGTGTTATCGAAGACGACGAAGCGCCGAGCTTGATACTTCATTCGGCGGGCCTCTCGAGGGTCGGAGGGCTCTTGGGAGCCTTGTAGCCAGGACAGGTAGGGGGAGCGCCAGTCATTTGGAGTGGCCGAATCAACAGCGAGGAGCTCCGTGTCGATGCTCGGGCGCTCTAGCTCTTCTAGGAAGACCGATCGCGTACCTTCTGGGTCTAGGGAGGAGGCCAATCGAGAGAGGGCGTCCGCCCGAGAGTTTTGCTCCCGAGCTATCCGGACTACCCCAAATTCCTCGAACTGTTGGGTCAGGCTCCGGACCAGCTGAAGGTATTTGATCATGGGTGCCTCCCGAGCCTCATACTCACCGTTGACCTGACCTGCGACTAGTTGAGAGTCGGTGTGGATCTTGACTCGCTCGACCCCCAGCCGTCGGGCCATGCGTGCTCCCGAGATAAGGGCCTCGTACTCAGAAGCATTGTTGGATGCCTGAAAGTTGAATTTCAAGGCGTACTGTAGCTCTATCCCTTCGGGGGACCTCAGGAGTATCCCTGCACCGCTGCCTGCCGAATTGGACGATCCGTCGACGAACAGTTCCAGGTTGGCCCGGTCGTGGTCGGAGGCCTGTCCTCGGCGGGGATGGTGCTTTCGGCAATGAAGTCGGCGAGCGCTTGGCCTTTGATTACTGATCGCGGCCGGTACGAGATGTCGTAGGCCCCGAGCATAATGGCCCATTTGACGAGTCGCCCTGAGGCCTCGGGGTGGGCCAGAATCTTCTTCAACGGCTCGCCGGTTAGCACGGTGATGGGGTGCCCCTGGAAGTAGGGTCGGAGGCGCCTTGCGGAGGTAACCAACGCTAGCACGAGTTTCTCGATTGCGGGGTACCTCCGTTTGGCCTCATTGAGCACCTTACTGGTGTAGTAGACCGATCTTTCGATTCCCGAGTCATTTCTGACTAGGACCGAGCTGACCGTGGATGGCGTCGCCGAGAGGTAGAGCAGCAAGACTTCGCCTAGGACGGGCTTGGAGAGCACCGGTGGCGAAGCCAGGAACTTTTTAAGCTCGGCGAATGCTGTCTGGCACTCCTCATCCCATGCGAACGTAGCAGATGCTAGCTTAGGTCCCCTCATCAGTTTGAAGAAGGGCAAGCATCATTCGGCAGCACGGGACAGGAAGCGGCTGAGAGCGGCCACACGCCCTGCCAGACGCTGAACGTCTTTAATGCATGTGGGCGGGCGCATGTCCAGGATGGCCTGGACTTTGTCGAGGTTGGCTTCGATCCCGCGCTGAGTGACCAGGAAACCCAGGAACTTCCCAGATTTTACTCCAAAGGCGCACTTGGCGGGGTTGAGCTTCATGTTGTACTTCAGGAGGGTGCCGAAGGTTTCGGCAAGGTCGGTGAAGTGGTCCTGGGCCTAGGGGGTCTTGACGAGCATGTCGTCAATGTAAGCCTCGACGTTCCGACCTAGCTGTCCCTCGAACATGTGATTTACCAGTCGCTGATATGTGGCTCCGGCGTTCTTCAACCCGAAGGGCATCCGGGTGTAGCAGTACACGCCGCAGTCGGTGATGAAGGTGGTCTTCTCGACGTCTTCTGGATTCATTCTGATCTGGTGATAACCTGAATAGGCATCCAGGAAACTGAGTATCTTGTTGCCCGAGGTTGAATCAACCAATTGGTCGATGCTCGGTAGCGGATAGCAGTCCTTGGGGGTAGCCTTATTCAGATCGGTGAAGTCCACGCACATTCGCCATTTGCCTGTAGCTTTTGGCACCAGGACGACGTTGGCTAGCCACGTAGGGCACAGGACTGGTCTGAAGAGGCCAGTCTCCTGTCCCTTGGTGACCTGCGCCTTGATGATCGCCTGCTTCTCGGGCGCATGCTTCCTTCTCCGTTGCTGTACGGGCCTCACGGTGGGGTCGAGGCTGAGCTTGTGCATCACGGTCTTCTCTGGTATGCCAGGGAGTTGATCATCGGACCAAGCAAAGACCTGAACGTACTCAGAAAGGAATTTTTTGTATTGCTGCTGTTCCATGGGTGGTAGGTCGGCTCCGATCCTTACTCCGAGGGCCGGGTCATCGTTTAGGAATACCGTTAGCAATTCGCCACCAGGCTCGGCGGTTACGGTCTTCCCTTCGATTCCCTTGGGGCCCTTATTTCCCCCGTCCGGCCTTGAGGCTTCCACCGAGATGTTGTAGCACCTTCTAGCCGTGGCCTGGTTACCTCGGACTTCCCCCAACCCATTTTTGGTGGGAAACTTCATTTTCTGGTGATAGGTAGATGGTACGGCCTTTATCCGGCTGAGAATTTTCCGGCCGAAAATGGCGTTGTACGCTATCATACCCTTGATCACTATGAAGTCCACCATGACCGTAACGGTTTTGGGTGGGGTGCCGATGGTGACCGGTAGGCTTAGGGCTCCCTCGGGGTAGGTGGCTAGGCCGTTAAACCCGCAAAGGGGTGTTCGGATCGGGCGGAGCTTGGATGGGTCTTCCCCCATCTTAAGGAAACAGTCGTAAGATAATACATCGGGGGCGCTCCCATTGTCAACCAGAATTCTATCTACGTTACAATGGTTTATTGTGGCCGAGATAACGAGGGCATCATCATGCGGGGTGTTCAGCCCTTCCAGGTCTTGGTCGGAGAAGACTATGACCTGGGGCTCCCTCGGCGGGCCGCTGGAGGGTTCTAAGACCTGGCTGGCCCGCTCGGCATGACGCTTCCTTCCTCGGCTGGTGTCGCCGCCCGACGCCGTTCCTCCGGAGATGACGTTGATGTGGACCCCTCGGGGGGCGTTGTCGATCTCCTCGGCGGCGTCCCGGTCTTCTTTGCGCCCGGCTACAAACCGGGCCAGGTGCCCCTGACGGATGAGACGTTCGATCTCGTCCTGGAGCTGGTGGCAGTCGCCGGTGTGGTGCCCGTGGTCGCCGTGGAACAGGCAATGCCTGTCGCGCTTGCGGTTCTTCGATCTTATTGGTTCGGGCCGACGGAGGAGTCCCGAGTCTTTGATGTCTTCATAGATCTCGTAGACTGGCGCGGTCAACGGGGTGTACCGCTCATACTTCCGTTTGCGCTCTCCTTCCCGATCGCGCTTCTTGCCCGAGCCAGGGTTTGACTCGGAAGCTCGCTTCTTGTCCCCCTCCCGACCCGAGCCGGTTGTGTCTCGGTAGGCGCTGAGTACTTCTTCGCACTCGGCGTGGCGCAGTGCCAGAGTCACTAGCTCGGCAAGGGTCGAGGGAGGGTGGAGGACAAGTTCGCGGCGGAGGTTCTCGTCCCGGGTGCCCCCGATCAGAGCGGTCGTGGCCGAGGCCACATCCAGGCGGGGAATTCTGAGGGCTTCCGATTTAAATCGGTGGACATAAGCCCGGAGCCTTTCCCCTTGCGCCTGTTTGAGGGCCAGGAGCCCCGCTACTGACCTTGGGGAGGCGCTTCCGGCGAAGCTCTCCTTGAAGACTCGCCCGAATTGCCTGAAGTCCCGGATGGACCCAGGGGCGAGGGCCCGGAACCATGCCTGAGCGCCTTGGACCAGGGTGGCCGCAAAGGCTCGGCATTTAATAGGATTCGGTGTTCCATGCAGAGTCACCAGGGCGTCGAAGCTGTCGTAGTGGTCGGCTGGGTCGCCCTGGCCATCATAGAGCTTGAAGGTCGGAATGGAGGTTCTGAGAGACACCTCTGCCTTCAAGATGTATTCGGAGAAAGGGGATTTCTCCTCATCCTCCGGGAAAGAGGTTTTCTGCAGGGCGCGGAGGGCGCGCTCTTGCTCTGCAAAACGTCTTTCAAAATCCCTTAGTCGGAGGGGTAATTCCGGCTGCGGTCGTGCCGTGGGACTGGGGGGAGCGTCGTGGCGATCCTCAGGAATGCCAGCGCTCGGGCGTGGAGGCCTCGCCCCCTGTCTCCCTTTTCTGGGCATGGAGGAAGCCTCTTGCTCAGGGGGCGGAGCTTGCGAGGGTCCTCCCACGTTGTTGCGGATGAGCTGCTGACCGCGGAGGGTGAAGCGGCCCCCAGCGGTATGCTGGGACGCACTTCGACGGGGGGGGCTCCCGGACGGGGCGCGGGACCTGGCATCCCTTGCCGCCTGGGCCCTCATGAGCTCCACGAGGACGTCAAGCTTCTTATTGAGGGCCTGGAAGACCTCGTCGCCACCGTTGGGGGGTGCCCCCGTCGCCGTCGGAGGGGGCGGCGGCTCGTTGGTGGGGACGCTGGCGTTGGAGGGAGGGTTCTGTGAGGCCCTAGAGGGGCCATCTCCTGCCGCCACCACGGCCTTACCCTTCTCGACGGCGGATCTCCTCCCTGAGCTTCTTCTCACCATCTCGGCTCTTCGTGCGTTTCCCACAGACGGCGCCAGATGAAGAGGCGAAATCTCGCGCTTGTATCCTGAGCGGGCTGTGGATCACCTGAAGATGAACTGCAAGACAGGGAAACGTATCAGAGGGCCCAGGGGGTCTCCCTGGGGTAAAACCCTCCGATGGCTAAGTCAGTAGAGCTGTGGTGGAAGTAATAATGGGGAGGAGAAAAGCTAGTGCGCGAGATTCCTCTCCACCAGGGGGTGAAGCGGATTGCTCAGGAGTTTGGGTATATGAGTACCTGAATGGCTCTCTTTTTCATCGGAGGGTAGCCCTGGTTTAAATAGTGTGCCGCCTTCAGGAGTCCTGCAAGCTGATGGGTCTCCGGCGGGGGTTACGTCCTCAACGTGGGCTTTCATGCCCTTATTGTGGGAACGTTATCACCTTGAAGTCCGGCGGTTTCTTGACTCCCCTGCCCGTTGGAGACTTTTAACGGCAGCACGAACGGATGATACTTGGTCTGGCCGAGCTCCTGAAATGCCAGCCATGTCCGGGCGATGGGCATAGCTCGGCGAAAGAGGGGTCGGATAGGTCGGCGAATACCTGTCTCTCCCGGGCAGGGAAAATGGCTTGGGCCGGACCTTCCTTATGACCTGACCATCACTCGGGCCCTCCGAGCCTAGGGGCCGCCGGGGAGAGTTGGTTCCTCGAGTGTTTGTTTATTGGGCTTTTCTTTCCTGAGTGGGCCCTGTGGGCTGTCACCCAGGTGGGCTAGCCTCATTGGACCCTGTTGGGTCTAGTTGGGCTGCTCTTTGGGTGGGCTACAGAAATCCCCCTCTCCAGTATGGTTAGCAGTAGGGAGCTTTTCCATTTATTTATTACTGCTTACTGCTTCTACCATACTCCTGCTAGGTAGTGTTACCTTTCGTGGTTGTTCGCGCCTTGTTGTCGTTTTCCTCGTTGTGTGGTGGGGGTCCGAGGGATCTCTACTGGGCCAATGAAATGAGGCTCACCTTTATATTTTTAGGTGAGGCGGGTCGTCGAGAGGCGTGTCAGAGTTTCAGCGTAGTTCTAGTAGCCAGGGTTAGTCGCCAGTCTGTCAGGGCCGGGGTATGCCCCGTGTACTTGTACTTTTATTTCTGTTGATTGTACTTAATTTGGACATGTGATACACTGGACCTTGTAGTAATTTATTTATTTATTTTATTCTGTGCATTTTATTTTAGATTATTGTGCTAGCTCTGTGGTTATTTCAGCTTCTCTTGTACTCTCACACCATCCATTTAACCCTTCCGAGTCTTCGGGCTCGTGGGTGGTGGGCCGAGGTTCGAGACGCGTCGGTTCCTTTCCGATACTTGGATCTCGGGTCGTTACAGTGTGGCCAACCCACTGGCCGTCCACAGCACTGGGCGGCCACAATAGTGGCCGCCACCTTGTGGCCTGGGCGGCCAGAAGGGACAGAAGGGCCTGGGCGGCCCAACCAATGGCCGCCCAGTAGACCTGGGCGGCCAACCCAGTGGCCGCCCAGACACCTGGGCGGCCAGGCCTTTGGCCGCCCAGAGGGGCATGGGCCTGGGCAACCATCACCCTGGCCCCCCAGCACCCCTGGGCAGCCAGAAGGTTGGCCGCCCAACTGGTTCTGGCCACCCAACTGGGCTTTTCCCAGTAGCAGGGTCCCCTCCGAGAACCACCCCGAAGGCTCATTCCCTCGCTTAATAGGCCCACATTGGGCACGAAAACTATCGGCACGCGTAGGGAATCACCCCCGACCGCAAAGCCACACATGAAACTCGATTTCGACGAATCAATTCGATCGCACTCCCATAAATATGGAATTTCCACAAAAAGTGGTAAACCTCGCTCTCTTGCTCAAAACTTGACCGCATGCGAGGGAAAACACGGGGAGAGTAGTGTGGGTCTGACCCCTACCTCTCGCGAAGAAAACCGCCAAAAATCGCCTCGATCACGCGAGACGAACCTCGTTCACACGAGCCACCACGCCGCGCCACCGCCTCTGGCCAGTCACGATCGTCCCCGCCGCTCTCTCGCCGTGCCGTCCCCCGGTCCTGCCCACCGCCGCCGTCCGTCGGCCACCAGAGAGGTGGTGGGAGAGAAAGGGAGAGAAACGGGAGGGAGAGAGTGAGACACGAGAGTGAGGGAGAGAACGGAGGGGGTGGGGGGTTTAATGGATTTTAATTTTTATTTTGCTATTATTATTATTATTTTTGAAAAACTCATATTAACTCTAGAAATTCTCAAAAAATAAAACCCGGTGCTGAAAAATTTTGGGAAAAAGTGAGACTGCTCAACTCGCCGCCACAGACCCGAAATGACCCACAAAAGTACCATATGAGAGTCCGAAAATCTGAAATTAGAGTATGAAACCCACTCAGACACAATCCGTGACTCACGAAAAAAGATTTGAAAAACCCGGGTTGTGACAACCCCTGACCACCTAGCATTCCGCATCGACCCACTATCACTTAGTCACGCGGGCCATCCCGGGGATTCAGAGCAATACGCCATGTCATGCGGCATTCAACACCGAGGCCAGGAATCACCCCCAACACCCTTCCTCCCAGCAGGCCAGCACTAGTGGACCCCGTCATCCAATTGAACTTGGACTCCGGGAACCATTAGCCAGCCCATATGGCCCCTAATCAAAGGTGAGGAGTTTTCCCGAACACCTTAAGGGCGCCTAATTTCCAGTTATTCTACAACGATTCGGGGCCAACCGACAACTCAGGAACACTTGCCATACTATGCGATGACTCTACAAACAGTTGAGACCACCCCAGACCCCCTGATGCACGGCGTTGAGCCGTTTATTTTATAGCCACCAGGCGAACCAGGGAATCCACGGTGGCTCACCATATAGCACAACTCCCCACACCAAGGGCAGGTTTTCACACCCAAAACGCCTACCTTCAAAGGTCAAGTGCTACCAACCCCGGTTACAGAGCATTACTCGGGCCACGTGGACCGCTACCCGCGCTACATGATATGCCATTAAGGGTTGGGCATTACCCCGAACACCTTAAAGGTGACAAGACGACGACCTCACTTTGAGGCTCAGGTCAAAGCCCGAACTCCAAGGCACGTGATTACATCACACTGCATGACAAAAGCAAGAAAGGCAAACCCCGGGGTCACCCCAAAATGGCCTTCGGCTAGGGGTGCACCCAACGGTAGGATCAAGCTCGGGCCCAAGTATGTGCTACACAATGCCATTTTCATATGGCCCCAGCCATGTCCCAATCATCGTTCAAATGAGGGTCAACTCACCGTGTGAGGACTCCGCTCCGGGGGTGCGAGGATCGTTCGAAGTAAAGCACAAGTGCGAGGAGCAGTCCAAACAACTTCAAGCATAGTCCAAACAGCCCGAGCACGAAACCAGCCTACCAGCGCCGTCCAAGTGTCCAGGGGAGTATGCGTGGGCCACAAGGGGCCCGAGGGGGTTTTATATTTTTCCTCACCTTTTCTCTTTCATGCTGGCCTGCCTAAACCCCCCCGGGGGGTTTAAGCGGAAAAGGCAACCTGGTCACCTTATCCACATAAACCCTAGGGGAGTGGGGGTTTAGGGGGGCTGGGTAGCTGTTCTGCCTAAACCTTGGCCTACCTAAACCCTGCCTGCCTAAAACCCAACCCAAACAAACAAACAAAAAAAAGAAAATGGGGTGGTTCGCCTAAACCCAACCCCTAGCCTTGACCGCCTAAACCCAGCCCAGCCTTGACTGCCTAAACCTCCCAGCCTAACACAAAAAAAAATAAAATAAAAAAGAGGCCAGCCCGCCTAAACCCCAAAAAGGGTTACGTGGGCCAACGCTAGCCCCCAGCCTAGTCTGCCTAACCCTTCTAGCCTCTTTCAGCCCCTTTACATAGGCCTCTCCCAACCCTCAACCCCCGTACGTGGGCCAGTGTCAATCTCCTTCAACCTTGAGCCTATAAAAACCCCCTGTGAGGCCAAGGGTCAGAACACATTACAATACATTACAACACATTACATAACATTGCATACATCACAACACTTGCGGAGCGTGGAAGCATGGCGGCTTGTTGTTTTGTGTTCTTGGCTAAACACACGCAGAGGGTATGTCACATCAGCATTCCTCTAACGGCATCTAGCCGACTCACAAAACCCTTAGTTGAACACGACGTGTATGGGTTAACACACCCATATGGACATTATGTCAGCGAATATACCTTCGAGATCGTGGCATGACCCGGGGACCACTATCAATGTCAGAATTGTCCCGTGACTTGCACCTCCTTGCATTTGGTCCTTTAGCACCCCTCTATAATGCCTTTTACGGCACCTCTTAATGAAGCATACTTGGAAACTTGGCTTCTTTTACCAACTCACTTTTAGGCTTTTACTTCCCGCCAGACCCTGATTTGTCTAATATTCAGGCCAGTACTTGCTAGCTCCTTGTTGAGCCAGTGTCTGTAACCTTTCCACCGAGCGCATGTCTCATCCAATCAATCCCAAAGACCAGTCTCTCCACTCCCCGTCTGTTCAGCTAAATGGTGGCGTTATGACGACGGTGTGAATTAAGCCCTCCCGACGTAACGGCTCCCAGAGTATCCAGTCCTCTTTCAGCAACAAAAATAAGGGTGTTCAGATTCAATCCGATGTAAAAAAAGTGTTGATCGCTTGCGGTCAGTGGGGAAGACATCCTGCACACGATCTCCCACATCGCCTATTCCACTCGTACTTATAGAACCCCCATTTAACCCACGTGTCGTCTGTCGTTCCGTTCCCACGTGCTGTGTCCTAGAGGCACATCCCCTGTTGAAATTTAGTTTCGTAGGTGATCATCGAGTTTTCGACTGGCACGCCCGCACCACACCCAGTTCCCCCTAAACCAGTAACTCCTTCATATCACTGTCACCTCGCCAATCTGTCTTGTATGTGTCGTGTGAATCCAGAATGATTGACCATACATAGTCTATATGTGTGCTTTTCTTTCGTTATTTTACAATTCCTCTGTTGGCACCCCCGTGCGTGTGCCAACCATGCCTCGACCATCGTGGTGATTGCCCCCATCTTGACGCCCAGTCGTGGGAAATAGTGGTTCTAATTGCCTATTCAATTACCTCGGGCGACAACTCCTGGTATGCAGGCACGTCGAGATTGAAGTTTTGAGGTGCTTGTGTGGCTTCATGCCTTTGCCTTGAAGGTGGTGCACCTTGCCTTGGGCCATGTTGGTGGCTTCCCTCAAGGTTTCCCACTTTGGCCTTGCCTTTCTGACTCGGCTCGGGATGATGCCCCTTGCTTTCTTTGGAGGCAGAGCCAGGATTTTTTCCTTCCTGGTGATCGCCCCAGAGCTCAGAACTGGTCGGGCCTCTCGTGGAGGGGTTTGACCTACCTGGTCTATTTACCGGAGGTTCCAGAGATGTATTTCTTGTGCTTGAGGCTTGACTCGGTGGTCTTCTTGCGGCCCTATGTGGTGTACCAATTGACAGTGAGGCATCGACTAGGTTAAATTGGTGTTGTCGTGTCGTGTCATGTCGTTGGTTTGCTCCTGCGCTCCCTTATGATCCCCCATTGCTTGGGAAGCGTTTGTAGGTGGAGTATGGTGGGAAGGATGTTATCGGCTTGTTGCCAAGAGGCTTCTTAGCGAGTCGTTCACTAAGATATCCTCTCTTTATAGAAGGATTTTGAGGAGTCTCCTGGTGTCTTCTTTGAAGAAAGAGAGCAACTCCAACTCTTGGCAAGGTCGCCAACTTGAGGGTTGCCCGGTGGATGTGGCCTGATCAGCTTCTGGTGCCCTGGGCCTAGGGGATCTGGATGTCCCTGTGGCATGGACCACGTTAACTAAGAAATTGCTTGGTCTGGGGTCTTGGTTGCTACTTTGCCCCTGACTGTTCTGGACTCTCCTGGCTTTCCGCCTGACATCCCGACCATTCGGGCTCATAGCGAAAGAGCAATCCGGGTGGCAGCTTCCCTCAAGCGGAGGGATATCATGGAATTTCCTTCTGCATCAATCTGTCCTCGTCATATCAGATCCTCGATCCAGTCCTGGACTTCATTGCAGGACTCAATCGAGTGGGCGATTCTGTCATGAAACTCATAGTATTGAGGGCAGGGTTTGCAGACCCGATCGCACCAGTCGTACCAGTCATGACCTAGTTGTAAGGTTTCAATCAAAAACGTAGCGGAAGACATCGAAACCTTAGATGCATACCGTTGTCAATTTTTCAAAATCGAACAAGAACAGAAAATCCCGGGGAGTGAAGAATAATTCTTTACCTTTGTGGGGTCAAGAATCTCCCAAGAGTGTGAAGACGAACAAGAGGTGGATCTCAGAGTCGCGAGCCATCCAAGTGTCCAACATCTAGACGTATTCACACGAGTAGAGGAAGTAGACAAGATCTCCTCCATGATCTCCAGATGCCGACCTGACCTCAGCACCACCATCTACCATGGAGGGAGGAGAGAGAAGGAGGAGGAACCCCTAGGAGAGAGAGATAAAGGAGGAGAGAGGGCGGCCAGGGTTTTCCCGCGGAGCTTGGCCCAGGGTTTCTCCCTTCAACGTATATTTATAGACCTTTCGTGTTTTTCATAAAAACTCTGTAACTGTTTATAAAGTCTACCCATCCCGGTCTGTCCAATACTCTATTGTATGTGACCGTCTAGGCCCAAATGTCTGTTTAGTTTTCTAGCCCATTAAGCTAAGAACCCTTCTTAACTTAATAAATCTATTCCACTAACCCTTAATGGAATTAACATGCTTTTTGATCACGATAGGTACCAAGCAAGCTTGACCACCTATTGAAATTCCTTCATGAATTCACACATCTTACTAAAGTTCTACATCTTGGTTACACGAGCTTGATTGTTGAAATTTCTTTCACCATAATTATATGTGAATTATTTACAAAATTTTATATGGAGCTACAGTCCAACGACCCCAATGCATGTGCGTATAGGGCCATGTCTGGTCCTGAGAGGAGCACCTAATTACTCATAATCGCGGGATTTAAATGACTTGTGGTGTGACATTGTACCGATATGAATTGCAAGATTGATCTGGATATATATATATATATACATTTAGAGTATACTCGATACTCCAAAATTCTTATATGTATGTAGCACTTCTATTGATGAGACCAAAATTGAATCAAAAATCTCCCCTCGATCTAATATTAGGTTGCTCAACGTGAGGCATTCAGAATGACCCACGTAGCATTCTGTTGTTATAGTCTAAGTGAATTGTCCTTAGATTGTGTGGGTTTGTTATGCTATCACAAGGCCCTCACAACAAGGGGGTAGAGACTTAGACTAAGGCTTAGGCTGAACCTTGGGATGAGTGCCGACGTGGCTTTGTTGTGCTATCACAAGGGTCATATCTTGAACCCACTCTCATAACGTAATAGATGGGTCTAACCTAACTAGACTTTGTGATTTGTTGTGCTGCCACAAGGTTACAACTACTCTAGAGGCTAAATATAACAGGAGTTGCACTTGACAAGAGTATCCTACCAATTAAGTATGGGGTGGTTTGTTGTCCTACCACAAGGCCACTACCATAAGGTTAATGAGATTCTAGTGTCACGCCCCAATGCGGAACACAGAGTGTGACAGTTATAACAGAACAATCAGAGCAATATCATATTGACATTCATCCACACATAAATTTAGCATCTAGATCTTTCACAATATAGGCATATCCAACTTTTATTAATAACCAAATTTCTGAAGTTTACAAGGGACTCAACTACTAAACTTCCAATTCTCCAAATACTCAATTACAACTTTCTTCAAGGACTCAACTACAATGACTCAGATACTTCTAGACTCAATAAAAATAGAGGACTTTGGGTCTCCTGACTTGTCGACTCTCTTTCACTCTTGGCTTTCCCCATCAGTTTGGTTCTCTTCATCAGAATTACCTGAAAAATATTAAAATACTAGGCGAGCGAAATATGTGATTACTTGTGATATGATTGTTATGTTGCCCCAAATGAATATTCATGTGATTATATGGCCAATCTTGGCAATATTCTCTTGAACATTGTTCATCTAAAATTTGTTATATCCTTGAATAGTTCTTCTATAGTTTGTTGCTTCTAATTCTATCTATCATGTTCCTTGACCCTAGTAAATCATGTTTTTGTGACATGACTTGATTTCAATTTATTTATGTAGACATTCATGGCATCATTTTGCATTGTTAATATATTAACTACTTAACTACCTGATGGAAGAGATGTAATTCTTATTTAGCTTTCGCTCACCTAGTATTTTAATATTTTTCAGGTAGTTCTGATGAAGAGAGCCAAACTGATGGGGAAAGCCAAGAGTGAAAGAGAGCCGACAAGTCAGGAGACCCAAAGTCCTCTATTTTTATTCATTCTAGAAGTAACTGAGTCATTATAGTTGAGTCCTTGAAGAGAGTTGTAATTGAGTATTTGGATAATTGGAGGTTTAGTATTTGAGTCCCTTGTAAACTTTAGAAATTTGGTTATTAATAAAAGTTGGATATGCCTATATTGTGAAAGATCTCGATGCTAAATTTATGTGTGGATGAATGTCAATATGATATTGCTCTGATTGTTCTATTATAACTGTCGCACCCTATGTTCCGCATTGGGGCGTGACACCAGAATCCCATTAACCTTATGGTAGTGGCCATGTGGTAGGATAACAAACCACCCCATACTTAATTGGTATGAAACTCTTGTCAAGTGCAACTCATGTTATATTTAGCCTCAAGAATACTTGTAACCTTGTGGCAACACAACAAATCACAAAGTCTGGTTAGGTTAGACCCATCTATTACGTTATGAGAGTGGGTTCAAGATATGATCCTAATGGTAGCACAACAAAGCCATGTTGGCACTCATCCCAAGGTTCAGCCTAAGACTTAGTCTAAGTCTCTACCCCTTTGTTGTGAGGGCCTTGTGATAGCATAACAAACCCACACAATCTAAGGACAATTCACTTAGACTATAACAACAGAATGCTACGTGGGTCATTCAGAATGCCTCGTGTTAAGCAACCTAATATTAGATCGAGAGGGGATTTTTGATTCAATTTTAATCTCGTCAATAGAAGTGCTACATACATATAAGAATTTTGGAGTATCGTGTACTCTCTCTCTCTCTCTCTCTCTTTCTCTCTCTCTCTCTCTCTCTCTCTCCCTCCCTCTCTCTCTCTCTCTCTCTCTCTCTCTCTCTCTCTCTCTCTCTCTCTCTCTCTCTCTCTCTCTATATATATATATATATATATATATATATATATATAACTAGTAGCACATTCCACATATATCATATATATGTAACAGTAACAGTGGATGATGATGAACCTTTTGCACCTAAAAACACATTACCAGAGCTAGTTGGTAATGCACACAATTATAGCAAACACATAAGGCTGGAGCATCAATTGCTCCCACTAGATGTGAATTATCTCACGAGATCCTCGACAACTGGTCTCCTTCTTTGTCTCCATGTGCTTCTTATTATTACAAATAATATTTGCAATTGGGCACACAGACCCATAAATGTACATCAGATAATAATAAGAAACTTTAAACCAATCAAAGAAAGTGCAACATAAAGGGGAAGATAGAATGTACAACCCGGATTGATAAGAGAGAGAGAAGGAGGCACGTAGGCCCAAATAAACACACCACATTAAATGACATTCACCCTCATCACATGATATCTAAGTCCATAATTATCCATCCACACACAAGACACATCACATACATCTAACAGTAATTATCATATAATTACTGCATGATATATCATTAATTTCAAAAATATAATAATTAATTTTTGAAAAAGGTCGATATTGGCATTCAACTAAACAATTTAGTTAAATAATACAAGTCTAAATAAATTTAGACCACCGACATTCACATTTGCTGCATGGGCTCAACCATATATGTTCAAATTTAAAATTTTGCATTTCAATAAGAAAAAATACGATATAAAATCTAAGATGTGTATAGACATTTAAAGATAATTACATTTCGTACAAGTTTTAAGGAAAATTAGTAATAATATATGACAAAGTATTATTGGTTTAAGGGAAAATGGAGATAAAATATGACAAATGTATTTTATTGAGAGAGATCGTGTTGAGATTGATGTATTTGTGTCTTGTTTTTAATAACTAGTTTTTCTTGGATGTGTCGGTGCAATAAGTAGATGGAATAGTAAATATTTAACTATAGGTGTCAAACAATCATTTGCATATAGAATATTAAAGGATAAATATTCGATAAGTTGAGATAAAATGGTCAATTGATTTCATTTAAAACATTCAATTCCAATCATATTTTATCGTACAAAAGATTGTGAATGAGAAAATAATTTGTGCAAGGTCAAGAATTCTTCCCTAAAATTATTTGTTTGTCAAATATAAGTTAAGGATTTAGCTTGAGAATATTTATAAAGTTAAAAAGATTGTGTAAATTATTAACAAAAAATAAAAGTTTAAAATTTTTATGAAAAAAAGTGTGCCATTATACTTTTATCATATTGTTTGTTTTCCATTTATTCTTCTCGTTGAACTATCTTTTAGGTATGATTCAAACAACTTCTTATATTCAAAAATATGATTCAAACATCTTCTTTATTGATTGATGTTGGATTTAATAATTTATAAAAAATATTATATCATTCAATGTAATATCAAAGTGCAATATGTTCAATTTTGATTTTTTATATTTCCAAAAGAAAATATTATGATGTAAAATCTGATATGTGTATAAACCTTAAAGATAATTATATTATTAGTTTTAAGTAAAAAATGGTAATAAGATATGACAAAATATTATTGATTTAAGGGGAAAATGTTGACAATATATGACACATGTAGTTTATTGGGAGAGATTGAGTTGAGCTTGATGTATTTATGACTTCTTAAAATAATTATTTTGTATTTAAATTATTTTATTTTGAGACAATTTCCAACAATGGTATAAGAACAAGGGTTTACGATCAAAAAAACTTTTAAGAGGTAATTGTATATCTTTAACATGAAAAAGAAAATAATACTAATTATTCGTGAACAATTTTAATTAATTAATTCTTATGATTGCTAAATTGTCATTATTTCTCATGAATGCTATAATTCAAAAACAAGTCATAATACCTCTTTGCCATATAATAAATTATTTGAAAAAATATTTCTAAAGAATGTAATAAATGCAAGCATACAAACATAAGAAATTTCTACATCAAAAATTATAAAAAGGAAAAATAAAGCGAAGGCAATATAATGAATGATGATAAATATTTTAGAAGTTTAACTACAAATTTGATGATTGACAATTATAAATGCTAAATTTTAAAATAAAACTTAATTTTTCTTAAAATAAATTCGATTGATTTTCATAGACTCAAAAGATAAGGATACTTTATTTATAGTAAAGAATATGATTATGTCACGACATTAGATTTTATTTGTGTTATACGAAGACTTTTCACACTTATGCATCTTGTGCCGATTTTATCATCTAATATGGATGGTAATGATTCTAACTGTTGTGCATGTGATTTTGATGATTACAAAATGACTTTATTGCTTGGTCTTGCTTGGCCTTGCTTGGCCTTGTGCTTGAATGATACTTCATGTTCTCATGTGCTTGAATCATACTTGTTCTCTTACTATGGAGTCATGTTCTAGAATGAGAATGAATTTGTAAAACAATGCTTCTGAATGCCATCAACATGAATGAGTCTTTATGCTCATTTGAATGCAAGTATGCTAATCTTCTTGCATTGTAGGATCGAGTCTTGATGGACATCAAATGGAACTCAAGAGAATGCTTAAATAAGTCATCTTGTTATCCACCATTCAGAACTTGTGTTAATTCTATCTCCATTCTTCAAAGAACTATTGGTAAGGCTTTGCAATTCACATATCTTCAGTTAAGTGAATTTTGGGTAAGAAAGCTACAGTGTGTTGACCCAGAGTACTTGTGCATAGATATACATGTGGTTTCACGTACCTTCTTCATGAGTCATTAAGGTTTGAAGATGTATGATTCATGCATTTTCTATATGAGGTTTTGAGGGTCATACATGTTATTCAAATACATGGGTTATGATGTTGATTTTTGGTTGAGAGGCCTTCGGCTTTCATACATATTCTTCTAAGTTGTCAAAGACATGAATGTGGTTCATGCACTTTCTACTTGAAGCTTTTAAGCTTGTGATGTGCTTGAAATATTCATACAAGACTTCTAAGAGTTGGTTCTATATTGCTCATGCATTGCATGAATGCTTGATCTTGTGAGCTACGCACTAAAAGCTTGATTTATTAACTTGATGTGCGAAGGAATTGCATGAACATGGCTCTTATGAGGATGGCTTCAATTAGGTCTCAATCAATGAGATTGTGTTCATTGAACACACCTTTCTATTTAAATGACAGTGTCATATCATTCATGAGGTTATTGTGATTTTAATGTATGGATGATTAAAAAGATCCCTTGTTTATATCAATGCTCCTCGTGATATCAATATTTCATGAATGTTAGCATTTGTCAACAAGAATGCCACTTGAATGAATGTGTGTTTGAATGGTTAGCATGTTATAAACTTTCATGAGGCATTAATGTTTACAATTTGAATGTTGAAAGAAAGCCTTGCAATTGAATGATAATGTAATTGTGGAAACATCTTTATAAATATGCATAGCTACATGTGTGTATGAGATCATGGTGATGCATAATGAAAATGCATATTTACATATGTTTGCATATGTGTGTGTTTAGGTGTTCGCACTTTGTCAAATTGAGTTTCATGATATGTAAACGTATCTTGGCAATGTTATTTGAATGATTGAGCTCCCATATCATTACATATGCCTTAGATGCAATGGAAGATTCAAAGTTCCCCAAATGCCATAGCTCGTGACTTATGTCTTTATGGAAACATTTATTTATGCAATGAACATTTGAATGGTTGACAAGTTATGGAAGTTCTTTTGGAAGAATTTAGTTTGTGAGCTCTTAACTTTCACACCTGTGGTAACCTGATACTCTTGTGTTTTTGCAAGTCCAATGATGGTTTTTATACCCTCCCATATCAAGTGGATCATGGTAATACACTAACCATCTCGTGTGCTTGAAATGGAGGTAGTTGAGGTTGAGCTTTCATACATTTGTATTTGGACAATTGAGAGATTCAATTTCATTACAACAAACACTTGTCATATGGTGGAATGTGTTTTTGTTGGTAGTAAATGGAAAGCCAAACACATGTTTGAATGGGTTGTATGATGCATTTTTATGTGAACAAGTTGAAATTGTTGATGCTTGATTCACGAACTTTGATTATGATCTAACCGCTTGTTTCATCATGTGTTTCAGGTTAAGAAATCATGTTTGATCATCATGGGACTTTGGTAACATCTAAACATTTATTTTCCCATGTATTTTTAGTGATTGGATAAGTTTTTGAAACCCATACTGACATGGGTCAACCCCTGGGGTCGACCCGTGAAGCTTCTGGTTCGGACAGAACCAATTTTGTGACCCAGTGTGTAGGGGTCGACCCATGGAAACTGAGTTTCCATTTCTTTCTGCCCGCCCTCTGGTTGTCCAGGGGTCGACCCATTCCGACACGGGATTCTTGGGAGCATCCGAAACCTAATGAAATCATGTCTGAACTTTACCAAACTACCCCCCAATGGTTTCTAATGTTATTAGGGTGTTTCTAACATGTTTTAGGAGGGTTTTATGTGTCTTTTGTCCACTCCTCTATATATATGAATGTGAACTCCGAATTTGGTAGTAGAGAAGCCCTAATGCTTTTTGTTCTATCTTGTAGGTGGAGAAAAGGGGCAAAGCAACCAAGGAGCTCTTAAGGAATGGTTATCATCTACATCCATGAAGATTTGGAGCTCGTGGTAGAAGAAGAAAAGAAGCGTCTCGAAGAGAGGAACAAGAGGATGCCAAAATTGCCATCATCCGACAACGAACCAAGAGGAACCGAAAGAATCGAAGAAGGGGGAGCTCTCTACATGCTATATCTTCTTCATTTCAGTCTTTAGACTTTGTTTGGGATTCATTGTATCTATTTGTCTAGGCTTCGTACATTTCTGAAGGAATATTGTGTGTGGGTGTTCGGAGAAAGGGGTTCTCCGAGTGGTTTGTGTTGACGCATGTGCGTCGTGTGGTGCGGAGCATATCCGCGTGTATGCTTAGGCATATTGTGGGGTGTGTTCCCCATGTGTGGTTGGGAGTTTACTCCCGTGTGATTGTGTAGGCTTCGCCCTACGTGTGTGTGTTGGAGCTTGGCTCCGTGTGTGGGGGGGGATTTATCCCCGGACTGTTTTATACAGCAGTGAAGCCTCACCGGTTTGGTGAGGGGTGGACGTAGGGAGCCCATCGTGGTCCCGAACCACCTTAAAAATCATCGTTCATTGTGGCTTGCATTGTGATTTGTGTTGTGGTGGTTTGCTTTATTGTTCATATCTAATTATCCGTTCGAGTGAGTCGGTGAGATTGAGAGAATCAAGTCTATTCCAATTAGTTTAAATTCCCCACTCTTGCTAATCTTGCTAATTTCGCTGTGAGCTAGTAAATAAGTTTAATTAGACATAATTTTAGTATAGGGTTCTATTCACCCCACCTCTAGAACCGTGATCCTGCACTACGGGACCCAACACTAACAATGTAGTGAAGTGAAGGAGGGTGATAAATGTGATATTTGATAAATATTTACTCAATGTTTATAATGTTAAACATATTTTATAATGGCAAAATATTTTTATAATTGAAATATTTAATAAATATATTCAAAAATATTAATAATGGATAAAAGATGAAATAATCCAAAATACATATGCGACGATAAACGAGTGATAATTGTAAATCTTGTAGGTTGATTATCAAGACACATTATATGAATTAAATTTACAAATGTTCAACACTAATTTTTGACCATTATTAACATAAGTGAATTCAGATTATAATACGTAAACTATATTTTATTAAATATTTATAAAAATAATCATACGATGAATGACATAAATTAACTTTCCTTTTTTAATAGTGAGACTAATGATTATCTTTATTTAATTTATGGGCATATTTGCATGATAATAATAACTTTTACTCTCTCGTTCTTTTGAGGCAAATAAAAGTTATTTTAAAAAATACAGAATTGAAATATTATTAACCTTAAAAAATATTTGACTAAAAATTGACCATGCTGAGACTTTTGTTTTCCAAAGGTTTCAAAATTTTACACCAAACAATGTGTCATGATATCACGTCTCGAATCAGTAGCAGCGAAAATTATTCGGAACGTGACAGCGAACAGTCATGTTAATCAAAGCGCTAAAAAATAACAACCTCAAGAGACGAGATAAGAATTGAATAAAAATATAATTTTATTAATAATCAAACTCATTATTACGATCTTTGACTCAAAATGAAGAAAAAGACTCAAATAAAAGAATAAGACACAATTTACGGGACTCTCAAAACTCTAGGTTAGACTCAAGAAAGTAAAAAAGACACAGGTCTTCTAACAACTCCGAAAGCATTTGGTCACTCTTGCCCTTCCCTATCAGAATGAATTCATCTTCGTTATTACCTGAAAAATGTTAAATAAAATTAGGTGAGCGAGAAACTAAGTAAGAAGTACGTCTCTTTAACCATGCAGTATATAAGTAATTAACAACTTTTAACATTGTGCAAAAGTACTATATGATGAACGATAAGGCATGAATCAAATCCACGAGAGAATAATCAGAACAAAATAATCAAGGGAGCATGAGATATACATGTCAATTTATAGGAATCGAATATACAAGGATATCTATATGCAAATATAGATTAATACGGAGTCAATAACCAGACAATTAAGAATGAACATAACTATAGAGATTGACCATCAAGTATTCGAGTTTCAATAATAATAACGCTCCTTGGGCCAAGCAGGTCAAGTAACATGTAATTCATAATAACATTCATGTCACGTAGCAAAGAATTGTGCAGAATAGAATTGGTGCAATGTCACACCTAGAATTTTTCCATTGATACAAAATTAGATTTCTGTCTGACTAGCATTGTTTATTAAGCGGACCCAAAGTCCTTAATAATTATCGATCAATTATGTATAACAGTTATGGCCAAATGAACTCAAAGGAAGTTATGTTCCAGAATAATAATAACATTCATTATGAGCGTGGCTCATGTAAACGAATAGAGATCAAGTACATAACTTAGGGTAAATTCATAAGAAGAACAAAAGTCCTTGATCCATTTGAAGATTCAAGAGGTACTGAGTCAGAAGGATATTAGCATCAAAATCTGTCAAAACAGTAAACTATGGACTCATAAAACTTGATAAAACGCAGTCAATCACATGGGCACGATCAATGAAAGCCAGGGTTGAAAGCGATCAGGGACAGGGCCGAGACTAAGAGAACATGGTCAGGGTGACAGTCGTGTTTAGGACAGAAGGTTTCATATGAAATGCAGTCTCTGGGTAGGCCTCCCTCAGGATCCAAAAGTTGAACGCAGTCTTTGGGTCGGCCGCGAATAGAACCCAGTATAACCTGGTTCTGTGATTCCAAAGGCCGGTCGAATCTCATCTTTCAACAGTAGGATGGGATTCAAAGGGTTTCTAAGATATTTAGGGTACAACAGTTAAGTGTTCATGTGAGAATCCATGGCTCGCCAAGGCTTACGGAAACCTCGATGGAGAAGTTCCACACTGACAATAGGAGTACTCATCGGAGGGTCCTACCGTCCACCAAGAACGGGGCTATGCGAATAGAACTAGAAACCATAGTAACTCGGTATATACATGCCACCGGGGTGACATAATCTTCAAATAACAGTAATCTAATAAAACACCGATTATAAATAATCAAATCAGAGCCTAAACAAGAAATATCTTAATCATATGTCAACATCTAAGTATTTTAGACATGAAAGAACTCAATTACATAGATAAATGAACATGAAGTGAAGAGATGACAAAATGGTAGAACTAATCAAAAGAAAGATTTTCATGAGATCAAAAGGAAGCGCTTTAAGGAAGTTTAAATCATGTTCAATACAGTTTATCTAATCAATTATTTGTTCCGAAATTATACTTAGCAAAGAACGTGATTTTGGTATCAAAATAACATATTTAACCTATTGAAAAATATAGGATTTTAGGGAAACCCAAGGCTAAAGGCGGTTGGGCTAGATGCCGCGTTCAGATCAGAACGCGGTCGGTCTGCAGGCCGCTATCATGAGAATGCGGTGTATCACAGGGCCGCGTTCAGAATGTGGTCCCTATGACAGACGCGATCTCAGACAAAAACTCACCCCGACGGGTAAACAGGAAAACAACAATACTTCATGCAATATAACTCAAAATACATGCATAATAGTTGAAAAAAATAGGGAAAGCGGTATAGAAATGGTCTAAACATGCATCTAAACCTATTTACTTGATCAATTAGGGGTTTACCCCGAGAGAACACCTACTTTAATTCGAATTAGGGGAGAATAAGAAAGAAGAACGCCTAGACTTTGATCCTCCTCTCCAATTCCACGCCCTAGCACGGTCCTATCACGTCCTCCAGCTTTTGCCACAAACTATTAAGGTTGGTCAGAACGATCTAGAGTTATATTTATAGGGTTTAGGGATCTAAAGAATCATAATTCGACCTCTAAATTTAGGGATAATACTTACTTCGAAAAACTCAAATTTTATCTATATCTAGGGCCACCTAACATGAGATTAACCCTAATTATGTTAGGATTTCACTAGTAATCGATCATATCTAAGTGGATTAAGGTTCATTAGATTTTATGCCCGTTAGCTTAAGTTTTAACTTAATTAGCCCAATTAGAAATAGGGATTCAGGGCATTACGAATTTTAAGAGTTTATTACATCTTTTAAACCTAATAAGTCTTTAATTATTATCACATTACATAATTACAATTATTATAAATTTTATTTCACTTATGCCAATTATATTAAATTATATTTATTTTATTTAAAATTATATTCATTTATTTATTATATTATTTTAATTCGAATTACAACACATCGAGATACATAATAATTCTTAGTACAACTCAATATAACAATGTTTCATACAGAAAAGTAAACTTTAATGAGACACATTAAGAACATAAAAAATATTTTGAATTTGAAGAAAAAATCTCAACGGAAGTAATAAATATCATACACAAAAAGAAATGTTAGGGTGTCCCTTCACGTGTCATGTTTTATGTCCGATGTAAATGTGACAGTGTTTCTTCGTATATTATATTCTTTGTTAATTTTAGCTCACCTCTCCGACCATAAGATTTGATCACCAAAATGAATAACTTAAGTCCGATGTTGTGAGCTCGGGAGCAAAGAACTTATGTTCACTTTTTCCAATGTTTGATTTAAAAAATAAATGATAAAAAATGATGTGACGTAAGTACATGCAGTGACATCATATATAGCGTATTTAATGAATAGGTTACTTATAATTTCAACTAGAATATATAGGGATGTATACACATTTGAATATATTGGTCATTACCACTCGTGTGTTGTTTTGTTTGATGTGTTGTTTTATGTTTGAATTCTTGTTAATGAAATAAGCAAATTACATGTTAACCATAAGGCATGCAATCTAATTATGAAATATAAATAAATATGTACAAATGTGAGATATTACTATCCACAAGATTATCGTGAGCTAATATATTATTCTCTCATTTAAGATTTTATACAATGACTTAACCAGAAATAAAAAAATATTGAAGTTACAAGTTAATCACGTGACAATTATAGGAACCAAACAAATACAGTTGTAATGATAATTCAAGATCATGATTCCAGAGTTTGTTTAAGATTGATATTTTTCTGTTTACATATTTTCCCTGCTAATAAGATATTTGTATATCATCTTACATCTGCACCGGGTAGTATCTCCTAAAACCCATTATAAATTTATGAATACATCGAACTTGGACATAGTGTCAAAATATAAATATTTTAATGGAGATACAACTCTCACCCCAATCGCTTCAAGTGTCTAAAGAATATTTAGAAAGCTAGATTATGTTAATGTCACTCTAAAAATGGTGCTCTGTCTGACTTTTTAAAGACCAACTTCCCCAGCAAATTTGGAGGAGCCCCAATGTGGAAAACTAATTAGTAAAATTACTAGTATGCTCCTAAAATATTGAAATACTATCATATATATCTCCACCTTTACCTATTTTATCCTAATACCTCTCAAATATTTACGATGAATACATCGTCGTGTCCTCACCGTCAATAGATCGTCGTGATTGTTAACTTTAGATGGGTCGACGGGGGCAAATGACTAATCTATCACTTAAACTTAGCCACGATTGTACCTCACATGGGACAATGATTTGTTTTCTTCCCCAATTGAGATCAAAGGGGAGTAGTAGGGGGGCCAATCCTGCATCAACTAGGGTTTCATTTTCACTAGGACGACGAAGTGAGTATTGTGAAGGGGTTTTTGATAGAGGCTCCAGGCATTAGAGGGTTTCGACGGAGAGGAGGTCAAGGGAGAGATTAATGAAGAGACGATGAAGGAGGATGGCCCACCTACATTGCTTCTAGTTTGATGTTCCACTGTAAAATCAGTCTTTGGTTATCGGACTACATGCAACCTCATCTATCGTCCTCCTTCACCCTCTTAGACCTTCCCGCCATCCACGTCTTATCGTGCCACTTGAGATCCTCCACCTAGCAGATCTACACCGTGTCCACCATCTTGAAGGAGCTAGTCTTGGAAGCGGGAGAGCAGGTGGACTTAATAGCTCGAGCAAATGAACTCAATAGAGCTATGTGATAAGGTAACGATCAATGAAGATGGGAGGTGACAATTGGTGAAGGGGGCAGTGGAAGGGAGAGGGAGGAAGAAAACATAGAGGATGGTTAAGCAGGGGTAGAAGTGTCATCTCATACGAGTCGTCGCCATCGTTAGGTATGTAACTCATCAAATGTAATCTTCGGGGCATGACAATTTTGGTGAATAGATTCAAGGGATATTGAAATAAAATTTATAAATAAAGATATATAAATAATGTTTAAAATTTTAAGAGATATAGGGCTAGTTTTCCCAACCAATTAATTGTACCATTAAATCAATAGCAACAATTTCCCTCCGCCTCTCAGGTCTTCCCCTCTGTTCTCTCTCACCCTTGTTCGAATCTCAGTCCCCCCCTCTCTCTCTCTCTATCGCTCGTCTCCGCGGCGTTCTTCCACGACGGCACCCTGTAGATCCCCGGCGGAGAGGTGCGCTAGGGCTCGTGTTCCTCGCTCTCCACCACCACAAGTGGATCCCCTTCTGCCGGCGGGAGCTCCTAGGGCTGTCTCGCCGCCCTTCTCGCTCAAGTCCACCTCGAGGGGCTCGGAGTTGGCGGATCCGGCGCGCCAGTGTGGCGGCAGGGAAGGAGATTGCTGCGGCGTTCGCTCTCGGTCTCTGCCAAGATGTTCTGGCGCATGACCGGCCTATCCACGGCCTCCCCTGTAAGCTCTCCGCAGCTGTTCTGGATCTCCTGCATGTCGTTTGTGTGCTTCTTGTGTGTTTTTCCTCTTTGCTGGTCGTGCGGAGCTTGTGTGGAATGGTGGTGCGGTGCTGGGATTTGCGGATTCGGGGGCGCCTGTCTACTTTGTTGTTTCCCCGTTTCGTTGTTGCTGGGGGCGGGGTGGTGAGGTGAGGGATTGTCGGTGATCTGGGGCTCGCCTTTATTCGACTAGAAATGGTTTATTATCTTTGATGGCTGAAGTATGGAATGCGGTGAGGCTGGGTGTGGGATGTGGATGTGAAATAGGTGGGACGAAGTGTAATCTATTTTTATGTGCTCGGGAGTTTCGCATTTAAGTGAAGTGGTGAAACGGTGTTGAATTGGTCAGATAGGTCAATTTGAATGTGGTGGAGAACCAACTCCTGCCATTTACTCGTGTCTTGTTTACAATTTGAAGGATGGAGTGGGATAACGGATTTGAATATCAGGTTTGGTTAAATTTCATCTGCAAGGTGCAATAGAAAGATGGATTTAGAGCTGCCCGCACAGGTACAAGGTTTTGAGCTTTAGTAATCTCTGCTTAAATTTACGTGGGATCAGGTTGCATGGATGGGATGCGGGAGGGCAAACTTTCCTGGCTTCTTTTTTACCGGTGGAAATCCCGTGAACATGGCAAGCTTATAAATTGGAGTTTGTCCATACCCATAAATAACATCTAATCATTTTAACACCCATATAAGTGCTCCATCAAAACAGAAATCTTCAATTAATATTCGTAAATACCTTAACAAAATTGATATTCATAGGTAAATGATTTGAAAGACACTTTGCCAACTTTATACAGAAATACAAGATCAGGCAAGAAGAAAATCAGTGAATTAAGCATTCAATTGGGGCAAGCATTTTGTTGGGACATTAAATTTTACCGGAACTTGCAACAGAATGAAATCTCTGATTTCTTGCAGTTCAATTCATTCCTTTACAAGTTATATCTGAAGCCTGAAGGGATGTGTGAGAAAATGGAGATGGGATCCTGGTGGCAATTTCTCGGTGCACTCTGCAGTGGGAGTTCTTTTGGAGGGGGTAACACAGTAAACTGGGACAAGCACATGCACATTTGCAATAACAATCTGCCTATTAAAGTAAAAACCTTTGTGTGGAAGTTGGCCTGGGGAAAGGATACACTGGTGACATGCTCACTCGGCTCAAGAAAGGGTGACAAAGACAGATGCACATTTTGTGGTTGCTTTGAGGAAAGCATGGCTCACATCTTTCTTATCTGTGTAAGATTTTCTTCAGAACTGTAGACATGCTAGGACTCAGATTAATGGGATTACTAGCCTCATTGAGAGATAGGGTAAACTTATTCTGTCAAAAACAAGATTGGAAATGTGGATGATGTTCTTATCAGCTTTGTTTTGAAGATACTATGGAATATTTAACACCTCTTTGATTTGGGGGTAGGGGTAACCCGGATTAACCTCAGGGACAGACCGTCCCGGATAGAGATCCCTATTGCTTTGATAGTCGATGGGTTATCCCCGGGGTTAGGTTTGTTCCAGCCATGAAGGGTGTTATTGCGGAGGTGGTTAGCCCAGGGTTATCCCTCAGTTGATCTGGATTAGTTACACTTTTCAACCTAACCCCGGGATATCCCTGAGACAATCCAGGGATATCCCTGAATCAAAGCGGTGCTTAAAGAGTAGCTTAGACATACCGGTGTCATCATTCAGAACTGTATCCACTTTCTCCATGAGTGATATTTCTGTTATTCTGGAGTGAGCATCAGATAGTCTCCTTTGTTATCTTAGCTGCTTGGATGGAATAGTTGTTCTTTTTTTGGGTAATTGAGGGTTTGGTCTCTTTGGAGTGCAGCAGATTCTACTGCCATGGTAGAATCCTTTCATTCTTTCCCTTCGTCCTCAATGCTGTCTAGTTTAGTTTTGTTCTTTTAATGAATGTTGGCTGTTGGTCATTGTAAAAAAAAAACAGATAATTCGATGGGAACCTTGCCCATGTCTGTGGCTTGGCTGGCCACAGTGCTTGCCTTGAGAAGTGGAGGTATGCGTTTAAACCACTCCATGGTGGAAATAGTGAGGTGGGCTGGGGGTGCCATGCCCTCCTTAAGGTTCATCTAATGTGAGCTGGGGTTACATAATTACATTTGACATGCAAAAAGCTGTTATCAGACTGGGGACAACAGACTTTATGCCCTTAATTTGCCCCTTTAGTTGTCTTATCAGCTATTCTTTTAAAACCTGGAATGCTTTGTAAATTGCTGTCCTTTGCATTTTATTGTTGTTTATTGGAAGATCCATTGATGAAAGCGCCCTATAAGGGATAAAAGCAAACAATTTAAGCAAGTTCTGTCAAAGTACTTTTCTGTGAAACTAGAAAAATGGTGAAATGTTAGTAGATATCTAAGTTTTTAAAGTGCCTTTCTTTTCCTCAATCTGATAATCAGAAGGTCTTTCTAGATATGGAAGGTTATAGAGCTTCAAATTTAACCAGTGGATGCAGAGATTCAATTCCAATTGCTGCATTGAGATGGGTGTAATACAATAGGTTGATAATTACTTGTCATATTTTAATTTGTTAAGGATAACCAAGTGGCTGTATTTGAATCCACTACGTAGTTAAGGGCCTTACGGCCGAAAGGTGAGTGATGCAACCAAGGTTTGTCTTAGCCATAAACACTTGGGTGATCACCTAGGCATCTTAGACAACATTTTCTTCCAAATTATCATTGAAAGAAGAAATGATAGGAGCAATAGGCAAATGGAGCAAACACAAACAAAATAATGATTTTGAAGATCCTAAAAGGCCAACTATTAAGGAGGGCAATTGAGGCAGGTAAGGTGAGATGAGCTTTTTTTGGCTTGCCTTGCATCATCTCGAAGCCTACAAATGCCTTGTTTACCAGAAAGTACTGAACCCTTTTTCTCATCCTTTGTGGTGGGGAGACATATTTTATCCTAGTTGTTATCCATTTTCTTCAGGAAATCCTCATTGTTGTTCAAACCATCAAAACATTTTTATCACCATCCTTCAAATAAAGTTCAGAAGGGTATGGATTATTGGATTGCCGACCATTCACATCCCTACACATATGTCTGAATGAGGATGCACTATTTTTTGCTTATTCATATGTCAGCCATCTACAGATATTTCACTGTGATTTATTGATGCATACTGCTGTTTATTTTTTCAAGATTTTTTTTCGTAAGAATTCTACAACATGTAAATTATAATATGGATGTACATGGTTTGAATAATACAGACAACTGCATATAATTTACTTCTGTCAACACATTTTTTTGAGGTTTCATGTGCCAGTCACTAATAATCAATTGACTCAGTTTGGTTCAATGATTCTGGGCTCCTTGGCTCAATCTGCATAGTCTTGACAATGTTGAGTGAGATTTTCAATGATTGCTTGCATCAACTCTATCTGACTCACATGTGCCAGACATAGTTTATGCCAGTTCAGTCCAATTTGCCTAATTTTGTAATGAAAAGAACACATCAAGTGGTTGTACATGTTTTATAACATGTGCAGGCTACTGGCATACCATATATATTCTGAACATAGCCTCACCCTTGGATTGTATTTGTGTGGGCCTTGAAATTTCAAAAGAGGTATGTAGTGTGGTTATAGTTATGATCGAGGGAGAAAGACCAGGAAAAGTGATGTTTGATGTAGGACCCCGTTTTAAAAGGGAAGGTAGGACACTTAGAATTCACTTAAACATTCTGAAAACTTGGAATCATATGGGATTTTAATCATCAAATCTGTACAATATCCAATTCTAATCATTCAATAAATTATTTTCTACTCGTCAAGTGTGGTAGTGCCCTGGGTAGAGTGAGAAGCTCTGGGGAAGGGGATGTCACGGGGAGGAACCCTAGAGCTTTCTTCTGGTACATATCGGGAGCCCCTTAGGGAAGCGACCCGCCGGAGAACAGTGGGAGGACGTACGGCCCGTACCCTCTAGGGGGAAGAAGGTGCTTCAGATGCGGAGGGAAGGGCCATATGTTTTGTTCCTGTAGCATTTCGGCAGCGAGTCTCGGGGACAGGACTGTCCCTAGTCGTTCGTTCGCAGACGTCGTCATGTTTGGCCCCAAGCACAGGGTTGCAGGAAGTGGTGGAGGGGCATGTGTGGAGGTGGCCCCCTTCTTGCCGGAAGTGGTGCAGGGGAGAATGCGGTGGCTCTGCAGATGCTTGAGGGTGGACGTGGTGGAGGGGAATATAGCTCCAGGAGGAGTTAATGCGGTGTTAGATGGTGGCCCAAACTCGGGGGATGGATGGGAGGTGGTCCAAATTGGCCTAAGGAGATTCCTGGCAGTGGGTCAGACAGAAGAGGAGGCCGAAGCCTAGGCTAAGGCGGGGTACATGGTGGCGGAAGGAGCCCTCCTCCGGTCTCGACAATGGAACCTTCATTTGGGGACTTTCCCTGATCCCAGAGTGAGACAGGGTCCGTTTTGCCGGCGTGCCCCTTGTCCTTTGTGACGAGATGGGTGTATTGACCATGGTCTGTCGCTTCAGAAAGGTGGAGCCAGGATCGGTGGGCTTGGCCGACGGGGGATACCTCAAGGTGCTGGAAGCCGTCGTCCAGGTGAGTGGACTGTGAGAGGTACTAGCAGTTGTCACCATCACCCTCACCGGCGACGTCTTCTTGGTGTGACTCGCTGCTAGGCTGGAGCAACAGCAGGCGACGATGGTGGAGGACAGGGTTGGGCGCTAGGCAAATTGATTAAGGCAACCTCTTGCCAGTCACAAGGTGGAAGAACGTGGGAGATTGGGGGGTCGTGGCGTATCCTCAGGCTCCAGTTCAAAATTTGAAATGGTGGGCCACGGGGGTTTTGGAAATGGGTTGACGCTTTGCACTGGGTAGGTCTTGGCCTAACCGATGCGGGTGAACGGGTCGGGCATTGCGGATGATGGACTCGGGCCGAGTCCGGTCGCCGGACCCAAAGACTTACCCCAATTCGATACCATGGTGCTTATCGGTTCGCTTGGGACCGTTTACGGGCATCATGTTCGCTCGATAGGGCCTCCTTTGGCTGCTGTGGGGCTGTAGGGCAAGCACGGGGTTGGTGGCTGTTCCGGCTCCATCTCTGGCTCTGGCAGTCTGTCGGCGACAACGACCAAGGCGACGGAGGCTCCAGTGGTGTACGGTGAAGTGTTCCACAACTCTGCACATGAAGCGCCAATGAGCTCCCATCTTCTCAGACTCGCGCGACCCGATTGGCTCAATCGCTTCACGGCAGCGGATAGTGGTGGAGTCGGTCTCTCCAGGGGGCTGTCCAGGAGGAGTAGGTGATAGTCGGTGACCATCAGGAGACTGGCCCATTGCGGATCATGCTGCTGCCGGGACTTCTGCCCCACCTATTTCCGCTGGAGACGGGTGGCGGTAGGTTCTCAGATGGAGGCCATCATCAGGAAGAATGGGGTAGTGACATAGGTCGAAGGGGAGACGGTGACGTTTGTGATGATCGGTGCTTCCACGCAGTCTTCACCGGCAGAAGAAGAGGATGTTCTGGGTACACCGGGGTCGGAAGAGGGTGATTCCGAAGAAGAGTAGGTAGAGGGCAGCAACAAACTACCCGAGGAGGAGATGAGGGAGCTAATCGGGGTGGTGGAAAAGATGATGAAGTCACACATGAGGGAGTTGGTGGAAAAGATGGAGGTCTCTTTTGAGGGGATAGAGAAGGATGTCAATGGCCTGCTTATCAGGGTCTAGAAGTGGTGGCATGTCGCTCTGACGAGGGAGGCGAAGTTGGGAAATCACAAAAGAGTGCTGGGAGGGAGAAGGGGGAGAGTGAGGAGGAGGGAGAGCGGGAGGTGCAGGAGGGAGACTCTATCTTATCCTTATGAGGATTCTTTTATGGAATGTAAGGGGGTTAGGTGGGGGTGAGAAGCATAGGGTAGTGAAAGACTTTGTTAGAAGATGCAAGATTGATATTTTGTGTCTCCAAGAGACCAAGGTGAAAGTGACGGGGAGGGGTACATGGGGGAGATTGGGAGTAGCAGGCTTTCGAAAGGGGTTGCATCTCCAATAGAGGGGAGGGTAGGAGGCATTGTGATCTCATGGAACTCATTTAAGGTGGAGGAAATGGTGACAGATAGTAAGGTTGGCCGGGGAGTTATCTCCCTTCATTTTCGCTGCATGAGGGATGAATTCTCTTAGGGTTTTGTAAGAGTCTCTGGTCCCCAGTCCAGAGAGAGGAAGAAGCCTCTTTGGGAGGAGCTACTTGTATATCACTGTAGCGTAGGCCGACTATGGTGTGTGGGAGGTGACTTTAATGCAGTGATGACAACTTTGGAGACCACACATGGGAGAAGGCGGATTTCTGTGACTTCATGGAGGAGGTAGCCCTCATCGACATTGGACTAGTGATGCTCAGCTCACCTAGTCCAACTTGAGGACTTCACCAGTCTGCTCCAGACTTGACAAGTTTTTGGTATCGGTGGACTGGGAAAATCACTTCCCTCGGGTGCAGGCATCTTGTTTAGCCATACCCATCTCGGATCACAAACCTATCCTTTTAAAGACCAGTTGCAATCGTGGGAGAAGACAAGTATTCAGATTTGAGAGGTTTTGGCTCAGAGAGGAAGACTTCATGGACACAGTCAGGAGGACTTGGAGGGTATAGAGGCATGAAGGTTCTTACATGGCTTCTTTGATTGGCAAACTGAAGCACTTAGTGCAGGTTTTTAAAAGCTGGGGTGCTGAAAAAGCCTTACTTGAAAAGATGGCTAAAGAAAGGATCCTTCAACAGTTGGTAGGACTAGATTGCTTGGAGGAGGCAGATTTGTTGGATGACTGTAATAGGCTGTGCAGGGACAACTTGAGAACAGAATTTGAAGAGATCCTCACTAGGGAAGAGATTTACTGGAAGTAGAGATCGATGGAGAAATGGATCAAAGAAGGTGACATGAACACTAAATACTTTTAGAGGGTTACATTAGGGAGGAGAAGCAACCACATAGCTTCCATCAAGGTGATGAGCAGATTGTCCAGATGGAGGACATATGAGCGTGTGCTAAAGAGTTCTACTCCAAGCTATTCACCGAAGAGCAGATGGGCCGACCGGACATTGCATATGATTTACTTCCTCAACTTTGTTCGACTGAGAGGGAGGCCCTATCTAGCCCTTTCTCTGAGGAGGAGATCAGGCAGTTAGTTTTCTCCCTTGCAGGTGATAAAACTCCAAGTCTAGATGATTCCCTATGGTTTTCTTCCAGAAATGTTGGGATATTGTCAAGGAGGACCTGATTCAGGTATTAGAAGAGTTCCAGGAGGGTAGGGCCCACCTGAGGGTCATCAACAAAACCCTCTTGGTCTTTATTCCTAAGAAGCAAGGTGCACAAGAGTTTGGGGACTTCAGACCTATTAGTCTTCTAATAGTACCTAAAAAATCATCACTAAGTTGCTGGCAAGAAGACTTGATAAGGTGATTGGCAGAGTGGCTAGCGGACGTCAAGGGCCTTTTATCAGGGGTAGAAACAACTAGGAGAACTTCCTAGTGGCTCATGTGCTTGTATGCTATGAAGACCCAGAGGAGGAGGGGGGTGGTACTACTGAAGTTGGACTTTGAGAAGGCGTACGATAGTGTCAGTTGGCAGTGTCTTCTTTAGACTTCAGCTAAGATGGGCTTTAACTAGAGATGGATTGGGTGGATCAGGGCGTGCATCTCTTCAGCCTCCTTCTCTGTCCTGGTGAATGGACAACCTACTCCATCTTTTCTTTGTGGCAGAGGGCTCCGTCAGGGTGACCTTTTGTCACATCTCTTATCTGTCCTTGTTGCACAGATTTTGAGCAGGGTATGGATGAGGGCTAAAAGGGCAAGTATCATCATAGGTTTCCATGTTGGGCAGCGTAGTTTGAGCATTAGCCACCTGTAGTATGCCAATGACACTATTCTTTTTTTAACAGATGAGGAGAGAGAATTTTTTGATGTCAGGATGATGTTAGAGATATTATAGGAGTCAGTGGGCCAAAGGTGAACTATAGCAAAAGTACTATAGCGGAGGTCAACGTAGAGGAAAGGTCACTCAGGAGAGCAACATTCATATTGAGATGTGAGATAGAAGACTTTCCTTTCTCCTATGTAGGTCTCCCTTTGTCCCCTAGAGCACTTCACTGTAGGGATTGGCAGGTGATAGTTCAGAGGTATGAATCCATGTTTGCAGGTTGGAAGGTGCGGCTCTTCTCCTATGAGAGAAGATTGGTGTTATGTAAATCGGTGCTTGACAATCTTCCTATCTACTATCTATCTATTTTCAAGGTCCCCAAATTTGTGATCAAGAAGTTGGAGTCCATCCAAGCTAGATTTTTCTAACACGGCAGCAGAGAGAATGGCAAGGGTTGGCATGACATTTCTTGGGACAGAGTATGGAGAAACCAAGAGGCAAGAGAAGTGGAGCTCAAGAACATCAGGGACTTCAACTTGACACTTTTTTGTAGATGGCTATGAAGGCTTGAAGTGGGAGAGAGTAGGTTATGGTTATATATTGTTAGGCAGAGATATTACGACAAGCCCAGAGAGTGGGATTTGACACTACCCTCTTTGCACAATGTCTCGCCGAGTTAGAGAGGTATCATCTAATGCAGTGATATCATCAAATCCAGTGTTTGTGGCAGGCTGGGAAATGGACAGAGGAACTTGTTTTGGAAGGACAGGTGATGCGGGGATCTCACACTTGAAGAGGCCTACCCAAAGGCTTCTTCTTATTGTGGCTGCATCCATAGTTGTCAAGGCGAGGCGGGAAGGCATTTTTTTGACAACAAGGCGCCCCCACGCCTTGTTGGGCTTGAAAAAGGCGCCGCCTAGGCGCTGCTTTGGGCGCCTGAACCCCGCGACCTGACCGCGCAGGTCGATCCGCGTGCGAGGGCGCACGATGGCGAGTTCGATCTCCACACTCTAACACTCTCTCTCTATCTCTCTCTCACACTCACAGTGAGACCCACCCTCTCTCTCTCTCCTGCCCTCTCTCTCTGTTTGTCTATCTCTTCTCTCCCCTTGCCCCCTTCTCTCTCTTTCCCCCACCCTTCCTCCTCTCGCTCTCTCTCACACACACACAGTTCACAACTATCTCTCTCAGTCCCTCTCTCTCTATCTTGCCTTCCCCCCTTTTCAATTAATAATGGGGTTAATTTGTTAATAAAGTATTTTAAATTTTAATTTAAATTTTGTATGTCTTATTTTTTTTACAGTGATCATCTATGGTACTTCCCTAGTTATGTGTTTGTTTACTTTATTATTGATTGTATGTGATAATGGGAGATGTCTTTTTCTTTTCGTATCTACTTTATATTATATGTATGTTATTTTGAGTATGATTTGTATATTTTTGGACGAAATTGGCAAACATCAGGTTAGTATTTTATTCATTCTGAAAGTCTAATTTTTATTGTTAATTTTATCTCAAAATGAATTTTGATATTTTATTGCAATGTCATTTCTATTAATTTTTATTTCAATGTTCACACTAGTGTTGTTTCACATATTTGCAATAATCATGATTAATTTATATATAAAAAATTACGTATATGTTAATGATGATATTTTTTATGAACTTGACGTCTAAGCGCCGCTTAGGCAGGCGTCTAAGCGCTTAGGCACTCAAGGACCCCAAGCTCGCCTTGGTCGCCTTGTCGCCTTGACAACTATGGCTGCATCTATGTCTTCCATGTCTCAATCTTTTGACAGCCATCTTTCGGGTGGCACCTGGTCACCTACTTTTAGGAGGAACCTTGGGCAAGAGGATATGGAGCAACTGGAGAGCCTATTGTCGTTTTTCATGCACTTCAGGTTGGTGGATAGTAGCATTGACAAGTGGGTGTGGAGATGGGAGAAGGAGGAAGGTTTCTCAGTTAGGCGGCTTACTCACTTATTTTTGATGGGGGTGTGCGTCATCGCTTTGCTTCACATGTTTGGGATCCTAAGAGCTTGTTGAAGGTGAAGCCTTTGATTTGGAGAATTTCACATGTCTGGCTGCCCACATGCTATAGGATCGCTTCCTTCTTTCAGGACATAGTCACTTTGTGCTATTTATGTGGAGAGGTGGAGGAGGACTGTTCGAGATCTCTATCTCTCCAAAGATCGCGATAAACGGAGCCCCCGAGACAAAGATCTTCTCCCCCTGTCTCTCTCTGCCCCGACCCGCTGGAGCTCTCTTTCTCCCTAGTCTCTCTCTGTCTCTCGGTCTCCCCCAGACTCTCTCTCTCCCTCTGTGACACTCTCCCTCAGACTCTTTCACCCTCTCTTCTCTTGCTCTGTGTGTGTGTGTGTGTGTGTGTGTGTGTGTGTGTGTGTGTGTGTGTGTGTGTGTGTGTGTGTGTCTCCCACCCTCTCTTTTTCTCTCTCTCTCTCCCCCCCCCCTTCTCCCTGTTTGAGAGAGAGGGAGACAAAGATACATGTACCATTTTTTTTAATGATTTTTGATGTATTCTTCAGGTTGTGATTCATGTACCTTTTTATGTATCTCTTTTTGGTGTAATTTTTCATGTATATTGACTTTGGTGCATGTGAATGGATTTGTTATTGCTATCATTACTCTTTAATTTGTGAAATCGAGTTATCAATTAGAAAAATATATTTGTGAAATTGAGTGGTTACTAGAAAAAAATTAGGATTTTCTTAGAAATATGCTATATATATGAAAAAAAATCCAAAATCACTGAGCCCGAGATTTTTTCGAGATATCTTCTTTTCCCCCTTGCCGAGAAGGGACCAATATTCAAGACGGAAAATCTTGTCCCTTGGGACACCTGGGGAGTGTGCAACATCTTTTCTTCAAATGGCACAGGTGGTGGGTCCTTAAAGGAGACAGAATCATCTGGTTGCTCATCCTTCACGCTACTTTATGGGCTTTGTGGGGCGAAAGGAACATAAGAATCTCCAGTGGGGAAACAAGAGTGGAGGAGACGATCATGTCTTTTGTTTATGAGAGAGTGTGTGAGTGGGCAATGCATCTTGTGAAGTGGAGTCACATAACTCCTCACTTTTACTTTTGTTGATATGTAGATAGGGCCTGCCTTTGTGGCAGGGATTTTTGTATAGGGATTCTTTTGGGAGCTTACTGTTTACACTTGTAAATCCCCTTTTTCATTTAATACAACAATGTTATTATCCACTTTTCAAAAAAAAATCAATAAATTATTTTTCTTTTTTATGTTAGAGTAACACCCACCTTCCCACAGGATATCATTTCTAAGGGAGGGGTTGCAGTGGCTGGCCTTGCCATCGGTCCAGCCATCCAGGGAAGTGTAGTTGAAAGAGTTACAATATTCTGCATGTTTTTTCTCCTTTTCAATGCTATGTAGTTAGAGGCATGAGGCGACCGAGGTGACCAAGGGGTCGCCTTATGCCTCAAACGCTTAGGCGATGGCCTAGGCGTTCGAGACGTTTTATTAAAAAATCATTAAAAATATAAATATTTGTCTAAATACCACAAAAAATACATACATACAATCAAAAATAAAATTAACAACAATCAAGATTTGAGGCGAAAATACATACATACAATCAAGATTTGAGGCGAAAATATATAGGGTAAGTCAATCAATATCTCCGGAGATCACCCCTCTTGGGAGTGAGGCGTTTGAGGCGAAAGCGAGGCGGTTTGAGGCCTCCTCACCTCAAAAACTTTCTAGGCGAGCGCCTAGGCGCACTTTTGATAACAGAATTTCAATGGCATCGAGTCCCAATCACCAAAGCCTGCTAGTCACACTATTAAAAACAAAATCATCAGAACCATTTTTGCTATTTACTTTGTGGCCTTTACTCGGAATCATGGCATTGACTTTTTCGGCCTTCTTTATTAGGAATCGATGAATATTGCATATACTAATTTTATTGTTTTTGATGGTAGTGTGTTTTTCATTTTAAGCATGTATGCTTCTATCTGTATGTTGCAGGAGTACATCTTTGACATTATGCTAGCTATGTCTAACAAAAGAATGAAAATTAAAGGGAGTCCTGCAAACTTGGCTTTGATGCATGGCACAACGTGATTTCTGTGTACTCTAGATGAAGCAATCTTATTTATTCTGAAACTGAAACTCTTTGTTTGCATTATCTTATGCAGATTCCCCTGTTAAACTGTAAAAAGTAGAAAACAAAATAGTGGATGTTGACCATGCAATACAGCATATGACAGTACAAGAATACAGCTGCCTCTAGGCATGGGGTGCCCCTTGCACACATGACCTGGAAGGCGATGTGAGTTGATTGATTCCTACAGAAGATAATGTAGGTCAGTCTTATGTCAAAACCCCTGGGACAAAATACTGATTGCTCTCTAGTCTTACATAAAACAGTGAATGGATTGTGTAGAGACTGGGCATGGCGCACTGGTATTGGGGTGTGCAAGGGTTGGGGGGTGCTCAGGATCAATCCTGGGTGGGGGCTGAGTTTCCCTTTGTGGTGAACAGTGCCCTACCACTGTGGTAGGGCCTTAAAAAACAGTGAATGGATCGTATCCTGTTAGTGTTTCAGGCCCTCAACAATTAAGAAAATTGTGATGTATGCGTTATACACTGACTAAAGACCTATAAACTTGTAGCGGTTTTCAAGCTTATGATGCTCTTTATGTTTAGATATACACCAAATATCATGACAAAATTTTGATTTTCTGTGAGTACCTTATCTTCATGTGAAGGTTATAGTGATCTAAATTGTTTGTTTCAGGTGGAATCCATTTTGGACAAAGAAAGTTATACTTTAGAAGAGCTGCTGGATGAGGATGAGATAATCCAAGAATGCAAAGCCCTAAACACTCGTCTTATTAACTTGTAATTTTCTGAGCACTTGATCTCCCCCTCGAAAAGATAACTTTTTGCAGATGATTTTGTGTCTTGTTTTACAACTGAATTTGTTCATGACAGATGTATATGGTTTAGATGGTTGCGATGAATATCTGCTTTTTGTGTCTATAATAAACTTCTCTGCTCATTTGATGCTGCACGATATGAGGAAAATATATGAAGTACAATAATACAAAAATAATTGCGGCCTTCCAAATCTATGGAAACAATGAATACTAGTTTTTTTTGGGAAAACAAAAGCTACCCGTACCGGTGTTTCTCTACACTTTAAAACTTTTAAGGCAGCTGCAGAGTATGGTTATTAGTGAGAACATTAAGGAGGAGACAGAGAGGCAGAGATGGCGGGAAAGGTTGGTAGATTGCAGGGGTTAGAGGCATGCCTGTGGTGCTATAGCAAGGTGCACTGCTGCATTAGGACTAGGAGGCCTTTGAGACAGGCTCTTGGGTATGTGGGGTTTGCATTGGTGAGGGCCAATATATCTTGGAAGCATGTCACAAGGATGGCAATGTCGGTTTCGGACTCGGTTTAGGCCGAGTCCGAAACCGATACGACTCGGTTTCGATTTCGGCCGAAACCCATTGAAAAGTTTCAAAAAAAATCAAAATAAGTCTAAAAAATCAGAAATAATTCAGAAAAATATGAATAATCACATAAACATCATAAAATTCATTAGACATGCATTTGACTGTTCTGAAATTAGATTAAGTGCAATAAACATGAAGTAGGCATTGAAGTTCAAACATTGAACATGTTAAACTAATATTCTACTGTACATACTAAACATGAATTAGGTTCAAGCACAGGGGAATAAACCTAATTAGACACAATAAATGTTACAGAAATTAAATGATCTTTATTTAAATGAAGAAGCACTAATATGGGTAATAACTAGAACTTTCTCCCTCATCGTCTGGATTTTGATGTTGATATCCATAAGAAGGTTGCATGTATTGTGTATGTTCACTATAACCAAACAATGAGGTAGCCAAGTCTTACATCCCTCTTTGGATCTCTCTTGGAGTGTAAGGTTGTCGGCTTGATTTGAATCCAGAATCAACGTAAGAATCTTGATGAAGAGAAGAGGAACTGAACGGATGTGGATGGAACTGGAATGCTGGTTCATGACCCCACCCATAAATGGCTGTCTCCTGTTGGCCACCTCCATAACCTGATGGATGCCCATATTGACTCTGTGAATCATGTCCTCGCTCACCCTAACTGTATCCTCTGCCTGTGTCTGCGTGGAAGGAGGAAGGACCATCAGCAGTGCCACCGCCAGTAGTAGCACCTGCAGCACCTGTAGCACCTGCAGCTGCACTGGGATCATCATCATCACCATCATAAACCAGTCGCCTTTTAGCCTTTGGGGATACTTTTTTCTGTTTTGGTGTGATTTCTTCAGTCACCCTTGACATGAATCCTTTTCCCCTTGACTTGTGCCTCAGATAAATCTGCTTCAACTGCTCAATTGTCGGGTCCTCTCAAGCAGCATCACTTGTCCTCTCAGTTAGCCCATGCACTGATGTACTTCTTCTTAAGGATGCAGGTGGCTTGCCCATTCTAGGAGTGACTGGCCTGCTATATGAGTCTGAGTGTCTAGCTAGCTGAAAATCAGGCTGTTGCTCAGTGTCATCAACAAACAAAGTTGGGTCCCTTCTCTGGTGTGCTTGAGTCTCTCTGGCCCTCTTTGTTGCTCTTTTGAATTCTGGATCTCTTGGCTCATCTTCATCTAGTATGCCCTATGCCCATCTTCTATCATCATCATAAAAAACGGACTCATCAATCTACTCTCGTGTCTCCACCCAAGACTGCAAGGGATTCTCATCATCAAATAAAGCGTCCACATCAATTTCTGGCATTGCATCCTCTGCGACGCGTTTGTCCCTCAGCTGTTGTCTTATGTTCATGTTCTTTATTCTCAGTCTCATATTGTAGTGACAGTAAATCAATTTTTCTAACCGTTCAGCATTTAGTCGATTGCGAACCTTTGAGTGTATAAGGCTGAACGTGCTCCAATTTCTTTCACATTGGCTTGCCGATGTTGTTTGACTGAGCACCCTAATTGCAATAAACGCCAATGCATTACTGCCCACATCTCGGTTGTTCACCATTATCACCAGTCAGCTGTTCCACCAACCATAAACAAATAAATGTAAGGTGTAGAAATACATATTGAGGTTAAGAAATGACAAAAATAAAATATACCTGGGCTCACTCTTCCCACAACGTATTGCAATTGGGAGTCAGAATATGTCCCAATCCTCATTCTATAATTGTTCATCTACAAAGATAAAGTAATAGATTAACATAATTACTTAACTAAATTCTATACCTCTTATTGATAAAATCAATAAAGGCCAACTTCTACTTCGGCATGAAGTCTCTTTTCTTGTGTTCTCGATAAACGACCAATGACTTTTAAAGTCCCTTGGAGCACCTCACCATCAACATGTGCATCGACATCGTACATAAATCGAGGGTTGAGGAAATAACCTGCATTTGTGTATAATTAACTAAATGTTAGATATAAAATAACATATAGGCATTACCCTCATTTAAGTACAATTAATCACTCACTAGTTGCATGCAAGTCGTGTGTAATGTGTTGTCCCATCTCTGGTCAATCATTTTTCACCATTTTACATAATGTCTGGGAAGGGAATCCTGCAACTCTAATTTGGCACGGTCCATGGCCTCGTACAGATAGCCCATATCATTCTTCTCATCGCCATCCACCATTCTTAGGACCTTCACGAGGGGTGTGATTACTTTCATGTACCGTGAGACCCTGCCCCAGAATTTGTTGTCTTCCACGATGTGGCAGACATCCAAATATTCCATCTGAGCATCAACATTGCCCTTGTTGATGTATTCCCGCAGGGCAGTATGGTACATGAAAGCTTTCAGCTCATTCTTATACCTGTGCAAATAAATGAAATTTGAATCAAATACTGTTACATATCTATAAGGATCAAGTATCAAGAATTGAGATCAATCTTATACTTATGCAAAGACTCCAAAGAAATAAAATTCGAAGCAAATCTGGTTGGGCCTACACGGATGATATCTCACCCCCCACTCGCATGCACCCTGAACATATTCAATATCCTAGGATGGCCATAGATATACTGTGTGATTTTTTGTGCCTTGTCAATTGTCTTCTTCACATGCTTTTCCTTCCCTATGTCTTCAAGCATCAGATCCAGACAATGTGCAGCACATGGGATCCAATATAAGTGACTGCGCTTCTGCATCAATTTCTTCCCCGCAGCTTTATAACTACCTTCATTATCAGTCACTACTTGGACAACATTGTCATCTCCAATTTGGTCTATCATCTTATCCATCAAATGAAACAAATAATTGGCATTTTTTTTCATAATTTGATGCATCTACAGATTTAACAAATACTGTACCTTCGATGCAATAGACCAAAAAGTTAATCATGGACTTCTTCGTGGTATCAGTCCAGCCATCACACATGATGGTGCATCCTCTCTCCATCCATATATAGTTGAAGCTTTCAACCCAATCATGGAGTTCCTCAACCTCTCCCTCAAGGCCACGCCCGTATATGTCTCGACGTGATGGGGCCTTCAAGCCAGGGCCAGCATCTGCTATGGCATCTAGCATAGGTTGGAAATATTCACTTGAAGCTGCATGTGCAGGGACACCTACATGAAAAAATAATTTGCAGATACTTTTAAATGCATGCCCTGTAACTTCTGCATATTTGTTTACCCCTCTCAATGCTTGCTTGATTTTAGGTTGTGTAGCATGGGGCCTTCTGTGCAGATAGCTGCCCATGGGGCCTGCTCTCTGCGGGGTAGCACCACTGTCAGGACGTCGTGCAGCTGTACTTTCGTAGGTCCCTTAACCTATGGGTGCCTTCCCTTTCCTTCGAGCGGCTTGTTCACGCTCCCTTGCTTTAGTCAGCTCTACATCTGAATTCTCAGTGCCTTCCTCATCATTATCCCTCCTTACCCTTCTGTCTGAAATCTCCTCAGCAAGTTCAGCCTCATCTTTAGCCCTTTGTTGCATCCGCTCCTTTTTGCCCAGAAGGCACTGGCGTATTTGTTCTCAGAGCTCTCGGGGACATCTGTCACATTGTTTCACCTCTCCTCTTACCCCTGCCAAATGTTGTTTTCCTCTAGTAATTCCGCCATGTATCTCCTTGCCACAATAATTGCATTTCACTTTTTTTCTCCCAACATCAACTAAGGAAAGGTGGGCCCACCCCGGATCCTCCTGCCCTTGCTGCTCCCGACTTTGTTCACGTCTAGACATGATGCTACATTAAGACAGTCAAAGACAATCTCTTGTAAGTACAATGAAAAAATGCAATTCAACATGATAGAACTCCGAATTATTGAATGAAGCTTAATTGAGTTTCAATTGACCCTTACTAATGCTAATTAGAGAAAAGTCCCAAATTTAAGGGTGTAATTAGAACTTAATTAATAATTTTAGTCTAATCACCCTTCATAAGAATTAGTTACCAGCAGGCTCCCGCTTCAAATTATTGAATGAAGCTTAATTGAGCTTCAATTGACCCTTACTAATGCTAATTAGAGGAAAGCCTCAAATTTAAGGGTGTAATTAGGGCTTAATTAACAATTTTAGCCTAATCACCATTCATAAGAATTAATTACCAGCATGCTCCCGCTTCAAATTAGTGAATGAAGCTTAATTGAGCCCTAATTGACCCTTACTAAATCTAATTAAAGAAAAATCCCAAATTTAAGGGTGTAATTATGGTTTAATTTGAAGTGTTAAAAAGTTAATCATGGATTAAAATTAACCTATAACAGAAAATTTAACCTACAACAAAAAAACTTTCAACAACCCAAAACAAAAACACAAAATTAGAGGAAAACCCCAAATTTACCTCAACAAAACGACTCACGCTGCAGTCTCTGCAGTGGCGCAGTTAGCCTTGCAGCCCGCGGCCCAGGCCACCACAACAGCAGGCAGACGGCCCGCGGCCCTGACCAGCACAGTAGCAGCAACCCAGCCTGCGGCAGGCAGCAGCAACACTTGGTAGCAGCAGCACCTGTCGCAGTAGCAGGGGAGGGTTTCGGCCATGGGTTTCGGGGAGAACATTTACGTGAGTTTCGGCCGAAACCGTCCGGTTTCAGCCCGAAACATGAAAGTTTCGGGCGAAACCAATATCGGTTTCGCCCGAAACCAATAAACTTAACAGTGTCGGGTTTGCTATAGTGAACTCCCGTTTTCGTATCGGTTACGGCTGAAACATATCGGTTTCAGCCGAAATTGACAACCATGGCATGTCAGGAAGTGGTAGATACTTACGGAAGAGGAAGAGACAAAGAAAGGACAACAGAAGAGGCTGTAGGGAGGAAAATGATGTGGAGTCCCTGTTGTTGAAAAAGCTTGTCAGTGTGGAGCTGGGGTTTATGGAAATAACTCCTTCCAGCAGAGGTCATAGACAGGGAAAGGTGGAAGATGCTACATGTTAATCTGATTTTCATTTTTGCAGAAGGATCTGTTGCCATAATATATTTTTGGGCCAGGGGAAGTGGAGGGAGATGGTTGTATTAGTCAGTGGATGGTGGGAGGCTGAGGAAGTTCTCTGCATGGTTTTCCCTTCTGTGGTATGGTTGCATTTCCCAGGAGGTTGAGGGAACCATGCTGGGGAGATGGTCATCGGAAGCTGGAGCAAGTGTAAAGAGAGCACTGATCATGCAACAGATCCCATTTTTCCAATTTCTTTCGGTGGGGGAGTGTGGTTAGTGCCCCATCTCGAGATATGTGATGCGTGTTGGTGAGCTTGACCTCAAAGATGGAAAGGTATTCATTCACGAGTGCTCATGGTGTAGGCCAACTAATTTTCCCTGGAAGCTTTTCCTTTAGGGTTGGGGGTTCACTGTTAAGAAATTCTTTTTTTCGGTAGTTAAGTTAGTTCACTGTTAAGAATTGGACTCTTACATGCTACTAATGGACTGATCAGACTTGTAGAGATGTGCCAAGCAGTGGATGAATTGGTTTGGATCCAAGTTTAGTGAACTAGAGGAACTCAATTATGAAACAAAGGGAGAAAGGGTCATGTGAAAATGGATTAAAGGGTTTGTTTGAATAGTGATGACAGAAATGGAAATTGGTTAGGCATTTAGCGAGGCCATAAACCAATGATGGCAGTTTCGGTTTCGGACTCGGTTTCGGTCGGGTCTGAAACCTGTTCATGTAATTCAAACAATTCAAAAAAATTCAGAAAAATTCAGAAAAAATCAAGAAAACTATAAAGAATCAGAAAAAAATCAGAAAAAATCATTGGACATGCATTTGACTGTGAATAAATTGGATTAAGTGCTAGAAGTAGGCATTGGACATGTTAAACTAATGTTCGTTACATATTAAACATGAAGTAGGTTCAAGCAGTACAATAAACGTTACAAACACAATAAATGGTACAGAAATTAAATGATCTCTACCCAAATAATGATGCACTAATATAGATAATAGCTGGAAGAACCTTCTCCCTCATCGTCTAGCTTCTGCTGTTGATACCCATAAAAATGCTGCATTTATTCTGTATATTCACTGTAACCAAACAATGATGCAGCCAAGTTGTGCATCCCTCTTTGGATCTCTCTTGGAGTATAAGGTTGTTGGCTTGATTGGAATCCAGAATCAGCATAAGAAGTAAAACCTCGAGGATCAGAAGAGGATGTTGACCTATAACTACTACTGGTTGGAACTGGTTGGAATTGGAATCCTAGTTGATGACCCCACTCATATATGCCTGCTTCGTGTTGGCCACCTCCATAACCTATTGGATGTCCATATTGGCTCTGTGAATCATATCCTCCTTCACTATCACTGTATCCTCTACCCGTGCCAGCGTGGAAGGAAGAAGTAGGTACATACATGCCACCGCCAGTAGTCTTTGGCTCTGTTTTTTTTCTTTTGGTATCCTTCATCTTTGAAAATAATCTTTTTCCCCGTGGCGTGTGTCTCACATAAACTTGTTTCAACTGTTCAATTGTCGGATCCTCTCGAGTAACAACACTATTCCTCTTAGTCATCTTATGCACTGATGTACTTCTTCTTAAGGATGGAGGTGGCTTGATCATTCTAGGAGTGACTGGCCTATTATTTGATTCTGAATATCTGACTGGCTCAATCTCAGGCTACTGCTCAGTGTCGTCAACAAACAAAGTTTTTTCCTCTCTCTGGTGCTCATGAGTCACTCTTGACCTCTTTGTTGATTCTTTGAATTTTGGTTCCCTTAGCTCATCTTCATCTAATATACCCTCTACCCATGTTCTGTCATCAAGATCAAAAACTGGCTCATTAACCTACGCTCGTACCTCAACTCAAGACTGCAAGGGATTGCCATCATCAAATAATGCGTCCACATCAATTTGGCCAGTTGTATCGTCTGCGACGTGTTTGTCCCTCAACTGTTGTCTCAGCTTCATGTTCTTTATTCTCAATCTCATGTTGTAGTGGCAGTAAATCAATTTTTCTAGCCGTTCAGTCTTTAGCCGATTGCGAATCTTTGAGTGTATATGGTTGAACGTGTTCCAATTTCTTTCACATTGACTTGGTGATGTTGTTTGACTTAGCATCGTAATTGCAATGTAAGCCAATCCATTACTGCCCAATTCCCTATTATTCACCATTATCCACCAGTCAGCTGTTCCACCAACCATAAACAAATAAATGCAAGATGTAAATGAAGATCAATTCTTCGTGATGTACTAATACATATTTACTTAATTTAAGCACACATATTTAGTATACCTGGGCTCACTCTTCCCACAGTGTATTGCAATTGTGAGTCAGAATATGTCTCAATCCTCCATCTATAACTGCCCATCTATAAGGATAAAGTAATAGATTAACATAAATAATTAAGTAAATTCTTTTCCTCTTATTGATAAAATCAATAAAGGCCAACTTGTAGCTCGGCCTGAAGCCTCTTTTCTGGGGTGTCCTTGATAAATGACCAATGACTTTTATGGTGCTTTGAAGCACCTCGCCATCAATATTTGCATTGACATTGTACATAAATCGAGGGTTGAGGAAATAACCAATATTTGTGTATAATTAACTAAATGTAAGATGTAAATTAACATTAAAAACAATGAACTTTATATCAATACAATTAATCACTCACCAACTGCATGCAATTCATGGTGTAATGTGTTGTCCCATCTGTTATCAATAATTTCTACCACTTCTCATACTCTCTGGGAAGGGATTTCTGCAAGTCTAACTTGGCGCGGTCCATAACCTCGTACATATATCCTATATCATTCTTCTCATCGCCGTCCACCATTTTTAGGACTTTCACGAGAGGTGTGACTACTTTCATATAACGTGAGACCCTGTCCCAGAATTTGTTGTTTTCCACGATGTGGCACACGTCCAAATAATCTATATGAGCATCAACATTGGATTTGTCTATGTAATCTTGCATGTAATTATGGTACATGAAAGACTTGAGCTCATTTTTATATCTGTGCAAGGACCCCAAAGAAATGGAATTCGAAGCAAATCTTGTTGGCCCTACATGGATAATATCTCGGCCCCCACTTGCATGCTCTCTGAACATGTTCAAGATCCTAGGATGGCCATAAATTTACCAAATGATATTCTGTGCTCTTTCAATTGTCTTCTTCACGTTTTTGTCCTTCCCAATGTCTTCAAGTATCAACTCTAGACAATGTGCTGCATATGGGAGCCAATATAAATGTTTGCGCTTCTGCATCAACTTTGTCTCTGCAGCGTTGTAACTGGCTTCATTATCGGTGACTATTCGCACAACATGTTCCTCTCCAATTTGTTCTACCATATCATCCATCAAATGAAGCAAATAATTTGCATTCTTTTCACAATTTGATACATCAACTGATTTCACAAAGACTGTATCTTCGATGCAATAAATCAGAAAGTTGATTATGGATTTCTTCGTGGTACCAGTCTAGCCATCACATATAATGGTGCATCCTCTCTCCATCTAGATATGCTTGAAGCTTTCAACATACTGATGAAGCTCCTCAACCTCTCCCTCAAGGCCACACTCGTATATGTCTCGACGTGACGAGACTTTGAAGCCAGGGCCAGCATCTGTTATGGCATCAAGCATAGGCTGCCAGTATTTTGATTCAGTTACATGTGCAGGCACACCTGCACGGAAAAACTATTTGCAAATACTTTTAAATGCATGTCTTGCAGCTTTAGCTGATTTTTTGACCCCTCTCAATGCTTGTTCGATTTTTGGCTGTGTAGCACTTTACTTTCTGTGCACATAGCTGTTCATGGGGCCTACTCTTTGCAAAACTACATCAGTGTCAGGACGTCGTGCTACACCAGCTGTACTAGAGTAAGTCTCTGATCTTATTAGTGCTTTTCTCTTCCTTCGAGTAGTACGCTCACGCTCTACTGCTTCGGTCAGTTTTGGATCTGAATCCTCAGTGTCTTCTTCATTATCATCATCCCTCTTTCCCCTTCTGCTTACTCTGCCTGAAATCTCTTCAGCAATTTCAGCTTGATCTTCAGCCCTTCGTTGCATCCTGTCTTTTTGGCCCAGAAGGTACTGGTGCATTTCCTCTGCCACTTGTCGGGGACATCTGTCGCATTGCTTGACCTCTCCTTTTATCCATGTCAAATGTTACTTTCCTCTAGTAGCTCCGCTATGTATCTCTTTACCACGATAATTACATTTGACTTTTCTTCTTTCCGCATCAACTAAGGTGAGGTGGGCCTACCCCGAATCGTCAAACCTTTCTGCTCTTGACCTTGTTCATGTCCACCCATGATGCTGCATTAAGACAGTTAAAAATAAATGGTTGTAAGTATAATGAAAAAATACAATGAAGCATAATTGAGCTTCAAATTATGCTGAATTGAGATAATTAGACAAAAGCCTCAATTTCTAACCGCTAATTAGGGTCACATTTGAGGATTTTGCCTAATTACCCTTCATTAAATGCAATTAGCAGCATGCTCCCACCCAAAGCATTCAATGAAACTTAATTGAGCTTCAATTGAAACTAACTTTACCTAATTAGATAAAACCCCCCAAATTTAAATCGCTAATTAGGCTTTAATTTGGGGATTTACCTTAATTATCTGGCGTGTGATACAATTAGCAGTATGCTCCCGCCCTAAAACATTCGATGAAACTTAATGAGCTTTAATTGACGCTTAGTTTACTTAATTAGACAAAACTCTCAAATTTAAATCCTTAATTCGGCCTTCATTAGGAGATTTTCCCTAATTACCCGGCGCGTGAGACAACTAGCAGCATGCTCCCGCTCTAAAGTATTCAATGAAGCTTAATTGAGCTTCAATTGACGCTAAATTTATCTAATTAGACAAAAACCCCAAATGTAAACCTTTAATTAGGCTCTAATTTGGAGATTTACTCTAATTACTCGGCGTGTAATACAATTAGCACCATGCTCCCGCCCTAAAACATTCAATGAAGTTTAATGAAACTTCAATTGGCACGGAACTTACCTAATTAGACAAAAATCCCAAATTTAAACTGCTAATTAGGTCCTAATTTTAAAGATTTACCACAATGAACGTATAAAAATTAATATATTGTATATAACCTTACGTACAACAAGAAAACTATCAAACAAAGAAAAAAATAAAACTTACAAGATCCTTGAGGAATCTTTAACCCAATGATGTGAACGGCGGCGGCAGCTACACACTGTAAACAGCAAGAAACGGTGGCGACAAGATCTCCTCCCGGCAGTCCCAAGCTCCCCCTACCCCTCTTCCACCTCCCCTGGCCGACAGCCCCTCAGATCTGAGATCTGAGGGGTGGGGCGAACTTGAACTCCCCTTAAGAGGGGAATTCGCGTCCGGTTTCGCCCGAAACACTTAAAATATTATTTTTTATTTTCGGGCCTGCTATAGTGAGCATGTTCGGTTTCAAATCGTTCCGGTCCGAAACCGATACGTTTCGGCCGAAACGTATCGGTTTCGGCCGAAACTGCCATATATGCCATAAACATGAGAAGATGAAAGCAAAGTTTAAAAAAGGCGTTGAGGCAAAAATACAAATTCTTAAAAAGAGAGAAGGTTGAAAGGCAGTTTTTGAAGTAGTAGAGGCATAGGTGAAAAATTCCAATAGAAGAAGAGCGCATAATGGGAACATATAAAAGGAGAGGGCAAAAATGAAAGAAAACACTCCATTTGTTTGATGACATAAAAGTATGGGACCCTACTGTTAGGTCCTCCTATGCATTGGGTTGGTCTATATTCTTATAAATAGCCCCTTCCTAAGAGAAGAAGGGCGATTTCCTGCCTTCCTAGAAGCATAAGACTTCATGCAATTCTTCCTACCGACTAACACATGCAATTCTAGATCACCGGCACAAGAAGCCTTCATGCAATTCTTCCTAGTGATTAACACATGCAATTCTTGATCACCGGCACATTGTTTGTGTTATATGTTTGGTCAACCAGCACACACATGTATCCTACTACTGGCTGGCCAATCAGCACTTGCATATAACCTAGGCGTCCAAGGCCACCAAGGCGGTGGCCCACTGTCTTACTACTTAGGCGACAAGGCGAGGCGCCTAGGCGAAGCCTAGTTTATATAACTAAGTACATTGTAAGAGATCTACTGTCATTCATTTTCTACATATAAGTTCTATCTTTAGTTAATAGAAAATTTGATAGTCACAAATCTTCAGCATAGACCTATATTTTAAGAAGCAAAAATAAAATAAATGGCAAACAATGACAAATTAATAAGGAGAAAACTAATAAATATTTGCGAACATTTGTCAATCAATACAAAAATTTTAATATAAAATTTGGTATTCAAATGGTTATTCTCTCTATATTAAAAGGAAGCATAAATATGACTCATTTTTGGTAAATTATAAGCACATCAACATAATAATTTCATAATTTTTCATTTGTGAATTATCAAAAAGAGACACAAAAATGATACTAGCTTCAAAAAGTGCACTATGTAAATATGAATCAATGTTCTTAAGGGGAGCGAAGAGGAACTAACAGGGAGAAGAATCCGAGAGAAAGGGGAAAGAGAAATGGAAGCCATATCTTCTCTTTCCAATCTTGTCATATCATTTGTCATTTTTTCAAAATTATCCCTGAACTTTTGTCTAAATACTAAAACAGACTTCAAAACAAGGAGTGGATGTCCTACCAAGGCAGGCTAAGCAAGTCCAAGGTGGCCTATGGACACCAAGGCAGCCAGGTGAGTGTCTTAATGGGCTGCTCGCCTAGGCGCCTGGTCGCCTTGGGCGTCTTGGAGCGCCATGTCGCCTTGGCCATCTTGGAGCGCCTTGTCGCCTAGGTGATGCCTAGGCGACACCTTGAAAAATACATTGGCCTAGGCTACCGGCACATGCATCTATCCTATGGTTGGGTACTTACGCTATCAGCACATGTGGCTAAGATATTGGCACATGTTCAGGCTACTGGCACAATCATCTAGCCTAGTGGCACATGTTTTAGATATTGGCACACACATGAAGAGTACTGACACATGTAATGAATTTAGTTGGTACATGCAAGATTAGCATACTAGTAAGTGTAATTTGAGCCTACTGGCACATGATCTTAGCTGACTGTGCAGACAGCTTTATCCTATGGGCACATGTACGTTAGCATACTGGTATATATATGGTCTTCCAGTACATGTAATTTTTAGCATACCGGCACATGTAGTTTGAGCCTACTGACACATGCGATATTAGCTTAGTGTGCATATAGCTTTAGACTGTTGGCACTTATGCCTCAGCAGTCAGCATATTGGTGTATGATAGAATCTACTAGGATATATAATTTGATCGTACTGGCATATGTACTTTCAGCCTACCAGGTCATGTATCTTTAATTTACTTTAAGTATATTAGTGATTCATAATCCACCATCTTAGAATGTGTGTAAACATTAATCAAAACATTTGTTCACAATCTATGTGTGCACATAACACGAACCCTGACTGCCAATCAAGCTTCCATGTGCCACATCTGCATACCCCGACATGCTGCATCTTGTTTTAAAGAGCATGTCCTACAAATCATAGGGAGAAGTCTGACAATGGGAGAGTATAAAACATGTGTCATCATTCATCAACTGTAATGGGATGGAGCTGATTTGGAGATCAGCATGGTGCTTACTAGTTCATAGCTAGCTCTGTGGACATCTGCTGGGATGGGCTAGAGGTATATTGTGAATTGTTGCTTGCTAAGATCAATGGCAAGGTACATAGGCAGACTGATATTTTAGGGGAGGTAGGGGGAGTAAGGGAGGGGCTGTAAGATTGGAAAGTGTGAGAAGTTAAATGATTGCATGTTTTTTTTTGGGGGGGGGTAGAAGAATGGTTTGTTAGACATTTTATGCTTGGGGTTTGGGACAGGGCTGTTTTAGATTATTTAGAGTTTTGGGTGCTGCATGTAGTAGATAACAAGACTGTTATACAATGGGTGAAAGGAGGGCAAGGATCTTAAGTTTTTATATTATTTTGTTTTCGATTTATGAAACATGGTAGCAGCCTCCTTCTTGAACAAAGAAAAAAAATAAGTTCACCTTAACTACGAGTGCCTGCATTTACATGGTGGTGGTTCTCATTCCCGTGTAGCTTACAATGAGGGCATGTTTGTCAGCCTTATCAAGAAACTCAAAAGTAAGATGCAAGGAACTGTGGCTAATAGCTGCTTACATATTGCCAAATTTTGCAGACACTGTGTTGGACATGTAATAGTCTTTCACAAGGTGGAAAGTTAGCCAAAATAGTAAATTTAAAAAATCTGACAAAGTAATTTTGTGTGGAGTCCATTTGTTTTGTGAAAGGATGGGTAGACACTTTTTGTAAATTGAATAGATGTAAATCACATCTTTTGCATTTGTTGTAAGGGCTAGGATACCCTTGTGAGGGTCTTTTGTATCGGAGAGTTTCTGGGACTACTCCCTTGTCAATTGTATATTCTTCTCCTTTACATTTTATAAACTATGTGGTACCATCCACTTTCCCCTACAAAAATTGCCACTTTTCCCCCCAAAAAATTGTTGATGTCACTTCCCTGTTTCCAAGCTCTGTGTGAAATGTTGACATGCCTGTATATTGATACCATGCATGTTTTGAATGACGGCCTTGTATGAGGCCAACAAATCTTAGATAGATAGATATTCTAGATGGTTATTGTGTAAAGGACCTTTTACAGTGCTAGGATATCTTCAGTGACAAAATTAGAGACACTAAATAGGAATTGAAATAATATTCCCAATGCTCACAACACTGCATGCATTTCCCAAACTATGGCTCAAAGTGGAGAATCTACTTTCTGAATTGGAATGGAGAATCTACTTTCTTCTGGAGGGACAGTTGGTGTGGTCATGTTTATCCTAAGGAGGCCTTTCCAAAAGTGTTCAAGTTGGCTCAGGAGAAATGGGCTACAATTAGCAATAGCTTTTCCCAACAGGAGTGTTTCATTCACTTGCATATACAACTTTGAGTGGGTCTTAAGGAGGATGAGGAGCTGGAGTATCTTCAGCTCCTACAACAGTTATTGGATTGTAGTTGGCCAGACACAGTAGCTTGGGGTTCTAACTCAGGTCAGTTCTCTGTTAAGGACTTTTACAATCACCTTGAAAGTTGCCATCCAGTTTATGAGAGGTATCAAGAAGTATGAAAAGTCAAAGCTTGATTAAAAGTTAAGGCTTTCATGTAGTTGCTGTTTGAGAGACATCTTGCCACTAAAGTCTACAAGACTAAATGGAAGGTTGGGTGTGATAAAGTTTGTGTCTTGTAATAGTGCTGAGGAAAAGATTTATCATCTTATGTGTGTTTGCTCAATTACAAAGGAAGTCTGCAGGATCTTTAGGCTAATATTTTCTGTCAGATTTTATTTCGATACAACACAGCAGATGTGGCAGTGCTTCAGATCTTTCAGGAACTCATAGTAATGCGGAATGGCTATCGTAAATGGGTCTGGCTAGACGATTAACAGAGATCAGCATTGTGTCATAAAACGTCGGTGACATATCTAACATAGACCACAAATCCAGGAGAATTAATACGTGAAAATAACAAGAAACTATGCTCTCGAGCTGTCCCTCGCAGCAAGAAGCGGTGGACTGATGGTAGATAGAACTACCACAGTATAGGTATCCACATACAAACTATCTCAAATTGACGCCCTCAGGCAGGTTACTTACATGAACACAATCCGAAAACAAATAATATAACGGACTAGAAGATCCTAACACACTCATACAGTGCAAATTCAACCACATATGAAATAAGCAGGATATGAGCGGGCTATCATTCACTAACCGGCTCACTGTAGAGCAAGGCACACAAATTAAGTCCACGTAGGAAGTAGCTTGGTGCTGGTATGGACTATCCGTTGTTGTTGGCGCGTGAACCACCGGTCCAGGGAACGTTCTCGTGATGCAGTCGACGAGGTGGGTTGGAGGGGACAAGGGTCGTGACGGCCAGGAGGGGGGGCACGTAGGGAGGTTCAGACCGCTAGCTCAGTGGGGGGAGGGCTGTGGCCAGCGGGAGGCACTAGTGGCGGTGGCTGGCGGCCCTGGGCCGATGCAGTGCTGCTGCTGCACAGGGGTCGTGGTGCAAGGGGGGGCCGGCAATGGAGAGTGCATTGGAGGCCGTGAGGTGGCACGGGATGGCCGCAGACAGGAGCCAGAGCGGCCCAAGGGTGTTGCGGTGATGGTGGCTGCAGGGTCCGCAGGCGGTGGGGTGGGCAGACAGGAGGACAGGCGGGGAGGATGCCGACCTTGTTGGCAAAGGGGGCAGGCGCGGGTGGCGTGCTCTGGATGGCTCGGGTTACCGGGGCAGGGTGCTGCGGTTGGCGGGAAGGAGGGCGAGGAAGAACAACGGGGTAGAAGCTTGCAGCGGCCACAACGAAGGGGGTACAGTGCGGTCAGGCCGGCGGCGTCTGAGAGGCCAGTGGTAGTGGAGTAGGGGTGGCGGTACCGGCGAGGTGGCATCTAGACGCAGTGGGAGCCGGTGGTAGTGGAGTAGGGGTGGCGGTACCGGCGAGGTGGCATCTAGACGCAGTGGGAGGCGGTGGTGGACGGCGGGGTGCTTCGTCAGGTTGGGCTGCATATAGGAGAAGAAGAGGAAATAGGAAGAGGAAGAAGGAGATGAGGGTTTTGGGAAAGGTGGAGGTGGGGACAGGTAGTGGGGTGTGGAGGTGGGGTTGTGGGCCTCGCGCCCTCCCTCTCGCAGGGACCACTCTTGGGCTCTCCTTCATAGAGACGGCTAGGGTTTACTCCAAGAAAATTCTTCATTATTCTCAATAGCAGGGGATTGCAACAGTATTTAAAGAGGTTTAAACCCTAATGACCCTTCCTAACAAGCAAATGACTAAACTACCCCTATAAGTAGTAAAAAATAGTGAAGTCATGCAGAAATACTAACAAAAATGTAAAAGCTACTAAACGGGACTCAAATGGGCCGTACACCAATCCAGGTGACTACGTAACATCTGTGACACAAATAAGTCCTCAAGTATACCATCATTGAGCCACATCGAGGCCTGAGTTACTGCTGGTGTCCTCCGACGGCGGTAGACGTGGGCTGGGTCCAACTGGGTCCATGCTTGGGTGTCCTCACCACGTAGGCATCAAACCCTTGAACACAAATTTTTGGTCTTCTAACTGATGCCATATGCTGGAGCATCTGGAGGGAGTGCAATGACTGTGTATCTCGGGGAAGTGGAATTTATATTGAAAACATTTCCAGCGGAGCTGCTTCATTCCTTTACCATTGTCATCACTTTATTCTTCATTTATCAGTTGACCTGTGGAGGAGAGATGAGAATCTTGTAATTTTGCTTAATTTTACTTATTTCTATTTTTTGTAGTAAAGGTACCTTACCTCTACTAACATGATTGTACTACCTCTGTTTATTTAATAAAATTTGTGGGTGCAGTCCACTTTTCTCTAAAAAAACTGCAGCTTGAAATGACTTTACAAGGTATTCATCTATCAGATGGTTGGCTTCGATAAAAGTGATAAGCATCAATTGGAAAACACAGTGTTGGGCTTCTTAAAAGTGAAAAATCTAGAAGATGACATAAGTACACAGAGTCAAACTGCATATTTATGTGTTTTTGCTTGCATTTACTGAATTCAGACTTCGGAGTTAAGTGTATATTCAATATTTATGTTTTCTTTTTTCCAAAGAGCTATGGCTTGTGCTATGATTTTGTTGAAGTATGAACAGGAGCAGCACAATCAAGAGAGTAAAGAGCATTTCCTTATTCACAAAACTTCACAACCATGACAGTCAACCACCTTCCACCTTCACCTTGAATTACATGGCAATTATGAGGAAAACAAATGCCAGAGAAAGGACAAGCCCCCTTCCCTTAGTGACCAATTTTTATTTTAAATCAACAAGATTGCAGGTTTTTTAAATAATATAATGAGGGACTGAGTTGCCTAGTAAACCTTGGGTGGATAGAGCACGGGCATACCTCTTCACCATTCATCGAAACCCTGCTCAAAATCTATTCACAACATCAGATGTTGCATTGGAGTCTGTTCTGCAATGTGGCTGCTCTTATTCATATGTATTTCTGCTTGTTTTTATTGTATTCAAATGTGACACATTAGAGCTGGTGGAGTAATAAATAATATTTAGGGATTTTATTTTTTAACCCCTACCATCTTTCATATCTGTGGATTAGGCCCTTTAATCTAAATATTTGTTTATAAACCCCTGCAATTTAAATATTTGTTTATAAACCCCTGCAATTACATGATTATTTGTTGAAACACCCTTTTCAGGTGCTTTTTCATAAATACATGATTGACGTTTTGGTAATGACATGGGCTGTTTTACTAAATAGCTTGAGATTTTAAGGAGTTATAAAGAAATATGTAGATTGGAGGGACTAGTTCTTAAAGGCATCTTCTTGTTTTGCTGAGTCACTTTTATCTTCTTTGTCTTGGTGATCTTTAATGCAGTCTTCGAGAAAGAACTCAGGTAGGACAGCTGCTTAGATATATTGTGGAAGAAGCTCCAGGAGATGCTGAAAGGAAGCGCACTTTCAAGTAATTTATTTGTCAATTATTCATTATCAACTATTGCTAAGATACTTTCTTACCAGAGAGCGATAATAGTTTTTGTTACTGCTCGTCTCGGTCCTGTTATGCAGGTTTCCGTTCATTGCATGTGAAATTTTTACCTGTGAGGTTGACATCATACTCAAAACCTTAGTGGAGGATGAGGAGGTGACGTAGTTCTTCATGTTCACCATTATTCGTATTTGCTTTTAATCTTTATCCTTCAGTTGATGATCAAAATCACATAGCTTATGATGCTGTTATGTTGTTTCTCATGCTTTTCGACAGTTGATGAATCTCTTGTTCTCATTCATCAAACCTGACCGTTCACACGGTACATTGTTGGCTGGTTATTTTAGCAAGGTAATTCTGATATCTATGAATGGTGATGTTGCATTGTCTGGATGGAGAATTATGACATGTATTCCTGGGAATTCTGCTACTTTTGTGGGGTATCTTGTTAGTTTACTGATATGTTCTTTCTTTTTTCTCCTTTTCTGTATAATCTTGTTAGGTTGTTATATGCCTGATGTTACGGAAAACAGTACCTCTTATGAACTACATTCAAGTAAGTTCTTTTTTATTCAATTTTTTGGGGAAGGGTGGATAGGTTATTTTGTAAATTATATTGTTATTTGTTAATGTTTGCTTTTGGTTGTTGATTTGCATCTAGAAATGTAGGAGTTGACTGATGATCAGAAACAGTCAATGTACGTTAAAAAAAACTAAAGCACATCTAGAAACTAAGTAGAAACTTTTATTGTGCCATAACATGAATCTACCTTGGCGTTGTTGATTAGGATGAAGATTGCTTCTTTAAAATCTTTCATTTTCTTGGTGAGAGCCATTTAATCCCTCATTGAGTATTCCTTTTGGGCCTCTCCACTCACTAACTTGAGTTTTGGGTAGGCGGTTCAATTTAATAACATGGTAATAAAGCTTATTTGCTCATTGGATTTGCTTGTTTGGCCTTGTGGTTTAAAGTAGCATGGTTTGCCGTACGACTTCACTTGGTTCATTGCACGAGGGGCTTGGCAAAAACCATTTTGTCTCTTACTGGGTATTCATGAGCCACTCCATGCCTATATTAGTTGTGGGCCTCTCTACCCTACTAATTTGAGTTTTGGATTGGCTGCTTGGTTTGGTAACACACTTACAGAGTATTAAAGATTCATGAAGAGCCCTTCTTTCCCGTTAATCTGTCTGATTGCATTCTCTGAGATGGACCACATTGGCTTGCCATGGTTACGTATGAGCATCTCTTCTGTTTTTGTTGGGTATCAAGCAATGTGCTTTCTTAACTGTGGTTTGAAGGTTTCATTTAACAGCGACATCCAGGAAAAAAAAATGGCTGTCACGTGCAAGTTTAGCAAGCCATGTGTTCACATTCCTTATGTTATGTCCGTGCTAGTGTGTGTTTTTTTTTTTGAAGTGGTTGGGACTGAGTATATTAAAATAGAAAAAGGGGGATTTACAAGTATGACCAGTCTGCTTACAAAATATCCCTGTACACACGGCCACATCAAGGAGATGTGTCACACACTAGCTCTCCAACAAACCCCCAAAAGATAAAAGTGTGTGTATCTACATTACAAAGCAATTTTGGCCCAATCTTTGATTCTATCTCCGACAAAATCCCTTATCCTTTCAGGAGCCGATGCCTGTTTTATGAAGATTATGTTGTTTCTCTCTTCCCAAATGGCCCACAATGTGGCATGAATGATCGACCACCAAATGCACCTATCACGCTTGAGGGACCACTCCCTCTGCCCCCCCCCCCCCCCCCCCCCCCCCCGTAATTGGCGAACAGAATCTGTGTGCTAATAGCTACAGTGGACTTTGTTTAACACATGTAGCCAGACCTCTCGAGCAAATTGACAGCCGGTGAACAAGTGATCTATATTTTCCTCTTCGTCCCCACAAGGGCAGCAATGGGTCGGAATACCCAAGGAAGGCAAACTCAGGTATTGGAATCGGATCGGCCGGCCCAAACCTGATCTGGATTGGTGGAGTCGGCCGATCCCACATGATCACGAAACGTGACATATGTTGAGGTTAATTGTATGTTCACAGTTTTACAGGGGGTTTTATATAAATGCATTTCACTTTACTCTTTTACCCGTTTACCTTTTTCTCTCCACTCCACAGACTCAAGAGCCCCTTCTGCACTTCTCCTTTTTGAGGAGAACAAAGATGGAGTAGGCGGGGGAGGAGGAGGTCGACGGTGGCAAGTGGTCGCGATGGTGGCATCGATGGCAGAGCTCCTCCCTCCTTCCAGAGCAGCAGTGGCGGCGGAGTCCGAAAAAGCCTCCCTTCTTCCGGATCTTCAGCGTTAGCGGCGGCAGGGTGTTGACGGTGGCAGGGCTACAGTAGAGGAGGAGGTCGACGACGGCGGCAAGTGGAGGCACCGCCGGTGTCATCAGCAGGTAAGTGCTTTTTTTTGGTTTTTTTTCTTCTTCCTCTTCTTCCTCCTCCGATCTACTTGTTCTTCTTCTCCCTTTTGTTTTTTTTTGTTTTTAAAAAACCTGGGATCAGTCCAGATCGGTCGAGATCTGCCGATTTTGCATGGGGATCAGCCGATCCAGTCCGATCCCTCCACTCCCGTCGACTCTCAAGGAAGAATCGGTATCGGAGGGCTCGAGATCGGGTCGGTTGGGCCTAAAATTGATCGGATCGGTCGATCCCATCCGATTCTTCCTTTCTTGGGAATACCATTCCAAAATGTAGCAAGTTTGTTAGAAGTTGGAAGTCTCCTATGAGAGATCCACTAGACTAGCACTTTAACATTGAGGGGGCTTCTAGGTTTCCAGATTTGTCTCATCAAAGGGTGTTTCACCCCCCCAACTGCAATGACTTGGAAGGTTGAACTGACTGAGAATCGCCCATCCTTACCCCATCTCCACCTCCCCTCATCTGATTTGCTTTCATGTATGGTGTACTCCTGGATCAAAGAGGGCAATGTCTCGAACAATTCGATCTCCTCCTACAAGTGCCTCCTAAAGGTGAGGATCCAAAACCCCCCACTTAGTTGTCCCTCAAAGAGTTGAGCCGCTACTGCCATGGGCTGTGAGGAGATTGCATATAGTTGAGGAATTCTCTTTCTAAGAGGGCAATCAGTGCACTATTTGTCATCCTAGAAATGACATTTCTAACCATCTCCCAGGTTTACTCTTTAACTCCAACTCTGATGATGTTTATACTCGTCAAGATACCCCTCCATATATGAGAGGTATGGCTCTGAGGGGGATGAGAAGGTCTCATATTCTATCTCTGTTATAGTATCTTTGTTGTATGACTGAAGCCCACTGATGCGGGACAAAGCGGGCCTAACTGTCATGGGCCAAGCCAGGCCACTTTTGGGAGGCTAATGGGTCTGTTGCTAGGTCGAGAGAGGGTAGGGGGAGAAGCAGGGGGGGTGTGGGGTTGGGTGCGTAGGGGTGGCGGATCGACGACGTTAGGGTTGTAGGGATGACCCGATGGGGCGACCATGGAGGCGGCCTGCGTGCAGTGCAACCGCAGGTGGCTACCGACTCTGTGGGTGGGTCGGCATGGCCGGTCGGCTCCGGGCACGACGGTGGCGACTCTATGTAAAGGGGCGGCGGTTGTCGAGCTTGGGGTCGCTGGTGGATGGGGTTTCGGGGATAAGGTATGTCTGAAAAGGTGACGATTAGAGGGGATGGAGGAAGGAGAAGGAAGAGTCGATGGTGGTTGTGCGCAGAACCGAGGGTGGGGGGTGTTCGCAGGGCCTAGGCGGAGTAGGGGACGGGGATGGGGCTACACACAGGGGGGGTGGTGGCTGACAAGGCTTGGGGATGGGGCTGCGTTGGGGTGGCAGTGGTTGACGACGATGGGGGAGGCAGATCGGGGAAGAAATAGAAGGGAACGTGGGGCGCACGTGCGAGGAGGGGAAGGGCTTTGGTGGTTGGAGGAGAGGAAGGTAGAGTCAATGGTGGAGGAATGAGGAGGGCAGGCCGGTGACGGTGGCGGCGGCGGTGGGTGGAGGGAGGGGAAGAAGCCGACGGCGATGATGGCCGGTGGAGAAGAAGCTGTCGGCGATGGCGGCGGGTGGAGGAGAAGAAGACAACAACAAGGGGGAGAGCATGCGGAAACGATGGCGGCAGCGATGGTGTTGGAGATGCTGGGGCTTGCAGGGGGCGGTGTTGTGTGCTAGGGTTGACCGGGGGGGGGGGGGAGCAAAGGGGAGAGAGGAGGAAGAAGGTAGCGGCGATTAGGGTTTGCAGTGGAGAAGGGGAAGGAAGAAGAAGAGGAAGAAGATATAGGGGATATATGGGAGCGGTGAGGCTTCACGCTCGGACTTCGCGTCCTCTCCCTTGGAGGGCATCGAGAATCGGATAGTCGTCCGTCCATAACATGGAGCCGACGCTCTATATACTTGAAACACTCGTACAAATGGGAATAGTTGACCATAAAAAGACTGTATCTGAATATCTATCAGACCTCAATTTGTAAGGACAATCCGATTCCTTAATCTCTGATATCAAGTTGATGGAGAAGAAGACAACGACGAGGGGGAGAGTAGGCGGAAACGATGGCGGCAGCCGGGGGCGGTGGCGGTGCTGGAGACGTTGGGGTTGTAGGGGGCGGTGCTACGTGCTAGGATTTACAGGGGGGAGCAAAGGGGAGAGAAGAAGAAGAAGAAGAAGGTAGCGGTGGTTAGGGTTTGCAGTGGAGAAGTGGAAGGAAGAAGAAGAGGAAGAAGATGGAGGGGATGTACGGGAGCGGTGAGGTTTCACGCCTGAACTTCGCGTCCTCTCCTTTGGAGGGTATTAGGAATCGGATAGTCGTCCCTCCATAACATGGAGTCGGCGTTCTATATACTTGAAACACTCATACACATGGGAATATTCGACCATGATGAGACGGTACCTAAATAGCTATTAGACCTCAGCTTGTAAGGACAATCCGATTCCTTAATCTCTGATACCAAGTTGATGCGGGATAGAGCAGGCCGAACCATGATGGGCCAAGCCAGGCCACTGTTGGGAGGCTAATGGCCCTGCTATTGGGTTGAGAGACGGCAGTGGAAGAAGTAGGGGTGGAGTGGGGTTGGGTGTGCAGGGGTGGCGGATCGATGGCGCTAGGGTTGCAGGGATGGCCCGATGGGGCGACCATGGAGGTGGCCTACATGCAGCATAGTCGTTGGTGGCGGCCGGCCCTGTGGGTTGGGTTGGCGTGGCCGGTCGGGTCCGAGCACGACAGTGGCTACTCTATATGAAAGGGCGGCGGCTGTCGAGCTTGGGGTTGTTGGTGGATGGGGTTTCAGGGATATGGTCTGTTTGAAGGGGTGACGGTTAGAGGGGATGGAGGAAGGAGAAAAAAAGGTCGACGGTGGCTGTGTACAGAACCAGGGTGGGGGTGTTCGCAGGGCCTAGGCGGAGCAGGGGACGGGGATGGGGTTGCACAGGGGGGGGGGGTGGCGGCTTACAGGGTTTGGGGATGGGGCTACGCAGGGGTGGCGGTTGTAGCCGACGATGGGGGTGGCGGATCGGGGAAGAAGCAGAAGGGAACGTGGGGCGTGCACGTGAGGAGGGGAAGGGCTTTGGTGGGTGGAGGAGGAGAGGAAGGCAGAATCAATGGCGGCGTAAGGAGGAGGGGAGGCCGGTGACGGTGGCGGCGGGTGGAGGGGAAGAAGTCGGCGGTGATGGTGGCGGGTGGAGAAGAAGCCAGTGGCGATGGCAGCGGGTGGAGGATGAGAAGACATCGACGAGTGGGAGAGCATGCGGAAACTATGGCGGCGACGGTGGTGCTAGACATGTTGGGGCTTGCAGCGGTGGTGCTGCGTGCTAGGGTTTACAGGGGGGAGCAAAGGGGATAAAGGAAGAAGAAGGTAGTGACAGTTAGGGTTTGTAGTGGAGAAGGGGAAGGAAGAAGAAGAGGAAGAAGATGTAGGGGATATGCGGGAGCGGTGAGGGTTCACGCTTGCACTTCGCGTCCTCTCCCTTGGAGGGTATCGGGGCATCACACCCTTCAAAGAACCATCGCGGCCACAACACTTTTTTCCCCCTTCAATTCATCTGTTCATTGTCTTGAAAAAAGAAGATTATACGACCATTTATAGGGATTACGCTAACCCTAATCTTAACAAGGCTCCCTAAACATCTTTTCACGAAAACTTTCTTGGACTAAAAAAATAGTCTGAAAGTCGCACCAAAAATTACAAAAAAATAAAAAAGATCTTAACTTGGCTCCCAATCAGTCTATTACAACTGTAAAATTAAAACTAAACCTAGGAAATAGCATTAGACTCGATTAAAGACAAAAGTACAAAATAAAATGAAAGAGACTCGACTGTGACTCTGAATATCGTCCACGAAAATATCACCGTCGTACGACACGTCAATCGCGCTCATTGTCTGGTGTCACGAGTCTTGCTCCGCGTCCGTCACGAGTTTCGTTTCGCATCACTCACACCCTCTTCCTCTTTGGCAAGCCTCCGTAGCCACTTTCTGAGTCGAGCGAGATTGAAATCCCTTATATTCTTGATATCCAGCCCTCCCACTTGCTTGGTTTTGCAGATTCTCTCCGAAGCAATATCATGCATATTTCTTTCTTCGTAACCATGCCAAAAGAATCTTGCCTGGATAGACTCAAGCTTCCTTGCCACTGATGGTGGGATTCGAAAGGTGAACAGAAAGTAGATACGGAGGTTGTCGAGGACGAACTTACAAAGCACCAGCCGCCCCCATATGAGAGTAGCTTTCCTTTCCACCCTTCTAGTCTGGATTGAAATCTCTATACCGCGCCTTGTTAATCCTTGCACTTTATCTTATTAGGAGTCAATGGGAGACCCAACTAGGTGTTGGGTTAACTACCTGAAACCTTAGAATAACAGTAGCTCTTCTGATGACTCTCTATCTCATATGCACCCTCAACATCTGGCTCTTTTCAAAGTTCACTTTGAGACTACTAACCTCCTATAACAGTTCCAACATGAGCTTGATAGTGTTCAAGTGTACAACTGCTTCTCACCTTTTGTCGCAAAGAGAATAGTGTCGTCTACATACTGAAGGTGGTATATGCACTACCCCTGAGGTGCCACCTAGAACCCCTTAATCAAGTCATGGGTTTCGGCTTTCTTCCACATTCTACTCAAAATGTGTGCCACCTGAATAAAAAGTAATGGAGAAATAAGATCACCTTGCCTTTGACCTCTGCCACTATAAAGGTAAGTAGACGATTTCCCATTGACGAGTACTGCAAATGTGGATGAGTGGAGAGAATTCCCAATCTAGCTAACCCACTTCTTATCAAAGCCTATCGTCGTAAGGATGTCAAGTAGACTTTGCTAGCTCACCCGGTCATAAGCCTTCTCAAAGTCAAGCTTGATTACCAACCCTTTCCTTCTATGTTCTTTCAAGGCGTATAAACATTCATGTGCAACCAAAAAGTTCTCTTGTATGATACGACCTTCAATAAAAGTCATTTGGTAATCACTGACCATCTTATAGATGACTCTATCAAGTCACATAACCAGCAGCTTGGTGATTATTTTATAGGTCCCATTAAGCAGGTTGAGAGGCCTGTAGTCCCTTGAGCTCCATGATCCTCTCCTTCGCTGCTATGCCAGTGAGGGATTTGGTGGCTCCCCACTTGTTCAGCTCTTGCGCTAAGTATTTTAACTTGCCAACCAACTTAGCCATGTGAGAGCTCTCTGGCCTCTGGGTGTCCCACATTCCTCTGACAGTGTCTAAGAAGTCCTCTTCCTTGAGCCAATATATTTCCATTTTGAACTATGATTTCCTCCACGACCTGCTAGAGGTCCTGTGCAATATGGGCCTGTGGTTTGAGACAATCTTGGCCAGTGTAAGGGCCTCCATATATGAGTTGTGGTCTTCCCAATCAACAGAGACAGGAAATCTGTCAGGTTTGGACATTGCCGGGTCCGCTCTCATGTTAGACCATGTGATCTAGTTTTTGGGAATTTTGACATCAATTAGTGTTGCTTTAGAGATAAAATCCTTGAATTCCTCCATCTCAATCGAGGGGGAGTTGCCACCCGACCTCTCAAGCAGATAGACCATAGCATTAAAGTCTCTGTTCGTTGAAGAAGAAGCTTTTCCGACTTTGCCAGGGGGCTTGCGGCTCTGATCACCGTTGGGGAGGTGCAAAAGAGGAAGTACCACATGAGTAGGGAGGAAGTGAGGGAGATGATGGGTGTTGCTCAAACAATGATGGAGGAACATGTGAGGGAGATGGCTGATAAAGTGGGTATTTCCTTTGAAGTCGGGGCTGATAAAGATGTGTGAGGGGTTTTCACCAATATTAGTAAGAGGTGATGTGCTGCTATTTTGAAGGAAGAAAGGGCTCAACAGATAGGGGTGTGGGAGGAGGGGGAAGGGGAGGAGAGAGGTATTATTATGTGTTCATGAGAATTATCTCATGGAATGTGAGAGGGCTTGGGGGGGGGGGTGGAGAAGAAGAGGGCTGGGAAGGAGCTGATCAAAAGAGGTAAGATTGACATTCTTTGTATCCAAGAGACTAAATGTGAAGGGGATAGTGAGTCTCTCATGAGAGAGTTAGGGGGTGCTAGACTTTCCAAGGGTGTGGTGTCCCTGGCGGTGGGCAAGTCAGGGGGTATCATGATCTTTTGGAATTCCTTTGAGGTTGATGAGGTAGTGCTGGACAGATATATGAGCAGCTGGGCCATGTCTCAACACTTCTCTTCTGTGAGGGACGGCTTCTCATGGCACTTCACTGGGGTGTATGGGCCTCAAGGTAGGGAAGAGAAGTGACTTTTATGGGAGGAGTTGATCAGCCTTCACCATTCCTCGGGCCGGCCGTGGTGTGTTGGCCCGGATTTCAACGCGGTGGCTGCTCTGTGGGAGAGGTCGGGGGAGGGTGCTCACTCAGGAGACATGGAGGACTTTACTGCTTTCATTGAGGAGGCGGCTTTGATAGACATCGGCATGGCACATGGTTGTTTTACTTGGTCCAAAATGTGAGCTAATACTTCTTGCTCGAGGTTGGACAGATTCTTGATTTCAGTTGCTCCCTTTGGCTAGGTTCGTGTCGAATCATAGGTCTATCCTTTTGAAGACCAGTCGGATGCAAGACAGGAGGTTCACTTTCAGGCTTGAGGAGTTTTGGTTCAGGGAAGAAGACTTAATGGGCACAATAAGGGGAGCTTGGTCTGCTTAGATTTTTGCTAGCTCTACTATGGCTACTCTTGTCTTGAAACTGAGACATATTGCTCAAGTTTTCAAGGCATGGGGGGCTAACAAAACCCTGTCGGGAAGGATAGCTGAGGACATAATTCTTTAGCATATTGAGGGGCTTGATAGTTTGGAGGAGGCAAGACTTATGGATGTAGAGGACAAGAGGCTTGGAGACTCTTTGATCCGTCAGTTTGATGAGATCTTCTCTAGGGAGGAAATCTATTGGAGGCAAAGGTCGAGGGATGGAAAGATTAAAGAAGGGGATATGAATTCAACTTATTTCTAGCGCATAGCCTCTGGGAGGAGGAGAGTGAATACCGTTACTTGTATTAGGATGGGTGAACTCTCCTTTTCTTCAGATGAGTAGATCAAGGGATTGGCGAGTGATTATTACTCCAGGTTATTTTATGAGGAGGACCACTTTAGACTGAGTATTGCAGATGGTTTTCTCCCTTGGCTTTCCCATGAGGAGAGGGATGTCATCTCTCAGAAGTTCACTGAGGAGGAGGTTCGCCAGGCAGTCTTCTCTCTTGCAGGGGATAGGGCTCCAGGTCCAGATAGTTTTCCTTTGGCCTTCTTCCAGTAGTGTTGGGATGCCATTAGATTGGATCTCGTAGTTGCAGTTAGGGAGTTTCATGAGGGTAGTGCCCATTTGGGGGTATTAACAAAACCCTCATTGTTCTCATCCCAAAAAAACAAGTAGCTCAAGACTTCTGTGACTTCAAGCCTATTAGTTTGTTGAATGACATCTATAAGATCATCACCAAGTTGCTAACAAGGAGGTTGGAGAGAGTTACAGATAGGGTGGTGAGTTGCTTCTAAGGAGTCTTCATCAGGGAGCGTTACATTCAAGATAATTTCTTAGTGGCCCATGAGTATTTGTTTGCTATGAAGACTCAAAGGAAGAAAGGGGTAGTCCTGAAGCTGGACTTTGAGAAGGCATATGATAGGGTCAATTGGTCTTGTCTGGTTGAGGTGCTGGAGAAGATGGGCTTTGGGGATAAATTGATTGGTTGGATCCAGACATGTATTTCTTCTGTTTCTTTCGCAGTTCTAGTCAACGGGAAGCCAACTTCTTACTTTCACAGTGGCAGGGGGATCTGGCAGGGAGATCCTATGTCTCTTCTCCTTTTTGCGCTTGTGGCTCACGTTCTTAGCAGGGTGTGGCAAAGAGATAAGGCTGCAGGTCTGATCAGGGGATTCTAGGTTGGGAGAGGTGGCCTTTCAATCACCCTCTTGTAGTATGCCGATTGACACCATCTTATTCTTGGCAGAAGATGAGCGGTAGATGTTTGTGGCTAGAATTTTGTTGGAATTGCTGGAGGTGTCCACTGGTTTGAAGTTTAACTTCAACAAGAGCTTTTTTGTTGGGATTAACATGGAGGACTTGTCACTCCAGAGGGCGACACACATCCTAGGTTGTCAGATAGGAGCTTTCCCCATCTCCTACTTGGGTCTCCCTCTCACTCTAGGTGTCCTTCAGTGTGCTGATTGACTTCTTATTATTCAGAGATATGAGGCTAGATTGGTTGGATGGAAGGCAAGGCTGCTTTCTTATAGGGGCAGATTAGTTCTTTGTAGATTTATTTTGGGTAGCTTACCTATTTACTCTCTTTGGTCTTTCGTATCTTGTAGACTGTGGTGAAGAAGATTGAGGCTATTCAAGGTAGTTTCTTCTGGCATGGGAGCGGGGAGAGGTGTAGGAGTTGGCACGACATTAGTTGGGGGAGGGTGGCTACTAGTAAGGAACAAGGGGGAATTGGGATCATGAATGTTGGAGACTTTAATCTGGCTCTTTTGTGCAAGTGGCTCTGGAGACTGGGGGCAAAGGATGAAGGACTTTGGGCACAACTGATCAGGTAGAGGTACTACGGCAAGAGGAGGGTTTGGGACTTAGTCACTCCAGCTCCGTCCCAGATTTCTCCCATTTGGCACGGCATTTTGTCATGCAGGGATATTATCTCTTCCGGTGTTCAGATCTGACTAGGGAAAGGCGACCGATGCCTTTTCTGGAAGGACATGTGGTGCAGTGACTTCACGTTGAAGCTGTCTTTTCCCGGACTGTTTGCTGTCTCCGTTGACCCTTTGGGGTCGGTCAACAGGGTTTTTGACCCCCACCTTTCTTGGGGCACCTCAGTGCCGACCTTTAGGAGGGATCTCAAGACTGTAGAAATGGAACAACTCCATGAGCTTCTACTCCTACTCCTTTACTTCGCCTCGCACTCCCTTAGGGAGGATGTGTGGACTTGGAGATAGGGTAGGGAGGGAACCTTCTCTGTTAGGTCTGCCTAGTCTATCATTTCTGATGGTGGGGTTCGTCGTAGCCTTGCCCCCCAGATCTGGAGGCCGAGGAGTCCTTTGAAGGTGATGCTTTGACTTGGAGGATTTCCCATTGGAGGCTTCCCACTGCAGGCAAACTTCTTCAGTTTGTCCCTGGCATTTAGCTGACCTATTGCTTGTGTGGCATGGAGGACGAGACCATGGATCACTTGTTTGTAGGTTGCATCTTCTCACAGGGTGTGTGGGAGGGAATATTTTTGAGAGCCCGCTGTGCTATTGGCTGTTAGTCTGAGGTGCAACTCTTCTTTGTGTCTCGGGACGGGAGTTGGCCCATCGGAGGTGACCGTATTATGTGGTGGCTCATCCTGCATGCCACTCTCTGGTCTCTGTGGAGTAAAAGGAACAATAAGATTTTTAGGAGGGAGACTAGAATGGAGGAGTCTCTTGTTTCTTTCATTTGTACTAGAGTGAGGGAATGGACGGATTTGCTTTGTAATGTGAATTCCCTCAACTCCCCTCTTTTTGTTTTGCTAGGGGGGGGGGTAGCCCGTCCCACACCGCCTTGGTGTGGTCTTTTGTACTGGTTTTTGAAAGTTCATTGATTATACTTGTTAATCCCTTTTTTCTTTTAATACAATCAGTGGTACTATCCACTTGCAAAAAAACATCTGCATGGCTGCTGATGAAATGATAAAATTACTTTTGTGCAGCTTCATTGGTATGATTTATATGGTCAAATGTTTGCTTCCCACAACTGCTGTAGGTCCTCTGCTGGATGAAGATTTCTCATTGTTCAAGATAGATGCCACCTTTGCTGCCAAGGATGATCCTTTCAGATGCATGCAGCAGCAACCAGCTAAAAAAGAGGAAACCGGGAGGGCTCCCCCTGGTTCTATCAGCCAGTAGTCTGTTTTATGGACCAGGGAAACTTCCCTTGCTTAGTTGCTTGGCACTTGTCAGTGCTGTCAAGGCACCAAAAAAACAGGGGACTGGTTACCTGAAAGAGTGGAACTGGGGGCCAAGAAAGTTTAAGTGAATGAGCCAGTCCCTCTCACCTTTTTTTGGTTATTGCTGATCTTGCATTCCTAGACCCCAAGTCTCCCACAATCAGGTCTCTGCCAGTATAATGACGGCCATTGGACCCCTAAATGGGAGATCAAGCATGCTTTCTCTTCTTCCTGATGAAACTCTCGCTCTCTGCTCACCAAGTTGCTCACTGTGTTACTTTCAAAAAAAAGTTGCTCACTGTGTTATCAAAGGCGATGGAGGCAGCCACAAGTCGCCTCGCCTCCGCCTTAATCACCTCAATCTGGCCTCGTGGGCCCGGCCCACCTCCGCATACCCTGGCCCATTTGATTTTTCATCAAAATTTGTTTAGATTTGTTGTTAATTTTATTTAAACTGTTTGATTTTAGGAATGAATGAGTTTAGGAAATTTATTGATTTTATATATGCATTTTTGTGATATTTAGACATATATTTATACTTCTGAATTATATATATTATTTTAATAAAATATCGTCTCAAATGCCTAGGCCATCGCCTGGGCATTCGAGGCATGAGCTGCCCCCTTGGTCGCTTCGGTCGCCTCTTGCCTTTGACTACATAGGTTGCTCATATTATATTCAAAAGGCTCAGAGAAGAGAGGGATAGGAGAAGACAATAGTTGGAGGGAGAAGGAACACCCAGGGGCTGAAGGCTGCAAAATACAACTCATTGGATATGCAATTCTATCTCATTACTATGTTTTTCCTTTTTCCTTTCCTTTTTGTTTTCAAGTGACATTGACGCCCAACCTCATGATAATTAACTTGTACCATATTAGACTCTAAAAAGCCTAAACTACCTCTAGCAGATCAATTATTTCCTACAGACAGCATGCCTTTCATGCAATTCTAGGATTTGCCAGAGATGTCATTGTTGCAGCTGCAGGTGCAAATAAGGATGGCATTTATATGGGTGGTTTTCTCAGTTCCTAAAGTGATTTCATATTGAAATGAAATTGACAATACAGATAATTGAGTAGTTTGATATAATACTTTCTCTGCAGCAGGAATGGGTAGCTGTTAAGTTTCTGTTGAATCTTCAGATCATTGGAAGCATGACCATTTGACAATATGAGGCAACCTGCCCCACAATAATCTTCTATCTAGCTTCAGTTCCGATTTGGTCTCATGACTTCAGTTATTTGGTCTCATGGAATGTTGGGTCAGGATTCCTCAAGCAGGAATATCATGCATAAGCACAAAAAAAGAATCAGGAATTGGTCAGGTTAGTTTAAAGATTGGTTTGGTTTCACTCTTTATGGGAAACTGTTACAATCTTACCTGTTCCACCTCCCCAATTCTGCACTCACTAAAAAGGTGCAAGAAGTGAAGGATATTAGGTGATGCCAGATATTCTGAAGTGAATTTTTAATGTTAATCAAGCATTTCTTTTTCAAAAGTTGTGAGAATGTTTATCTTACATTATAGTTACATTTTGAGATTGCCTATTTTATCTTTTTTCTCATCATCATCATCATCATCAGAGCCTTATCCCGATTATTTGGGGTCGGCTACATGAATCTTATTCCGCCAAAGATTTCTATCAAGTGCTATATTCATATTTAAACCCAAGAAGCTAATGTCCTTCCTAATAATATCGCACCATCTCATTTTAGGCCTTCCCCGAGCTCTTTTACTAGCATCTACTAAGATTCGGTCACATCTTTTAACCGGTGCTGAGTTAGGGCGACGAAGCACATGACCAAACCACCTGAGTCTATTTTATCTTTTTTCTATGAGAACTATTATGGTCTGTTGTAAGAGTTCTGCTAATGTAACACCATCTTTCTGTTTTATATTATATGGTCCTTGAAGTTTTAAATTTTGTTGGGGGAAATCTGCACATGTCATGAAGTGACCGTATCTTTCAACAGATGCAATTACTGTTTCATTGTAATTGTTATAATTTTTGCTACTGAGTTGATTACATTTTGTCTCTTCCCTAATCAAGCAATTTCTGTTTTATTTGTCATTTTGTAGGATCACCAAGAGATATTTCATCAACTTGTTGATCTCATTGGTATCACATCCATTATGGAGGTCAGTGGTGGTTTAGCGTCATTTGATGTTGAACCCTTTGCTTTCCTGAACTTGTGCAGACTATATACCATGATGCTGCTTTATTGTGACTAATGCTAGTTAGTTCCACTTGACCATTTTTTACTTTTGAACATCCATGTATGATTATTCAGCTTGTAGAAATTTTATTCTTGTTGCAAAGTTAGTTTGTTTGTTTTCCAAGGACTCTGCAGTTTGATAACATAATATTGATATTCTTATATAGGTTCTGATTCGGTTAATTGGTGCGGATGAACATATGTATTCTAACTACATGGATGCAATGCAATGGTTAGAGGATATGGACATTCTGGAGATGATTGTGGATAAGTTCAGCTCATCTGTGAGTGTTTCTTGCAACATAAATTCTAATTAAGCTATTATATCCATTTACAAGTACATTTCTGCTTATCTGGACAAAATGTGATTTTTTATCAAAAGGAAACAAGCAAATTCTCATGTCAAGTACATTTCCGCTTATCTGGACAAAATGTTATTATTTATCAAAAGGAAACAAGCAAATTCTCATGTCATAAATTGAGAATGTGTATATGGGAGCATCAGTTTTTATGGTAAGAAGACTGTTGACAGTAGCAACACAGTAGAAAATGAGTGCTACAATTGTGAATAACAAGTAAACTTGGTGCAATTGTTTTGAAAGTGAACTTAAGATCCAATTGTTATTTGACCTTTTTCTGATCATTTATTCATTCATGCACTGCACCTTCGCCCAACACACACATATGGGTGAGATGTAGATCATTCTATGGTGCCAAGGAAAAGTGGGATTCTGATCAGCCATATGCTTTCAGGTGCTCTTTAAGGAGCTTTTAATCAGTCACGTATGCCATACTGGGGTGCAGAGTATCCATGTAAAAAAGTTGATTTGGCATAACAACATGTGATTTGCTGGAAACAAGATGTCATATCATTTGTCATTGTTGAAAGAATTAGATGATTTTTTCCTGAAAAAGTGTAAAGTACCACAAATTTACTAAAAGGTAAAAGAAATGGGGATGCACACGTGTTCCTGTAAGCCAAAAGAAATGCCTATATACAAAAAAAGAAAAGTAAACCACATCCAAGGTGATGAAGCACACCAGCTTCCCTAGGATCTCAGGATATTAGATTGCTGTTCCTCCAGTGGACCTCTACATTACACAAGAATTTACCACTCCAAAACTCCATCATAAATGAAAGCAATTATTATCTCTAGAGTCCTGTTCTGCCTTTTAAAAATCTGAAACTTCCCCCCTCCCCCACTCCACACACCACAAAAAAAGGGGGGGGGGAAGGCCTATAGGATCACATGTAAAATCAGCCTGTACATTTTTGGAAGGTGACCAGGAGGTCACAATATATTAAAAAACCAAAAGAAGAGGTACAGCAAAAAGGAAAAAAGAAGAAACGTCTACCAAGATGATAGAACCAACCTCCCTAGAGCCAAAAAGCGCCCCCCCCCCCCCAAAAAAAAAAAAAAAAATAAAAAAAAATGAAGATCCCTGTATCCCTGTTACAGAATGAATTTCGCCCAATTGGACATTCTGAGCAAAAGAGCTGAATCCCTAAACTTGCTGCTCGATCTGCAGAAATGCTATTCTCTGATGAAAATTATGCATCTTTTAGTTACTGCTGCGGGTGGTCTGAAGTCCCCTCTGAAAATCCTGCTATTTCTTTCTTTCCAAATAGCCCATAAGATGGCAGGTAGTACCATTGACCAAGTCTCCTTGTCCTTGATCACTGGGTCAAGTTTCTCCCAGTTTGCAATCAAATCTGTGGTATCTGCTGGAGCAACCCACGTGCCACCTACAGCCTTGAAAAGCATTTTTCATATAGAACCAATAATACCACATGTAAGGAATATATGATCCAGACTTTCATTAAAACAAACACTGAAGTTACATTTGTTGCTGCTACTATGCTTTAAACCCTTCAACCTGTCATAAGTTGGGAGTCTTCTCCACGCAAGTTTCTACATAAAAATTCTAATTTTGATAGGCAGAATCTTATTCCAGACCTTTCTTTTCCATCTGATCTTCACACCTCCCTCCAACATCATCTTAGTAGCTGATTTTACTTTGAATTTACCATGAGGATCCCATCTCCAAAGTCTTCTGTCATCAATTCCCTGCCTGATGGCCATGTTATGAAGAACAGAAGTGAGTTCTACAAATTCATGATCATGCAGATTCCTGTGGAATCTCAAGTCCCAAGTAAATCCTTGCCCATCTGGCACCCATAGTTTACCAATATTTTCTTGACTGGAGCATGAAATTTGACACTGATTCGGAAATCTCTCTTTCATTGACCTATGATGTAGCCAGGGATCCCCCCAAAACTGAGTGAACCGACCACCGTGGACCTGGATTTCTGAAGAGCACCTGTAAAAATCAATGTTGCTGGTGATGTTGTCTCCAAACAGGGGACATACTGGTAGTGACCTAGGTTTTCTGCCCAGTAACTGTCTTCCCTAGTATACTTACGTCTGACCAATCTGGACCAGAGGGCCTGTTCATCTGTGTCCATCCTCTGTAGCCACTTGGTCAAAAAAGCTTGATTAATGATATGAAGAGGGGCCAAACCCACCCCACCTTCTTCCCTACTTTTGCAAACATTTTTCCACCCAATTAGATGCAACCTTCTCACTTGTGGACCTGAATCCCTCCAGAAAAAAAGCTGCTCTTATAGATTCTAACCTTTTGCACACATTTGCTGGTATCTTAAATATAGAGAGATAGTAGATGGGAAGATTAGGGTGGACTAACTGATAATGGCTGGCTGGGGAGGGTGTTTTCCGGAGTTCGCCTCTGGAGCAAACCATGTCCCTCTCGTAGGTGGGGGGCCAAGGTTTGGCCTTCCCCGGCCCTGTAACGCCCAGGGGAGCTGCCGGGCTTGCGGGAGGGGGAAGGGGTAGGTCTGGTTTGCCTCTTGACTACAGACCCATCTGTTTCTGCTGCCAGAGGAGAGGCCACTTTCAGAGATTCTGCAGGGCGAAGGGGCCGGAGGTTGCAAGGGGAGAGAAGACTTCCCTTGAAAGTCGATCTTATGTGGACGTTGTCCGGAATAGGCCCTTGTCTGTGCAGGCGGCGGAGGGGAACCGACCGTGCATGGAAGCTGGCATGATTGCCATGAAGCTGATCCACGATCTGCTCGTCTGGCTCCAAAGATGCCTCTGAGTGCATCCGCTGGAAGGGGGGAATAGACTTGGAGAAGGTTCGGTCTCTGCTAGACCGTAGACGCGAGGGGAGGGGTAGTAGTCATTGGGAGGTCTGCCAGGTCACCAAGATTGGCTTCCTTGCCGTTGGGCGAGGGGAAGAGGCCGTGGCGGATGGTGTCCTTTTTCACCTTCAGTGGTGGTCCATGGAGAGGAACATTCCCCAACTCAAGGCGGATACGACTCTGAGTCAGATTGGTTGGGAACCCTCTTGTCCTTTGCGATGAGGAGGGGGTCTCCCTCTTGGTCCTGAAGTTCGGCTTGGTGGAGACATGCAGCCTGAGCTATGCACTGGCGGGGTTGCTCACGACTGTGGAAGCCACCGTCTGTGTAAGCAGCCACGCCACAGTGCCTCCGGTCATCACCCTGGCCATCGGTGGAGAGGTTTTCGTCGTCAGGACTACTGTCGTGCTAGAAACTCAGAGGCAGTGGTGGATTGAGCTAGGGAAACGTGCACTTGGGTGGTAGGAGGAAGAAGACGGGGAAGAGGGGCTACGTGGCAACGCTTCCTTGCACGGTTCAAACTTGAATCGGGGTGCTTTCCTCTAGGCTGGGATGAGAGTAGAGAGACTTAGTGGGACTGAATGTGGGATGCCTCAGGCACTCTCCAGCAGGGTGGATAGGGCTATAATATGCAGGCAGCTGCCCACAAACCGGAACTGAACGGGGTTGACCTGTGACTTACTCGAATTTGGGTGTCCGGGGTTAACAGTTCGTCAGAGCGCTTATACCCTTCTCCCTCACCAGATTGCAACAGTGCCCTCCCCACAATAGCCGAAGGCGAGGGCATCTCCGGCAGGCGGCTAACTTTGGCGATCTCTATGGAGCAACAGTGGGACCTTGCTAGCAAGCGGTTTCCAGCTACACTGCCAATCCCAGCTCTTTCGGCGATCCTTCGCATGTTGTCACAGCTATAGCCGGATAGTCTAGCGGTGGAGCGCCATCAGGAATAGCAGGTGATCTTCTTCCTCGTCTTTCTTCTGAGGAAAGTGTAGCCCTCTCATCCCTTTTCAAATGAGGAGGTTGAAAAGGCAATTTTATCTCTTGCGGGTTGTTGAATCCACAAAACCGCGGTGTTGAGATACAAAGGCCCAGGGTTATAAGCACATGAACCACAACTCAAATAACCAATACGGGACTATTGTCCCCCCAAATTCCAACACTCCCCCTCACGGCCAAGGTGGGCCGTGGACAATATTTGGGTGGAGTAACAAGATAACAAATATATATAGTTGGGCCATGACCATGCTCTGATACCATGTTGAATCCACAAAATCGCGGTGTTGAGATATAAAGGTCCAGGGTTATAAGCACATGAACCACAACTCAAATAACCAATACGGGACTATTGCCCGCCCAAATTCCAACACGGGTGATAAAGCATCTTAGACGAAATGGCTTCCCATTGGCCTTCTTTTAGAAGTGTTGGGATATCATCAAGACAAATTATCTCCTTGCAGTGTAGGAATTCCAGGAGGGGAGAACACACTTGAGGGAAGGGGAGAGCACACTTGAGGGGTATCAACAAGACCCTCTTAGTTCTCATCCTCAAAATGTAAGGTGCACAAAGCTTCATGGATTTCAAATCAATTAGTCTGTTGAATGGGACCTATAAAATTACTCCAAGCTCCTGGCCATGATACTCGACATTGTCATTGACAAAATGGTTAGTGGATACCAATGGACTTTTATCAGGGGACGCCACATGTAGGAAAATTTCTTGGTTGCTCATGAATGTTTGTTTGCCATGAAGTCAACTGGACTTTATGAAAGTCGTGCCAACTGGCGATGTCTATTTGATGTGCTTGTGAAGATGAGATTTGATGAAACATGGATCAGATGGATTAATGCTTGTGTCTTGTCATCTAGATTTGCAGTCCTAGTCAATGGAGAGCCTTCATGCCATTTCCATAGTGACCGAGACAGGGAGATCTGATGTCCCATCTTCTTTTTGTTCTGGTTGCACATATTCTTAGCAGAGCGTGGCTAAGAGTTGAAACCTGTGGGTTGATTAGAGGCTTTCAAATTGGAATAGGCAGTAACCTCATGACCCATCTGCGGTATGCTGACGACACCATATTGTCTCTAGCAGAGGATGAGAGGTAGCTGTATGTCACTAGACTGATGCTAGAATTACTATAGGAAGTCATTTGTCTCGAGGAAAATTTCAGCAAGAGTCAAATAGTGAGGTTAATATGGAGGATAGGGTGCTCAGGAGGGCAACATTCATCTTAGGATGCCACATCGGAGATTTCCCTTTCTTCTATTTGGGCCTCCCACTATCTCCGGGGGTCTTACATTGTAGTGATTGACACAGTGTGATGCGTAGATATGAATCTAGACTGGTAGGGTAGAAGACGTGACTTCTTTCATATGAGGGGATAATGGTGCTTTGCAAATTGGTGCTGGATAGCCTGGCCATCTATTTCCGTTCTATTTTTGAAATCCTGAGGACGACTTCAAAGAAGCAAGTGTCTATCCAATTGAGATTCTTTTGACATGGCAGGGGAGACAAAAACAAGGGATGGCACAATATTGCTTACGGCTGAGTGTGCAAGAGTAAGGAGATGGGTGGAGTGCACATCACACATATCAGAGACTTCAATCAGCGTTGTTATGTAAATAATTGTGGAAGTTTTGGTCAGAGGACTGTGGACTATGGATATAGGTCATTCGACAGAGATACTATGGCAGAGTTAGGGGTTGAGATTTGATCCCAGCTTCTCAGCACAAATTTTCTTCCATTTGGAGGGGTATCTTGCAGTGCGGGACATCATTACTCTAGTGCTTGGGTCAGTTTGGGTAATGGACAGGAATGCCTATTAGATAGATGGTGTGATGACTACACATTGAGGCCACCTTCCCACAGTTATTTGCAATCTCATCAACACCTTTGGCCATTGTAGCCCAAACTTTCGACACATCTTTCAGGGGGGGACTTGAGCCCCATCTTTTGGAAGATGGGCCAGCTAGATAAACTCCTTTTATTTCTCTTGGATTTTGCTCTAGAAGATACCAAGATGGCTAAGTGGTGGTGGAGATGGGATAAAGATGGCAGGTTCTCAGTCAGATCAGCGTATACCTTTATCTCTGATGGAGGAGTGCGGCACTGTTTTGTTTCGCAGATCTGGATCTCCAAGAGCCCTGTCAAAGTAAAGCTTCTAATATGGAGGATCTCACATGGATGATTACTGATTTGTGATAGATTGGTTCCTTTCATGGTGGATATCCATATATTGTGCTGTCTTTGTGGAGAAGAGGAGGAGACCTTGGATCACCTCTTCACAGGTTTCTCCTTCTCTCAAGAGATTTGGACACAAGTTGTGTGCAAGATATGGTGCGCCCCCAACTTGTACGAGAATGTACTGCAGCTAATGAGGGAATGACACCAGATTGGACTCTTAAGGGTGATAGAATCATCTCGTGGCTGATCTTCATGCCACCCGATGGGCTTTATGAAGAGAAAGAAACAATAGTCTTCGTGAAGGAAGATAAAGCCTTAGAAAGGGTTGTCTCTTTCATCTATGAGAAAGTGAGAGATTAGGCTTTAATTGTATGTAAAGTGGATTCCCACAATTCTTCCTTTTTTACCTTGTTGGGGAGTCAAGTGTGTTTCACACCTTCTTGGTGTGATGTGTATTTTGTACTGGGATCTTTTGGGTGCACATTACTTATACTTGTATATCCCTTCTTTTTTACATTTAATACGACTCGTTGTACCATCCAATTTCAAAAAGTAGATGGGAAGATTAGAGAGCCCCACGTTGGAGAGGATCCATCTTCCACCTACAGAAAGAAGCTTCTCCTTCCAGCTCTGCAGTTTTTGTTCAAAGTTTTTAACCAGGTCATTCCAGTTAGTGCTGTTAATCGTTCCTTCTGTCAAAGGTAAGCCCAAATATTGGATCGGGAAAGAAGTCCACTCAGATCCCATAACTTGGGCAATGAAATTGTGCTTCTCCTCAGGTACAAAAAGTCCAAGTGATGTGACACCACCTATGGACCTAAATTATAAGCAAGCAACTTGAGCAACGGACTTACTCTAGCGAACACGTTCGCGTAGCACACACTAGTGCCCGTAGGCGACTCGGCGATGATGGAGAGGGTCCGAGGTGGGACCTTGATGCTCCAAGGGTTGGCTAGCTTGGGGAGGACCCCAAATGGGCTAGGGATGCCCAATTCACGGGCGGCCAGCACACCAAGGGCGTGAGATGTAGGGGATCGCTCACAACTCACCTGCGGTGATCACTCACGTCAATAGCAATTTTGGGCCGAGCTCTCACTCTCCGTCCGACGAAGCAACAGAGATAATACAATGCTAAGCAATGAATTGAAACCAGCCAAGAGGGGAACCGAGGCTCACCTAGTCGGCGTGAAGACGCCGACTCTGGCCGGAGACGATGACGAGCGGGGAGGCGTGGGCATGCACCCGCACGCCGCGTCGGTGTAGCTTCGGATGGCGACCTGCTAATAAATGCACTACGCCCCTTGCAAGGGGGTTGGACTAGGGGTGGGGGAGTAAAATTACAACCAAAATGTACCTCCACGCAGGGAGGGGCGCTCAGCCGGCCAGGCGGGGAGAGGAAAAGCCGAGCTAGGAACTAATTGGAAGGCGGTTGTCGGTTCTGTCCGCTCTCTGGAACAGGGGACATGCAGTCGATGTCGGCGCCGCTGCGGCCACTCTCGGACTCCGTTTGCTACAAAACCAGCTGCAAAACCTCCTGGGTTGGCCCAGGAGGACGTCAGATTTTCGGAAGGACTTCTGGTTGCCGGCGTTGGTTGGGGCAGGGTCGTGAGCAGGGTCTCTGTTCTCTGGTTCTGTCTACTTCAGCACCACTGCCGTAGGAAGACGAGGTCGCCACGGGTGCTCCTGGGCTTTGATTCGGGCGTGGCTGGAGTCACTGGATTTGTTGTCGAGCCCTCTTCGAAATGAGACCCACGGGCACGCTGTAGGAGGTCAGAGTAGACAGGGACAGCCCGAACAGTGATCAGGTGTCTGTTCAGTCCCAGAGTGGACAGAACAGCGCACCCGAGGGAGAAAATTGAGAAATCGCTGCTCCGGATGCCGAATGGGGTGCCGCTTCTTGGTAATGGAAGAAGACTTGTCGTAGAAGCTCTCAGCCAAGTGGCGCCTCAAGAAGCACAGGAATGTGGCCGTGGGAGCTTCTGGAAGTTGCTTCAGGTTGCTGATCGGACCTATCCTGCGCAGTCGGAGAAGAATGGCTCTCCCTGGCAGTCACGAACTCAGACGGAGACGAGACCACCATCGTTGCAAAGCTGACAGGAAGACGAATCCAACGGTATATGGTACGCCCTCTGAAGCTTCTTGGTGATGTCGTGGCAGCCTCAGAAAGTAGCTGGTACTCTGCTGCCTGCGAGCTGGGAATATGATGAAGGTGTAGGGTAGTGTGTATGAGGGTGGAATGGCCAAAGGAAACAAGGGGGGAATGGGGAGGGCGACCAGGGTAGGAAGGGGGTGTTGGGGAGGGGTGTGGAGTAGCCAGAAAGGGAGGGAGATTCAAATTTGGGCCTTGGGTGAAGCCCCTTCAGCTTTGGGGAGATGGAAGGGTGTTTTGGAAAGGGTAGTGGGTGGTTGGGGGTTGGAGGGTGGTTTGGAGATTGGTGGGTTCTACCTTGGGGGTTGGGAGGACTTGAATGAGTGTATGGGGAAGGGGGGGATATTAATGAAGAGTGAATGGGAGGAGAGAGAAGAAATTTTAAAATTTGGGGGTAGGGAAGAGAGAGAGAGAGAGGGGGGGACCCCTTAGAGAGAGAGAGATATATGAGAGAGATAGGGGAGGGATGTGGAGAGTCTCACTCCAAGGGAAGAAAATTCTTACAAAGGGTTTCTTTCTATTCAAATATTCATCAAAGGTTGCAAATGAGAGAGGGGAGGGGGCTATTTATAGACTCCATACTTTTCCTAGGACTACAGTGACCCTGACAAATCCACAATTGACCAGCCTGTCCCAAGGGGGGGCGCCCCTGGGCCTAGCCCAATGAATTGGGCCCATAAACCTATCTAATCAACATAATGACTGAGAACTTAGGTAATTGACCCTAAAACCTAGATACCTGACTCAAATAAAGGGAAAATTACATAATTATGACTCAAAGAAAATATAAAAATTACATGACTAGACTCGGAAAAATACGACGAACAGAATGGCGCATGCCGACGAACAATTCGAGCCTCGGAAAAAATGTGGAGGGGCAAGGGATGCCCCCATCATACCCTCGGGATGGGGAAAACTCGATCCCGTCGAGTATGGGGTCCACCAGGGAAGTGGCACACCAAATGTAGCTCCGGGCGAGCCACGATCTCCAAACTCAACCCCACGTCCATAGCTGACGGACGGCGCTTCAGCTTCTCAAGGTGGCACGGGCACACCCTCTTGCCAGCGATGATACCCTGCTTGCTTAGTATTGCCTCCGTGTGCTCACGTCGGGCTCTCAGGTTGATATGAGGTGGCACTCGGAGGGTGTCTCTCTGAAAGATAGGCATAGGTTCGAGGCACTCACTAGGATCCACCGCGGTGCCCATATAGGGTGCCGGGTCCGCCACGTGGGAAATTGGGTGAATCCTAAAATCCATTAGTAAGTCCAACCCGTAAGCCGGTTTGCCAAAGCCACTCGGAACTTGGCAAGGTCCAAGTCCTCGTGCCCTCAAGTTGGAGGTGACCCTAGGGTAGAGCCACTCCAATGTCTCCATCGATAAGTTGCCTACTTGGAATTCCAAGTGGCGCTTACGAGCTTTTGTTCGCTCTTTGTGAACCTCACCGCTCGTTGCGAATTGCTTACGTGTATGCTCATACCATGCATTATGATGCGGTGAGTGGGTGTGAAAGTGGATAGTGTGCAAAGGTGGACCGGGACAACCATAAATTGACCTATCATGCTTTGATGCCATGTGGACCTTGATGAACTTAGGTGGACCGGGGCAGCCACAAGTGGCCCTATCATGCATGGACTTTATAACAATAGTTGGAGGGCCGGGGCATCCGTAGGGGAATCTATTGTGCATGGGTATAGCAAATGTCGGAGGTCCCGAACATCCGTGAATGCTCCTAACATGCTTAAGACCCATGATGAATGAAGGTGGACCATTACATCCGAATATGGACCACTCATGCTTCCTACTTGACATGTGGGTGATATGAATGAATGGACCCAACGTAGTGTTCATGCCAAGTGGTGTGGTAAGTCTAAACACATGCATGCTTATCCCAAAGGTGACTTCTATGTGTATAGGTGTGGGACAACCTTTGAACTCCCATGTGAAAGGGTCGAAGGGATCTAGGAAGGTGGATATGGATGGGGCACTTTCTCGTTCTCTAGACAGGTGTTGCCTAAGGTCATGGTTCCTGGGTCTTGGTTGAGGTGGGCTTGGTCCAACATAGTGGGTGTGGGTAGGAAAGGGTGGGTGGTGGGTGATGCGGGTGGGTCACATGGGTACCCGAGCTCCCAAAGGAAGGGGTCAAAGGGATCATGGAAGGGGCCACCTAGAGAGGGGAACTCCATGTCTTCTAGGTCCTCAAAAGGGGGTGGGTCACTCTTCTTCAATGAAATATTTGGGTCGGAGTCTTTGGTGGTTGGGTCGGCCATGAGGGGATGGTTTGGCTTTCTACCCGATATAAGGAACTCCAATTCGAGGATACGGTCAGGCTCATCGGGTGTGGGGAGGAATAGAAGGAGGTCGCTCATATAGCAACCAACGGTGCAAACCGAGGTGATAGACCCGACACATAGGTGTAGGAGGTCAAGGCTCCTAGGTCAGTCGGCCATTGTGGTCAACATGCCAGTCAACTCCATTTGCCATGCTAGGCCCTTAAGAAGATCCCCTAGTATCTCCACTTGGCAAGATGATTGGATGGTGGTGCGATAGGAGATGAAGGGCACTATGGGGAGGTTTCACTCCAAGGAAGGGTGGGCCATGATCGGGTGAGCTGGACTCTCCTTTAACCATTTAGCCAAGGACCCACTTATGATGAGTTCACTCCCAACTAGAGGAGAGGGCATAGAGTGAAGATCGTAATGCGAGGCTTTGTCCTCGTCTTGGGCATGTGTTTCCTTCAAAGTGGCGGTTGGACCCGGGGTGTTCACCACTATGGGGTCGGGTGTCGGGATTATGGGTTCCTCTACCAAGGAGGTGAGAAGGTCCTTTGTGGGTGGGGTGATGATGATCAGCGCATGGTGCTCCCGGGGTGGTGGGTAAAGGGAGGCTTGGGTTAGGATAGGGAGGGGAAGTAGTGGAGGCCTAAGACATGGTAGAGTTGGGGTAAGGAGTGGGAGATGGGTTGGGTGAGGAGGATTGGGTTGGTTGGTCTTAGGAGGTGTGTCCCTTTTAGGGGACGATGGAGGGGTAGTGGTGGAATCCAAGGGGGTTTGTCGGGTATGGATTTGGTCGGGGTTTTGGGTTGGGGAGTGGTGGCCGTCATGGGCCTTGGTGGAGGGGTGGACACGGGGTCCCTTTGGGTTTGAATGGTGAGGGTTGGGTGAGTGACTTTGGGTTGGGGAGCGGTGGCCCTCATGGGGAGAACCGGGTCAATTAGGGGTCTCTTGCCCTTGGGATCGACCGGTTGTGGAGGGGTAGGGGAAGTGGGAGTGCTCCTCGGGCTGTGATTCTCCGAGTGAGAAGTGTAGGTTTTCCTAAGTTCGGTTTTCATCTCTTCCCAAGTGTTAATCGGGACTTCCCCGCGGATCCTCCTTAAACCCTCCACAATTAACCAATGATTTTTAGCTCGTTTGGAGAGGTGCGCCTTGGCTAACCTCATTCTCCTTTCTTCGTTCAAGGGGCACCTTTTAAAGAATTGATCCATGGAAATCTCCCAATCTAGATAAAGGCTTGGGCTGTAGGATCCATTAAAGGTAGGGGTTTTGGCTTTCAAGAGTCCCAAAAAGAGGGTTTCTAGATTTTCCCAAAGGTCACTCTCATTCTCTATTGGTGCTCGGCCATTTCCCTCAAGTCGGTCGAGTCGGAACGTGATGTCTTCAAGCCGATCAAGGACATTAGGTAGGGCTTCTATGATGGAGGTGTTACCGCCCACTTTGTTGGTAGCGGAGCTTCCATGAGGATTTGGGCCTCTTGGGAAAGGTGATGGGGATGGGTATGACGGGTGTGAAGTGGCCATGAGGATCGGGGGAATAAATGCAATGGCCCTAGGACAAGACTTAGTAGAGACAAGTCTAGAACTTGCTTTGATACCAATTTGATGTGACACCACCTATGGACCTAAATTGTAAGCAAGCAACTTGAGCAGCGGACTTACTCTAGCGAACACGTTCGCGTAGCACACACTAGTGCCCGTAGGCGACTCGGCGATGATGGAGAGGGTCCGAGGTGGGACCTTGATGCTCCAAGGGTTGGCTAGCTTGGGGAGGACCCCAAATGGGCCAGGGATGCCCAATTCACGGGCGGCCAGCACACCAAGGGCGTGGGATGTAGGGGATCGCTCACAACTCGCCCGCGGTGATCACTCACGTCAATAACAATTTTGGGCCGAGCTCTCACTCTCCGTCCGACGAAGCAACAGAGATAATACAATGCTAAGCAATGAATTGAAACCAGCCAAGAGGGGAACCGAGGCTCACCTAGTCGGCGTGAAGACGTCGACTCCGGCCGGAGACGATGACGAGCGGGGAGGCGTGGGCATGCACCCGCACGCCGTGTCGGTGTAGCTTCAGATGGCGACCTGCTAATACATGCACTACGCCCCTTGCAAGGGGGTTGGACTAGGGGTGGGGGAGTAGAATTACAACCAAAATGTACCTCCACGCAGGGAGGGGCGCTCAGCCGGCCAGGCGGGGAGGGGAAAAGCCGAGCTAGGAACTAATTGGAAGGCGGTTGCCGGTTCTGTCCGCTCTCTGGAACAGGGGACAGGGAGTCGATGTCGGCGCCGCTGCGGCCACTCCCGGACTCCGTTTGCTATGAAACCAGCGGCAAAACCTTCTGGGTTGGCCCAGGAGGACGTCAGATTTTTGGAAGGACTTCTGGTTGCCGGCGTTGGTCGGGGCAGGGCCGTGAGCAGGGTCTCTGTTCTCTGGTTCTGTCTACTTCATTACCACTGTCGCAGGAAGACGAGGTCGCCACGGGTGCTCCTGGGCTCTGATTCGGGCGTGGCTGGAGTCGCTGGATTCGTTGTCGAGCCCTCTTCGAAATGAGACCCACGGGCACGCTGTAGGAGGTCAGAGTAGACAGGGACAGCCCGAACAGTGATCGGGTGTCTGTTCAGTCCCAGAGTGGACAGAACAGCGCACCCGAGGGAGAAAATTGAGAAATCGCTGCTCCGGATGCCGAATGGGGTGCCGCTTCTTGGTAATGGAAGAAGACTTGTCGTAGAAGCTCTCAGCCAAGTGGCGCCTCAAGAAGCACAGGAATGTGGCCGTGGGAGCTTCTGGAAGTTGCTTCAGGTTGCTGACCGGACCTATCCTGCGCAGTCGGAGAAGAATGGCTCTCCCTGGCAGTCACAAACTCAGACGGAGACGAGACCACCATCGTTGCAAAGCTGACAGGAAGACGAATCCAACGGTATATGGTACGCCCTCTGAAGCTTCTTGGTGATGTCGTGGCAGCCTCAGAAAGTAGCTGGTACTCTGCTGCCTGCGAGCTGGGAATAGGATGAAGGTGTAGGGTAGTGTGTATGAGGGTGGAATGGCCAAAGGAAACAAGGGGGGAATGGGGAGGGCGACCAGGGTAGGAAGGGGGTGTTGGGGAGGGGTGTGGAGTAGCCAGAAAGGGAGGGAGATTCAAATTTGGGCCTTGGGTGAAGCCCCTTCAGCTTTGGGGAGATGGAAGGGTGTTTTGGAAAGGGTAGTGGGTGGTTGGGGGTTGGAGGGTGGTTTGGAGATTGGTGGGTTCTACCTTGGGGGTTGGGAGGACTTGAATGAGTGTATGGGGAAGGGGGGGATATTAATGAAGAGTGAATGGGAGGAGAGAGAAGAAATTTTAAAATTTGGGGGTAGGGAAGAGAGAGAGAGAGAGGGGGGGACCCCTTAGAGAGAGAGAGATATGAGAGAGATAGGGGAGGGATGTGGAGAGTCTCACTCCAAGGGAAGAAAATTCTTACAAAGGGTTTCTTTCTATTCAAATATTCATCAAAGGTTGCAAATGAGAGAGGGGAGGGGGCTATTTATAGACTCCATACTTTTCCTAGGACTACAGTGACCCTGACAAATCCACAATTGACCAGCCTGTCCCAAGGGGGGGCGCCCCTGGGCCTAGCCTAATGAATTGGGCCCATAAACTTATCTAATCAACATAATGACTGAGAACTTAGGTAATTGACCCTAAAATCTAGGTACCTGACTCAAATAAAGGGAAAATTACATAATTATGACTCAAAGAAAATATAAAAATTACATGACTAGACTCAGAAAAATACGACGAACAGAATGGCGCATGCCGACGAACAATCCGAGTCTCGGAAAAAATGTGGAGGGGCAAGGGATGCCCCCCTCACCAAGTAATCTACTCTTGGGTAAATTAACCTTCAATCCTGTGGCGGCCTCCAGAATCTTGAGTAAAATCTACGGAGTTGCAAGTTTTTTCTCATTAGTTGAAGAAAATAATAAGGTATCATCATCATATTGCAGGTGAGTCACTTGTTCATCACACCTGGCCACTTTTACCCCGTCAATCAATCCCATTGCTGATGCTTTGTTCCACATCACACTCAGAACCTGCCCAAGCAGAACAAAAAGAAGGGGGTCCCCTCTCTAAGACCCCGGGAGCTCCCAAAATATCCGTTTGGGGTACCATTCACTAGAATAAAACTTGGCAGTTTCAATACAATGCCTCATCCATCCAATCCACTTTTCCTCGAAGGCCATCAAAATCATAACTGTGTACAGAGTTCCAATCCATCATGTCATAAGCCTTTTCAAAGTCAATCTTAAGAATCATACACTCTTTTTTTCTAACCTTTTGATCATGAATACATAAATAGGCTTCCATAAAATTATCCAGAATATATCTTCCTTGAATAAAGGCGGATTGCGTAATATCCACCACCTTTCCAATGACCTCTTTCAGTCTAATAGCCTGGGATATGGTTATGATCTTATAGCTTCTATTTAGCAAGGAAATGGGTCTGTAATCCCCAATCTAGTCTGCATTCTCCTTTTTACGGATAAGTACCACAAAGGTTGAGTTGAACATTTTAATTCCGCAAGAATTATCTTTAAATTTCTTCACAGCTGCCATCAAGTCCTCTCTAATCACTTATCAGAACTGTTGATAAAAGCCTATACCAAAGCCATCCGGTCCAGGTGATTTACAAGCATCCATGGAAAAAAAGAGTTTTTTATCTCCACTTCAGAGAACGACAGTATAAGGTTATGTGCTTCATCAAAGGATATATGTGAAAAAGATTCACTACAGATTTTCGGTCTCCATTGCTTCTCTTCCTGGAAAAGATTTTCATAAAATCCAACCACAGCTGAACCCAATTGAGTCTCATTATCTACCACATTCTCTTGATTTTTTAAGCTATCAATCTAGATTCTTCTCCTTTCCACTTGCTACTGCAAGAAAGTATGCTATATTCTTATCTCCAACATGAAGCCAGGTCTCTTGCTCTCTGCTTCCATTTAATCTCTTCTCTATAAGCCTGACCTCCTATTATGATTCTCTCTCAAGACTTTTCTAGAGAGAGAAGCACTGGGTATTCTGGGTGGGTGGGAGCTGGTGATGTGGCGGGAAGGGACCCCGGCGGGGGTCGGTGGCGGGTAGATGGCTGTGCAATGGAGATGCTTTCAGTGCAGAGCTCTTGGCCACCTCTGCAAGAAATGTTCTGACCCGGTTGCGGGGTATTGGGGGCATAGGGGACGGGAGACAGCGGCCCGGTGGTCGTACGCAGACATCTTCCGAGGTGATCAAGCAGACAGTGCTGCGTGGAATACGGGTAGCGGTTGCATCGACGTGACTCCCCTCCCGACGGACATCCTGCAAGCTTGCCTGGACTGGCGAGGAGGTGTGTTTGGGTTAGGCCCGTGGAGGGCAAGGTGTTGGAGGAGGTGGTCCAGTGCATGCTTGGGAAAGGTGCCGGGGGGGGGTGGTCGGTCACAAGAATGCATAGGGAAGGCCTTATGGTGGTCGCTCCCACTGCGGAGGAGGCGGATGAGGTTATTAAGGCGAGGTTCATCCTCGCCGATGGTTCGCTACTGAAGGTGGAGCGGTGGGGCCTCTTTCGAGGGTTTCACCTGGACCCTGTCTGCTTATGGTTGGTCCTGCGCCTGGACAGTGTTCCTTGTTCTTCTGCGACGAGCTCGGAGTGGCTCTGTTCGCCGACAAGTTTGGGAGGGTTGTCCTGAGCTCGGTGAGGGTCTTGGCGGTGGCCGATGTGAATGTTTTGGAGGCGAAAATTGTCGTGAACTGTTTGAAGTCAATTCTAGCAGTCATCGTGGCAGATGTCGGCGGCCATCGCCTGCCGATCCGGACGTCTGTGGGGTCGGCAGAGAATTACAGAGTTCCGGTGAAGCTCAAGGTGGAAGAAGGTATGCCCAGTTTAATTTCAAATTTTAAAACTGCAGATCCGGTGGCGGTTCGAATCCTAGGCCATTGATAGGGTTGATGGGTCCTGGGCAATTAGGTGGTAGTCCGGGTCCAGATCCGATCCGTGACTTACCCGCACCCATGGCGGTTGGCGACAACAGGCCTAAGAGACCCGCCCCTATTCCTCTTCTTCGCTCGACTTCCGCCCCTCGTGTTGGCAATGCTCCAGCTACCACTCTCGGGAATAGGCGACACTTCGGTAGAGGCTATCCAGGTGCGAGGGGTATGGCGACGTCTTTGGCGATTGTGGCAGCGTTAGATGGCTCTCTCTCCGCGGCTAGGGCTCTGCTGTTTCGCCTGGAAGGATCACCGTCTCGGCAAGAGGGGTCTACATTTGCGGCAGGCCCCCATTTGGTAGCCGTTAGGCAGCCTAAGCTAGGCCCTGCTGTGTCCGAGGCCCTCTTGTCGGGGTCAGAGCCTGCCCTACCATCTCCCCCATTAGACCTACAAGTCGTTAAATCCCATGAAGGGGCTAGGCTGAAGCTGAAGGGGCTGGTGGTGGAGAAGCAACTTCTTTGCTCCCTGGTGTTGGTGATTCTTGATGCTGTCGGAGCTTCTTCAGGCATGCAGACGTCCCTTTCCTGGGACATTGGGCCTGGTATAGAGGAACCTTTCCAGGGGTCCGCATATTTGGAGGGGGAGGAGGAGGTTCTGTCTGAGGGTGAGGAAGCTCTTGAAGTGTTACGGGGGGGGGGGGGGGGGGCTTGTGGCTTTGCTTACTACGGGAGAGGAGTTGAAGGGGAGGAATTGCCTGAGCAGAGTGGCAGTGAGGGAGATGGTGGGGGTGATAGAGAAAATGATAGAGGAGCAGGTGAGGGAGCTGGCTGACTAGGTAGGCGTCTCCTTTGAACCGGGGGGTGACAATGATGTGAAAGGGGCATTCACCAAAATCAGGAAGAGGTGGTGTGCATCTATTTTGTAGGAGGAGAGGGCTCAACAGAGAGGATTGAGAGAGGGGGAAGGTGAGGGGGAGGTGGGGAGTATCCCTTTGTCCTCACGAGGATTGTATCATGGAACGTGAGGGGGCGAGGTGGAGAAGAGGAGGGCAGTCAAAGAGTTGATCAGAAGATGCAAGATTGACATCTTTTATATCCAAGAGACCAAGTGTGATGGGGATGGTGTGCCCCTTGTGAGGGAGTTAGGGGGTGCTAGTCTTACCATGGGTATTGTTTCCCTTACGTAGGGTAGTTCAGGGGGGATCATGATCCTCTGGAATCCCTATGAGATTGATGAGGTGGTTGTTGACAGGCTTGTGAGCAGGTGGGCTATATCTCTTCACTCCACTAATGTAAGGGATGACTTATCATAGGACTTCTCCGGGTGTATGGCCCACAAAGCAGGTATGGCCCACAAAGCAGGGAGGAGAAGCAACTATTGTGGGAGGAGTTGGTCAGCCTTCACCTTTCCTCGGGCAGGCCGTAGTGTGTTGGCGGGGACTTTAATGTGGTGGCTGCCTCTTGGGAGAGGTCAGGGGAGAGTGCTTATACAGGGGGCATGGAAGATTTCATTGCATTCATTGAGGCGGCGGCCTTGGTGGACATTGGCATGGCACATGGTTATGTCACCTGGTCCAACATGCGAGCTGATGCTTCATGCTTGAGATTTTTGATTTCTATTGATTGGGAGGATCACTACCCTCATCTATAGGTGCTTCCGTCGGCCGGATCCGTGTCAGACCACAAACCAATCCTTTTGAAGACCAATCAAATGCAGGTCAGGAGGTTCACCTAGGTTTGAGAAGTTCTAGTTCAGGGAGGCCGACTTCATAGATACAGTCAGGGGAGCATGGTCTTCACAGGTTGCTGGCAGATCTGCTATGGCTACTCAGGTTTTGAAATTGAGGCATACTATTCGGTTCTCAAAACCTGGGGGGCAGACAAAACCCGCTCGGGGACAGTTGCTAAGGGCATAATTTTTCAGTAGATTGAGAGCCTGGATAGCTTGGAGGAGGCAAGACTTCTAGATGCAGAGGATAGGAGCTTCATGGATTCTTTGAGGTGTCAATTTGATAGATCTTGTAACGACCCAAGATCTGGATACTGGGAATAACTCGATACCATTCGAATCTTGGCCGGCCACCCACGAGCCGGAGGGCTCGGAAGGGTTAGAAAGGAGTGTGGAGGTACATCGAAATATGAAATAAAGCAAGAATATCTATAATTAATAGTTTAAATAACAGAAATGAAATTACATTTTCAATTAAAGAAATTAAACTACAGAGTCCAGTCCAACTAAGTACAGTCTATAGGGAAAAGAACGTACTCAACGCCGAGTGAACACTCGGCTCGGCCCGCTGCACCTCCGAACCTCCCCACTGCACCTCCGAACCTCGAGGAGGAATCGCTACACCTGAAAAGCAAGGGGTGAGCCTCATCTCATCGGCCAAGTAGGGGTCTCGCGGAACCCCAACCGTAAAACGACGGCGGTAACCATAGCGCTAACGAGAACAACAGAAGTAGCGGGAATAGCCGTAGAAGGAACAGAACACGGTAACCTATGAAACCTCGCCCCTATAAACTACTCCTACCTGCACGGAAAGCACAACCCCGATCTCACAGTCGGGGGACCACCAAATAGCGGGAAACACTGGCCACGCCGCCAGGAAAGGCACCACGATAACTCTGCCGTGAAGGCCCGTCCTCACAAGCGAAGGCCAAACCCAAGACCACACGGTCTGGGGGAAACAGTCACGACCTCGCAGTCGTGAACCCTACACCGTCTAGGGAAAAATCTTGGTAGCCCTACTGAAAACCCTAGACCACTACGTCGGGAAAGCACGGGGAAACTTCCTGAAAATCACGTCTCGCAGATGGGAAACAGAAACTCGAGTCACGAGAATCTCACGTCACGTGACGGGAGTACTTGCTCACCAGAAGCAAGGCCGGATGCGTCCACTGACGTCTTAGTCTGCGTCTCAGGTGTCTCCCTCGCATCAGACGAAACTGAGACATCGTACTAGTAACCACAGGACAAGGGTCTAGTCGGGGTCGTGCTCGTTAGCACGCGTCTGAAGTCCCCGACCACGTGTGCACACACTGACTGACTGCACTACGTCCGGCCCTCTAGCTGATTTTCCTCCTGGCCCGGACTCGAGCCGCCACAGTGGGAGGCCCTACGGCCACCAGCCTAAAACCGTCACTCTCGGGTGTAGCTCTCCACCTACTCCCTGGTAGGTCGGCACAGGAGTGCCCAAGCAGCTACGACTAGTGGGGGGTCACTAAACGTGAACACTGAAAGCCACGCACGCACCCATCGCGAGTAACACGGAGTACCAGGTGGCTCAGGGCCACCGGACTTTGGACAGTCCACTAGACCTACTAAACCCAACGGTCCTTTAGTCACGGGACTCAGGTCAAGACCGTTGTACAACACGGCATTTATGCCGTCAATTTGCCGTACTCGAAACCACAGTGAAATAATCTTTAAGGCAGCTCATAACTGTCGAGTTCCATTCCCTTTTCAAGGGAAGCCTGAGAAACCTCCAGTCCCAGGCTGGATCATTGAACTCACGGTCCTTAGGCCATACCCATGGCCCACACGGAAATCGCTTTCCAAGGAAGCTAACGACGTGCGGGAATAACCCTCCACACTCACACCGATCCACGGTGACTCGGTCAAGCGTAACACGGAAGCCCGGACTGCATGGGGTCACCTAGACCCTTGAAACCCACGGGCACGTTAATCGAGGTAACACGGTACCTCCGGACACCCAAAAATACGGTCACGGTACCCCCGGGGTGTCCGGGACATCCACGGGGCCATAGGTCGACCAATGGGTCACAACCGGGTCGACCGGGGGCCAAAATGGGTTGAAATAGGGCTGTTCGGTCGACCAATGGCCTAGGGTCGGTGGACCAACGGGGTTGCGTCGACCATCCACAGGGTGGGGTCGACGCAGCCCACAGCCAAAGATGCATCCAGCGCTGGTCGGTCGACTGGACCGGTTCGGTCGGTCGACCGCCAACGGGAGCGTTGACGCGGCACAAGTTGCGTCGACCTCCCCAACAGGGGTCGGTCGATCGATGCTCCTGGTTCGGTCGACTGAACCCTGCTGGGTTCAGCCCTCCGTGGTGAGCCGTTCGGTCGACCAATCCCAACCTATTGGTCGACCGAAAACGGTAGAGAACCGCCCGATCTCACCCTAGGAGGTCCAGTTCTACGCCCACTCGACCCCAATCGAGGGGGAAACAATGGGGACCATCCCTAGGGTCCCAAACCACAAAAATGGAAGGAAATAAACGGCAAAACGTCGATCGATCCGCCCTAAAACATGATTTTTAACTCCCGACGTGAAATAAACCCGCTCACGGCTCACCTCGGCCTACCAAATCCGCGGGAAATGAACTACAGGGGCCAGAGATCCATCCCCCTACCTCCACGAAGATTTCTCGCGCCAAGGACGCCGTTTCCTCGCGAAACGCCTCACGAAACCCACGCTGGCGACCCGAACTCGCGAACGAGCGCCGCGCCTCCACCGCCTCGATCCTCGACCCGTCCTCGCCGCTCCCCGCCTCACGAAAATCGCCGCCTCGCCCTCCAACACCTCCGTCGGCCGCCTGGAGAAGAGAGGGAGAGAAAGAGAGACGTGAGTAGAGAGAGGGGGAGAGTGAGAGTTGTGAGGAGGGAGAGGGGGTGGTTTATTTATAGAAAACCATTTGGCATTTTTAAAATCCAGAAAATACAAAATTAGAGAAAAATCATTCCCACGATCGTCGAAAAACGCACAATGCGCCTGTAACGTCCCGGAGCCCGAAATCACGACGGTTCACCCTATACAGCGTTCCGCAGGCTCGACAGCCAAAAGTCCGAGTAAATCGTAAAACACGTTTTGGGACTCACAAAGGCGCTCCGAACTCACAGATTCTGATCCGAAAAAAAGTGAAAAAAAATCCGGGGTGTTATAGTCCTCCCCTCACAGAAATTGTCCTTGAAATTTGAGGCAACCACCAAGGCACAGGGGAACAACAACACACCCAGCTGGCAATGCTCCCAGAGCTCCAACAAAAAGCCTCGACTCTCGCGAAAGCACTTCTCCTGAGGGACACGGCCAGACTATTATCACGAACCGAAACATCTCGCTCCACAACCCCATACACACCGATTCTCAGAGCGAGCATAGCACACAAAAGAATATAAGTCTGGCATCACCTCAGCCACAACGAAATTCCAATCATGGTATCGCTGCCACCATCTCACTCACCGAGGAGACGCAATCCTCGTCACGAGAAACAGCCACCGGTCAATCCCATGCTCGGCGGACCAATCAAAACATCAGCTTCTCTACCTGCTGACTGATCTCACGCCTAGCACAAGGGACAACCATCATTGAGCTTCAACCAGCTTACATAGTCGTCTCAACTGACTGCCATAATTCCGTCGGCTCTGCGCCATGAACCATCTCACACCTGGCAAGCCGAACGCTAATACAACACTAGACCAACTCCGTTCCAAACACAAGCCTTCAACAAATCCCAGATCCAATCCAGGAAAAGACATATCTCATAATCGGCCACCAAAGGCCTCGCTGGTACACGGCTCTCGCCATTCTCGACTCACTACAACTTGCATCTTCTGTCTGTGAAAGACCATTCGCCGGTCACCAGCCACTCGTCAACAGGAAACCCTCACTTGCTCAACTTCCTCAGGCCCGATAAGCACATTCCAAGTCTCGACAGGCCATCCGTTGACTCTTACGTTGACCATCACTGCCACTCAAGCCGATCCTTACTCGAACGCCGCATCCGATCCTGATCCTTACGCCAACTCTACCCTCTCAGGGGAGCACGACGAAACCAAAGAGCAGGATTCCGCGATCCTCGGTCCATAACAGCACTAGACTCAGGCTTACAGGGATATCCTCCCATGCTGGTCACAAGACCAAAGCTCTCCATTCGACAGCATCCCTCCAGTGACTCCATACATAGGCATCATCCATTACATAGTGTCATCCCAGCTTCATCACAATTATTCCAGATGGACACCTGCCAATCCTCGGCTCCGCTCTCGCTACAGAGCCACAAGACACAATCTGAACAGATCACGGCCTGCATTTTTAGGACAGGGAAGTGCTATCTGCTACCACAACATCCTGGTCGATGACGCCGGGACCAATGCACATGGATCTCCAACCTCCGCAGATCCTTACCACAGCTAACCACCCGGCTAGTCTCACTAGCCGCTCACAGCTACCAACAAATGAATAGGGTACTCATGCGACAAACTTGCCGTCATATTTCCCCAACTCTCTATCCTGCCGGTGCCACAAACCACAATGTCTCAAGCAATGGCACGGCAACCAACACGGCTCACACCGCCAGAGGCAATCTCACACCGAGGAACCAATCCTCTGATGCCCTACGCATCCTCGGGAATCCGCCCGTAGCAACCAACACTACGATCCTGGACCTGTGGGTTATAGGCCCACCACACTTCCGCTGCGCACTCTGATCCCACGCGCGCAACCATCACAGACGACTCGAGATCTGCCATCCCGACAATCTTCAACTCGGCTGGCTAACTCCGAGAAAACAGGGTGAGGAAAGCTCAAATACCTCGAACCCAGAGCATAGAATCTCTCTCTTAATCTGGCCATCCTCCTGCAACTCCGCAGGCTCTGATTCACAACGCATCGGGAATCACAACACTAGCCACGAGTCTTCGCAAGCACAGCTCAACTGGCACTCATCCTTTCGGAAATAGCGCCAACGCCCTTACGCATCAGGGGATGGGCATCGCTTCTCACAGGCAGCCATACTGCCAAAACACCGAACACGTCTCGCACGGATTTCATGGCACACAAGAGGAGGCCAACCAATCCGAACACGCGATGCAAGACGTCGAAACTGAGCGAAAACGCGATCCTCTCCGACCAAGGAGAAACTAGCATACCACTTACAAAGCAGGAGACTTCCACGCTTGGCCTGACCTTGAACCTCGCACACGCTGGGAACCGCACCTTCCAGCACCAAAAAAATCATCAATAACGTCAGGTCAACTCCTCCGACAACACTCGCCAAGTGTCCCGTCGGACCACACTCGCAGCAACTCCTGGTGCACCATCATTGCAATTCTCCAAACTGCAACTCACCATGTCTCGAGCACTGGCTCTGCTGATCGCCAGCACACTCTGCCACAACGGTTGAGCTAGCCGCTGGCACACGCTCCCTTCTCATGCTTGCCTCTGATCTCGGAACCATTAACACGTCAAAACGCTTACCGGGGAGCGAAGAAACCACAAAAGACGCCAGGCTCGAAGGCTGGAACACCTCTAGCCACCGGACATCATTCTCTCGAATCTGTCCTTGCTAACACCAATTCATACTCTAGAGCTGCTGCCGCGCGGACCAACACGTCAAGAGCCGCAACACGAACCATGACCGGCACCTGCCAATGCTCATCCTTGAGTCCCGAATCTGCTGCGGAACCTTCACATCTCACCTGTTGGCTCGCACGGCACACCCAAGGCGTGCACAATGGCCCCAAATTTCACAATCTGGGCCACGAACCAAGCCACCGCCACACAATCTCGAACCAAATCCAGGACTGACACAACCCATTCACACGCTGAAGCGCATGACTTAGAGCTTACTAGGCCACTTCTGCCCAATCCTACCTCGAAATTCGCAAAAATGATCAGGACTGACACGTCATCTCCGACGTCACAGAGCATGACGAGAATGTTGGGCTTGACAATTAGCAGCTCACCAAGAAGATCCTCCACCCACCCGAGCGCATCTCTTGATCAGGACATCCGATCTGCCACCTCAACCACGATCCTAACACCTCAGGGGCTGGATAAACCTCAAGCTAGGGTTGCCAAAATGACATTAACTCCCTCAGAGCACACTTACGGCCACCTAACCACGAACAATCCTTGCCAGCCACCTAACCTCGCTACAGATTCCTCGAACGCAACACTGCAGCCTCGCACCTGTCGGCAAACTCTGCCCAACGCAGCACCACCGATGCCACCACCTATGGGGAAGAAAGCTCTCTATCTTACTCCTCAGGCCCCACGCTGGCACCTCGACGAAAACAGAAGCCGCCTTCACAGTGCCACACCGCGCACTCTAGCTCTTAAGCGAGAAACAAAGTGGTAAATAAACACAAAATCCTATGCTAGCTGTCGACTGTACTGGACTTTATGGACTTTGATCACTACAATTGTCTCAAATTCCCATGTACGCTCCACAACCACTCGCTCTGATACCATCTGTAATGACCCAAGATTCGGATACCGGGAATAATCCGATACCATTCGAATCCTCGCCCGCCACCCACGAGTCGGAGGGCTCGGAAGGGTTAGAAAGGAGTGTGGAGGTACATCGAAATATGAAATAAAGTAGGAATATCTATAATTAATAGTTTAAATAATAGAAATGAAATTACATTTTCAATTAAAGAAATTAAACTACAGAGTCCAGTCCAACTAAGTACAGTCTACAGGAAAAAGAACGTACTCAACGTCGAGTGAACACTCGGCCCGGCGAGTTGGCAGCTACTAACCTCCGCGCTGCACCTCCGAACCTCGAGGAGGAATCGCTACACCTGAAAAGCAAGGGGTGAGCCTCATCTCATTGGCTCAGTAGGGATCCCACAGAACCTCAACCGTAAAACGACAACGGTAACCACAACGCTAATGAGAACAACTGCAGTAGCGGGAACAGCCGTAGAAGGAACAGAACACGGTAGCCGATGAAACCTCGGCTCTATAAACTACTCCTACCGGCACGGAAAGCACAACCCTGATCTCACAGTCGGGGGACCACCAAATAGCGGGAAACACTGGCCTCGTCGCCAGGAAAGGCACCACGACAACCCTGCCATGAAGGCCCGTCCTTACAGTCGAAGGCCAAGCCCAAGACCACCCGGTCTTGGGGAAACAGTCACGACCTCGCAGTCGTGAACCCTACGCCGTCTAGGGAAAATTGTCGATAGCCCTACTGAAAACCCTAGACCACTACCTCGGGAAAGCACGGCTAAACTTCCTGAAAACCACGTCTCGCAGACGGGAAACGGAAACTCGAGTCACGAGAATCTCACGTCACGTGACGGAGTACCTGCTCACCAGAAGCAAGGCCGGATGCGTCCACTGATGTCTTAGTCTGCGCCTCAGGTGTCTCCCTCGCCCCAAGCGAAACTGAGACATCGTACTAGTAACCACAGGACAAGGGTCTAGTCGGGGTCGTGCTCGTCAGCACGCGTCTGAAGTCCCCGACCACGTGTGCACACACTGACTGACTGCGCTACGTCAGGCCCTCTAGCTGGTTTTCCTCCTGGCCCGGACTCGAGCCGCCACAGTGGGAGGCCCTACGGCAACCAGCCTAAAACCGTCACTCTCGGGTGTAGCTCTCTACCTACTCCCTGGTAGGTCGGCACAAGAGTGCCCAAGCAGCTACGACTAGTGGGGGGTCACTAAACGTGAACACTGAAAGCCACGCACGCACCCATCGCGAGTAACACGGAGTACCAGGTGGCTCAGGGCCACCAGACTCTGGACAGTCCACTAGACCTACTAAACCCAACGGTCCTTTAGTCACGGGACTCAGGTCAAGACCGTTGTACAACACGTCATTTATGCCGTCAATTTGCCCTACTCTTAGGGTTAGAAACCACAGTGAAATAATCTTTAAGGTAGCTCATAACTGTCGAGTTCCATTCCCTTTTCAAGGGAAGCCCGAGAAACCTCCAGCCCCAGGCTGGATCATTGAACTCATGGTCCGTAGGCCATACCCATGGCCCACACAGAAATCGCTTTCCAAGGAAGCTAACGACGTGCGGGAATAGCCCTCTGCACTCACACCGATCCACGGTGACTCGGTCAAGCGTAACACGGAAGCTCGGACTGCACGGGGTCACCTAGTCCCTTGAAATCCACGGGCACGCTAATCGAGATAACACGGTACCTTCGGACACCTAAAAATACGGTCACGGTACCCCCGGGGTGTCCGGGACATCCACGGGGCCATAGGTCGACCAATGGGTCACAACCGGGTCGACCGAGGGCCAAAACGGGTTGAAACAGGGTCGGTCGGTCGACCAATGCCCCAGGGTCGGTCGACCAACGGGGTTGCGTCGACCCTCCACAGGGTGGGGTCGACGCAACCCACAGCCAAAGAGGCATCCAACGCTGGTCGGTCGAGCGGACCGGTTCGGTTGGTCGACCGCCAGCGGGAGCGTTGACGCGGCACAAGTTGCGTCGACCTCCCCAACAGGGGTCGGTCGATCGACGCTCCTGGTTCGGTTGACCGAACCTTGCTGGGTTCAGCCCTACGTGGCGAGCCGTTCGGTCGACCAATCCCAACCTATTGGTCGATCGAAAACGGTAGAGAACCGCCCGACCTCACCCTAGGAGGTCCAGTTCCACGCCCACTCGACCCCAATCGAGGGGGAAACAATGGGGACCATCCCCACGGTCCCAAACCACAAAAATGGAAGGAAATAAACGGCAAAACGTCGATCGATCCGACGAAACCGTCACACGCCCTAAAACATGATTTTTAACCCCGGGCATGAAATAAACCCGCTCATGGCTCACCTCGGCCTACCAAATCCACGGGAAATGAACTACAAGGGTCAGGGATCCATCCCCCTACCTCCACCGAAGATTTCCCGCGCCGAGGACGCCGTTTCCTCGCGAAACGCCTCACGAAACCCACGCCGGCGACTCGAACTCGCGAACGAGCGTCGTGCCTCCACCGCCTTGATTCTCGACCCGTCCTCGTCGCTCCCCGCCTCACGAACCTCGCCGCCTCGCCCTCCTCCACCTCCGTCGGCCGCCCGGAGAAGAGTGGGAGAGAAAGAGAGACGTGAGAAGAGAGAGGGAGAGTGAGAGTTGTGAGGAGAGAGAGGGGGTGGTTTATTTATAGAAAACCATTTGGCATTTTTAAGATCCGGAAAATATAAAATTAGGGAAAAATCATTCCCACGATCCTCGAAAAACACACAACGCGCCTGCAACGTCCCGGAGCCCGAAATCACGACGGTTCACCCTACACAGCGTTCCGCATGCTTCACAGCCAAAAACTCGAGTAAATCGTAAAACACGTTCCGAGACTCACAAAGGCACTCCGAACTCACGGATTCTGATCCGAAAAAAAGTGAAAAAAAATCCGGGGTGTTATAGATCTTCTCTAAGGAGGAAATCTACTAGAGGTGGCGATTGAGGGATAGATGGATCAAAGAGGTGGACAAAAATTTTACTTACTTCCAACGCATCACTACAGAGAGGATGAGAGTTAATACTATTACTTGTATCAGGGTGGGTGAGCTCTTTACGTCTTCGGAGGAGCAGATCATGGGATGGACGAGGGACTATTATGCTAGGCTGTTTTATGCGGTGGATCATTTTAGGTCGAGTGTTGCTGATGATTTGCTTCCCCGTCTTGCTCTCGAGGAGAGGGACGACATTTCTCAGAGCTTTTCAGAGGTGGAGGTTCGTCAAGCAGTCTTCTCTCTTATAGGGGACAGAGCTCCATGTCCGAATGACTTTCCTTTAGCATTCTTCTAGCAGTGTTGGGCTATCATCAAATTTGACCTTATGGCAGCGGTTAGGGAGTTTTAGGAGGGGAGGGCCCACTTGGGGGTATTAACAAAACACTAATTGTCCTCATCTCTAAAAATCTTGGAGCTCAAGACTTCCGGGACTTCAAGCTCATCAGTTTGTTGAATGGCATCTATTAGATCATCACCAAGTTGCTAGTAGGGAGGCTGGATAGAGTTATGGATAGGGTGGTGAGTTGCTTCCAGGGAGCCTTCATCAGGGAGAGACATATTCTGGATAACTTTTTGGTGGCCCATGACTGTTTGTTTGCTATAGAGACTTAGAGGAAGAAAGGGGTTCTCTTGAAGCTGAACTTTGAGAAGGCGTATGATAGGGTCAACTGGCTATGTTTGTTTGATGTGTTGGAGAAGATGAGTTTTGGGGAAAAATGAATTGGCTGGATCTGGGCTTGTATTTCATCTGCATCTTTTGTTGTTCTGGTCAACGGGAAGCCGACTTCTTTCTTCTACAATAGCAGGGGGCTCCTGCAGGGAGATCCTATGTCTCCTCTCCTCTTTGTGCTTGTAGCTCATGTCTTTAGTAGGGTGTGATAGAGAGTAAAGGCTGTAGATCTGATCAGGGGTTTCAAGGTTGGGAGAGGGGACCTTTCACTCATCCACTTGCAGTTTGTCGGTGATATCATTTTGTTCCTGGCTGAGGATGAACAATAGCTTTATGTGGCTAGGGTGTTGCTGGAATTGTTGAAAGAAACCACTAGATTGAAGGTTAACTTCAACAAGATTTTGCTTGTTAGGGCTAATATGGAGGATATTGCTATCCTTAGGGCGGCACACATTTTGGGATTTCAGACAAGAGCTTTTCCCATCTCCTACCTGGGACTCCCACTGACACCAGGTGCTCTTCGGTATGCTGATTGGCTCTCTATTATTCAGAGGTATGAGTCTAGGTTAGCTGGTTGGAAGGCTAGACTACTTTCTTAGGGGGCATGTTAGTTTTATGCAGATCTGTTTTGGGCAGTCTACCTATCTATTTTCTGTCTTTGTTTCAGATCTCGAAGATAGTGGTGAAGAAGATTGAGTCTATTCAGGGGAGATTCTTCTAGCATGGAAGTGGGGGGAGATGCAAGGGTTGGCATGACATCAGGTGGGGGAGGGTGGCTAGTAGTAAGAAGTAGGGGGGTTGGGGATCAAGACTGTTGGGGACTTTAATCTGGCTCTCTTGTGCAAGTGGCCGTGGAGGTTGTGGGCAGGGGATGAAGATCTTTGGGCATAACTCATTGGGCAAAGATACTATGGCAGGAGGAGAGTTTGGGATTTAGATTCACCTGTTCGGTCTCAGACTCCTCCCCTTTGGCGAGGCATTCTGACTTACAGGGTTATTATCTCCTCTGGTGTTTGGATCCTACTAGGGAAAGGCAATAGATGCCTTTTCTCGAAGGACAGATGGTGCGGTATTTTCATTTTGGAGACATCTTTCCTCAGCCTCTTTGTTGTCTCTGTTGACCCTTTGGGGTCGATTGGCTAGGCATTCGACGCCCAACTTTCTGGAGGCACTTGGGCGTCGACTTTCCAGATGGACCTCAGGATCGCTGAGATGGAGCTGCTTCAAGACCTCTTCTCCTCGTCTTCGCCCTGCACTCCCATAGGGAGGATGCGTGGTCTTGGAGGTTGGACAGGGAAGGGTCCTTCTTTGTGAAGTCTGCCTACACTTTTATCTCTGATGGAGGGGTGCACCATAGCTTTGCCCCATAGATCTGGAGGCCGAGGAGTCTGCTGAAAGTGAAGCTCTTTACTTGGAAGATTTCTCATGGGAGACTTCCCACTCGAGACAGGCTGCTTCTGTTTGTTCTGGGTATACAGTCGACTTGTTGCTTGTGCGGTTAGGAGGACGAGACCCTCGACCACCAATTTGTAGGGTGCTCCTATTCGTGAGAGGTTTGGGATGGAGGGGTTGGCTACGAGAGCCCATTGTGCACTTGGCCGTCAGAGAGAGATGCAGCACTTCATCGGGTCTTGGGCAGGAGGTGGCCCCTCAGAGGAGACGTGATCGTGTGGTGGTTGATCTTGCATGTCACTCTTTGGTCTTTGTGAGGTGAAAGGAACAATAGGATCTTCAGAAGGGAGGCTAGAGCAGAGGACTCTCTTGTATCTTTTATTTGTCATAGAGTGAGGGAATGGGCAGAGTTGCTTTGTAATGTTAATTCCCTAAACTCCTCTCTTTTTGTTTTGTTGGGGGATTAGTGTGATCCGCACCGGCTTGATGTGACCTTTTGTATACGGATTTTTTGGGTATTTATTGACTATACTTGTACATCTCTTCTTTTATTTAATACAATTGTGGTACTACCCATTTTCAAAAAAAAAATCTCTTCTCTATAAACCCATTCATTATATTGCTTTTTAACCTCTTCCTTCTGGGTCTTTTCCTCATCATGCAAAACCCCTTGATTATGATTCAAGTCAAAGTCTTCAAACATCTGGAGATGTTCTTGTCTAATTTTAGCAACATCCCCAAATGTAGCATTACTCCACACCTTCATTCTCTTCCAATCCCATTTCAGTTTGTTAGCAAAAAGAAAGGCATGCAAACCTATCTTTAGGAGCTTCATTCCACCTTTTTAAAACTAATTCTTTAAAATTTGCATGTTTGCTGCATGCCATCTCAAGTCCGAATAGCCTCCCAAGTTGATTGCTGTTGGAGTCTGTGGAGAGTAGTACAGAAATCATCGTCATCGTTTGAGTCTTATCCCATTATTTTTGGTCAGTTACATAAATCTTGTTCCGCCAAAGAATTCTATCAAATGCTATATTCGTATTTAAACTTAAGAAGTTAATGCCCCTTCTAATAACATCACATCATCTCATTTTAGGCCTACCACGAGCTCGTTTATTAGCATCCACTAAGATTTTGTCACATCTTTTAACTGGCATTGAGTTAGGGTGACGGTGCACATGCCCATATCATTTGAGCCTATTTTCCCTTATTTTACCATTAATTGGAGTTACACCCAAGTCCTCACAGATGCGTTCATTTCTAATCTTATCTTTCTTAGTTTTACCACACATCCATCACATCATTCTCATCTCTGCCACACACATTTTGTAAATGTGTTCCTTTCTTATTGTCCAACACTTGGTACTATATAATAAAGCAGGTCTCACAGCCGTTTTATAGGACTTCCCTTTAAGTTTCACAGGTATACGATGATCATAAAGGACTCTTGATGCACTTCTTCATTTTAACCAATGTGTCTTAATCATGTGTGCAACATCATCATAGAACTCCACATTCTATTGAATAATAGACCCTAGATATCGAAAATTACTACTTTTAAGAATGTTTTGTCCATCAATTAGAACTATGTTTTCCTGTGTCACTCTCCCATTACTAAAATTGTATTGCATAAATTCTGACTTACTCCTAATTCTAAAACCTTTAGACTTCAAGACATGCCTGCAACGTTCTAATTTAGCATTTAAACCATCAATATTCTCAGCAATTGAAATAATATCATATGCAAATGGCATACACCAAGGGATATCATCGTGCAAATGTTTTGTTATTTTATCCATAAACAAGGTAAAGAGGCACGAAAAAAAGACAGAACCTTGATGCAAATCTATAGTAACATGAAATTCACAAGTCTCTCCAGCAATAGTTCTTGCATTAGTAATAGCACCTTTATACATTGAGCAGTAAAGGAATATGATCTGATAATACCATGGGCAGCCCCCTTGCTCAGCAAGAAGGGAACCTATGATGCCACTCAGTGTTGATGAAAAACCTATCCAACTTAGATTTGAACTTAGAATTTGACCAAGTTAAATTAGTTATCTCAACTTCCATCTGTTGTGCCTTGCCAATCCAATCTCTGAAATCTTCCATTTCAGAAGACCAAGTGTGCTCATTGACCCGTCCACCTGGAGATTTGACTGGATTGAAATCCCCACCTATGCACCAAGTAGCTAGACACCTGTGCTTAATATCTGTCAATTCCGTAAAGAAATCTTTTTTCTTTTTGGAGTCTTGTGGCCCATAAAAGAGCTCGGGGAAGGTCTAAAATGAGATGGTGCGATGTTATTAGGAAGGGCATTAGTTTCTTGGGTTTAAATATGAATATAACACTTGATAGAAATCTTTGACGGAACAAGATTCATGTAGCCGACCCCAAATAATTGGGATAATGCTCTGATGATGATGATGATGAGTCTTGTGGCACATAAACTCCAGCATAAAACCATCTTTCTGCAAGAAGTTTGCTGAAATACTGAAATTGCCCCTATGCGTCCCTGAGTGGTGAAGATAATCCCGATCACTTGCAGTGGCTTTTAAACAGCCATCAATGAGACCAGCCCTAGGTCAATGCCTCCACCCTACCACGTCTACATGGGAACCTGTAGATGACACGAACTTCTTTAAAACAAAAAATTCTGCTTCCATAGTTTCTAAGTAAAAGAACAACTAGTGAAGAGATGGTCCGTAGTTTCTTCCTCCTATCTGCATAAGAAACATGATGTCCACATGTCTTTTAAAGAATGAGAGAGCTGATCACAAATTGGCTGTCTACCATGAGAAATCTGCCAACCATGTCCTTTAGCTTCAACGGGCTAGTGGGTTGCCAGACTCTAGTGACCATAGGGTGACAGGTCCAAGCATCTGCAATACGGGAGTAGGCCAACCTAACAGAAAAAAAATTCCCATCTTTCTGCCATTTCCGTTTCCATCAATCCATCTTATGGCCTTCCAAAGACTATCCATGAAGCTGTATAAGTAATTCTCCTACTTTGATTTCCTCACCCTCCTGGTTCCTTCTGAAAGTAGGAACTCAAAATGTCTAGTAGATATCTGATCATGCATAGTTGCTACCAGAACCCATAGGTAGGTGAGAATTAGCTCTAAACAATAAAGGACACCTCTCTTCTAAACTTGTATGCCCACATGTCTGTCCCTACTTAAGAGAAATGTAACCTTCCAAAAAAGGAAAAGAAATTTGTGACCATTTTGCGAGTTGACCTCTATGCCCACCCTCACCATGTCCCTAGCCTGTAGAATACCACACAATAAATATGAGATATTGCTAGAAGTCCTTGCTATCATGCCCTAGACTTTGAACTTCTGTAACAAATTTGCTGAATAACCTTCAGCCACTGCCTTCTCTTTTCTGTCCCCAACTTCCAAAACTATTTACCTGCCATACGATGTTGAACTCCTTGACATTCATAATGTCTAGACTGCCATTCTCCTTGCTTTTACAAAATCTTCCTTTTAAATTTGATACATCCTTTGCAACTGACTGCCATGCTACAGGAACCTGCTTTGGGTAGTCAACTTTTTAGCCACTGTTTTGGAAATATAGAACTAGGGCAAATGGTTGATATGCACATAGGCCAATGTTGATTTATAAACTGCTAGTCTTCCCCTGGAAGAGAACTCTTCCATCAAGTCTGTGCGCAAATTTCTGGTTGATGATTATCCAATCTACATTCGATGGGCCCGCTCTAGAAATCTTCTATTTGGCAACTCATAATCACTGTTGCCCTACTAAGAGCCTGGTTTCCATGTTTCCTCCTACTTGTATTTTCTCAAAGTTCATTTTTTGGTCCAATCTACTCTAGAAATTTCAGCGTAAATTTGATCATTAGTCTTGCTCTTCAACCAAGGTTCGCCGACTCGGTGATCTGTGCCGGATCGGGATCGCCATGATCCCGTATGGTATGCCCGAGTCGCATGCGACTCGGGCCGACTCGGTCTGCCTCACCCCACCCGACAGCCATTTCTTCCCCCACCCCGGCGCCCCCGCCCCACCCCCGACAGGCCCCCACCGCGGCCGGCAGCGCCCCTCTTGACCGGATCATCGCCGCCACCACCGGATCTCCTCTTCCACTGCCGGATCCTCGCTGCCACCGCCGGATCCTCGCCGGAGCACACTTGGAATGTTGCAGAGAAGAGTAGAGGCAGGGAGGAGCGACTTGGTTCGAGTCGGGCGGATCATGTCCTGGTTTCTCATGGATCCGGTATGGCACGCCCGAGTCGGACCGAGTCGGCGAACCATGTTCTCAACCATAGCCACAAAAAGAAGTCAGTTGCATATTGAAGGTGTGCATGCCTTGGAAGCATGTTCAACTTCTCCGATGAGCCCCAAACATTTTACTATATGCTACATCCTACTCGGCATCTGAGCCACTGGCCCATTGGTGCAAGAAGCAAAGAGGCATATGGCGACTGTGGTCACATTGTTAAATTCCTCTCCATCTGCAGAAGAATGGGGAGGGTTCCCCATTCACCAGAAGCACAACTCTAGCTGAAGTAAGGTCTGATCCATCCAACGCACCTGTTATCAAATCCAAAAAATGAGAGAACTTGAGACAAGTAGTCTCATCTCACCCAGTCACGAGCCTTCTTAAAATATACCATAGATAACCGATGCCAAAAGACTCTGTCCCACCGGGCGTGCCAGTCTGTTTCACACGCGGAAAAAAATAACGGGGAGAATTTATGTGTTCATTTGTTGAACGAAGATGCACACTTGTTAGCTATTTGATTAGCATGCGCATGATTATTTTCGTGCTTTAAGTTTAACAGATGATTTAGGGTTCATGTGCTGGGCTTTTCCCCACCGGCCATAGTCGGTTTTAATTTATATCAGAACAAATCCGAACACCTTTGATTAACTGCCAAAGACTCTTTGTAGCTCCCCTGTCATAATCAATGCCTTTCCATTTTAAAGAAAGGCCTTTTCTTGTGCTCATTGTTGGTCTTCAAATGAATTGGCTTGTGATTACACACTGGCCTTGCCAAGCATGATGCTTCCAGCCCAGAAAAGTGATCTTCCCACTAAACTGATAGAAAAAACTTGTCCAATCCCAAACAAGAAAGTTTCTTGCTGAAGCTAGAGCATATAAAAGGGCATTAGGAGTGCATATATCAATTAAAGCTGCCTCCACAATGGACTCTTTGAGATCTGCTATCTCCCCATGTGTCAACCCCTGATTTCTCTTGCATTGAGTAGACAACATTGATCCATGTGTCAACTCCTATATAGTATATACCATGGTTGGCCTGATTGTTGATTGATGTCTATCCAAGAAGTGAAGAGGGAGGATAGAGAATTAGATATAGAACAAAGATCAACCATTTCTAAATGCTAAGATACCCTTCTAATATACTTAATAAATTGAAAGCGATTACTGTTCCTTATGAGCATGGTTGTGGTTGCTTCTATGCATGTGTGTGAAATGAACAACATATGATTATTGAACACAGTTCTGAATGAGTAAAGAAGATAATAAAGGTTAAGATAAAAAAAATTATTTTGAACCTTGATGACAACAACTTTTTGGAATGTAGAGGATGGTATGGTTTTTTGTTGGACTTCTCTAGCTTAAAGGTCGGTTCCCCATTGGATAGTTTAGAAATTGAGTAGCCACTCTTACAAAGAGGGGTACCCCTCCCCCCTTCTCCCCACCCGAAAAAAAAGTCTCCTACCATCCAACTAAGGGGAAAGGCTGGAGGAGGAAGAAACAAAGGGTCTCCCATAGTGTTCCCGTCGGTGTCAGTGAGAAGCAAAGAAGCACTCCTTATGAGGTCTAGGGTTGCCGCCATGAGGCAAGGAAGAAGGTGCTTGGTCACATGGTGAACATCATAATGAGTAGATGAGATAGAATCATGGCTCCACAAGGCCCATTCTGACACCTCAACGGGATCAGGTAACTCATCATGTCCCATTGTGAGCCCTTAGATCTTGGCCATTGAAGGACTTGCTGCTAGCTCACCTCAAAATAAGGCAACCATTCTAGCCTTATCTAAGCAATTTCCACCCAACCTAGCCATATCTGAATGTGCCAATGTTTTTCTTGGTAAAACTCCCAATGGCCAAGCCATTTTCCCCCATAATGTTACCTTGACCATATTGCCACTCCTTCCTATCATCATAACCCAACACACTTTCTGGTCCTCTGATGTCTGTGGATGTGGTTCTGCCATTGGAATTACCTGCCTTCTCTTCCATCCCCACTGTCACCTGCAACTCCATGGGTCTTTGATTCCCCTGTTACGTTGTCTTGAAAAAGACTTCGTCATGGACTGATGGCCTCCACTGGAAATGCATTCCCATCTGAAACCACCCTCCTGACCGCTGACTGCATGACAGGTATGAGAATAGCTTGATAGAGATATGATGGATATGTCCTGGGCCATGGAACAGGAAACATTGCACCTCTGTCCTGGGTGATGAAATCAGGTCGTGGATAGGTTCCCTGGTTGCTGGTAGACAGGCCTTCTTGCACTGTACCAGATCTGCCTGTTCCTTTCCTGTTGGCACAATACTTTATGCTGCCCTTTGCTATCGGAGGTAATTGGCTATGTGTGGGAATGACATTGACATGCTTGCTCATCTCCAACCATCCCTTTCTTGAGAGAGGCATTAATCTCCTTGGAAATTCTCAGATCTATCAACCACTTTCCACACTTCTATGCCCTCTTTGATGGGTTTCTTGGTAACTATGCAAGTTAGGACCTTCAGGTTCATATAATGATTTGTCTTCTTAACTTTGAAAGAAAGCAATACACAAAAGTAAATAAATACTATTATGACACTATGCTTATTCTATAGCTGTCCTATTTTTCATGAAACTTTGATAATGCGATCTAATGCAACTCTTCTTTAGGTGCTAATATGGTGTTCTTTGTGTTTCTAGTAGCATATGTTTATTGAAGGATATGGTATTTTGCCATTCAATATTTGGATTGAAACAATAATTAAAAGCAGCATTAGTTGTGTATTTCCCATCTAAATAAACAGTAGATTCTGATAATTATATATTTTTTACATCATTCACAGGATTCCCCTGAAGTGCATGCTAATGCAGCAGAAATCCTCTGCGCCATAACTCGATATTCTCCTCCTGGAATTGCTGCTAAAATCACTAGTCCTAGGTACTTATATCTATTTATGATGACAGTTATTTTTGTTTGCACATTTGTTTTTAGTCTTTTCTTTTCATGAATTCCTATAATTTTGGGATTTTCTTTATCTTTTTAGTTTTGTGGGAAGACTGTTCCATCGTGCCTTGGAAGATTCGAGGCCAAAATCTGTTTTGGTTCACTCGTTGACCATCTGCATATCATTGTTAGACCCCAAGAGGATGATGCCAACATTTTACCATTCATTTCGAAGCCATATGACTCATGGGTCATCAGTCACTGCTAATCCAGAGACAATTAATGGCATGATGGACAGAATTGGTGGGTGCTTGTCTCAGATCTGTAAGGTTATTTGTTTTTGTTCTTGTATCTCTGATTGACTTTTCAGTTTATATATATATATACACATATATATGTATGCATATATATATATATATATTCTGTTGTTCTTATCTTTGTCATTAGCAAAGTCCTGTCCAAAACCAACCACCGCCAGCCAAAAAAAAAGAAAATAAAAAGAAAATGTTCTCACAAATGCTCATCCAATCAATCTGAAGTCTTCTCCCTGCTCTTGGTTGGTCCAACCACACAAGGGCATCTTGCACTTCACAAAAGAACTAGTTTTTGTTATAGAACTGGTGATTAAGAGTTGCCCTCTATGGGTCAGGATTAGCTTATGTATATTGGTTTTTAAGAACTGATCAAGTCTCATGTAATTATGACAAAAAATGAAAAATATAATGCTGTGGGTAACAACTTCTAGGCATTGTTCTTTTTAGGAAAGGTTTTTCTTGTCTAAACCACAAATAGGAATGTATTTTGCGTGAGCATAGGTTTCCAAAATCATGAGAAGCTTTTGGCTTTTAATGAATTCTTGAAACATAGCTGAAGAAGAGAAAGAAGAGGAAAGAAAGACAAATACGAAAGAAGAGAGAAGTGCATTGCATGTCTTGGTGCTATTGCTTAAGGTTCTGCTGCTGGTATCATACTTGGTTTTATTGCACGCTGCTGTTACTGCCAGTGGATGCAGCCGTTGCTCTCCGCATGCTGCTAGGCCAATACCGCTGCTCTTTCTGAGTGGGTCTAATGCCTTCACGATAATGAAATGATGTCAAATCAAATCGAGAAAGATGCTAATGCTTGGGAAATTGCTGCAGCACCTGTTGACATTTTCAGTCCCATTGTTCTTTCCCAGAGCCTTGTTGATCCTTTTTCGTCTAATATGAGGGGTCCTTAAGGAGCTCTGCAGATGTTTCCTGTTACTTATAGATCTCTTTGGATGGTGGGCAGCAGATCACAAACACTAGTTAAAACCTTGGCCTAATCATGTAGGATTACTTTTATCATCGTGAAACCCTGCATTCTTAGGATGGAGCAGCCTACCCAGACCAGGCTTCAGTTTCTTTCTTGATCCAGATCCTTCTTGAAACTTCGATTAATGGTGTGGCTTTTTCCCTAAATTTCAGATTGCCATGGTCCTTTGATCCTAGCTAAAGGTGTTTGCACGTCGCTGATGCTGCCACTGCAGGAGCTGTGTATAACACTTGCAAAAACAATCACAATCTGTTCAGACATGAGCAGCATCATGTGCAAAGACAGGATTAAGAAGTATCCGTAAACCAGCACACAATTGTAAGAAGAGTAGAGAAAACTGGCACTCGGATTCTGGTGCATGCTTGCTGGTTGAGAACTCGTATGAGGGCAGCAATAAATAATTGTAGAAGCTTCTCTACGTAGGGCTCTAGGCCACAATGCTCATTATGCTTCTCTTATCATCTTTTACACATGACCAGATATGTGGACTGTGTACTGAAAAAGGTTAGTTGGATTGTAGTAAGGAATATGCTGTTAGGAATTATTAAGGGGACTTAGTTGACTCATTGAATAAAAGTTTCCACTTTGTTGGAGGCCAATTGATTGTATTCGTGAATTGGTTGGATTTCTATAGTTACCCAATGCTGTTCCTTATTTTGGTTGAGTTTCTTTGTTCTACTTCTATCCAGCCCCCTCAACACAGAGAGAGAGAGAGAGAGAGAGAGAGAGAGAGAGAGAGAGAGAGTTCCTTATTTTGGTTGAGTTTCTTTGTTCTACTTCTATCCAGCCCCCCCAACACAGAGAGAGAGAGAGAGAGGTTCCTTATTTTGGTTGAGTTTCTTTGCTCTACTTCTATCCAGCCCCCCCAATGCGCACGCGCGCACACAGAGAGAGAGAGAGAGAGAGAGGTTCCTTATTTTGGTTGAGTTTCTTTGTTCTACTTCTATCCAGCCCCCCAACACAGAGAGGGAGAGGTTCCTTATTTTGGTTGAGTTTCTTTGTTCTACTTCCATCCACCCCCCCAGTTGAGTTTCTTTGTTCTACTTATATCAGCCCCCCCCCCCCCCCCCCCCCCCCCCACCCCACCCCACCCCAACACACACACACACAGCAAAATCACTGACATTGTTGCAATCCTTGCTCCCACCGCTGATTCCTATGTTGATAGGTAAATTCCAGTATTGTCCCTATGGGTTCCTGTTATTGATTATGCATTTTTCTTTCTTCTGCACAATTCTTACACTGTTCCCTTGAACAGCCTATAAATCATTGATTTCTGAGTAACATATGTTTAATTTCATTGTTTAGCAATCTAGCATCCCTGAATCTCAGTCTTGTGTTACTAAAGAAGCCAAATCATTCAGGGATTCCGGGAATATATGTGAATATAAAGGAAAGATTGCTAAACAATCTATGTTCAAGTTGCAATGCATATATTTCTACTAGTCAGATGCAAGACCCATCTTTGTTCAAGTTGCAACACCATTTGACTATCACAAACTAACAAAGGAAAGTGAGGCCTGTGGATGAAGTCGACAAAATGTATGAGGGCATTCAACTGGTTCTGCTATTTCTTTCATAAGAAGCAGTTAGGACTAAGGGATGCATGTTGCTGCAAGAGCTTTTAAATCTTGTAGCCGCAGCTCTGGATGCTGCTAGACCAAGGAATGTGCCAAAATCATGTGAAAGTGGCTAATATTGAAGACATTGTCATATTCTGTTTCGTCTTCTTGATGATTAGGAAATAGAAGTTAAAACTCCACTTCAATTATGCTTGAAATGATGTTCTGCGTTCCTACTTACACAATTTGCAGTGTTTCTTGTCAAGTTATTGCTGATTATTGCTATGTAGGCAGGTTTAGTTTATGTTCCACATGCACGGTAATTGCTTTTTATTTTTTTTGTTCTTGATTTTAATAATGTCCTGTGGAGACTCTCTCCTTTCCTTCAAAATCAATGTGTCATGTGTCAGGTGATCTATTGAAGATGTTGGATATTTCATCTTCTGAGAGTGTTTTACCTACAACTTATGGAAGGTTACAACCTCCTCTTGGGACTCATCGTTTGAAGGTATGCACCTCATTGACACTAGATGAAACAATTCATCTACTTCACATTTTTTGTGCAACTCTTCTTTGTATATTATTTTGTTATTGCAAAGATTCTTTCTATCATATCTTCTGATTGTTTTTTACTTTTATTTTTATTTTGGGATTTTTACTTTTAATCCCCTATAAAATGTTTACTATATATAAAAGCTTCTATAATCTTTAATAATTATATATATTAAAGATTATAAGGGATTATAAGTAAAAATCTCTTCTATTTTTTTTCATTCTTTTGCTTGTTTTATCTATGAATTGTTGATACTATTGTACATCTGCTTTTTATGCATTTATTTTATCACTCTATTTTGTTGTAGTACTAAATTTATAGTAAATTCAGGGTCTATGATCTCTGTAGCTAATCTTGTTCTAGACATCTACCTTATGGCTTCAACATGCACATGATGTGACTGACTGAGCATGGCTCAGTTGGTAAACTTTGGGGGAGGGCGTCTTGGACAGTGGGGGACAGCCCATATTTGAACCTTGGTGGCAGGGATTTTCTGGGTTTTCAAAAACTTAGCCCTACCACTGTGGTGGAGACACTAGAGCAAAACATACGTGTAATGTGTCTGGATAATCAATATACAAGAATCATGCTGTAACCAGTAATCATTGACTATACTGCATGTACACAAGGGCCATAGTGAGTGGGAGCGGGAGCGAAGGGGATGGCGAGAATGAGGGGGACAGCAGTGGCATTTGCAGTCCTCTGGAAGTTGGAATATACTTGCTTGGTGGGCAGATACTCGGTCGAACCTCTGCTTTAGGTGCCTGGACAAGGGCATCACACATCCAAGTACAACAAGGAGGCAATATGCTGGCAATGCAAGAAGGCAGGGCATCAGAGTTTCCAGTGCGACTCTGGTGTTCTTCCTCAACCCAAGGCATCTGTCAAAGTAGATGTTGTTGATGAGTCCAAGCAGTTTGTTGATGAGCCCACACAGTTTCAGTTTGTGGAAGCGCTGTGGTTTCCCTCCTATTATCGCAATGTGCAGGCTTTGAGTTGTGTTTTGGTAGGAGTGGTGTGGTCCAAGGAGGCATTGTTGAGCATAGTGATATGATTCTTTCAATGAGAAAATGTTGGAAGGATGAGGCTATGCGGTCTGTCAGTTTATCTTTGAGCAGTTTTTTAATTTTCTTTAACACGATGGAGTTGAGAGAGAGTCCTCAAATCTTCCTTGTTGCTGGTTAACAGTTTTCCTTTAGTTTGGTCAGAGTGGCAGGAGGGGCGAGGCATGAGACTGACATCCAAAGGTGTGGTGCGGTGGTGTCGTCTATCTGGTAATGCTCTGCCATTGTGGAGCGTGGAGGTGTTTTCTTCATTGGTGTCTTCTTGTGGCTGCTTAGTGGGTGTGGATGAAAACACTAAGTCATGACAGTGCTTGCAGTATGCTAGATTACAAGTTGAATTCTATTCGCTGTCTGAGCTCTCATGTTCTCTGAAACTCTGGTGGCATAATAATTATTACTGGGTTCTTGTTGAGGTTTAGTCATTGTCCGTGGAGGAGACAGTAGAATGTAGAATGGATCAGTCCCACAAAAAGTGTTGTAGTGGCACAGCTGGGTGTTAGGGTTTGTGGCGATGCAGAGGCCGTAGCGTCAAGGTTGAAGATGATTGAGTCAGTGGGGTCTCCCTGGATTAACTTGCCTGTGAGGATGTCAACTCAATCATGTCCATTGAAAGAGGGAAAGATCCTCAAACTAGTTTATGGGGAAGGGAATCACAAGTCCAGCCTGCCGCCAAGGTTCAAGATTCTCTTTCGAGCCATAATCATATTCCAAACTCATTTCAAAATATAAAAACTAGTGGGCAGGGAAACCCTTAAAACGAAGGGTTCGGAGAATTCAGGGGAATTGGCTTGGCAGCAGGCAATCTCCCAGCTGGCGGGTGAGGTTCTCACCTTTGGAAGGAAGGGAATCGCGACAAGAAGAGGGTTGTGTTCTAAATTTATCGGCATTGGCTGTGCTTTACGACTTCCAAACACAATGTTGTCAGCGTGGATCATGCTGGTGGACCTGCTTGCTGATCTGGACGATAAGGAGGATTAGTGGTTGCTGACATCGAACATCTGATCCCCATTGGCTTCCTGGTGGGCAAGGTGTGTCCATTTTGTTTGGGTGGCAGAAATTCATCCCTGGCATTGGCAAGTCAACCCGGGGCGGAGGAGATGAGCCCACTCTGTCTGGGATATGGGATCTCACCCTTGGGGAGATGTTTCTTACTGACGGAGGTGATAGTTTCTTCTCAAGGTGGTGCAGCGGTCCCTATTGAGAACACGGAAAAGTATTCAGACACGGTATTGCAGCAAGGTTTGGAAAATCCGACAGGTGAAGATTCTTGTCTCTTTTGGAGTAATTAAGATTTAATTCAAAAGGCAAGAATGTTGGGTATACAAATAAGCAGTAATCCAGGGCAGGTCAGGAAATTACTGAAGAGTCTAGTTAATGATGAAGCTTCTCCGCTGAAAGCACCATGTGGATGTAGAGAACTTGCTTCTTTGATGAAGGATACTCAGAATGCAGCCTTAGTTACCCGGCAGAGGGCATATGTTTCTTCGCGGAAATTTTGATCTGCATCTGCGTAATCTTGAAGTGTGTATTTTCTTTCAGGATGTGTGAGTGGAATTTGTTGTGAGGTGGTCTTCTTGTTTTTCTGTTTTTTCTCTGTGAGCAAGCTCTCATTTGATCCCGATTGTTCTATCTCTGTGTATCTAATAAAATTGGTGGTATGATCCACTTTCTTTTGAAAAAAAATCACTTATTATACCGCAGGAAAGTGTTTGATCAACCTGTGTTGAGCTACCATATTTGACATGTTTGTTTCTCTCTCTATGAAAGTGATAGACCATGTTGAGCATGTTAACTACAAGAATGTACCCTGCAGAGTCATTTGAAGCTTTCCATTTCATGGAGCTTGAAGGATTGATTTTCTTTTCATCATGCATCATGATGCTTAACATTTGCTATTAAATAAATTATTCAGATTGTGGAGTTCATTTCTGTTTTGCTGATGACCGGAAGTGAAGCTGCAGAGAAACAGTTGATTCAACTGGGAGCCGTTCAGCGCATTCTTGATTTGTTCTTTGAGTAAGTTTGCATTTTGAGAGCTCTACTACATGCTGACTGAATTTCAGACAATTACAGTTTCCACCTGCTAATCACTACAGGTATCCATTCAACAATTTTTTGCATCACCATGTGGAAAACATTATCATATCATGTTTAGAGAGTAAGCGGACAGTACTAATGGAACATCTCCTTCTGGGATGTGACATTGTTCAAAAGATTCTACATGCTGAAAAGAATTTTACATTGTCAACTGACTCCAACAAGGTGATCCTCTCAAAAACTATGACTTTACTCCTATTAAACCTTTCATTATCTATGTATAACATTCAGATTTGGGTGTATTCTGGATGCCTCAAAGCTGACGTAGAAACATGAATCACTTGTGTAGCCAACATTGCCTGTAGAGGGAAGGTCTCCACCAAGGATAGGCAACATTGGACATATAACTCGTATTGCAAACAAGCTTATTCAGTTTGGGAACAACAATAGTATGCTACAAACGCATTTGCAGGTTGATTGCTACTTCACCTATATTTGTCTCTTTCTCTACTTTTAACTTTTGTGGCCCTAATATTGTGGTAATGCCATATGGTGGCTAATTTTACTTGCCACCCTATGGGCCTTGTGGGGAGAGAGGAACAACAAAATCTTCAGAATGGAAGCAAGAGATGCAGACAGAGTGGTCTCTTTCATTTGTGAGAGTCAGAGAGTGGGCTAGCAATCTTTGTAACATAGACTCCCAGAACTCATCCTCTTTTGTGTTGTTGGGGGGATAGTGACTGCCCTACTATCTTAGTGTGGGTACTTTTTTGTATAGGGATCTTGGGGCATTTCTTTATATGCATGTAAATCCTTACTTTTCTTTTCATTTAATACAATTGTGGTACTATCCACTTTCAAAAAAAAAATTGTGGTAATGCTATACTATGATCAAATAGATAACTGCACATTGAAAAGAGTAAATCTGTAACATCTTTGTATGTAGACTACAGTTAGGTTTTGTTGTGACTAAGGTGCAATATATACATTAACTCTTCCCATGTGTATCATGGTATTCAATACCTCCCGGTATGTACCGGAACCGGCCTTGGCCGGTCTGTTTCCACCTATTTCATACCTGTACCATCCGGTACAGTTTAAAAAATAAAAAACAAAAACAAAAACCGGCCGAACCGGAGCCCTGAGCCTTCACTCCTCCTTTCGCATGTCTCCCCCTGCCGCAGGCAGTGCAAGGGCACCACCATTCGGTTGCTGGACCTCCATTTGAAAGGGTGGGAGGGAGGGAGGGAGGGAGGGAGGAACTCAAGGGAGAGAGATTGAGTGAGACTAAAAGACTATCATGTTGCTGAAAAAGTGTAGTAGCTCTACGTGCTACAGCCTATGTGAAAAGAAGCATTTCAGATGATTCAGATAGAGGTGGGTGCTGTGTTTGCTGGAAAAGAGAACTGGAGTCATGAGAAAGTGGATAGTGATTTTGTGTGGGTGACTCCATTTTTTTTCTTTTGATGTTGGGGACAGCCTCCACAGTGCCATATAAATCCAGGGAGGCCCTGGTCAAGGCAACCAAGCAATGGGTCCTAGCTCATTTATTGGCTATTTTTATTTGAGGGTAGGAAAGAACCGATTCCCTCATCCTTCTGGGGTTATGTCAAAGTATGGGGCCCGCTGCATAAAAACACTGTCTGATGCGGGAGCATGTGCAGCCTTGTATGAGGAATGACTACAACGGAGTTATTGGTGAGGACACCAAGCAGCTGACCTGTAGCCGCTCGTACACCACACATCCTTTCGGCTCGGAGATGATCTACTCCCTTATATGTGCATTTTTATTTAATTTCATGTATTTCCCTTTTGTTCGAGGTCCACAAGGGTGATCTCATCCTTCGATGATCGGGTCTTAAGTCAGGTTTCTTTTAAGTCATTTGGCTTGAAACTGTAGCCGCACTGTAGCGCACATTGTAGCAGGGCTATTTTGGTCATGCTCTTTTGAAGCCACTCTTGTAACCCTAGGCACTAATGCATCTGAGGGAAAAAATGTCCAGTTTGCAGCAGCCACCCTCCCTGCGTGTGTGTGTGTTTGTGTGTACTTCAAGAAGGAGAGGTTCGAGAGGGAGAGGGCGAGAGGCCCTGGGTGAGAGACCTCCCAAACCCGATCTACCCCTCCATTTCCCTCTCCATCTCCATTGCACCAGCCAGTAGCAGTAGCAGGGCGCAGCATCTCCACCTCTCTCCTGATCAGCCTTCTCACCTCCAAAAACAAGCACCAGAACAGCAGGCTGGCTTCTCCCTCTTCCGTGCCCATCAGCAGCAGGCCGCCCTTTGCCTTCCCATCCTCTTGGTTCAATCGACCTCCACCTCCCCTCCTATTCTTGTCCAGTCGCATTAGGGCAGGCTGGTCCCTGTTCTCCTCCTTCATCTGCACAAAGGGCAGTCTGCACCATCTCTCTGTACCATCAGCAGCAGCCCCAGCGAGCAGCAACAGTATGACGAACCCTGCCCATTCCAGTTTGAGCAATAGCATCAGCAGGAGCACGTAGAACTACCACCCCTCCATCATCCCGCTTCAGAACTGACACAAGAGGTACAGGTGTAGCCGCCGCCATATGTTCGATGAAATTCCCCTGCAAGAAGAGAGCACCATTCTGAGGGCACACAGTATGCTCTGCACACCACGTGCTTGATCTATTTCCTCAGCACACAACGTGACCTCATCCTCACCTGCGTGCTGGATGCCTGACATCGTCCCTCTCCAAATTCAACATCCAACCCCAGCCGCCACAGCCATAAGCCCCCGTGGTGCCAGCAGTAGCCAGGACAGCAACTGCCATGGGGGACGTAGCCGCCACCGCCACCGCCGCCACCTCCACCACCGGCATCTCCAGTGGCAGCAGTCACCCTGATTCCTGCCGCCACGATCCTCAACCCGCTGCAACAGCTGAGCAGCCCCAGCTGCCCAAACACAACCCCCCTTCTCCAACACACACACACACACACACACACACATTCGTGCTGTGAATGCCCCCAATCTGTACATCACATGTTCAACACGTCTCCTTTCAGACAGAACGTGTAAAGTTTGGCATGCACCAGCTCCTCAGCAGCTCAATATGGCGTCGGCCGACTAATCCTGACCCCGTCCCGTATCACTATCGATATGTTACATACGTCACTTTCATTTTTCCTATCAATTGTATGTGGGCTAATCACTTTCTTAGGAAAAAAGGTGTTTAAAAAGCTACACAAGTGTTAGTTATCATGCACAAATTAGTTGGTAAAAGCATACTAAAACAATTTTCTCTAAGAGCTAATGTTTCTCATTTGGAAGACATTCAGTAAATCATTTTTGCTGGTTATGTTGCTGTTACATTTGGGGATGTTAAAGTATTTTCCACGGGACAAACATATTTCACGCTATTCACTAATTTGGATTGCTTGTACTTATTTGATTGTCTATGAAGCATACTATAATTACCTGTAAAGTTGGTCTGTAAGTTAAATGAACATATGCTTCCTGAGGGGGAAAAATGGAAATTCTATTGTTGAAATCATTCTACTGAATGCTTGCATTTGCTCTGCAGGATAACACTGAATGGATTAATTGGCATACTAATGTCTTACTAAGGCGCAATACAGTGGAGGATGTTTATAAATGGACATGTGGGTATGTGCCCTTTACATTGAATTGTAACCACTTACACTTCTCTTTCATGATTTCCTCTTTACTGTTTCTTTGTATAGATCCTATGAACTTTATACAACTTGTTTCTTGCTTGATGTTTTTGTAGCAGGTGTAAAATTTGTAACTAAGTACACTGGCTTAGTTACATGGGCAACTAGTTCTGTTAAAGGGTACTAAGACATAGTACACTAAGCCATTACATGGGCAAGCTGTTTTACTGAAGGACCCGAAGGCATAATTTCATATAGATTCCATGAATCAAAGAGAACTTTACTTTGTGGTTGGATCCTTCTTGTAGATGTTGGATCGCCATGTAGGCCCGATTCATAGATAAGAGACTATGAAACTGTCATCTTGCTTATTGCTCCACCTACCGTCCCACCCGCACCCCTCTTCAGGAATGATCACAAGGATCACATTTAAACTTATGGTTTGTTTTTGAATGACTAACTGTCAATCATTGATGCATTTTTTTGTACATTGCACTGTGCGACTCTCATCCAATTAGGAATAATGACACATGGGAGGGTCTCCATTTCACGGTCAAAGATCAAAGCTGGTCTTTGTTACACACATTGACTGTTAAGGGATGGAGCATATTATCAGGCTTCTGGAAGTGGTGTTGTAGTGGAGATGGAAAGCCATCTCCGGATGAAGATCTTCTAATCACCAGGATTTCAGTTGTGGTCCTAGGGAGCAACCTTGGCCGAAAGTGAGGAGTTTAGACGTTTTCTGGTCTGAAGGATAGGGGAGCCACTAGTGCCTGTTGTGACTGCAGGTGAGGGCATTCTAATAATAATACTGGAGGTAGGGAAGAGAGGAATAAGTCATATGATATCATCTGGTGGGATGTGGAGGCGTGATGTAGTCAAATCTGAAACTGTGTGTTTTCAAGTTTTAGTGTAAATTCAATTTTAAACTTAAGTTTTTCTTCAAATTTGATAGTAAGCTGATAAGGTGGCTCATTACAGGTTTAGGGAACTCAAATGAGTGAAGTAGGATAGCACATCTGCAAAAAACTGCTGGGATTCAATGCCTGGGTGTGGTGGGGTTGCTGGTGTTCACCTGGCTGGGCCTATGGGGGTAAGGGTTGGTTCACTAGGATTAGAGATGGGCAGTCACCTGGCTGGGGCCATGGGGTAACTAACCTCAAGGTTCACTAGGTTTAGAGACACATTTGGAGGATTAGAACATTGGATGACCTGAGTAAAGTGTGTTTATGGAAGGCTCAATCACCTGGACAGGTGATTAGGGGAGTTGGCATGCTGATGTGGAGCAAACACTGTTCATGCTGACAACGCGTGATACCATCACAGGGAAAGAATGAGGTGGGGAAGCCTCTCTACATGACCACAGATGTAGCTGGAGTCGGTGGAGAGGATCAAGGATCTGTTCCACTTCTGATTTCCTTTCCTCAGCCAGAGTGGATCAAGGTGGAGCACGATGATGTGGCATGCTGTGGAGCCATACAAATTTGTGCAGAGCATAACGGTGGAGCACATTATCTAAGTACATCTTTTGATTTTGTGGTCACAGTAATATTGGATGCTATGATATTTTTTTTGTTCCACTTTCAGAATTGTTTGGGTATTTAGGAATGTGTATTGGGGTATTTGCAGGAGTATTATGATATTGTTAACTGTACAGGGGCATTTTGGTCATTTGCATTGTTGGGGTTGTACTATTTTGTAAATGACATGGAAGTCCTAGAAGGGCCCAGATGATGGAGATCTGGAAAATTTTCATTCTGGCATGATGCGGTTGCATCACAAGAAGAATGGTCAAAGGATTGTCTCATCTTGGCGGTTGCTTGGGCTTTTTCATTAATCTAATTTACATCGCTTCTCCCTATATTCATTTGGGATTTTCCCCACTTAATCAACCCTGTTCCACTGTGCTTGACTATAATATCCTTAATACCTTTGAATCACATACTTCATGTTCCTTTCTATGCATGAACATAACAAGCTTCCAGTGAACTGCAAAGTTTGTTCTTCTTGGTTGTAGTTTTGAACACTTTCCTTACCATGCTGCAGCTCTGTGTTCATTGCTTACTTTATTTGAGCACGTTCCTTACTATGCTGCTACTTCACAAGCTTTCAGTTGTTTCCTGATCTTCCCATCACTTTATTTGACCACAACCAAGAAGAACAGACTTTATTTGCGTTGCATCCATCTTCTCTCTATTTACTAGGCCTTGTGTCTTGTTGCCTGCTAAGTCAACTTCACTATGTCTAGCTCTCCTCTATCCACTTGTCCTCTTATTGCTCAGGTCTATTAGTCTATAATATACTTGTTGTCGTTGTCCCGTCAATGACTCTTCTGAAGTTTGAACATGCTTCATCTAGTATTTCTTCACCATCACTTTGTCCTACCTCTCCTCCCATGTATCCAATTCCTTGTCAACCCCAGCATGTTTGGCATCCTCTCGGTAGTTTTGATTTTGTTATGATTAACTCCTACTCTCTGTAACTTTCTATCCTTTGTTATCTAGTTCTACTCGTTAGGAGCCCCAGGCTTATCATAAGCCCATTTAGTACCCTTATTGCAGTAGGCTATGTAGGAGATTTATGCTTCTCAGTTGACTCATAGGATTTTATTCCACTTCCAGCTGCCAAAGTGTTTATCAGTTTCAAGTGGATTGGAAAGATCAAGACAAAGTTTCATTGGACTATAAGTGGCTCACGCTCGCTGGTCACTCACACTTTTGCTCAAGAGTCGAGTATGTAATTGATATGGGGAGGCTTACTCCTGTGATTAATACAGTTTTATGGGACTATTAAGTGGCGCACGCTCAGCTGGTCACTCGCAACTTTACTCAAGAGCCAAGAGTATGGAATATCATCGAGTGTGGGCATTCCTTGTAAGTGACCTCTGTACTGTTCATTCAAAAAAAAAAAACTCTGTACAGTCAGGGATGACTCATGTTCAAATTATTATGAGATCTATGCAGAAAGAACTTCATGTGGAAGAAGATTGGGATGTAGTTAGGTGGTGGGGACTGGGGACATGGTTTGGAGGGGATAGAAAAGAATTCACAGCAGACAACAACAAAAACGATCAATATATCATCCTTTTCTTCTGTGTTTGGCCTCATATGTAAACTTTATTCAATGTTTACATTTTACATATTCACGTTCTTTTATTAAGTTTTGGAGTTCATTAATTTCCTTGGGTTGATGATATGGGCCATCACAGTTTAACATCACCCACCATCAATAGCAGAGAAATAATATACTAGCTAGGAATGTGGAGAAGTACTGGAGGACAATAAATGCAGGGACAAGATGAAGACACGAGGACGAGACATTTCTGCACATACAAACACACAGACTTGCAACGTGCACATGTATGAATACAGTTCGTTCAGAGTAACATTTCCTGACCCACCACTTAAAGCATCGACGTAGGCTAGCTTGAGATCTTTAAGTTGTTCGATTGAGGGCCCAACATTTTGTTTTGCCATCTGGTAATAGTAACAATCTGAGTGGTTTCTGTCTATATCTGCAATGCTTATACTTGCAGAACACAGCTGATTCTATATATATGTAATAGTGGTAATTGATGTTATTGTATATCAATGTTCATCAGTACTTCCAGGACTAGGAAGTGGTTGGACTTCAGATAAAAGGCAAAAGGTTCTGTTGCTATGTATCTTTCGCTATTGAAGCCTGGTGGAGCAGCGGATACTGTTACAATCAAATAGCAAATTTGTAAGGCCTTTACCAGCCATGCGGGCTGGGCTCCACCTTACACCATCTTGGGTCGGTAGACATATATATCATCCATATGTTCAGTGTTTCCCCACCTTAGTAGCTCAACTAAAAGTTATCCAAATATCAAATACGAGTTCCCAGGTGATTGCCTTTGGAGTCAACCATCACAACAGAACAACCGTCGAATCCCTCACAAAGAGGAGCAAATCATGAGCAGTACCATCAAGGTATGATTGATAGTGCTAAACTTCTACTGGTCAGGATATCCAACCCTTCCCGTTCCAGTGTACATTACTAATTGGGTAAGCTAATACCCTCTTCAAATCAAACAAGCTAGTGGCTCATTAGACAACACGAAACCTGGGTTTGGTCAAAGGCCCAGTTTTTAGGCTGTTGTCATTCATAGTTAATCAGAACAGCCATATGGTTCAGTTGACTTGTGGAGATATAACATACATTAGAATCATTAAGAGATCAAAACCCCAAAGTGTGCCTCTGCATAAATTATAGGGCGGCAGAATAGTATCCTTCCATTCCTTATATTATTATAGAGAAGGTGAATGCCTTGCTAGCTTCGACTAGAAGAAAACAATCATAGTAAATTCATCTGAAATGTAGTTGGGCCTTGGTCCCTGTTTCACACGCGTGAAAAATAAATAAATACGAGAAAATATGCACATATATTTAAGCTAATTAGCATGCATATTATGATTTCCGCGGGCGTGATTTATCAGATGATTTAAGGTTCGTGTACGGGGCCTTTGCCCACTGACCGGAGTCAGTGTTAATTTACATCGGATCGAGTCCGAACACCTTTGATTGACTGTCTAAGATCTCTTTTGTCCTTATGGCACCGGTTGTGATGAAGAATTCTTCTTTCTTTGCTTTTTTTGTTTGCCTCGGGGAGACATCCCCCTGTCTCCGAATATTACTACAATTTTCCCTTCATGCGAGGGTTTATTTGTAATTTTTCTTTTAAGATGGGTTTATTTGCAATTTTTCCCTGGAGGAGTTTATCTGCAAATTTCCTCATAAGAGGGGTTTATTCGCAATTTTCTTCTTAGGAGGGGTTTAGTTGCAACTTTCCCCGTCATTAGTGCATCCTTGGACATCTCTTGATTTTTCTGAGTTTCTCTTTTATTTTTCTATATTTTTCTGGGCCCTTGCACAATTTTATAAGAGTTTTGGGTCAAAACTGTCATTTTGGACCCTTTAAGATGAAACAAGGGTATATCTCCAATTTGGAGAACAACACCGTCCATTTGAACCATCTCTTTCATTTCTGATGTTTTCGTGATTTTTCCTGAATTTCATGGATATTTGCACAGTTTCATGAAATTTAAGGGCAAAAATACAATTCTCAAATTGTGTAGGGACTTCTCCATAATTTTTATCAATGTTGCAAACTTTGATACATTGATACACTTCTAACATTTCTTGATTCTTTCAGTAAGTCACAACACAATTTAAAGTGTACAAGGCTTTCTCTCGTGCCCGGGAGGGGCATTTTAGTCAACATACCCTTCTATGAGGGTTTTTTTTTTATAATTTGGCTCCTCAAAACTTGAGAGGGAAGAGACAACAAAAAGGAGGGCTGCACAACCTTCCTCTTCTTTTCTTTTTGAGTCTTCTTCTCTTCTTCTTTTCTTCTTGAGCTTGGAAGCCGTCTTCCCTTCTCTCTCTCTTTGGAACTCTTCGAAGCTGCCTTTTATAGGTGCTAGAAGGTGGGGTGGAGGCATTGGAGCTCCGGTTAAAAGCTACCTCCCATCCTTGCATATTTTTTTCTTTTCTTTCTTTTTTTTCTGTCTTCCTCCTTTTTGTGTAGGAAAAAGGGGAGGGTCCCACAATGTCTATCCCCCATTCTGCAAAAGGTCATGTAGGCGCCGTGGGGTGTAGCGAGTTAGGGGGTCTTCTTGGCACTGGGCCAAAGGCTTGGCACTGATGGCATGTGCGGGCGTACTGGTTGCAATCCGCATACATGGTGGGCCAATAGAAGTCTTTAAGTTTTATATTAGTTTTCATTTTGTCCCTTGTTTGATGGGCACCGCAGAGCCCTGAATGGGCCTCGCGCATAATTACTTTGGCCTCCTTTGGCGAGAGAGTGCAGGAGAACATACTTATCCTTTTCATGGACAAGCTTGTACAATTGATCTCCTACCAACTGATATGACGTTGCCCTTCACAGCAACTGAACCCTTTGAACCTGATCTGGAGGGAGGTAACCATTATTTATTTTGATAATCAGCCGGCGCCAATCTTCTTCCTCTTCCTCGATAGGATCGCCTTCCTTAATTGCGTTGACCTCATAATTTGTAGGGTCGGCTTCCTCGTCTAAGACACTTGGCATGAGCTTTCTGTGTTTGACGGTTATGTCTAATTCTCCTTCGGGTGGAAGCTTTATGGCGGAAGCCAACTTGACCAAGGCATCTGCCCGAGAATTTCTGCTTCTGGGGACATGACCTATTTCAAATAAGTAGAATTTCTTCTTAAGTCTCATCACAATGGTATGGTACATAATTAATTCTTGCTTGCGGACATTATAGTCACCTATGACTTGCCGTATACTGAGCTACGAGTCTTCATAGACTTTAATGCATTTGATGTCCATTTCCAAAGCTAATTGGAGCTCGACAATTAACGCTTCGTATTTTGCTTCATTGTTTGTTAGGGGCTTCATAAGCACATAGAAATTATGTTGGATTCCTCCTTGAGGAGTCACGAAGACAATACTTGCCCCTGATGTGAGGCTTGTAGTACCGTCGATCTTTTTGATTGTTCGGGAGGTGCCATCAAAGTAGAGCTCCCAGCATGGCAGGTTAATTGTGAGGGCATCCTTCTCCTTTTGTGGTAAATCCTCCTCAATTTGATCTTCTGCTCCTGGCTGGGGCAAGAGGGTTTCTTCATCGAGGAGTCTAATATTGAGTGGAGAGTCTGCAGGGACTGAGTGTCCCACCAGAAACTCCACCATTCCTTGCCCCTTGATTGCTCTTTGTCGGACAAAGGTTATGTCAAACTCCATGTGGAGTAACGCACATTTTCCCAATCTTCCTGACAACACGGACTGTTTGAGGAGAAATTTAAGTGGGTCGTACTTTGAGATTAACTCCACCGGGTGGGACAGGAGAGAATGCCTCAACTTCTTTATAGCGAACACCAACGCTAAGCATACTTTCTCCATTGGGGAATAGCGGTGTTCAGAGCCAACCAACTTCCTACTGAGGTAGTATAGTGGCTGCTCTTTGCCCTCACATTTATTTGTGCCAATAGGGCACCCAGAGAAGCGTCCATGGCAGCAATGTAAAGTATGAGCGGTTTTCCTTTGACCAGTGCTCCCAACACCGGGGGAATGAGGAGATACTTTTTGATTTGCTCAAATGCGTTCTGGCACTCCTGGTCCCGTATAAACGGGGCACCATTTTTCATCAATTTTCCAAAAGGTGCGCATCTTCCTGAGAGGTTGGATATAAAACGTCTGATGTAGGCTAGCCTCCCCTGGAGAGGCCTCAATTCAGTTATATTTCTGGGAGGTGGCAACTCCCAAATTACCTTGATTTTATTGGGATCTATTTCTATTCCCTGATATCTGACGATGAATCTGAGAAACTTGTCGCTTGAAACGCCAAAAGCACACTTCATCGGGTTCATCTTGAGTTGAAATTGTCAGTGTCTTCTGAAAATCCGACGCAAGTCGGCTAGGTGATTTTCCTGCCTTTGGATTTTGACGACGAGGTCATCAACATGGCATTCAACCAAGTCGTGGAGCATTTCATCAATAATTCGGTCATTGCCCTTTGGTATGTGGCACCGACGTTCTTCAAGGTGAAGGGCATTCTTTTGTAATTAAAGATCCCTTTGGGGGACTGGAAGGCCGTGTGCTCTTGTCTTTGATGGCCATACGGATCTGGTTGTAACCTGACGACCCATTCATGAAGGATAAAACTTCATGCCCGGTGGTCATGTCGACCATGGTTTCAGTGATCGGGACCGGGAAGTCATCCTTCGGGTAGGCTTTATTTAAGTTCCTGTAGTCTATGCAAACTCAGACTTGGCCATTCTTCTTTTTGACGGGGACTATATTGGTGAACCAAATTGGATAGATGCAATGCTCTATGAAGTCTACCTCTTGGAGTTTGTCAACTTCGGCATTTACTTTGAGCTCGAGCTCATGGCGACTGGCGCATACGCCTTTGAGCTTGCTTCATGGGTTTGGTCGTGGAAAGTATTGCCAATTCATGTTCTGCCACGGAGGGCTCCAACTCGGGCATATATTTGTAGGTCCAGGCAAAACAATCTTTGTACTCCAATATGAGTTGTTTGTATGCTTGCCTTTCTTCCTCATTGAGGAGGGCACTGATGAAAATTGGTCGGGGCTCGTGAGCATCCCCGAGGTTGAGCTCGACTAACTCGTCCACAATTGCTTGGCCGCCATTTTCAAGCTCTCGCGTGGCTGGTTGCGGATCGATGAAATTCTCATCGTCGTCAGACCCGACGACGTGAACGTCATAATATTCTAGGTTGTTAATAATGGACGATCGAGGCTGCTCGTCCTGGTCTTCAAGTGCCACTTCTTTTTGATGTTCATTTGTGGAGTCACTGAACTCCTCGCCAGAGTCTGACTTATTGGAGGAGGGTGACAACCCTATGGCGTTGACAGAATAGTGGACTTTAAAGTATACTTCCTGGCCATGGGCAAGGCCTCTTGCGTCTCTTTTAAAGAAAGGAGGTTGTCCCGGGAGTGTTTCCTTTGCCACAAACTTAGGCAATGCTGACGTGGCTAAAGCAAAGATTTGTTTAGCCGAGGACTTTGGCCGATCCCACTGATGAGGTTGCGGGGGAGACACTCGATAATTTTTAATTTGGATGACTCTCAATTGTATTAGGCTTTCAACTTTGTCCTTGAAGACATAACAATCTTCTGTGGAGTGGCCTGACATTCGGTGATACCGGCAATAACTGGTCGCCTGGACTTTACCTTCCTTGGCCGGCCTCCGAGGCTCTGGCAGTGATATAAGCTCCCGCGCTATGCAAAATTCAAACAATGACTCGGTATGTGCCTAGATGAAGGAGTATGGTGTCTCCATTCGCTATGCCTGCGTTATAACATGAGACTTTCCCTTGGTATCTTCATAGACTTTGTACGAGCCAATTCCTCCCTGGAAACGAATATCCCTAAGGGAGAGTTTTGCGTCACTTGCCCTTTTCTTGATGGCATGATTGACCTTAGTGGGTCTGGCCCCACTGACTGACGCCTCGGCCAAAATTGTTGAAGGATTGACAGTTGGTACAGATCCCAAGTTAGTTTGGCAGTTTGGTGAAGATGCGATTTGCCTAAGCAGGACATCTCACTCTCGTAATAATTCCTATACAAAGGATTTTAGTGGTTGGTTCTCATGTTTTAAACCCTCCAAAGTGGTGGCTTGTTCTTCCTGCTAATCATTTGTGGGGGACTTAGTGATGATTGGTGTGGGGTCATCTGGCTTCTCAAGGTCGAGTCCAGCCAATTGGCCTAAAGCCACTTGCCCAACATCTTCAAGTTCTTGCAGGGCAGGCTGTAATATGATGAAATCTTCTTTGTCATCAGAACCGGCGACGTGGACATCAAAGTGCCCCAAGTTGCCACTAACCGGTGACTGAACTTGACCACCGTGGCTTTCAGATGCCAATTCTCCTTGATATTCAGTTGTGTAGGCATTGGTCTCCTGGCTAGGATTTGAACTGCTGGCGGAGGGTGGCAGCCCAATGGTGTTGACAGCACAATAGACTTTGAAGTCTGCCTCCGGGTCGTAGCCAAGCCCTTTTTTATCGTTCTTGGGGAAATGGGGCTGCCCCTTGACTTGCGAGGGGTACCGCAATTGCCGAAAGTAATCGCGCCGAGAAGTTTCCTGTATTTGCGAGATGTTCTGCTTTGGGCACATTTCTTTAATATATTCGGGCATGTCGACCATTTCTTGGATGAGCTCAGGGGCATTCTTGGGCCCCTCGCTCCAGCCGAAATCATCGTTGGGAGGACATTGAGGTACCGAGTTTTTCTTGTAAAAGATGATGAGCTTAACCGCCTTATTGTTCTTCTTTTTCCGTTTTCTTTGATATGTGACGATAAACGTCTTTAATTTCTCCACTTTGTGCTCCTTTTGGAACAAGAGCTGCATGTACGTAGAAGGTAGGGAGATACTTTTGTCAATTACCTGACTGATGAAATTGACTTCAAAATTAATCTTGCGCCTTTCTAGCCGAGCTGGCTTGGCATGAGCTGTGTTGGCTTGTATATTCAGTCGGTCTAGCTTGGCTAGATCCTCGTCCACTACGAAAAGCTCTTCTTCATCTTCTTCTTCTACAACAACCTTTTGCTTCCATTTGTCCTTAACTTTGACGAGGGACTCGATAGTAGGTTCCCCGAATTATAATTGAGCGTCCGTCAAATTACATTCGTTTGGACGAAACGAAGCCTGTTCAGTAAAGACTGTGTGCTGCTCCCCACTTTTTGCATACTTAATGTATTGGTGAAGAGTTGAAAGAATGACCTAATTTTCATGCAACCAGGGTCTCTTGAGCAGGGCCTTATACGACGTGTTAGCGTCGATAATGTAGAACGTGGCTTTAGTGACAAAATTGTTCATGGCCACTTTCACTTCTACTTTGCCCAATGCATCTTCTGAATTCTGGTTGAATCTTGAGATTCTGACGTCGTTAACCTTTTGCAAATAGGGCACGAGAAATAAAGACTTGAAAGTCTTTAGAGGCATTATATTGACGGATGCCCCCGGGTCTACCAAAATCCGGTTCAGTTCATAGCCATTTATCTTCCCTTGCATGTATAGAGAACGATTGTGGCAAGGGGAAGACAACAACATGTCTTTGTCTGTGAATGTGACAGTTGCTACGAAAGCTTCATATGCTTGAGCCTGGAGCTCTGCCACCCGAGTCTCGTAAACTTCTAGCTCTTGGAGTATTTTCATGAGGGCTTCCCTTAGTTCTTTACTCTAGGAAATGGCTTCCTATATCGTGACGTTAGTTGGGAATTGCTTCATATGTTGGATGATCTTACGATCGGCCTGCGCATGAGCTTGATCCAGCGAAGGGATCATCTCCGAGAGAGGCTTAGGTTGATGGTCTGACTTCTTGCTTGGCTCCACTTTCCTTTGATCATCAAGTTCTTCTTGGAATAATGGAGCCAAGGAATCTTCCTCAGGAGGAGGCAGTTCAACATTGTCCTTGCTGGAGGGACATGCTTGAGCTGGATCAGTTGGCTTTTCTTGTGGGACTGGCTTTACTGGTTCATCTTCCTTATCTGACGGCTCGAAGAAGAAGGTAGCAGCCCCAACTTGAGTCTGAGTTAGATCAACAAGTTTTTTATGTGAGGCTGGCTTTACGGGTTCACCTTCCTCGTCTGATGGGTCGAAGAAGAAGGTATCAGCCTGAACTTGAATTTCAAGAATGAGATCTGGCTCTTCTCCTCGGAAGACAATCACTCTTTGAGGGTACGTCGGATTATAACTCTTCCCATTAGAGGATGACATGTGCCTCCCTTGCCCACGACCTCGTCCTCTACCGCGACCGCGGTTTCAGAGCTTTGCGTTACGGCGGCGGTACGTCGCCCTAGTGATCCTATCCCCGGTTGTAGGGGCAGTGACACTGTTTTTGCTTGGTGTTTATAAACTTTTTAGCGGAGGAATTGACACCATATTACACGAGAAGTTCTTCAGCATTTCTTCTAACTTCTCTATGGTGAGTTTTTTATCTTTATAGAAGATGGAAAGCTCTTCTAGAATGGGAAGATTCTCGCCCTCTTGTGCTCGTTGGTACATTTGACGGAGCCAGTTCTTGAGTCGGGTCTTTCACTCTAATTTTTCCCACGGGATATATTTATCTTGGGGAACAATTTTAGTGGGCGTAGAAGGAAAATATTCCTTGAGTTCATCAATCAACTTTTGCAGAGGAGTTGGCTCTTTGTGGGCTTCTATAGCGGCAGTCTATTCGGCTCATTGCTTCAATCTTCTCTTTAAATTCTTCTTTCTGTTCTTTTCATACTTTTTCGCTCACGCTAATTCGGTGGGAGAAGGAACATCCACTTTTGCAGGAGGCTGGGAGATGCCCCGAACATTGGAGCCATTGAACCTGCCTTTTCTTTCGGGGGTTTGGGGTGACCGTGCTTCTTCGGGGTCACATTGACCCAGCCGGCCTCTTTTTCATGCACCCAGAATGTGGCGTTAATTGCTTGACTGAATAGTTCGGGCGGCAATTCTTGAAATTCGGCCATATAAAGGCCAAAGTTTTGAGGTGTTGACGCCGCATGGGGCTTCATGCTTACTAGCTCGTCTTGGTGTGAGACTTAGCTCGGGGAGGTCAGGCTTGACTTTGTCCTTTTGACTTGAGTTCGAGATTGGCTTGGGGTTCTTTGGTTGAAAATTGCTCTTCTGACCTTGATCCGCATGTAGCTTGAGGCTTTATTCATGGATATGGCTTCTTTGGCTTTGCCTAGAGTGTAGCTTAAGATCCTCTGGCTAGGTCTGGTTCTTTTGCTTTTTCCGGGTGTTGACCTTGGAGTTTTCCGATAAGGCTTGCATTTCGGGCTTTGCTCTACACTCAACTTGAAATTTTCCTGATGAGACTCGCCTTTTTGACTTGGGCGAGAGCTCTCTCTTCCTAGTTGAGGGAAATCTTGACTTTATTTTTGGGCCACTTGGTCCTCCCTGCTCACATGTAAGGCAGGCGAGCCTTGGCCCAGGCTTCTGGAATTTGCTTTAGGGTGACGTTGTAGAGGATTGCACACCAAGATTTCTTTCCCGCCCAGAAGAATCTTGAGTAGCCTCTGGGTTTCCTTTTTTGGAAAGGGCAAGGACTTTAAGTCTTGCCACAGTCGCCACTTAGGGCACCACATTGTGGGTTGACCAGAGCTAGGACCAGCCTCCTATGTTTCTGGCTCGGTAGATGCGTGAGAAGTCGATGCATGCATGACGTTGACAGAGAATGTCAACATATCCATTTCCCGAGGCGTCAGGGATTCAATTTGAGGTGTTATCCCTTGTTGGTCACATGGGACCGGATCTTCTCTTTTCATCATGTGTAGGACGGCCCTGATTTAGAACTTGTTCGACAACTTGGCAGAGGTTTCTACTTGGCAGAGGTTTCTCCTTATTATGTTACCTCCATGGACATCGATCTCCCCTCTTTAGATGAGGATTTTGATGCAGTCTTGAACTTTGCATTTTCCCGTCGGATGGGATATCCTAGCGTGGTATTTGCAATAATGAAGATGTCTTTTCTCGACTTCCGTGTAAGTCACCGGTGAGTCGTGCACCATGATCTGACCTTCCTTAAGTATGAGGTCGAATATCTTTTTAGTATTCTCCTTCAGAAAGGAGCACTGATGTGAGGACCTCTATCCTGGATACCACACAGCGGGTTTGGTTCGGCTGGGGTCAGCCTCTTCTGTCTCCGGCTCAGGGAATCTGAAGGCTGCCTCCATATAGTTCCCATTGATTGAATGGTGGTTTACATTAGCCGACCGAGTCAGCCGATCCCAAGCATGGGGTTGGGGGGATCCACCAAAGAACTTTTCATGGTGATGAGTTGGTTTTGAATCATCTTCTCCACCTCATCCTTGAAAACATAATAGTTCTCAATGGTATGACCCAATTGCGATGGTATATGCAATAATTGGGGTCATCCGATTTGGTTACATCTTCTAGCCTTTTGGGATTCGGGAGAGATTAACTTATTTTTCATGCAAAGATTGAAGAGTCTTTTGGTATACTTCTTGAAAGAATAAGGAGTTTTGATATGCTCCGACAATCTTGATGATGCCTTCCCTTCGTACTTCCTGCTGGAGTTGCTTGGGGTCGCCACTTCGCCGGACCATTTGTGGGAGAGAAATCGACGGCATTTGCCTCCTTCCCTGTGGCACTGCGCTCCTTGAGAGCCTTACCCTTAGAGGGGGTGAATGTTGGGTTATCAGTGAAGAACATTTCTATCTTCGCGACGACCGAATTTAGTTGGTTGAAATCTTTGATATTTGCCCTCAAGAGCTTTTCACTGACCTCTGCTGACAAGCCCCTCCGGCATATTGTTATTGCATCTTCCTGGGAAGGACGGTTGTCGCATCTCATGCTAAACTTCCTCCAACGCTTGATAAAATCGAGTGCAGTCTCCCCTCTTTTTTGCTTGAGTGGGCAGAGCTCTGCGAGGGAGACCTCCCTCTCAGCCACTTGGAAGCGATCAATAAACTTCTTCTGAAGATCGGCCCAGTCGACCACAGAGTTGGGCTTCAACCTTGAGTACCATTGGAAGGCACTGCTCGTGAGAGAGGTCGCGAAATAGCGGAGAAGATATGACTTCTCGAGCGCCAAGTCACCCATGGCCGTTATGTAATAGGCTAGGTGTTCATGCGGGGACCCTTGTCCATTGAACTTCTGTAGCTTTGGTGCCTTTGGGTAGTCCGACGGAAGCTTCTTAAATTGATGATGGATTGGATATGGCACACTGTATAAGTCAACAATGGCGATACCCTCGCCGCGTTGGGCGAACTTGTCTTCAACTATTTTCTCTATCATACCACGTTTGGTGATGGCGTCTTTGGTCGCCGGAGTCCGGGAAGACTAGACATTGGGCGGAGTACGAAGTGGCTCGGTCCCTACTTCAATAGCTACATTGTAGGGTGCAACCGTCTGTCGGTTGATCATGGCGGGATTACCTGGCCATTGCTCTTGTCGGAGGTTTTGCTTGTGCACCAGTGTTGGGGGCCTTTGAGCATTTGTACTCATCTGCCGCTTCATCTCGAGCTTGAGATTGGTCATCTCTGTGTGCCAACGCTGCATGGTTTCGAACTTGGCATCCTCAGACATTACTTGAAATGCGACCCTTGTAGGCTGCTCGAACACCGGATTAACATATCCACCCATGGGTTGACCCCCCCTTCTCCATGGATGCTGATGACTTCATGAGGGTCATTTTTTTCTTGGGGCAAATTCTCATCTCGGTTCAGAATTTGCTCCTGGGGTTTGACCCTGATGTTGAACCTGGCTGGAAGTCCCTGCTTGGCCGCTAAACGGGGCTTGAAGGCTTCTTCGGGTAGCATTCCTGGTGTTGAGGTACATCGAATCCACCGTAGGATTTTTAGCAGGTTCATTTGGGTTGGGCTAGGATGTCAGCAGCCGATGGGTTGGCTGGGATGTCGGCAGCCTTCATCGGCTCCCGGCCAGAGACATAACATGTATAAACCTTTATGCTATCCATGCCTCAGACATTTGCACCACCCTTTTCTTTCTTGGTGGTTGGACTCTCGAGGGGGCTGGTGCCCCCAGCCTGTCGAAGATTGAGATGCGTGCTGTCGAGGCTTCAACACGTGTAGTTCGTTCTGTTTAGATTGGCTTTGAGACATGAGTAGAATTGGGCTTGTGATAAACCTCTTTTCTCTTTTGTCCTCGGGGGCAGAAGGGCTTAACGGTCTCGGGATGATGGAGAAGGGTCTTGCTGCCATTCTGGAGCTTGGTCGGGCTTAGCTATCCGGGCTCGCTTGAGGGCGCGGGCCTCTTGCTTGGTGACCCACATTTGCTTCATCTTCTAGGGGCGCTCCTTGACTATGTTGCCCCCGTTGTTGGTTTTGGACTTCTTTTTAAAGTCCAGCTTGTCCTCGCGCACCTTGTGGAGGAGCGCGAAACGATTGGAGGTTGGGACGGTCGGGACATGGTTGTCCCGCGGGAGTATTGGCTCTCTGTCGTCGAGTCGAATGCGTAGGCTTTCGACAAGGACCGTCTTGCCGGAGCGAGAGATTGCTGCTGCGGGCTTCTTGTTCTGGCGGTCACGGTGTCGCCCCCATTTAGCAGGGGCGGGGCTGTATGAGATTGTATTGACCGAGAAAACTCGGCCTTGTGGGAGGTAGGGCTCGACGCCCCTAGTTGAAACGATTTCGGTCAGAACGGTCGACTCTTCTTGTACGGCGGGAGCCCATTACTTGGGGGAAAGTCCCCAAAAGCAATTGGGGTTGCCAGATAACCACATCTGGCATGGGTGACGACCACAAGAGGACCGTATGTTACGGACACCATTTGAGAACTTGGGTTTCAACAAAGCACTTTACTTTGCAGTCGGTGTCGAAGCTGGGACCCTCCCTGCTTCCTCTTTAAAGGGCAAATAAGGGAAGTGAGAACCTTCACAAAGGTATTTAGAGATCTTTCGGTAGAAAGATGAAAGGCTGGAAAGGTGCCACTGGACGTGTCAGTCTGTTTCACACGTGTGAAAAATAAATAAATATGGAAAAATATGCAAATATATTTAGGCTAATTAGCATGCATATTATAATTTTCGTGTGCGTGATTTATCAGATGATGTAAGGTTCGTGTACGGGACCTTTCCCCACCGACCAGAGTTGGTGTTAATTTACATCAAAGTGAGTCCGAACACCTTTGATTGACTGCCTAAGATCTCTTTTGTCCTTATGGCACCGATTATGATGAAGCATTCTTCTTTCTTTGCTTTTTTTGTTTGCCCCGGGGAGACATCCCCTTATCTCTGGATATTACTGCAATTTTCTCTTCATGTGAGAGCTTATTTGCAATTTTTCCCTTAAGATGGGTTATTTGCAACTTTTCCCTTAAGATGAGTTTATTTGTAATTTTCCCCTTAGGAGGGGTTTATCTGCAATTTTCCTCTAAGGAGTTGCAATTGTTCCTTTAGGAGGGGTTTATTTGCAACTTTCCCCATCATTAGTGCATCCTTGGACATCTCTTGATTTTTTGAGTTTCTTTTTTATTTTTCTTTATTTTTTTGGGCCCTCGCGCAACTTTATAAGAGCTTTGGGGCAAAAATGTTATTTTGGATCCTTTGTGATGAAACAAGGGTATATCTCCAATTTAGAGAACAACACCGTACATTTGAACCATCTCTGTCATTTCTGAATTTTTTGGGATTTTTCTTGAATTTCATGGATATTTGCACAATTTCATGAAATTTAAGGGTAAAAATGTAATTCTCAAATTGTGTAGGGACTTTTTCATAATTTTCATCAATGTGGCAAACTTTGATACATTGATACACTTTAACATTTCTTGATTTTTTTAGTAAGTCACGTAACACAAGTTAAACTGTACAAGACTTTCTCTCATGCCCGGGAGGGGCATTGTAGTCAACATACCCTTATATGAGGACCTTTTTATAATTTGGCTCTTCTTCAAAATTTGAGAGGGAAGAGACAGCAAAAAGGAGGGTTGCGCAGCCTGCCCCTTCTCTTCTTCTTCTTGAGTCTCCTCTTCTTCTTCTTTTTTCTTCTCCTTGAGCTTGGAAGTCTTCTTGTCTTTTCTCTCTCTTTGGAACTCTTCGAAGCTCCTTTTATAGGCACTAGAAGGTGGGGTGGAGCCATTGGAGCTCCAGTTGAAAGCTATCTCTAGTGGAAGGTGAGGGGCCAAGGTATGACCTCCTCCCCCTTTGCATATTTCTTTTTCTTTTTTTCCTTCTTTTTTTCTGTCTTCCTCCTTTTTTTGTGCAGGAAAAAGAGGACCAGAGGGGGTCCCCCCTTCGGTCTGCAGTGTACCAGAGGGGGTCCCCCTCCGGTATATGATGACCGGAGGGGGTCTCTCTGGTCTGCAGTGTACCGGAGGCCCCCCCTCCTGTCTGCAAGTCTCCGGAAGGGGTTCCCCCTCCAGTTTAATACCACCGGGGGGTGTCCCTCTTCAGCTTCTGCGCCGTCCGAGAGGGGAGAGAGAGGGGAGGAGGGGGGGGGGCTTGCTCCCTTGGGCTATAAAAGGGACCTCCCATCCCTGTCAACCATTTTTCTATTGCTGGAATCCAGGTTGCAGCACGTTGAGAACCCTCCTTTGTCTACTTTTGGCCATTTTCTGCTGCACGGGACTATTGCCACGTGGGGAACAACACCCCGGCATGCCAAACTCCGTCTAACCGACCTTAATTTTTTTTTATAGTCGATTTATCGCGTGAGTGAGCAACTCCACTCTGCTCATCATTTATGTGATGAAGTTTTCCATGCATGGAAGCACGTGTAAATTTGTGAATAGTCCGGACCATTTAGCGGGACTCTTAAAGGCACCCATGTGATGACGGCGATTTCATGTCATTTTATAGCCATCACATAGTGCATTTGATCTTTTTACTTCTGAAAATTTCTGAAAATATCAGAAATTGATTGTGAACTTTTTGGGGTTCAACAATCCCTCAACGAATAGGTGTCCGTGTTATCCATATCGTGAAGGATGTCAATGGGCTGGGCTTAAGCTGGGTCAGGTGAAACCTTGGCCCAGTTCAATTATTTGGATACAGGCCCAAGGTGGTCCCAATTCTGGTTTGACGACCTGGCCGCATGAGTTTGGCCTAATCCAACGCAAAATTGAGCGAGTAATGTATAGCAGGGTTTGCAGCAAGTATTGCAAACTCAATCTTATTAATGCATATGGGAGCAACGTGAGGTGGAGAAAAAGAAAAAGGCATAGTTCTCACGCAATATCATTAGGATGAAAAGAGAGTCATAGTGCACCAAGAAAAGTCTATCTTTTGTTGTGTTTTTTTGTCACTGGAGGGGTGCTGTGATGCGGACAATTGGATTTAGGGATGCAGCCGTGATGGGCTGCTAGGTTTTTCTGTGATGCCAAGTTGTGAAGCCCACGACTGCATGGGCGTTGTAATGTTTGGGGAGTGGGATGCTGTGGTGTTATACTGCTATTTTGCCCTTGGGCGTATCAAAAAGTTGTGGGAAAGAGGTCACATGGTCTGGGTGAGGTGATTTGGGAAAGGTTCTCTTCTATTATCTACTATTAATCCTAGCGGGGTGGGGTAACCATTGGATGAATGAGAAGCCAGGACGCTGGGCTCCCTACTCCCCTGTTTTTTTCTCCCCTTCCCTCTTTACTTTATTGTTTTTTTTCTTTAAAATTCACTTTACACACGATCATTCCCACCTCACACACACACACACACACACACACACACACACACACACACACACACACACACAAACATCTCTATCTGGACACCGACGTCAACCTCTCCCCCCCCTCTCTCTCTCTCTCTCACACACACACACACACACACACACACACACACAGTGTGATCAGAGTCCACAAAGGTCATGCTTGGGGAGACTTACTCCTGTGAACATGATGGCTTCTTTTTGCACCTTCATTGCTATTGTTGTTTTTCACAGCTAGTATTTTTTATCAGTTGGACATGAAGAATGCCCTTCTCTATGATGACCTATATGAGGAGGTGTGTACATAGAATTTGCTTGATTTTTCCATTCCCCTGCAATTTCATTTATTGTCATCGCTGGGCTAAGTATGTGCCTAAACAATAACCGTGAACCTGGTTTCTGTATGCAGCTCTCTTGCATTTCATACTTAGCCCAAACCCTGAGACATTGCCTATGTTATTCATGTTGGGAACTATCGTGTCAACAAGATATGCAGCTCTCCTGCATATTCTATGCTACCTTTATGGTACTATTGGACAATCTTTTTTTTCTAGTTTGCCACTTCCTCATGTGAGCTACAAGCTTTCTCTGATGCTAATTGTTCAGATCCTACCACTCATTGTTCAGCTATGAGTTTCTGCACCTTAGGCAATTCTCCTATCTCTTACCCTGGTGCGAATTAGGCAATGGTTTCTTGTCCAGTACTCAAAAGAGATTGTATAGTGCTCTGTAGTTTTTTTTGGTTTAGTGTGTTGAGTGGGGTGGTGAGGTTTTCTTTTCGTTGTCTTATAATTTTGTTTGTTTTTGGGGATGCCAGGGAGGAACTGCTGCTCCTTCCTTGATTGTACTACCTTTGTTTATTCTTGAATAAAATTTATAGTAGAATCCACATTTCTTTTGAAAAAAAGAGATTGTATAGTGCTATGACATCTTTTTCATGATCTTGGTGTTACCTTTTCAGCTCCTACCCCTTTGTACTGTAACATAGTGTGTATCCTTCAGATTGCGAGCAATGTGGTTGTTGCGCCCACTATTTGTCTCGGATAAATCGAGACCTTTCCCTCGAGTTGGTCAGGGTTCAATATTCGACGTATCGCCACTCCGTGGAATATTTCCACACATCGGGACTCTGTGGCTTGCATATCTCTACAATTATAAACCCCTCGCAGCAAACAAGGTGGTCGGGGAACCGGATTAAACCACCACGGTTGTCAAGATCGCGTGGCTCCGGGCAAAACCCCGAAGGGGGTGGAGTTTTCCTCCCGTGGATGTTCAACATGAGCAAAGAAAATCCCGTAACAAGAAGAGGAAGATGCAAAGGGTGGTGAACACACCGCCGAGGAAGTCCCACGCACGTGTACCACACTGCTTGGACAATAACAAATCCCCTCTTCGCGGCCCACGGCGCAGGGAAGACGACAAACGAACAAAGAGAGCGCTCCCTCCTCTCTCCAGACGGCGTGCTGTGAGAATAAGGTTTAAAAAAGCCCCAAAACCAGGGGTTTATACAAAGGAATAGGCGCGGGAGACCCGACCGGGGTCCAGTAGACCCGTCCGGGGTTGCCCGACCCCGGGGGGGTCCGCGTGCGACCGGGCGGACCCGCCTAGGGTCTCTCGCGGCCCGAGGGACCCGCGCGGGGTTAAACAACCCAGGTCATGGGTCATTTGACCCCGGGGGGGTCTGATCGGGGTCGAATGACCCCGGGCAGGTCCCCCCGCGGGCCTGCCCGGGGTCGTTCGACCCTGGGTGGGGTCCCCGGGGTCATCCGACCCGGCCCCCCTTTCTCTCTCGTAGAGAAAGAAAAAAAAAGAAACAAAGAAGAAAAAAGACCCCCCCTGAGTTCATTTTTATCCCGTTCACCCCGTACGGGTTCAAACACCTCCGGGTAGTCTTCCAACTTCTATAAATAGACTCCCGAGGGTCCATAAGGGAGCATCGATAAGAGATCAAGCATCGAGCATCTACGAGAAATCAAGGACACCTGCGGATCTAGCAAGAAGATTGTTCGTTGTTTTGACCCTTGCGGGGTAGGTGACCCCCGGGTCTTGTATTTATGCCCCTAGGGACTATATTTGTAATTATGCCCTCTATGGGCAACGTTTGTAAGTTTCTACGCCCCCGAGACGGCTAAATTATGTAGTTCTACCCCTATAATGGGAGAATTACGAAAATGTCTTCCTTGGGACTGCGAGAAATATGGAGTCCTATTATTTGCAGTGTTACCCTGTATCTTCTGTAATTGGGGCTACGCCCCTATTTCCCGCGTTGGTGCAGATCTCTTTGATGTACAATCGACAACTCGCCGACAACCTTGTACCCCCTTGGGCCTTAAATATATTCGATGTACTCTGTAGATTGCCTTTGCACACTGGTCAAGAAAAAAATTATAAGAAAATTCCCGACTTTCGGGAAATTGTATTCATATCCCTCCCTTTGCAAATCGACGCACGTGTGCCTTCTATGAAGCCCCTCGTTGCTCCTTCCGCTTAGGGACATTGTCAGTTCAGTCCTATACTTGAGTGCCACCTCAGATCTAGGTCCACAGAGGGTCTGGTAAAATTATCAAAATACCCCTATGACCTAGAAATGGACTAGTAGCCTCCAAAACTCTCCAGAAATGGCCTCAGCGTCTCGGGGAGTCAGGGATTCTATCCTATCTTCTTTCCAACTCAGAAATTTTAGAAATGTTCCTGGTCTGGTAAAATTACTAAAATACCCTGGAAACATAAAATTACCAAAATACCCCTGGGGTCCAAGAAACCTCTCGACACTTCAAAAATGCCTACGACTTCCACAGAATTGCATCCATACCCCAAAATTTTAGGGCTTTTGCCTAAACTTAAGAGGCCTTTGATAAAACCCTAGTTCTATCAGTGTGCCGGTGGTAAATGAGTGATAACTGCGAGCTGCCCAAGTGAATAGGCCCTTAACATTAGAACCTATGGAAAGGATTTTAAGACTTCTTTGACAGATAAACAAAGGTGTTCGGACGTTAGGCCGATGTAAATCAACACTGACTGCGGTCAGTGGGGAAAGGTCCAGGATTCGAACCCGAATCGTCTGATACGATGTGCACTCACAGAATAAACTCTTATACAAAATATATCTTTTCAAAAAGAACTCCATCCGTATTAAATATATTTCGTGGCCAACAGACTGGCACTCTCGGTGGGACCTTTCTTGCCTTTCTTCTTTCTGTCAAAGAAATCTCCAAACCTTCTTTAAAGTTATGATCGCCCCTCTTCCTCTTATAGGACGGGAAGAGGAGGGCTTTTCTTTGCTCACTTGAGCGCTCTGTGTGCATTTGCATGCTACTCCATTCGTGCTACGAACCACGACCACCGACAGGAGCAAGAGGACGATGGGAGTCGTCACACACGGCCCCCAGGTCATCGCCAACCACGCCAAGTTCGGATACTTAGGCGACTCCGCTTGTCTTCGACGACTTCCTAGCAGTTGTCGGTTTGCCCTTCTTTTTGGGTGTTGTACTTGTGGCTGAAGCCAATTCAGCCACGCCTGCGGCAGCAACTACCGGGAGTGTCAGGCCCTCAACTTCAATAACTGGCCAGGTCCGCTCGGTCAACAAAGCAACCGTCGGGGTTGTTAGGCCCTCGGCTCCAACAACTGGCTGGGTCCGCTTGGTCAACAAAACAATCGTTGGGGGTGTCAGGCCCTCAACTCCAACAACTGGCCGAGTCTGCTGGGTCAACAAAGCAACCGTCGGGGGTGTCAGGCCCTTGGTTCTAACAATTGGCCGAGTCCGCTCGATCAACAAACCAACTATTGGGGATGTCAGGCTCTCTGCTTCGGCAACTGACCGAGTCCGCTCGGTCAGCAGACTGACTGCCGGGGGTGTTAAGCCCTCCGCTCCAACAGCTAGCTGGGTTCGCCCGACCAATTCTCCACCGACTAAGGGTGTCAGGCCCTTCGTCCCAGCAACCGGTCGAGTTCGCTCGGCTGCCAAGACAACGGCCGAAGGTGTTAGGCCTTCCGCCCAAGTAAATGACCGAGTTTTCTCGGTCAATCAAGTTACTATTGGTGCCGCTCCTGCTTAACGGGGGCAATGCCGCCGCCGCGACGGCACCAACTTTACTGCGGCCACCCTCAGAGGAGCTGCTTCTGCGCAACGGGGGCAGCGTTGCTGCCACAATGACGCCACGCCTACGGCAGGCGTCACCAGCGCCGCTCTTGCTCAACGGGGGCACCATTATAGCCGCAGGGGTACAAAACCTGTAGCGGCGACATCTCGTTCCGGCAAGATGATAATTGTCTGAGATCTTCGCATTCGACTCGATGGAGGCAAGCCGATTATGCCTCGGGATCGGCACGTCCTAACTATCTCCACCTCCAATCACTTCGAGCTTCTTCGGCGAGCCTGGGAAGACGGAGCGAAATTTAAGAAGCCCTCTGTACCGGTGGCAAACCAGAGTCCGATGCAACGACCCAAACCAATAGCTCCCCGATCAAAGTCAGGGGGCAACCCAATTGAGGAGCGCCAGCTCCACCTGAAGAAAATATGGGTCACCAAGGAGGAGGCCCGAATCATTAAGCGAGCGAGGGCGGAAGGGCCCTTCCGCATGTCGGATCTGCAATAGATGCGAAGTCCGGCAAGCATTGAGACATCGACATCCCCGAGGTCCGCAACTCAGCCCCCGCGTGGGCAGAAACGCCGAGGAGTCGGCAAGAAGGTACGATCGACCTCTCCATGTGCCAGTTCAATGCACATGGACGAGGATTGCTCGGCACAGGCTTCTACGTCCTGAGTATCTGTTTTTGACAGACTAGGGATGGCACTCAAGCTCAGTATACAACCGCCCAGGAAGAAGCGGGTGGTTTAGGTGACCAACGACACTATCAAGGTGTTCACTTGCTACACAACCTCCGCCGATAAGCAATCGGAGGATATCTCGGGAGAATTAAACCAGCCTCTCCAGACTTTGAGGAGGTCAAGGCCCGTCTCCCGAGTTCTTGCACAGATGCAGTAGACGCCGGCTGTCGGAACATCTCAGCCTGAGCCGGCGGGGCAAGAAGAATCCCAAGAAGACATCCATAGTGTCGACGGGGATAGCAACCTAGGACACGAGGAAGATCTTGGAAGAGAGATTCATACCCTTGCTTTGGAAGAGCTCCGACGTGAAAATCAAGAACTTAAGAACCTCTTGCAAGCATTATTGCGTGAAAAAGAGGTTCATGTTCAGCCCCAAGCGGCGCCCACTGGGATGGAACAACAGCCTCCTCCCGTCCCAGTCACGGCCAACGCCTCTGTCACAGTTGCAAAGCTACCAATGGCAGTGGAATTTGAAGTGCCGCAACATGAAGCCAATGCCCGGTCCTCTGCCATTCCTGCCGCAGAAAGCCTCGTGGCGCAAAGACAGATGATCGAGCGAATTGTAGAGACAAAATTTGCTCAACATGGTGAGGGTGTGGCTACCGTTGACTTGTACAACGTGCCCTATCCCTTTCACCATCAGTTTAAGAAACTTTCGCCTGATTGCCCGAAGGCCCCAAAACTCCAGAAGTTCAATGGACAGGGCTCGCCCCATGAACACCTGGCCTACTACATGACGGCTATGGGTGAACTGGCGTTGGAAGAATCATATCTGCTGCGGTACTTCGCCACGTCCCTGACAGGCACCGCCTTCCAGTGGTATTCCAGGCTAAAGCCCAACTCAGTGGCTGATTGGGCTGATTTGCAAAAGAAGTTTGTCGACCGCTTCTAGGCAGCCGAATGCAAAGTTTTTCTTGCGGAACTTTGTTCTCTTAAACAAAGGAAGGGTGAAACCGCGTTGGATTTTATCAAGCGGTGGAGAGACGTCATCATGCGCTGTGATAACCCTCCAACGCCTGAAGATGCGATCACTATATGCCGCAGAGGTTTATCGACCGAAGTTAGCGAGAAGTTTCTGCACTCAAATATCAGAAGCTTTGACCAGGTGAATATGGTGGTGGCGGAAATTGAAATGTTCTTCGCTGATCACCCGTCACATACTCCTGCCAAGGGCAAAACCTCCAAAGATCACCTAGTCACCGGCAAGGAGGTAAACTCTGTGGACTTCTCCCCAACGAATGGAGACAAGGGGGAAGGAAAATCAAAGGGTAATGGCAAAAAACCCGATGTCAAGGTGAATGCGTCTCTGTTAGCGGAGCGTATGAAGGCGCCTTACTCCTTCCAAAAAGAGCATACAAAGATGCTTTTTGATTTGTGTATGAAAGAAAAGCTCATCACCTTACCTGATCCACGGAAGCCCTCGGAGGTGGATAAAACGGATGAACCTACTTATTGTGTGTATCACCGAAGGTTGGGTCACACCCTTGGGGACTGTTATGTCTTCAAGAACATAGCGGAAGAGCTCATTCAAAAAGCTTGATAAATATGTTGGGGCATGCAGTCGACCTGCCACAGCCCCATGTCTGGAGTCGATCGAACCGGTGAGCCAATGTGGTTTATATGGTGGCGACTGCTTCGAGCTCCAATGCCTCCGAGACTGGGCCATCAAATCAACAATCCAATGCCGGCCGCGAAGCCGCTCCTTCCTCCTCCCTGAATGCCTGGTGCTGCGGAGGACTATTCGGAAGATCCGACAGCTGTAGTTGGAACAAAGGCGTCTGCTACAATTCTTGAGAAGCATCGATGAGCAGTTGACCACCTTCCCCTTTGGGCCATTTGCCAGGGGACTAGCTCCAACACATACGGGAGGCAGGTGTATCACCCGCTGCTCGGACTCCGCTTAGGGGTTGGCTCTTTGAGGAATCCTCTGATTCATCTGAAGACGAGGAACCAGGAAAGTTATATTCCATTCCCCGCGAGAAGACTTTGCAAATTTTCCTCCCGTGCCGTCGAGAAGGGCTGTTAAACCTCCCGGCGTCACCCAGTCAGCAGGCACCGGGCGCTGCATTACACCAGGGCTATTGCCCATACCACGAGGTGATAGGCCATATTATCCATGATTGCCAGGCCTTCGAGGACCTCGCCGAAGACTTGATTAGGCGAGGAGTGATCAATATGGGTGACTTTTTGGTCGACCCGCTGCAGTCGCATAGACGGGAGAGTTTGAATTTCTCCATCAATGTCATACACGCCTAGGCTGCTTTCTAACTCCCAGAGCCGAGAGAGGGAGGAGTCAGTTCTCAATCGCCCAAGTCCACATTGTGGTATCTAGGGCTGCGACCCTCTCATCCAAGGTTGGCAGTCTCGGTTTCGGACTCGGTTTCGGCCGAGTCCGAAACCGATACGAATCGGTATCAGTTTCGGTTTCGGCTGAAACCGGCCGAAACCCAGTCAAAAGCTTTAAAAAAAATAAGAAGGGACCTAAAAATTCATAAACAAATAGATATAAATAGATATAAAGTTAATAATCACATAAAAAGGCTTTTTAATTCATTAGACATGCATTTGATTGTAAAGAAATTAGATTAAGTGCAATAAACATGAAGTAGATATTGAAATTCAAACATTGAACATGTTAAACTAATATTCTTGAGTACATACTAAGCATGAAGTAGGTTGAAGCATAACAATAAACCTAATTAGGCACAGTAAATGTTTCGGAAATTAAATGATCTTTACCTAAATGAAGAGGCACTAATATGGGTAATAACTAGAGCCTTCTCCCTCATCGTCTGGCTTTTCATGTTCATACCCATAAGAAGGATGCATGTATGGTCTATATTCACTATAACCAAACAATGAGGTAGTCAAGTCCTGCATCCCTCTTTGGATCCCTCTTGGAGTGTTTGGTTGGCTTGAGCCGAATCCAGTATCAGCATAAGAATCTTGAGGAAGAGAAGAGGAACTGGCCGGATGGAACTGGAATGATGGTTCATAACTCCACGACCCATAAATCGTTGTCTCCTGTTGGCCACCTCCATAACCTGATGGATGCCCATATTGAGTATGTGAATCATATCCTTGCTCACCCTGACTGTATCTTCTGCCTGTGTCTGCGTGGAACGAGGAAGGACCACCAGCATTCCCACCGCCAGTAGTAGCACCTGCAGCACCTGTAGCACCTGCAGTCTCTAGTCGCCTTTTGGCCTTTGGGGATGCTTTTTCCTGTGCCGGTGTGCTTTCTTCTTGCACCCTTGACATGAATCCTGTTCCCCTTGGCGTGTGCCTCAAATAAATCTGCTTCAACTGCTCAATTGCCGAGTCCTCTCGAGCAGCAGCATTTGTTCTCTCAGTTTGCCCATGCACTGATGTACTTCTTCCTAAGGATGTAGATGCCTTGCCCATTCTAGGAGTGACTGGCCTGCTATCTGAGTCTGAGTGTCTAGCTGGCTGAAAATCATGCTGTTGCTCAGTGTCCTCAACAACCCTAGACTGGTGCGCATGAGTATCTCTGGCCCTCTTTGATTTTCTTCTGAATTCGGGATCTCTTGGCTCATCTTCATCTAGTATGCCCTCTGCCCATCTTCTATCATCATCATCAAAAACAAGCTCATCAATTTGCTCTCGTGTCTCCACCCAAGACTGCAACGGATTCTCACCATCAAATAGGGCATCTACATCAATTTCTGCACTCCCATCCTCAGCGACGCGTTTGTCCCTCAGCATTTGTCTTATGTTCATGTTCTTTATTCTCAGTCTCATATTATAGTGACAGTAAACCAATTTTTCTAACCGTTCAGCCTTTAGCCGATTGCGAACTTTCGAGTGTATAAGGCTGAACGTGCTCCAATTTCTTTCACATTGACTTGTCGATGTTGTTTGACTGAGCACCCTAATTGCAATGAAAGCCAATGCATTGCTGCCCACATCTCGGTTGTTCACTATTATCCACCAGTCAGCTGTTCCACCAACCATAAACAAATGCATATAAGTTGTAGAAATATATATTCAGGTTAAGAAATCCAAAAAATAAAATATACCTGGGCTCACTCTTCCCACAACGTATTGCAATTGGGAGTCAACATATGTCCCAATCCTCATTCTATAATTGTTCATCTACAAACATAAAGTAATACATTAACATAACTACTTAAATAAATTCTATACATGTTATTGATAAAATCAAATAAAGGCCAACCTCTACTTCGGCTTGAAGTCTCTTTTCTGGATTTCTCGATAGACGACCAATGACTTTTAAAGTCCCTTGGAGCACCTCACCATCAACATGTGCATCGACATCGTACATAAATCGAGGGTTAAGAAAATAACCTGCATTTGTGTATAATTAACTAAATGTTATATATAAAATAACATAAAGGCATTACCCCACTTTCAGTACAATTAATCACTCACCAGCTGCATGAAAGTCGTGGTGTAATGTGTTGTCTCATCTCTGGTCAATAATTTTCCACCATTTTGCATAATGTCTGGGAAGGGAATGCTGCAACTCTAATTTGGCACGGTCCATGGCCTCGTACAGATAGCCCATATCATTCTTCTCATCGCCATCCACCATTCTTAGGACCTTCACGAGGGGTGTGGCTACTTTCAAGTACCGTGACACCCTATCCCAGATTTTGTTGTCGTCCACGACGTGGCAGACATCCAAATAATCCATCTGAGCATCAACATTGCCCTTGTCGATGTATTCCCGCAGGGCATTGTGGTACATGAAAGCTTTCAGCTCATTCTTGTACCTGTGCAAATAAATGAAATTGAAGCTGCATCAACTGTTACATATCAGTAAGGATAAAGTTAATAGAATTGAGATCAATCTTATACCTGTGCAAAGACTCCAAAGAAATAAATTGGAAGCAAATCTAGTTGGGCCTGCACGGATGATATCTCACCCTCCACTGGCATGCGCCCTGAACATATTCAATATCCTAGGATGGCCATAGATATACTGTGTGACTTTTTGTGCATTGTCAATTGTCTTCTTCACATGCTTTTTCTTCCCTATGTCTTCAAGCATCAGATCCAGACAATGTGCTGCACATGGTAGCCAATATAAATGACCGCGCTTCTGCATCAATTTCTTCCCTACAGCCTTGTAACTGGCTTCATTATCAGTCACCACTTGCACAACATTCTCCTCTCCAATTTGTTCTACCATGCCATCCATCAAATGAAACAAATAATTTACATTTTTTTCATAAGCTGATGCATCAACTGATTTCACAAATACTGTACCTTCGATGCAATAAACCAAAAAGTTTATCATGGACTTCTTCGTGGTACCAGTCCAACCATCACACATGATGGTGCATCCTCTCTCCACCCATATATGTTTGAAGCTTTCAACCCAATCATGGAGCTCCTCAATCTCTCCCTCAAGACCACGCCCGTATATTTCTCGACGTGAGGGGGCCTTCAAGCCAGGGCCAGCATCTGCTATGGCATCTATCATGATTGGGTTGAAAGCTCAATCTCTCTCTCAAGGCCACGCCCGTATATTTCTCGACGTGAGGGGGCCTTCAAGCTAGGGCCAGCATCTGCTATGGCATCTATCATAGGTTGGAAATATTCACTTGAAGCTGCATGTGCATGGACACATGCATGAAAAAACCATTTGCAGATAGATTTAAATGCATGCCCTGCAACTTCTGCTGATTTTTTGACCCCTCTCAATGCTTGCTTGATTTTAGGTTGTGTAGCTTGGGGCCTTCTGTGCAGATAGCTGTCCATGGGCCCTGCTCTCTACGCGGCAGCACCACTGTCAGGACGTCGTGCAGTTGTACTCTCGTAGGTCCCTGAACCCATTGGTCCTTTCCCTTTCCTTCGAGCGGCTTCTTCACGCTCCCTTATTTCTGTCAGCTCTGGATCAGAATTCTCAGTGCCTTCCTCATCATCATCCCTCCTAACCCTTCTGCCAGAAATCTCCTCAGCAATTTCAGCCTCATCCTCAGCCCTTTGTTGCACCCTCTCTTTTTTTCCACTGGCACATCTCTTCTCGCACCTCTCGGGGACAGTGGTCACATTATCTCACCTCTCCTTTTACCCCTGCCAAATGTTTCTTTCCTCTGGTAATTCCGCCATACATCTCCCTACCACAGTAATTGCATTTCACCTTTCTTCCCTTAGCATCAACTAAGGACATGTGGGCCCACCCCGGATCCTCCTGCCCTTGCTGCTCCTGTGTTTGCTGACGCCTAGACATGATGCTGTATTAAGACAGTCAAAGACAATCTTTTGTAAGTACGATGAAAAAAAAGCAATTCTACATGATGGACCTCCAAATTATTGAATGAAGCTTAATTGAGCTTCAATTGTGGGTAATAAAATCGAATTAGACGAAAGCCCCAATTTCTATGAAGTAATTAGGGCTTAATTACCAATTAACCCTTAATCACCTTTCATAAAAAAAAATCCCAGCATGATCCCACCCCAATTTCGTCAATGAAGCTTAATTGAGCTTCAATTGTGGCTAAGAAAGCCGAATTAGACGAAAGCCCCAATTTTTATGAAGTAATTAGGGCTTAATTACCAACTAACCCTTAATCACCCTTCATAAAAAAAAATCCCAGCATGATCCCACCCTAATTTCGTCAATGAAGCTTAATTGAGCTTCAATTGTGGCTAAGAAAGTCGAATTAGACGAAAGTCCCAATTTTTATGAGGTAATTAGGACTTAATTACCAAATAACCTTTAATCAACCTTCATAAAAATGACATCCCAGCATGATCCCACCCCAAATTCGTCAGTGAAACTTAATTAACCTTCAATTGTAGCTAGGAATCTTGAATTAGACAAAAGTCCCAATTTTTATGAACTAATTAAGCCTTTATTATTAATTAAGTCCTAATTACCCTTCATAAAAATATAATCCCAGCATGATCCCACCCCAAATTCGTCAATGAAACTTATCAAACCTTCAATTGTTGGTAAGAAACCCGAATTAGACGAAAACCCCAATTTTTTTTCATGAATTAGGGGTTAATTAATAATGAATATAATTTTAAGTATCTAATTAAGGTTTATTTTGTAATCTGAACTAATTAGGGTTGCACAAATTAAGGTAAAAAAAAATACTTACAACCCAATGATGTGCACAGCAAGCCAGCAGGGAGTGGGCGGTCTGGCGGTCCGGCGGTGGCAGTAAGGCGATGCCGCGGTGGGAGTAACAGTAGCACCTGCTGCAGCAACAACAAGAGCGGCAGCCGGCAGTAGGCCAGCAGCAGCAGCCTGGCAGGCTGCAGGCAGCACCGGCAGCAGGCAACAGCACTAGCAGCAGTAGGCAGCACAGCAGCACCAGCAGGCAGCAGCACCAGCACGGCAGCAGCAGCAACTGCAGCAGCGGCACAACAGCGGCAGTAGGCCAGCAGCAGCAGCAGGCAGCAGGGAGGGAGGGTTTCAGCTTGGCTGTTGGCTGGGTACTGTGTTTCGGGGGGGGGGGGGGAGACAGCAAGTGATAAAGGGAGTTCACGTGTTTCGACCGAAACCGACCGGTTTCGGGCGAAACCAGTATCGGTTTCGCCCGAAACCGATACACCCATTATGTTTCGGGTTGCTACAGTGATAGGGGGCTTTTTCGTATCGGTTATGGCCGAAACCGATACGTTTCGGCCGAAACTGCCAACAATGCTCTCATCAGTGTTCTTCCCCAAGGAGGATACGACGAAAGTTTTCAACAAGCTCTTGGAAGAAGGTCGAGTAATGGCGCATGATCCGCCATCCTACTACAATGAGACGGCCAAGAGCTATCCCCGCTATTGCAAATATTATGCCACGGTGTCCCACCCCACTGGGGAATGCTTGGAAGTCCAGGATTGCATTGAAGTCCTCGTCCAAAAAGGAGAGACTAAGCTTACCTCTTAACAGGTCCAGCTGGGCAAGCCTATAGGCAACAACTCTTAATCAAACCCTAAAGGCAAGACTACGTGCAAGGGGCCTAAAGCCCAGAGCCCAAAAAGCCAAGCCGTGGGAGGAGGTTCCAAACCCCTTTCCAAATCGACTCAACCTGGCATCGTTATAGGGGGGAACCCTCAGCTAGACAATAAAGACAAAGTCAAGGCGAGGGAGCCTGAAGCCAAACCTCGTGTTGAGCCGACAAAGTCACCAATGGTAGAAAGACCTCAACGGCTCGAACATGCGAAATTGCCGATTAAAGCAAAACCAGTGGAGTTGCCTCAAGAGCCCCACTTTGGCTTAGCAGAGTTCTAGGAGCTGCCACCCAAGATAATTGCTTAGGCGATCAATGCCACTTTCCAGGTGCAACCGGAGGAGGTCAACTAGACTCAGGTTACTCCCAGAAAGAACCGTGGAACCAAGGCTCCTAAGGAGCCTGCCCAGAGCAGAAAGCAAAATCCCAGGGGCAAACTAATCCCACCTCCGAAACAAAGTCCACTTTCTTCTCACGAGGCGGCACGCCAAAAGAAGCAAGAGAAAAATCGTAAGAAGAATTTGAAGAAGCTGAAAAAGTAAGCTGAGCAAGCGACAGCTATGGAAGCCCCCAAGGAGCCAACTCCTTTGCAATGACTACAAAAGTTCATAGATGAGTTGGAGGAGTATACTCCCCCTCACCCCACCAGGGTCGTCACTCTGGATAAATATATTCCCTGAGACAAGTTTGAGCGTAAGGCTCGGCTTCTTCAGTGGCTCCGGGAGATGGTTCCCAATCCCTGAAGAGGTTTCCTTGTTTTACAAGGACGAGGAGCTCACTGTTAAGATGCTCGAAGAAATGCTGCAAGAGCTCTTCTGCAATATGGTGGCGATCCCGTCGCCTGACAAAATAAACTCTCCTTCCGGACAAGGCACCATGGCCGATAGTGTTGGGGGCAAGGTTCCCATGGCGACATATCAGCGTCGTCCGGTGAAAAATAGCTGAGGTCGTGGCCGAGGACGAGGGCGCGGGCGAGAAGATCCTCTAACTCTCGACCGAGTCATATTATTCAGAGGGGAGGAGTCAAGCCATATCCCAGAAACTCAAGTAAGGGGTATCCCCTTCATCCTTGAATCCTCAGAGGGCTCGGGCCCTATCCTGGAACCTAGAAGATCGGGTGGTATCCCTATCATACTCGCCTCCTCTGATGAAGAAGAATAGCCAACCAAGGCGTCAGGGCAAGCTGGTCCCTCTAGCAGGGTTGAGCCCGTGAGCCAGGCAAGTTCTTCTAATGAGGGCGAACTGGATGAACCATTGCCACCTCCGGAGGAATCTCTGGTACCATTATTCCAGGAAAATGTGGATGGCCGGAGGGAGGAACGTTCTTTTAAGCGGGAGAAGCCTCACGGGGCCCCGAAGACTCTGACAGAAATCATCCCGCCATTTGACAAGACCCGCGCTCGGGCAGACCGCAAAATCATTCATCATATGAGGCGGTTTCCAATAAATGTCACCATCTGGGAAACCATCGCTTGGAGCAAAGATTTGAGGGAGGCTCTTATCAATATACTCCAAGACTCGGAGGCATATGAAGCCCATGTTGCAGAGTTGCAGGCCCAAGCATATGAGGCATTTGCAGCCATCATCACCTTTACGAACAAAGACATGTTGCTGTCCTCTCCGTGTCATAATCGTCTTTTGTATATGCGAGGGACGATCAATGGACACGATGTCAATCGCATTCTGGTCGACGCTGGAGCGGCCATTAACATTATGCCTTTGAAGACTTTCAAGTCTTTGTAGTTGACGCCTTACTTGCAAAAGGTGAGCGCGGTCAAGATTTCGGGATTCAACTAGGATTTCGAGGAAGCGCATGGTCGGGTTGAGGTCAAGCTAGCCTTGGACGACCCAAGCGACGTTTTATATCATCAACGTTGACACATCTTATAAGGTGCTGCTTGGGAGGCCTTGGCTCCATGAAAATTGGGTTGTTCCTTCATCTCTCCACCAATGCCTCAAATATGTCAAGGGAGGGGAGCAGCATATTGTCTTTGCAGATCAGGCTCCATTCCGCCCCAATGAGTGTCACCTGGCGGATGCTTCTTTGTATTTTGGGGAGCCCACTCTAGCAATCCCCGAGTCTGTAAAAGACAAATGAAAGCGAAAGGTGGACCATGAAGCCGAGGAAGGACAACTATTCACTGTCAACTAAGACTTGGCGAGATTACACAGGCTAAGCCTTAAAGCCGCCTCCAAGCCGCCTCAGCCAGAGAGGCGAGGCATTGACTTTGAAGCCAACCTCATTAGCCGGGTCATCGACCAGAGTATCTCCTTACCGCCAAACTATGTTCAGCTCTCGTTTCAACGGGAAGAGCACGAGGTAGAGTAGCTGAAGACTTTCACAGTCTCCTACCAGCGGAAAAGGAGTAAAAAGGGCAAGGAAGACAAGCCGCTTATTTTTTATAAAGGAGATTTAATCCCACCGGGCCCTCCTGAGGATGATTTCGGCTGGGATACTCTTGTCGACACTGCACCAGAGTTAGTCCAAGAAATGGACGATCTGCCAGAGCACATCAGGGAAATGTGTAAAAAGCAGCATATCCCGCAGGCTCAAGACTCCACACGGATCGCATATTTCCACCAGCTGTGGAACCCTCCGCAAGTCCGTGGGCAGCCCCCCTTCTCCCGTAAAGATACGAGGGGACTCGGCTATGATCAGGAGATGGACTTTGAGGTTCATTACACATTCAATGCTATAGGACCGCTATTTCCTCCTCACGGGTAAGCAGAAGCTGAGCCCAAGATTGACGACTCTGTAAGAGAGTCCAGTGAGATGCCTATATCACCCTCATCGGAAGTCAACAACGACCGCCTCCCGGACAAAGGAGAGTTGAATCAGCCTGCTAATCATCAGCTAGACGAAGCAGGTCCTTCGACTTCAAGCTATGAGCGAGAAAGCTTCGAAGAATTTGTAGTTTATCAGGCAAACATTGGTGACGAGGGAGACTTCGTCGACCTCCAACTAGCTCCACCGGAGCTCGAAGACGGTGGCGCTAAGCAACTGTGGGCGAGTTGATTGAGATCAATCTCGGAAGCAAAGAAGACTGTCGGCCAACCTTCGTAAGTGCTCTCCTCAGTGAGAAAGAAAGACAGGCGTATCGGCAGCTCCTAGAAGAGTTCAAAGATTGTTTCGCCTGGACTTATAAAGAAATACCTGGGCTTGACCCTTCTGTGGCTGAACACGAGCTGGCAATATTTCCAACAGTCAAGCCAGTCAAGCAAGCTCAAAGGCGTATGTGCAACGAGCTGGAGTTGAAAGTTAATACTGAGGTTGACAAGATGCTTGACGTGGACTTCATAGAGCCTTGCATGTACCTTGTGTGGTTTGCCAATATAGTCCCTATCAAGAAGAAGAATGCCCAAGCCCGAGTTTGCATCGACTTCAGGGATTTGTACAAGGCATGTCCGAAGGACGACTTCCCTGTCCCAATCACTGAGACAATGGTTGACATGATCACTGGTCACGAAGCCTTGTCCTTCATGGATGGGTCGTCGGGCTATAATCAAATTTGCATGGCTCTCAAAGACAAAGACCATACAACTTTCCGATCCCCCAAGGAGATTTTCAACTATAAAAGGATGCCGTTTGGCCTGAAGAATGCCGGTGCAACTTATCAAAGTGCGATGATCAAAATTTTCGACGAGATGCTAGATGACCTCGTTGAATGCTACGTCGATGGCCTGGTCGTCAAGTCAAAAAGGCGAGAGGATCATTTGACTGACTTGCGTCGAGTCTTCGAAAGGTTTTGGCAGTATCAGATCAAGATGAATCCAATGAAATGTGCTTTTGGCGTCTCCAGTGGCAAGTTCCTTGGCTTCATCGTCAGGTATCGAGGGATAGAAATCGACCCTGACAAAATCAAGGCTATAAGAGGACTGTCTCCGCCTAAGAATTTTATAGAGCTCAGATCTCTACAAGGAAGACTCGTCTATATCAGGCAGTTCATTTCTAACCTCTCGGGAAGATGCCTGCCTTTCAGTAAATTGATGAAGAAAGGAGCACCCTTCATATGACATGAAGACTATCAGAGGGCCTTCGAGTAAATTAAGGAGTATCTACTGACTCCTCTAGTCCTAGGAGCACCCGTCAGAGGGAAGTCCCTTATCCTTTATATTGCTGCCATGGATGTCTCTTTGGGGGCACTTTTAGCCCAGATCAATGAAGAGGGCAAGGAGCAACCACTATACTACCTCGGTCGGAAGCTGATCGGGCCTGAGCATCGGTACGCGCCTATGGAAAAGTTGTGCTTAGTTTTGGTATTTGCTGTCAAGAAGCTAAGGCACTATCTTCTAGCTCACCGGGTAGAGCTAATCTCAAAATATGATCCACTCAAATTCCTGCTCAGCCAGCCCATTCTCTCCGGAAGACTCGGCAAGTGGGCGCTTATCCTTATGGAGTTTGACATCACCTATCTCACGCAAGGCGATCAAGGGACAAGGAATGGCCGAGTTCTTAGCTGCACATCCAATGCCAGAAGATTCACCACTTAACTTCGAGTAGCCCGATGAAGAGGTGTTGGTGCCTTTACAAGGGGCTGGGGGGCATCCTGAAAACGTTCTACCACAAATAGAGTCAGACGTCCTCACCCTCGACCTCGCACATTGGGAGTTGTATTTCGATGGCGCTTCTCGAACAATTAAGAGGACTGGCGGCCTCACAGATTTTGTATCTGGCGCGGGGATCGTTTTTGTATCTCTGCAAGGCGGCATCCTCCATAATTCTTGTGCTCTCATGAAGTCGCTGACTAATAATGAGGTAGAGTATGAAGCATTAATTATCGGACTTCAGCTGGCACTGGAGATGGACATCAAGTGCATTAAGTATATGGGGACTCTCAGCTCGTCATTCGACAGGTACTGGGTGACTATGATGTCCGGAAGAAGGAGCTCATTCCCTACCATGCAGCTGTCATGAGGCTGAAGGAAAAAATTTACCTATTTGAAATAGGCCATGTCCCAAGGGTCAATAAATCCCAAGCAGATGCTTTGGCAAAGCTGGCAACAGCCTTAAAACTCCCATCTGAAGGAGAGTTGAATATCATTGTCAGACACCGAAGGCTCATGCCAAGTGTGCTCGGCGAAGAATCTGACCTCACTGTCTACGAGATCAATAACATTCAAGAGGAGAATGCTCCTGAGGAAGAAGATTAGCGTAAGCTGATTATAAAGATAAAGAACGTCTGGCTTCCCCCCGATTGGGCTCAGAGGGTGCAACTGCTACGCATGGCAACATCTTACCAGCTAATTGACGGCTTACTTTTCAGGCTCGTCCATGAAAAAGACCGATCGGTCCTCCTACGATGCCTTTCATCTAAGGAAGCAAAAACCATGATGCACGAGGTCCATTCCGGATTGTGCAGGGCTCACCAAGCAGGAGCCAAAATAAAAAATAGCATTAAGCTCAAGGGGTTTTATTGGCCCACCATGTACGAAGATTGTAACCAATACGCTCGTATCTGTCACCAATGCCAAGCATTTGGGCCAGTGCCAAGGAGGCTGCCTAATCTGCTCCATCCAACTATGCCGACTTGGCCGTTTGCGAAGTGGGGCATGGGCATTGTGGGACCATTCCCGCTATCATCTCAAGGCCACAAGTTCATATTGGCCGCCACTGATTACTTCTCCAGATGGGCAGAAGCTATTCCACTGCGAGAAGTTACAGGTGAAATAGTCTATCGATTCGTGAGGCACTACATTATATATAGATTTGGCATCCCTAGTCGGATCACCTCGGACAACGGCACACCATTCAGGAGCAAGACTGTGTATGCTTTGGCGTCTAAGTTTCATATCGATTGGAGAACGTCGTCGGTGTACAATCCCCAAGCCAACGGGTTGGCCGAGGTCTTCCACAAAACCCTTTGCAAGTTGCTGGCCAAGATGGTGAGCGGCCGTAAACGAGATTGGGGCGAAAAGGTCCATGGAGCCCTATGGGCCTATCGGACTATCTACAAAATCCCTACGGGTTGTTCCCCGTTCTCCCTGGTCTACGGGCTGAAGCAATGGTCCCTGTGGAAATTGAGCTGGCGTCCTGTCGCGTTGCTATTCATGTCGGATTGCCAGGCCAAGACCAATGTGAAATAAAAAGAAGGCTCGAGGAACTATCCAATCTTGAAGGTGAAAGACTTAAAGTTTATAAACACTTACAAGTGTATCAGGTCCGCATGACATGTGCTTATGATAAGCTGGTCAAGCAAAGGGCATTCAAGAAGGGTGACCTCGTCATGGTCAAAGAAAAGGAGGTCTTGGCAGGAAGATCTAGCGGCAAACTCCAGCCTAATTGGCATGGACCCTACGTTATCCAGAAGGTCTATGAAGGAGGGGTCTACATGGTCGTTGACCACAAGGGAAGCAATCTTTTCCCTCCTCTTAATGGCAAGCACATGAAGCTTTACCATGCGCCACCATAAGAGCTTCCGCAGCAGTCCTCTTTGGACATACCTCTCCCCAACGAAAGTTCAAGTAAAAAAAAAGGGGGGTTAAAAAATATTGATGCCCCGGCAGACTTAGTCACTCTTCAAGGGTTGGCTAAGGGCAAAAATGCCATAGACCCGACTGAGGTGAAAACCCGCAAGGGCGTCTCGGGCAAAAATGGGCAACCCCTCGATGTGAAAACTAGTAAGAGCGCACCGATAAAGCTAAAGGGGGACAGTCTCGGCGAAAACCCGAAAGGGCGGTGGGGTTGGTAATGTGAAAAAAAAACCCTCTTGCAGTATGTCTCCATGGGTGATTCCGAGTAAACGACTTCACCCTATGATGGCAAGAGCATTCTAATGATGCCATGGCTATAATTCCAACGTCACCATGCAACATCCAGTCCCACCGGAGCGCCATAGATATAATCCTGGCGTTGTCATGTAACACTTTGTTCCATCGGGATCGTCAACATTTTGAACCTTTGGGTTTGATTCATATTCCCCATCTGGGCCGTCAAATCCATCTCTTTCTCGCTGGGTTGATTCATGTCTTTTGGCTAGTCAACCCCACTTACATCTTCAATTCCTGATTTGACTCTTATGTCGCTTCCGACTGTCAAATCTATCCATTCCTGTTCTAGAGTTGACTCATACGTCCTTCGGCATGTTAGCTCCACCATATTTTGGACTCCCCGGGTTTAACTCCCGTGTCTCTTCGGGCTATCCAATCCGCCCTTATTGTCCCATCGGGCTCGGCCTATGCATGTCCCTTTCGGGCTGCCGACCCATCTCGCCTTTCGGCTTTTAGGTTTAACTCACATCTCTTTCGGACTGCTAAATCCACTCACTTATTGTCCCAACCGGGTCTGGCCTATGCGTGCCCCTTTCGGGCTGCCAACCCATCTTGCCTATTGGCTTTCGGGCTTGACCTTCACGTCCCACTAGGGCTGTCAAATCCATCCTTTTCTTCTTTTGGGTCTGGCCTATGCACGCTCCCCCTAGGCTGCCAACCCATCTTGCCTATCGATTTTCGGATTTGACTTTCACGTCTCACTAGGGCTATCAAATCCATCTTTTTCTTCTTTTGGGTCTAGTCTATGCACGCTCCCCCTGAGCTGCCAACCCATCGACCATCATTTTCTTCTTTTGGGTTTGGCCTTTGCATGCCCCTTTCAGGCTGTCGACCCATCTTGCCTATCGACTTTCGGGTTTGACTCACATGTCCCACTGGGACTGTCAGACTCATTCTTTTGTCTTACCGGGCATGGCCTACGTGTCTCCTTCCGGGCTGCCAACCCATTCTGCCTATCGGCTTTCGAGTTTGACTCGCACGTCCCACCAGGGCTGTCAAATCCACCATTTCATCTTTCGGGTTTGGCCCATGCATCCCCTTCTGGGCTGCCAACCCTATCTGCCTATCGGCCTTCGGATTTGATCTATATGTCCTACTCGGGCTGTCAAATCCATTCTTTCATCTTGTCGGGCTTGGCCTATGTATGCCCCTTTTGGGCTGCCAACCCATCTCGCCTACCGGCTTCCAAGTTTAACCCACATGTCCCTTTCGGACTGTTAAACCTACTTATTTGCTGTCCCAACCGGGCTTGACCTATGCATGTCCTCCCCGGGTAGCCAGCCCATTCGGCCTATCGATTTTTGGATTTGATTAACCATGTCCCACTAGGACTGTCAAATCCACCCGTTTGTCCCACCAAGTGTGGCGCACACGTCCCTTTGGGGATGCCAAACCCTCTCTGCCTTCTGGCGTCGTAGATAAAAAAAAAAGAGGGCTAAAAATATTGATGTCTTAACGGACTTGGTTGTTCTCGTTAGGAGGGTAATTAAGGGAAAAAAGGCTTTAACCCGGCTAAGGTGAAAACCCGTGAGGGCGTCTTAGGCAAAAATGGGTACCTATCAGTGTGAAAACCCGTAAGGGCGCACTTGAAAAAGTTAAAGGGGGTCAATCCTGGCGAAAACCCGAAGGGGTTGTAGGGTTAGTAAGGTGACCAAAAAAAAAGAAAAAAGAAAAGAAAAGAGAGCGTACATGCAAGAGGATGTAGCAAAAGTTACTGAGCTCCGTCCTTTATTTATCAATGTCATTAAAAGAAGCGAGCTTGAGACAAGCCCTTGGGATAACTAAGACAAGTGTGGGCAAAGTACAAAAGCCCTGTGTACAAGAACAAAAAGGCGACAAGGCTTATCAAGCACCAGACTCGCTCCTCCTCAGGTCAGCAAGGCGAGTCTCACTCTGAAGAGTCTTCTCTTGGAGCCCCTCAAGCCTACGACAGAGAGTCTCTACCTCGGCCTGCATACTACTGCGCTCCACCTCAGCCTCCTGTAACTCCATCTGCAACTCCTCTACTCGGAGAGAGGCTCTCCGGTTGCGCTCACGAGCGGCCTCGACCTGGACACCTACCTCAGCTTGGGCTGCTCGAAGTCCACAGAGCTGCTCCTCTTCCTGCTGGATCTGCATCTCCTAAATAGCGCGGAGGCGGGCGAATTCTTCCCATAGGGCCGTGAGCTCAGCCATCCAGGCATCCCGAGGAAGACCGAATGCATGGTAACATCTGGTGCAGCACTCCAAGTGGCCCCTCATAGCCTCAACGGTCGGGAGGTGATCGATCTGTAGTAGCGATTGGAGATTCTGAATGAGTCGGGTGCCCATATCGGCATCCGCCAATGCTACACCAAGCTATGGTCCGTCAGGTCACTCTAACCCAAGAGCGGGAAAGTCCTGGGGCACCTCTGGGGCCACCTCTGTCGAGACTGAAATCGAAGAAAGAAAGACAGGAGAGGGTGAGCATGCTATTACAATAAAATCGGCAGGTGCAAAACTCTAAAGTAATGGAAACAACTCTGCACGTCGGCGCAATTGTGGGAGGAGGCCTCTCCTCTAAGACTGGAGGAGAAACGTCAATAGGGGCTGACCCCAACTTTGTAGATGATACAACTGTAGCCGAGCTCTCTGTAAGTGAAATGAGACATAAAGATCATAATATTTCATTTGCACCCACAACAGAGATGAGGGCTTCAGGGTGATAAAGGCATACCAATCTCTATAGTGGCATTCTCCTCAACCACGGTGACGTCGGCCTCTGTCGCTGACTGTACAGGAGGGGGGATTGCTAAAAAATGTGTAGAGTGATGGTTAATATCACAGGGAAAGGAAGACTCATCCAACAAATGATATGGGCTTCTGTTAAAAGACTACCTGGAGCTGAAGACTCAGTAGGGGCAACCACATGGTTAGCATTGCCCCGCTCCTCTAAAGAAGCCCGGGGTGACCCCGTTGCCATGTCAATTCTTCCAGGCGGTGAAAGAGGCCTTGCGTCCATTTGATCGGCAGTTGTCAAAATCAAGGGCACAATATAATATCAAGATTCTATGAATATGATGAATATGCACAAGGGAGAATGTGCAAAAGATACATGCATACTTGAGGCATATATCCCGCTGGACTCCATAGGACTGGTAGTACTTGTCAATAATCCTGAGGCCAAGGGTGGTGCTATCGCATCAGATACACTCGGTTCTGGGCAATCCTTATCAGCTGTTGTCCTAGGCTCCAGAGCTCTCAGGTCTCCATCTAATCTGGCAAGTTTACAAGTGGCCCGGACTCCACGAGTCTCGAAAGCTCGTCCAGGGAGTGAGCAACAAGATAAGCCAAAGGGGTCAAAAAAGAAAAAGAAAAATATGAAGATGATAGACTCCTAAAATTACCTGGGGTCATCCTCATCTCTCCATCCTCAGAAGAGCTTGATGAAGAGGAAGAGGAGCTTTTACTAGAAGAAGTACTAGAAGTCCCTGTACTTGACGAAGTGCTAGAACTTCCCCGGCTCGGGGACCTAGAGGATGAAGAATTCCCTTTCCTAGAAGAGGACTCACCTCCTTCTCCGAGAGCAGGGAGAGTGGGCTGGACCTCGGGATCCTATGCAACAGGCAATGCTATATTAGCCAATATATACACCATCTCTCAAGCACTAAAGAAGAAGAAAAACGGGGGTAAGTGCAAGAGATGCTTACCCGAAACTTGGACAGCAAGGGCCCCTCTACATCAAGTGCGGGAGAGGCGGCAGTCACCGGTGTATAGTCATCGGCGGTAGGGTCCAACCCCTCTATGTCCAGGCTAACATCGGGGATGGACTCGTCGAACTCCAATCCCGCCTCTATAAAAGCATTCCCCGAATGGGGAGAAAAGCTCATGGCAACCCGAATCTCAGGAGGAGCTGCACCCAAAAGGAAAGAAAGGAGTCATGTTATAACACTGTGTAAACATGTTATAATGTTGATTTGGAATGAAAGTTCTTTCACTTACTGGAGACATCTGCTCGAGCGGGAGATTCCCCCCCAGAACGAGGGCGGGTAGAAGGCCGTGTGTTATCTTCTTGGCTTTCAGTTCGAGGCCTTTTCTCAGGAGCATGGACCCCAGTGGGCGCCGCACCTAGAGAGATCTCTTGCGGGAAAACATCGTCCTCCTGGCCACTGGCATGGTATGCAAATAATGAGGGATTGCATATGATGAGCATCTCGAATTGCAGAACAACAAATAAATAATAGAAACAAGGAAACAAGGTAGAGCTAAATAATCAAGCATATACCTGGTGCCCCTATGACTCTTTTGGGCTTCAAGATGATCTGTTCGGGCTTCAACCGAAGAACTCGGGTCACTTTCTTCACAGTGTCCAAGATGGCATTGAGGGTGAGAACCACCTCCAAATCTAAAATGTACTCCACTGGACCGGCACAACCCACTGCATTAATTACATGGGCCCTCCACTTTGTGAAAGCACTGCCTGCAAACGCTCCCTCATGGACTGGCTGTGATAATTGAGACTTATTCTTCAGACCACAGGAGGTCTTCAAATCCTCCCACCAAGAGTAAGTCGTTGAAGGCCCAGGGGGCCACCCTCGGGCGGGAAGACCCAGAAGTAGAAGCTGTCGTTGGGATTCCTCAAGGGCTTCAGAACCTCAGCATACTGGCTCCTGTCAACGGGAATGAGGAACCCCTCCTCCCTCCAACGGACCTCTATCTCTCTGATGGCTCGAGTAGCTTTGGAAAAGTGAGACCTGATGAAGCCGGGGTCAAGAAACAGGGGAGGCAGGTCCTCCCTCCTCAGGCGTCTCTCCTCAGTAGCCCGGATGGCATCGACACGCTGTCTGAATACATTGCTAACCTTAAACCACCAACGCGCATCGTATATGTCGCAGTGACCCTTGCGCGTTTGTGCTGGAATCGGATAATCCTCCTTCACGTCACGAAAGAGGAAGGCTTGCCAAGCAGCTGCAACTAAATGTACATCTCTCTGTCTATACTGTCGAAGGGTCAGAGGGAAGTCCACATTCGGGGGGATAGCCTGATCATATCCGAAATTTCGGACAAACCGATGTGGATAGTACGGCTAGAGAACTGCTGTGCTGGAATGACGGTAAACTAGAACACTAGGCTGTATACAAACAACCCACTCGGCTAGTGCGTGGGAGGAGGAGGGCAAAGCCCACAAAGACAATTTGCAAGTAACTGAATCCCCCTGTCGCTCTAAATAGGGGCGATATAGACGGGAGCTGTGGTCAAAATTCAGACTCTCATCCCTTCCAGTATGGAGGAAAGACAAAGCACGGCGGGCACTGGCTAACTGCAAAACAACATCCTGGTCCGGGTGACCAGCAAAAGCGAAGATGAGCGGGGCTGCTTTATTATCAATCAGTGTCCTCTGAGAAAGCTCTGGCAACAGTAAATCAACCCACGCGCTCAAGTAATAAGTGGGCATTAAAATGCCCTTATCTCTGGGCGACGAGCGTGAAGTCAAAGCCCCAAAAGAATGGTAGATATTCGCCAAGGCAGCCGGGGCAATGGCAACTCTGTGCCCACACGCCATCAGACAGGCTGGGTAGATCGCCTCTGCTCGAAGAACTCTCTCCTCCCCATGGGGGATCACAAAATTGGCCAATCAGTATGCCAAGTAAGCTGCCAAGTATGTCAGTGACGGCAACCCCCTAGAGTTCTACCCCTGTGTTGGAGGGGGGCAAGTGGCGCGGGTGAGGAAGCAAACGCTTCATAAAAACAGTAAGGACCTCTGTAAAAGTACATGACCCAGGCATTCAATGTCACTCTCGGGGTGCGGGCAACCTTCTCTTTTCCTACAAGGGCTAGGTCCCTCTATGTCTTTATCAGATATCTGAAGCAGTAAGGAAGAAGATACCGACCGGCTCCGTTTGAAGCACTGAGATGCAAGTCATCTAAGGATAGTTCCTCATAGGATTGCCCACAAACTGGCAGGTCAGAAATTCTGTGAAAATCCCACAGGTCTAGTGAAGTCTCCCCCTCAACGGTGACGAATGTGTTCCAGCGCTGGTTGAACCTTTCAGCCAAGGCCTGAAGCAACCCTGTGTGGCAAGGATAGGAGTATAATGCCGCGGTCACTGCATGGCGAATCCCGGCCCTATCAAGCACTGCTCTGTAAATGGTCAAGATACCCCACAACCATTCCGTCGCGCCTCGACGGTAACAATGAGAAGGAATAACAACCCATTTCCCATACCAGCTGGGAGTCTTCTGTGCCAATATCCTCTCCAATAAACAATCATGATCATAGTCGTCATGTGCAAAAGTGGCCCCAGAAGGAGCCAGAAACATCCCATCCACTGTAACATCCGCAGCCCTATGATGCCTGGATAAGTGCCAAACTGCTGGTGATGACGGTTCCACTCGGACTGTGAAACTGTCAAACTCCCTGAAGAAGCCCAGATTCTTCTGATCAGGATATTGTCTCTGCCGTATGAAGCCCTCTGGGAAGCTCGGATAGGAGAATGTACAAGTGCCTTGCATGCTGCCCCTCCCGAGCAATATGGCTCGTTCGAGACAACGCCTTTCTCCTGACAAGAGGAGATCATCAACCTCCATACCAGGAGGCACAAAGCTCTGGGCAAAGGATAAAATATGTCGGTTCAGTGGAAAGTGGGATGGATATCCACCTGAACGGTCATACACATAGACTCCCCGTCTCCTCGTAATGCGGGAGATATCAACCGTGCCCTCAGCTGCAGTAGTATCCTCAGTCGGGCCCTCAGCGACCCAAGCAAACTCGCGGTCCACCGTGTCAAAGCTGTCAAAAGTGATGCTATGAAGAGGGAAGGGTGGCATAGGCCTATATGTCCTCCGCACATAATGATCATCAGAGCCCCCAACCTTGGGCCTCCGAGATGCCTCTCCGCCTCTACCTTGGCGAGCCATATCTGTAGAAGCTGCAAAGACCAAGAGCAACGAGGAACAATGAGTGAAAAGGCTGAATTGAAGACAAACAAGCATGAGGACAGCAATAAGGATATTCAGACACAGTCCTACAAAACCCCGTCTCGTCAACCGACTCGGGGATAAACAAAAAACTACGGAAGACACGGGCCATCCACCCCCGTCTCTGGCTTCGGCGGATGTCTCGTGGGGGGCATTTGTTGCGCCCACTATTTGTCTGGGATAAATCAAGACCTTTCACTCGAGTTGGTCGGGTTCAATATTCGGCGTATCGCCACTCCGTGGAATATTTTCACACACTGGGACTCTGTGGCCCGCATATCTCTACAATTATAAACCCCTCGCAGCAAGCAAGGTGGTCGGGAATTGGATTAAACCACCACGATTGTCAGGATCGCATGGCTCCGGACAAAATCTCGAAGGGGGTGGAGTTTTCCTCCTGTGGATGTTCAACATGAGCAAAGAAAACCCCGTAGCAAGAAGAGGGAGATGCAAAGGATGGTGTACACACCGTCGAGGAAGTCCCATGTATGTGTACCACGCCGCTCAGATAAGAACAAATCCCCTCTTCGCGGCCCACGGCATAGGGAAGGTGACAAACGAACAAGGAGAGCATTCCCTCCTCTCTCCACGTGGTGTACTGTGAAAATAAGGCTGAAAAAACCCCAAAACTAGGGGTTTATACAAAGGAATAGGCGCAGGAGACCCGACCGGGGTCGAGCAGACCTGTTCGGGGTCGCCCAACCCCGGGGGGATCCGTGCACGACCGGGCGGACCCGCCAGGGGTCACGTGCGGCCCGGGGGACCCCCCGGGGTTGCTTGACCCCGGTGGGCCCTGCCCGGGGTCATTTGACCTCGGGGGGTACCCGAGCAACGTTCGACCCTGGGTGGGGTCCTCGGGGTCATCCGACCTCGCCCCCCTTTCTCTCGCAGAAAAAGAAAAAAAAAGAGAAGAAGAAGAAAAAAAGACCCTCCCAGAGTCATTTTTATCCCGTCCACCCGTACGGGTTCAAACACCTCCGAGTAGTCTTCCAACTTCTTTAAATAGACTCCCGAGGATCCTGTTGACACCCGGAAAATGAACAGGGGTGGAAGCATGATTGAAAAGAAAGATCTGACCAACAGCGAAGGACTGAGGTTGATGTCCGAGCTCGTCGCCATTCGAGTGACGATATTGATAAGATAAAACCCTGTCTACGGACTGATAGAACCCTGTCTACGGACTGATAAATCCCTATCTACGGACTGATAGAACCCTGTCTACGGACTGATAGAACCCTGTCTGCGGATTGATGAAAATTGCAATCGTGACGTCAATACAAGATATTTCAGAAATGATAGACCATTTGGGATGATGATACATTTGAAGAAACCCTAAGTGGGCCTATATGAAGATGGCGCCCAAAGCCCATGTCGAAGCCCAGATATGGCGCCGAGAGATCAAGGTTGAGCGCGCCGGGAAGCATGCCTGCCGAGAAGGAAGAGGAAAGGGGTTATAAAAACCCCTCCCTTCGATAGAGATAAAAAAGGGGGGGACAACATCGGAGAGAAAAAAAACCAGAGGGCTCCGGGATCGATCGACTGGAGAGAAAAAAAAGCTGAAGGAAAAAAAGAGAGAAAGCCAGATAGAGAAAGGGGATCGTTCTGAGAGAAAGAGCCACCCCTCCCCTTTCGATCAACAGAGAGGAAATAGAAGAGAAGAAGAAGGAAAGCTCCAGGTGGGCACGGGGGAGGGAGAGGAGTCAATGCTCCACCCTCCCCTCCATGTTTTCTTTCTTTATCTGATGTAATATAGCGAGTTCCCTCTCGATCTATCAACTGTAGCCGGAGTTTCGGCCTTGATTTTTTTTAGATTTATGCTTTACATTTTCTTTCATGAGCGATGTAATATTTCCCATATGCAATACAAGAAGCACTAAGATGCCCGTCTGGGTATTGATGGTTTAAGATATCGATCTCTGTCCGTCTGTCTCTCCATGCATATGGCCTTCGTCTGAAAGGAACATAGATCAGATTCTTTGGGTTTCAAAGTCGATCGCAAGGGTTTATTCCTCGAAGAGGGACGAGGATAAGACTCCTAACCCCATCCAATGGGTTACTGAGTTTTGTCTTCTTCTTCCCTCTCCGATCTCGATGTCTGTTTTCCATACATATATGATCTGTTTTCTTTTTTGAAGGGGCCCCCTTTGGCGGTTCAGGAACTAGAGATATCAGTCTCTTGGTCTCCTCAGCCGCCCAGCTCTCATAAATAACGATCGGATCTCAGGTTCTCCATCCTAAAACATTGGATGCTTAGGGCCTGAAGTTTATACGATTGATAGCCCTTCCTTTTCCGTCGATTTAACATCACTGGGCTCATCTGGAGGGGTCTGAGGACAGTCACCTCCTGACTCCCCCAAATGGCCTGCAACAGACGGGCAAAACTCTCAACGGAACCAGGTGATGGTATGATCTCCCCCGTTTGATTCCTTCGTCCAAAACCCTTGGCACCCTTCTAACAGCGATCTCTATGAAATTCCTCCCTTGCATCTCTGGCCCAGCATTGATTCGAGCCTGAAATCCCCAGAAAAACACCCAAACAGAGCATCGTTTCTGGGCTCTGGAAAACCTGAGATTCTTCTGCAATTTCACCCTCTCGGCGTGCGAGCTTCCCCGCCGAGAACCACAAGGCCGAGAGGCCTCCCCCGTCTTTTGGCTAAACGACAACCCAGTTGGTTACCAACGCTTTCCTCGTGAGGCTATGTGTGCGAGGCCCCCGGCGTGTAGACTCCCGGCGTGGCCAGAAGCGCGCCGGGAAGCCCTCTGCCGAGAACCCTTCTGCCTTTATAACCACCCTCACACCTTTTGCCCAATATTGAAGCTGCCCCTCTCGGCGCCTCCCTTTCCGGCGCGCCCATGAGCCCGCCGAGAAGCTCCAGGCCGAGAGACCTTATTTCCCTTTGACCAGCCCAATGACCAGGCCGAGAGCCCCCCCTGCCTATAGCCATTCACCCCTTTTTGCCCAAGCCTTGATGCTGCCCCTCTCGGCGCCCCCCCCCTTCTCGGCGCGCTCAGGTGCTGGCCGAGAGCCTCCATGCCGAGAGGGTCTTTCCTCCCTCTTTTGGCCGCCGAGAGCCCTCGGCCGAGAGCCTTCCCTTGGCCGCCGAAAACCTCTTTGGCCAGCCCAACCGCCAGGCCGAGAGCCCCTCTCCATCCATCAAATGCCAGGCCGAGAGCCCCATTTTGTCCAAACCAAAGGCCAAGCCGAGATCCCTTCTTCAGTCAGATGAAACCCACTCAGAGGCCCACCTCTGCACCATTCTTCTATAAACTTCTTAAGCTCCCCTACATCCGTTTAAGGAGATACTCATAGACCATCACTTGTGTCTTAATGAGATACAATAAATGGGGAAGATCTCCCCTACAGCTTCTGTCCCGAATCCGAATTTCACCGATGCCTTATGAACCTAAAGAACCATGTCATTACATGTGTTCTGACGGGTTCCAAGGGAATATTGATCAATAATATGAAGGCAAGAGATGTCCCTGGGCCTGGTGCCCATCTTTGTTCGGTCGTTGTCCCGGCTCTCCGTGGATGATGACCTATTCTTCCTTGGCATAATCCAGGTTGAGGGAACATGTTGCCGAAATTTACATAGCCCCACCAATCGAGTGTGGTATTCTCCTATAACCCTGCTGGCCCACGGAGTTATGCCCTTGTGCGATCTCTGATGGCCCTCCAAATGGGGATATTAATAAGATATCGCACTCGTACCGGGTGTGTTACATCAGGACCGGTCCCCATCCGGATTCCGAGTTATGTCTATATATATATATACCCGATCTTTTGCGGAGTCTACCCTGCCGCTGCATGGGTGGTTTCCTATTCCCCACTTGGCATCACCCAAGATGGTGGGAATATGCCGGCGGGTTCCCCCCGTAATTAATAAACCCCTGTTCTGTTCAAATACGTTTAAACGTCTTGTAAACAGATGAACTTTGTCTCCTTTGAGCATACGGTTTTACCGCTGTCTTCCTCCTACCTCTAGCGTTTAATCAAGGGTTGTCCTCCTTAGGGAGGACGTAATTAACGTCATAGCGTTCAGGGTATGACGGACTACTAGTCCAGACACGATCACTCACAATCGACTGACCAAGTCAGATCGAGCGCACAATAAGAATCGTCACCACGGTGACTGGCACGCCAATAAACCCATAAACATAAATAGATAAATAAAAACAACAAACAAGATAAGAAGAGAAAGAAGAAAAATGTGCATCAAACAAGTCTGGCACGCCCGGTGGGACTTAGTCTCCCTTCATCTTTGCGCTAAGGTAGGAGGCCCAGCGGGGCCCCCCCCCCCTCAATGCCTAATTCTGTGTACTTTCCTTAATTCCAGGAATCTACAATGACAGCCGGAATCATGTCCGTTTGCTTCGGCAAGCAGCCGGTCGACATGCACGTGCGAGAAGGCTACCTGGCGGTACCCCTCGTGTTCGGATCAATGCCGCCCGCCGTCGGGCTGCCCAACTGTCTGGGCCTTATCTTCACCGACCTGCTGCAGGTCGACAACAACAAGCAAGGCGCCGCTGCAAGTGCCCCGATAAGGGCTGCTGATGAGAAGGCTAGCTTACCGGAGAAGACGGCCTCGACAGCCGTCGCCTGCTATGTGCACCATGTTCAAAGGAGGGACGTGGTCTCCACTGCTGCCCAGAAAGGAAAAAGAACCAACCGGAGGAGCCGGTATGCTGCTGCTGACCGTCGTCTTTCAAATTCTGGGAAGACAATGATGATGGGCGATGTTAGGGTGAACCTCGACGGTCGCCCCCGAGAAGTCCGACCGGACAGGATTGTCCCGACCATCCAGATTGACAACAAGTTCCAAGTTCTGGCCACCAAGAAGGCCAACTGGGAAGCTGATGGGAGGAAGCCACTGGCGCCCAAGCCAGCAAGATATAAGCAGGTATGGCAACCGAAGAAGATGCAGAGCTGGGCTCCAGCTCAAGATGAGGAGAAGGCTACCAATGATGCTGTTGCCCACTTCAGGGCGGGAAGCCGAAGAAGAAAGGGAAAAGAAACAGGAAGTACTATTGCTGCTCACCCCAGAGCCCGGGGTAGGAGAGATGAAAGAAATGATGGAGAAAGAAAACTGACTGCTGCTCGCCCCATGATGAGGGGTAGAAGACCTGAAAAGAAAGAAGACCTTGCTGTCACCCACCCAAGGCCGGGGGAAGAAGATGGCAGAGAAAGAACCATGATGTTACTGCCAACTGCTGCCAGAATGGCGATGCGGGAATGTGTGAACCAGCCATGGTTGCCGTCCCAAGAAGATCGAGGGCCTGTGCCAGACAGGTCGACATCTTCCGATATTCCAAGACCGAGCATTTGAATGCTCAGATAACAAGACTGGCCTGCCAGCAAAGAAGCCAGGAAAGACTGATGTTCCAACCTGAGCCGCAGAGGCACAACTCTGAAGAGATGAAGCAAGTGGTCCAGGACTACTTCCACTACCTTGGGAACTCCGCCCTCGGTCAACAAAGATTATCCCGTGCCTTGGGTACCGTGGATGAGGAAGAAGAAGATATCCCTCAAGAAATGATATACGGAGTCTCTTCCTCCGATTCAAACGATTATGAAGAAGGCCTCAGGGCCGGACATGATGAAGAAGACCTGCACGGGAAAGAAGCCAAAGAAAGAATATCGGTCTTTGACCGGCTCAGATATCCTAGCCAAATAAAAAGAAAGGTCTACAGGCAGAAAGGAAAGATGCAAATCTTCGCCTGCAATATGGCTGGACTGGCCAGGGGGCAAGATATATTACCAACTCAGCCAGATGAATTGCTCAGGCTGGCAACTAGACCTGGTCCTGTCACCAGAAGAGGCCAGGCAGCAAAAGATAAAATCAAAATTGATGATGAAGCCCGCAGGGTTACCACTATGACAGTTAATGTGGTGACAGCGGAAGATGGGGATAGCCCCTTTGTTGATGATGCTGAAGGGACATCTGAAGATATACAAATTCCATCAACCATGGATCCCGTGATCCAGATGATGTTCAGAAGATACCAACAGGAGATCAATGCTCTCCGAAGACAGCTCAATGAGAGACAGGAAGCTACATCAGTCTCGAAGCAAGCTGAACCTGCGGGGCAGACATCCAGCTCCACAGAAACAACTATCCTGGCTAATCCTCTCTTAGCTGATAAGGGCAAAGCACCAAGCCAACCTGTTCCACAGCAAACAGTAGCTCAGCCCTCTGTGTCTCAGACGCAGCCTACCGCGCCCATCTTGCGCGCCACTGTGATGACAACTCCTCACAGCCAGCAACAAGCTCACTTCTTCCCAGAAGAGATAGATCCAGCTGTAGCCCACAAGCAGATGATTGAAAGAATTGTGGAAATGAAGCTGTCAGAGAAGACTGGAGACGATACTAGTGCCTATGATGTGTACAAGGTGCCGTATCCCCCCCAGTATGCTGCCAAAAGACTACCTCCAGGCGTCAGCAAGCCGCCAAAGTTTGAGAAGTTCAATGGCCAGGGCTCCCCCAGGGAGCATATAGCCTACTATACTACAATCATGGGCGACCTAGCAGTCGATGAAGCCTATCTGCTCAAGTTCTTTGGCTCGTCCCTCACTGGGTTAGCCTTTGAATGGTATTCAAGCTTGTCAGCAGGATCAGTGGTTGATTGGCCCGATATGCAGAGAAAATTCCGCGACAGGTTTCATGTCACGGAAAGGGAAATCACAATAGCAGAACTGTATGCTACCAGGCAGAAACAGGATGAAACTGCGCTGGAGTACATCAAAAGATGGAGGAATCTAGCCATGAGATGCAGGAGACCTCCTCATCAGGAGGATGCAGTGCAGATATGCAAGCAGAACCTCAGGAGGGAGGTACTGGAAAAAATGATCGGTGCAGATGTCAAAACATTTGACCGACTGAACAATATAGTGGCGGAGGTCGAGACGTTCTTGTCCAAACGTCCGACCGTCAATGCTCCCGCCATGCCAAAAGGAAAATCCAATGATCGGCGGCCGGCACACTCTGAGGCCAACACCGTCGATTTCAGAACCTTTGAGCAACAAAAAGGGAAGAAAGGGGCAGATGAAGCTCCCCCGATGGCAGATACAGCAGAAAGAAGAGACAAAGTCTCTCTAAGGGACAGGATGAGAAGGGCTTACTCTTTTCCCAAGGATAAGACTGCAGCATTATTTAACTGGGCATATAAGTTCAATAAGGTAACATTGCCTGAACCGAAGAAGCCCGAAGATGCAGAAAAGAAAGATGATCCGATGTTCTGTCCATTTCACCGGGTGTTGGGGCACCCAATTGAGGACTGTTATGTCTTCAAAGATATCATGGAAGGAATGGTCAAGAAGGGTGAACTGCAGCTGGGAGATTACCAGGTGAAGCCGCCTCGGCCACATGAGCTTCCGCCCTGGAGGGTGGCCGCCAATATGATCTCAATCTATCAACAGCTGCCTAAGGAAGCCGCTGAAGAATGCACCAGGCACACCTATGAAGCCTGCCTCCTCACCCCATTAAGAGATCAGGAAGGATGGCAGATGGTACCCACAAAAAATAGAAAGAAGACTCCCGCAGTCAAAACCAACGGAACAGTTATCCGGGGTATCACCCCAAGGCCTGAGTCGCCTCCAATAAAGCCAATATGGCCTACAGTTGAGACCGGACCAGTCATCCGGATCCATACTCGCAACCGGAGGAGACAAACTCCCCTCCCTGCACATAAAGAAGAAAGTCTTGCAACCAGGCGTCTGCAGCAATATATTAATGAGCTTGATGAGTATGAGCAGAAAGAACCGAAACACCTGTTGGTGAAAGACTGTATACTCTGGGAGCAGCTCGAAGAATTGAAAATTGAAGAGCAGCCGGAGGCAGAACAAAGAAAAGATGAGACTGAGCCCTTCTGGGGACAGGAACTAACAAAGCCCAATTCCCAGAAAAAGAAGAGACGGCCTAAGGCCAAAAAGGGAAAGAAGGTCACGACAGTACAATGCAATACTCTGTCGGTACTCTTCTCCCTGCCCGGGGAGGATGATGAACAAGAAGCATCAGATGTCCAGCTGGAAGCCAATCATGCTGAGGCCTCTACCTCAGCCCATGCAACACGTTCTGGGAGAAAATGGGGGCGTCCGCCACCGGCCAACCATAATATTATGTTCAGAGGGGAGCAACCCTATCAGATCCCGAAACCAGAGGTGCGCGGTGTCCAGGTTCCTCCCCCCGCCAGCTTGTACCAAGGAAAAGATAAAGCAGAAGGAGCCCCTTCATTCCTGGAGTTCCTGTCCAGCTTAGAAAACGAGCAGCCGTCTCATACTGCTCCAGCTAAAAGCGATAAATGCCAGCAGACAGCAACTGGAAAGCAGAAGCAGCATAAAGAAAATGAAGAAAATAGCCCTCTAGCAAAGACAGGGGCAGTCATTACAGAAGAAGCCCTCCGGGAGACCGATGAAGAAAATGAAACTGGGACTGGGCAGCAAAGGCCACAGGCACCACATGAACCTCCAAGACCCCGGTGGGCAGAGGAGATGAGGCTGTCTAATGTTCGGGTTGGCAGTCGAATCATGAAAATGTTGAAGAAGCTCCCCACCAGATTCTCCATCTGGGAAATACTCTCTCTGAGTGAAGAGGCCCGCCAAGCAATTGTGGATGCCCTGCAGTCGCCGGCACAATGTGAAGCACTCTTGGCAGAAGTAAATGCTGGGCCATCAGTCACATTCACAGAAGATGATATGCTGATCCCAAATGCCAGTCACAACAGGCCGTTGTATATGAGGGGCTCCCTGAACTGTCAGTCGCTGAGCAGGATATTGATAGATCCCGGGGCTGCTGTAAATATTCTCCCGTATCGCATCTATCAGAAATACTACTTTGATCTGCAGCTTACCAAGGTCAGAGACATGAAGATTGCTGGGTTCAACCAGAAATGTGAAACACCTCTTGGGGTGGCTGATTTCAACCTCACATTGGGCGACCTCACTACCGTGGTACGATTCTATGTGATCGACTCCAACACCACGTATAAGGCCCTGCTGGGGAGACCGTGGCTGCATGAATATCAGATAGTGCCATCCACGCTACACCAATGCATAAAATATTGCCATGAAGGAAAGGAAGAAAGGGTGTTCGCAGACCTACATCCCTTTGAAGTGTTCGAATGCCATATGCTCGATGCCTCCTACTACACCGGGGTGTCACAAAAGGATAAAAAGAAAGAGGCTGTGATCAGCCAGAAGGAGCCGGCGACGAAGACAAAAGCTTGGTCTCCACCGCCACCCAGGGGCTATGTTGAAAAGCATGAAGTAGCTCACATCTCTTATGCTGATGATTTTGCTCGGATCACCCCTCCTGGCATACATCCAGATAGCACTGATCAAGAAATGACAGAAAGGTGCATACAGGTGAAGGTCCCACGAGGTTTAATCAAACCCGTCGCCAGCCTAGAATACCAAACAGTGCTACCACTGAAGACTATGGAAATCCCTCGCTCCTGCGAGCCACCTACCATATTCTACACCGGGGAGGCAGTCGAAGAAGATGATCAAGACTGCATGGTCCCTGAAGAAGCCGCAAACCAGATAGTGCCGATTACAGGCCTGGAGTATACTACCCAGCAGGTTTCGCGGATGTTCTCCAAGATGCAAATACCATCGCTACAATCCGTAGCCCAGAAGAAAGCATTCAGGGAGCTATGGGATCCGCCTCGAGATAATAAGGAATTGAGGAAGATCACACAGCATCCGGGATTGGGTTATACCCTTCAAGAATATTATGAAGCTGAGGTGGATGTCATCTCTACCTTCTACCAGCATGGAGACTCCCCTGGGATAGGATATGATCAATATCCCTTTGAGGATGAAGAGATTATGTATCAAACCATAACAGACAATGAAGCCCAAGATGACCAGCCAGAAGCAGGGATGTCTGATAAAACTGAGAGGGGTCGGTGCTGGAAGGACCCGTCCTGCAAGGAGGATCTATTCCAGGCCGAAGCACAATTTGATACGGGAACCCCGGATGAAGACCAGATGGCCAAAGAACTGAGAGAATGCCTGGAATTTGAGCGCATTCTGGAAGAAGTCAGGGCTCTACAAAAAGATGACCTTTCAAGGGAACCTGCAACAGAAAGATCCTTAAGAGCGGAAGATTCCACTTTTGAATTCTCTTCTGAACCAGCCTCGTCCTCGGGGCAGACTAAACAGAATCCGATGGTATCGGCCTTATATGATAAGCCGACGTCCGCTGATGAGCAGGATGACGATACAGAAGAACATGAAACTGAAGAGAATTATATCCCGGGAGGCTTCATTGATTTGCAAGAAGCCCCACCCGAAGTTGAGGACGGAGGTCAGGCCACCGTCGATGAGCTGATAGAAGTGAATCTGGGGTCAGCAGATGAGCCAAGGCCGACATTCCTCAGTGCACTGCTAGAACCAGCTGCCAGAGAACAGTACATACAGTTTCTGAAAGAGTTCCGAGACTGCTTTGCATGGACATATGATGAAATGCCGGGACTGAGCTCTGATGTGGCACAGCACCGATTGGCGATAAACCCGGGGGCAAGCCCTGTAAAGCAGCCTTCAAGGAGAATGCGTCCTGAACTGATAAATCAGATCAACAGAGAAGTCGACAAGCTGATTGATGTAGGCTTTGTTGAAGAAAACCAGTATACTACATGGCTGGCCAATATAGTGCCCGTGAAGAAGAAAAATGGGCAGATCCGAATATGTGTAGATTTCAGGGACCTGAATAAGGCTTGTCCAAAAGATGATTTCCCAGTGCCAATCACTGAAGTAATGATCGATGCAACCACCGGCCATGAAGCCCTGTCATTCATGGATGGGTCATCTGGATATAACCAGATCTGGATCGCTGAAGAAGACAGAGTGCACACCGCATTCCGCACCCCGAAGGGGATATTTCATTATAAAAGAATGCCGTTCGGCCTCAAGAATGCCGGCGCTACCTATCAAAGAGCTATGACAAAGATCTTTGATGATTTGCTCTTCAAAAAGGTAGAGTGCTATATTGATGACCTGGTGGTGAAAACCAGCAGAAAAGAAGACCATTTGCAGGATCTGAGAGTAGTATTCCAGAGGCTGCGCAAATATGAGCTCAAAATGAACCCTATGAAATGTGCCTTCGGCGTATCCAGTGGAAAATTCCTTGGGTTCATCGTCCGTCACAGGGGCATTGAGATTGACCCATCCAAGATTAAAGCCATCCAGGAGCTCCCTCCACCAAGGAATCTCCACGAGCTGAGATCTCTACAAGGGCGTTTGGCCTACATCCGACGGTTCATATCAAATCTGTCGGGAAAATGCCACCCTTTTCACAGGCTCATGATGAAAGATGTGCCGTTCCTCTGGGACGATGGCTGTCAGGAAGCCTTTGAGAAACTGAAAGAATATCTCAAGACCCCTCCGGTGCTGGGGGCACCTATTAAGGGCAGACCCCTGATACTATACATTGCAGCCACACACTGTTCCCTGGGGGCAATGCTAGCACAGATAAATGAAGAAGGCAAAGAGCAGGCTCTATACTACCTGAGTAGGAGGCTGATCAGAACTGAAGAAAGCTACAGCTATATAGAAAAGACATGCTTGGCACTAGTCTTTGCCGTTAAAAAGCTCCGGCACTATATGCTGTCACATGAAGTCAGATTGATATCTGCAGCAGATCCACTCAAATACATACTGACTCAACCAGTACTGAAAGGCCGGTTGGGCAAATGGGCAGTAATTCTGATGGAATTCGACATCACGTATATACCCCAGAGGGCAATAAAAGGACAGGCCGTGGCCGATTTCTTCGCAGAACATCCTGTGCCAGAGAATGATATGTTGGGGACTGAGTTACCCGACGATGAGACACTAGAAGCCTGTCAAGCTCAGTCAGCTATGTGGCAGCTATTCTTTGATGGAGCGTCTAGAACGGAGACGGACTCCGATGGAAAGACCAGAATACGGGCCGGAGCCGGTATTGTGCTGAAATCGCCGGAAGGGGAGGTTGTGCATACTTCCTGTTCTATAAACAAGCCCTGCACTAATAATGAAGCCGAGTATGAAGCTCTGATAGTTGGACTGCATATAAGCCTCAACATGGGTATCCAGATGCTTCAGGTATTCGGGGATTCAATGTTGATAATAAAACAAATCCAAGGGGAGTTCGAAGTGCGGAAGCCGGAGTTGAACCCCTACCACCAAAAAGCTGTGCGCCTCATGGCGAGATTCTATCATATTGAACTCAAACATGTGAGCCGTGCACATAATGCCCAGGCTGATGCATTGGCAAAACTAGCCAGCTCAATAGCAGTCCCACCAGATGAAACACTGAACATTGTTGTTATAAATCGGCGGCAGGTCCCCAGCATGCTAGAAGGCTGCCCCGAAGAAAATGAAGTTGCCACGATCAGTACAGAGCAGGCGTCTGATTGGAGACAACACCTGCTACAGTGGTTTTTACATCAACAGCTGCCGCAGAAAAGAGAAGAAAAGATGAAACTTCTAAGGATCAAAGATTCTTATGAATTCAGAAATGGAACTCTGTTCCGAATAATGGCAGATGCACGCAAGAAGATTCTGCTCCGCTGCCTGTCCACTGAGGAAGCTTGGCAAGCGATGAAAGAAGTACATGCTGGGACAGCAGGTGCCCACCAGGCTGGCCCCAAGATGAAGATAGAAATCAAGAAGCTGGGCTACTATTGGCCCACTATGTTTGAAGACTGCTGCACATTTGCAAAGTCATGCCAGAAGTGTCAGGAGCATGCTGTTGTGCCTAGAAGGCCACCTACGATTCTGCACCCTACAGTCCCTAGCTGGCCGTTTGCACAATGGGGAACTGATGTAGTCGGCCCACTACCGACTTCCTCGGCCGGGCATAAGTATATACTGGCCATAACAGATTACTTCTCCCGATGGGCAGAGGCTATAGCACTAAGAGAAGTCACTGGTGAGCTGGTCGCCAGATTCATCAAGCGAAACATCATCTTCCGGTTTGGGATCCCCAGCCGAATAATATCTGACAATGGGAGTCATTTCAGAAATCAGAAAGTCTATCGGCTTGCCGAGAAATATAAGATCGAATGGAGGACTTCCACTCCTTACAATCCACAGGCAAATGGATTGGCAGAAGCTTTCAATAAGACTTTGTGCACCCTGCTGGCCAAAGTCGTCAGTGCCAGTAAGAGGGACTGGGAAGGAAAGATGTATGAAGCTCTGTGGGCGTACCGCACCGTCTTCAAAACGCCTACAGGGTGCTCACCATACTCCTTGGTATACGGCTCAGAGGCAGTAGTCCCACTAGAGCTGGAAGTCCCGTCACTCAGAGTGGCAGTCCAATACGACCTAGCCCATGGCGAACAAACCAATGCAGAAAGAAGATTAGAAGAATTGGCTGAATTGGAAGGGAAACACCTCCAAGCTCAGAAGAATATCCAGATGTATCAGGCCCGCATGGCCACCGCATTCAACAAACTCGTAAAAGGGCGAGAATTCAAGAAAGGTGACCTTGTCATGGTCAAGAAAAAAGAAGTCATGGCGTCCAACCCGAAGGGAAAGCTAAATCCCAATTGGGAAGGTCCATATGTGATACAGAGGGTCTACGAAGGAGGGGCCTACATAGTTGTTAATCATCGAGGGGAGATCCAATTCTCACCACTCAACGGTAAACACCTGAAGCTGTATCATGCTGCACAGCTGATATTCCCCGAGTAATCGGGTAAGAGATACCCTTTTCTTGGCCTAGCGGCGCTCCGCCCTAGCCGACTTACCCTTCCTTGGCTTAGTGGCACTCCGCCCTAGCCGAGGTATCTTTTCCTTGGTCTAGCGACACTCCGCCCTAGTCAAGATACCTCTTCCTTAGGTCTAGTGGCACTCCGCCCTAGCCGAGATACCCTTTCCTTGGCCTAGCGGCACTCCGCCCTAGTCAAGATACTTCTGCCTTGGCCTAGTGGCACTCCGCCCTAGCCGAACTACCCTTCCTTGGTCTAGTGGCACTCCGCCCTAGCCGAGATATTCTTTCCTTGGTCTAGTGGCACCCCACCCTAGTCAAGATACTTCTGCCTTGGCCTAGTGGCACTCCGCCCGAGCCGAACTACCCTTCCTTGGTCTAGTGGCACTCCACCCTAGCCGAGATATCCTTTCCTTGGTCTAGCGGCACTCCGCCCTAGCCGAACTACCCTTCCTTGGCCTAATGGCACTCCGCCCTAGCCGAGATATCCTTTCCTTGGTATAGTGACACTCCGTCCTAACCAGGCTACCACTTATCGTGATCTTGTGTCGTCACGGTCTGACACCCTCTAAACAGGAAGGGGGGGATTAAAAAAAAAAAGAGGAAATAAAAATGGGGTTAAAAATAGAGATACCCCGCCAGCCTTGTTCAGACATTCTGAACAGGGGCAAAAATGGCCAAAACCCAGATGTGGTGAAAACCCGAAAGGGCACTGCAGGCAAAATCGGGTACCCCGCCACGTGAAAATCCGAAAGGACGCGTGGGCAAAAGCAAGAGGGGGCTGGCTCTGGTGAAAACCCGAAAGGGCGCTTGGGTCGGTAATGTGGTAACCACGAAGAAACCCGCACATCTCTTTACGTCCCGCCGTGATAAAACCCATCCAGTTTGGGCCTTACGTCTATCCTGGTGAAATTTATATAAAAATCCTTGCATTGGTATAAACCCAATACCAATGATGAAATCCGTTGCCGATCGATTGGCGCACTGCCCGATCAGCGATGAAACCTGTCCAGTTTAGACCTTACGTCTATCCTGATCAAACCTATATAAAAATCCTTGCGTTGGTATAAACCTAATACCGATGATGAAACCCGTTGCTGATCGATCGGCGCATTGCCCGATCAGCGATGAAATCTGTCCAGTTTAGACCTTACGTCTATCCTGATGAAACCTATAAAAATCCTTGCATTGGTATAAACCCAATACCGATGATGAAACCCGTTGCTGATTGATCGGCGCATTGCCCGATCAGCGATGAAACCCATCCAGTTTGGGCCTTACGTCTATCCTGGTGAAATTTATATAAAAATCCTTGCATTGGTATAAACCCAATACCAATGATGAAATCCGTTGCCGATCGATTGGCGCACTGCCCGATCAGCGATGAAACCTGTCCAGTTTAGACCTTACGTCTATCCTGATCAAACCTATATAAAAATCCTTGCGTTGGTATAAACCCAATACCGATGATGAAACCCGTTGCTGATCGATCGGCGCATTGCCCGATCAGCGATGAAACCCGTCCAGTTTAGACCTTACGTCTATCCTGATGAGACCTATAAAAATCCTTGCATTGATGTTAGCGCCCACGTCAATGATGATATGTGCACAAGCTGCGCCTATCAGTTATAGAATCAAAGTTTCGATAAAAAAAAAAGAAGAGATAAAATGGGGTTAAAAATAGAGATACCCCGCCAGTCTTGTTCAGGCATTCTGAACGAGGGCAAAAATGGCCAAAACCCAGCTGTGGTGAAAACCCGAAAGGGCACTGCAGGCAAAATCGGGTACCCCGCCACGTGAAAATCCGAAAGGACGCGTGGGCAAAAGCAAGAGGGGGCTGGCTCTGGTGAAAACCCGAAAGGGCACTTGGGTCAGTAATATGGTAATTCAAAAAGGTCCCGTGCCAACCGGCACGATACCTTCATCTGCCTTTGTTGGTAAAACCTTCCGTCGGTCATACGGCTCCATGCCCCACCGATGATAAAGCCTTTCTGGGACAGACCTTACGTTTGCCCTGGTGAAATCCACATACCCTCTTTCGCATGTCCCACCTGCAATAAACCCTACTCAGTTCGGACCTTTCGTCTATTCTGAGGAAACTTATAAATCCTTCTTACATCGATATAAACCCAATATCGATGATGAAATCAACTGTTGATCGATTGGCACTTCGCCCGATCAATGATAAACCCTACTCAGTTTAGACCTTTCGTCTATTCTGAGGAAACTTATAAATCCTTCTTACATCGATATAAACCCAATATCGATGATGAAATCAACTATTGATCGATTGGCACCTTGCCCGATCAATGATAAAACCCTACTCAGTTCAGACCTTTCGTCTATTCTGAGGAAACCTATGAAAATTCTTGCATCGATATAAACCCAATATCGATGATGAAACCAACTGTTGATCGATTGGCACCTCGCCCGATCAATGATAAAACCCTACTCAGTCTAGACCTTTCGTCTATTCTGAGGAAACTTATGAAAATCCTTGCATCGGTATAAATCCAATATCGATGATGAAATCAACTGTTGATCGATTGGCACCTCGCCCGATCAATGATAAAACCCTACTCAGTTTAGACCTTTCGTCTATTCTGAGGAAATTTACGAACTCTTCTTACATCGATATAAACCCAATATCGATGATAAAACCAGCTGTTGATCGACTGGCATTTTCGCCCGATCAATGATGAAACCCTAGTCAGTCCAGACCTTACGTCTGTCTTGATGAAAACCACATATCCTATAATCATCCCACCTGTTATAACCTCTACCCAGTCTAGACTTTCCGTCTATTCTGATAAGGCCCTTTCTTTCACATTTCCTGCAAATTGTCTCCCTCACAGCACATATTGCCAAGAGGGACGTTTGCCGCTACTAACAGAATCCGGTTTAAGCACCTCTTCGGATGCCGTCACGCGGTGGAGCGAGTTCCCCATCCTTTCTCTGAAGGGGTGGACGCTCTCCTGCCAGATACGCGCCATTCGCATGAGGGCTTGCCAAAACCAATACCCCACTTCCCTGAAGTGATAAAACCACGTGGAAAAGAAGGTGGATACACATAAGGCAAAATTTTTCCTTTCATTAAGAAGTGAGTACATAAAGGGCCCCGAGGGGACATTGTATCACAAAAGAGCAAAAAAGGAGAAGAAGAAAAGAAAAAGAAAATGATTCATGGCTGCCGGAAGATATCCTCGAATGCCAGAAGACCCACAGAAGGGGCGGCTCCTAGTTCATGAAGCCGAGCCTCCTCTTCCTGCAGTCGAACAGACTGGTCTCGAAAGGATGCCACCTGCCCCTCTAATAAAGCTGCTTCTTCCTCGAGTTGCGGTCGAGAAGTTGTCAGCTGTGGCAGCTCAGCTCGGAGATCAGACAGTTCAGCTTCCAGGATAGTTATCCGGTCGCGCACGAAATGCTCCCGCTCCGCCAAAGACTGCATTTGACGCTGTCGCTCCTGAAAGATAGAGTTCACCTTTGCCAGCTCGGACTTGCACTCCATTCTTTGCAACTTCAAGGCTGCCAATCTGTCCGACATGATATGTGTCAAGAAATCCCGGCGATGAACAAATTTTAACAGCAAAAGAACCCGCTGGGCCCATATTTCTGTGGGACATCCCATCGCCTGTAAACCAGCGGTGAAGCGCCCGGCTATCTCCTTCAACTGTAAATAAGTTAGTCCAGGTTGGGACTCCACCAGTTGACGCAGCATGCCCAGATGTTGCCAAACAAAACTTTCAGGGGAAGTGAAGCCAGGCGAAGGAAGAGGAGCTACTTCAAAAGATACTTCGCTGTCTATATCCGCCCATAGGGTGATGTCCGGCTGCGAAGAAGAGGACGGCAGGTCTGCCGAAGCCACCAACTGAGCTCCGCCCATAGCCTCTGAGGTGGCCGGGAAATCTTCCACCTCCATCTCCTCGGAGGCGGCCGTCGAGACACTCCCGGACGCAACTTCAGGCATCTCCTCCTCAGATTCTGAAGATACGGAAGCAGATTCCGTGGTCATTATAGGCGATACTCCCAGTTCTCCAACAGATACCTCTCCTTCTTCCATTTCGGTGCCCGCCCCCTGCAATGTCAGGGCTGCGGGGGCCACGGTCTGAAGAGGCACAGGTTCGCTCTCCATGACTGATACTGTGGGAACTGTTGATTCCGGAGCGATGGTCATCACTGCAGTTGGTATAAAGGCAGAACCCCTGGCTGGGTCCATTTCAGCTCTAAAATCCAAAGCCTTGGTGAGAGCCGGGCCTTCCCCTGCATTCCGCAGGTCCAATGATGCTAAGTCTGTGGAGGACTGCACCCTCACCGGCACAGGGCGAATTATCTCAAGAATGGCTGCCGAAGCAGGAACAATAGCCAAGGTGCCAGATAAAGTGGCTTCAACGGCTGCACTCGTAGCCGGGAGGGCAACAATGGATTCCTGTGAACGAATCAATGCAGCGTCAAGCAGCAGATAAAGACGGGGAAAATGAAACCAGAAAGGGAAAAGACTCACTTCTAAAGTGATGCCAATATCCTCAAAAGGTTGCAGGGAGGAAGAAAGCTCCGCTGATGAGACCACAAAAGGGGGAGTTATATCTGCCTCGGTATCCAGAGCGACAAACTCTTCTGGCAATTCTTCTCTAGAAGACGGCACCAGCAGCTTGGGGGGTGTAAATGATAAAACAATGGCGGTACATACGGATGGGGCCTCTGGTTTAGAGGCACCCTCCGTGTCACTCCCGCTGAAATCTGTTTCTTCTCCACCTGCCTCAGAAGCGGCCGCAGAGCTACCGGAGGAGATCTCTACTCTGTCCATGGGCGGGGCCATCAATGCTAACATCTGCTTGGAGGAGGACCGAGTAACTATGCGCCTTCCGGGAGCGGGGCCCCATTTCACCTGGGTCGTATAAACCTCCCGCGGCTGAGTAGTATCGCCAGCCGCTCCTGTGATCTCAGTCTCCTCCCCGGCCATCACTATAAAGAAAAGCCTGTGAGAGGGACGATGAAAGATAGTTGAAACAAACATAAAAAGATGAAAAGGAAATGCTTACCCTCCGCCTCACTAGTCGGCGTGGGAGAGGGCAACCGGGTCTCCACCTCGGAGGGCGCCGCAGCTGGCTCTTGGGCTATGTAAAAAGGAGTGGTCAGATTTAAACACTCCTCTGAAGTCCAGCAAGATAGAATGAAGAAATGCAATGGCAGAATATTGATGTTACCCTGAACTGATGCCTGAGCGGCCTCCCTCCGAGTTTCAAACTCATCAAATGAGGGAATGTCAGGGAGAGGGGTCCCGGTGTCCATCACTACCGAAGCCGATTGTTGAGCCTGAGCTTTCTTGGCCTTCCTGGCCTTCCCAACTGCAGCCTTGACTGCGGAAGCCTTCCTCTTCTTGCCAGGAGGCAGGGGAGTAGTGGTCGGTGCTGCGGCAGGAATTTCAAAATAAGTGGGCTTCTCAGCCTGCGCAATAATCTTCCTGTAGAGCCCCTGCCGCTTTATGTCGGGCCGGTCTGTTAAGAACGGCAGAAATATGATGGGATCAATAGATACAAAATTCAGATGCTAAACAGAAAAACACTGCAGTCAGAAAGGAAAAGATTATACCTGCTGGTCCATCATAAAATACAGAGAGCGGCCAGTACAGATAAGCTACCTCCTTGGAGCGGGAGGCAGCCTCCTTGATGAGCCAGCACACATCACCAAATAGCTGGCACTTCTCTACCAAAGTTGCCAAATCATTATGGCCATGAAGGTCGAGGCAGCGAAACAAGTCGAGATGGTCCATGCCCCAGCCATCGACATAATGAAATGATATAAACAACGGCTTGTTCAAAATGCCAGCTATCGGGCTCTCTGCAGATAATCCATGCAAATTCAGCAGAATGAACAGCCAGGACGTTTGCTTATAGTACGTCTGAGTTCTATCCTCCCGACGCACAAACGTCCTATATGGATGAAATTTATCAACTGGACCCCTCCAATGAGCTACTGCCGGGAGCGGCTCTTCAACGGGGAATGGATACTGCTGCTCCTCCAAGCGAGCGCCCCCTACATGGCTCAGATGTTTCAGGTTCTGCATAAAGGTGTCCTCGTTGATGGCAGCAAAGACGGGAGCAAGCGGCTCGGAATTCTTTTCCTTCAGAGCTCGGCGCTGGGCCAGATAGTCCTCTGCCTCCCTCGGGTTCTGCGAATAAAGCTTTCTCAGATGGGCCTCGAAATTTCAAACACCGGCCCAGGCTGCTGTTTTAGGAAGGAGCGCTCTGCAACATCCCAGAAGGTGCCTCTACCGTCTCTATAAAAGCCGGTCCGGATATTCCACCATTTGATATATTCTGATGTTACCCGGGGAACACGGTTAGAAACAACGGGCACCCTGAAGATTGCGTCGTCATGACGATGATAGAAATCCCACCACAACCGGCCCTCGCCAACAATGAGGGACCCGTGCTTGGCCCGGCTGTCTAGGGGAAACTGGGCAGCTGAAGTTGGAATATGCTGGTCGTAGCCGAAGTTTCGCCCAAAGCGGAACGGATAGTACGGCTCCAACAGAAGCAGGCCACCCTTCCTATAAACCAAAACACTGGGCCGAATTGCCATGGCCCATCTCACCAGCTCCGGTTCCAGGATAGGCCGAGCAATGTTGACCCCGGAGATGGGGTGGATATATGTTTCTACCTCCTCCAGCTTGCATTCTCTCTGAGGATCAATCAAAGGAGCCGAACCTGCTGCCAAGCTCCAAAAATGTATGCTACCAGGAGCGTCCATCGGTACCTTTATCAGTCGGCCCCTGATTTTGAATAGCTGATCATAAAAGGGACCAGGCTCAGCGCTGGCAAATTCAATCATCCTGGGTGACACTGTATCCGCCTGCAAGGTTCTCGGAGCTAATTCGGGGAATATGCTGCAGACCCAGGCATTGAAGAAATGAAAAGGACCCACGGTCCTCAAAGAACGGGGAGTCCGATGTCTGTACAGGTCCCCCAAGGATTTGTATATCAAACACAGGGCCACTGGGCAGAGCGACAGCCTCATCCCCCATGCCATCTGACAAGCTGGATATATGACCTCTGGTCGAATGACTGTCTCGTCCCCTTGTGGAAGAGCAAAAGTGCACAGCCAAAATGTGAGATAGGCTGCACAGTGTGTGATAGGATCTACCCCTGCCGGGTTGGGACCACCTTTGCCCGCATGGCGCAATGAAGATGGCAATGCCGATTTATAGCGGGGAGCTCTTATCTGCTTGCTCGCGACAGGACCCATGGAGGGGAAATCTGCATATTTCAGGGGACCGGCGAAGAAATACTGAAGCCACTGCCCGATCCGGACCCTCAGTTTGCTACCTTTCTCTCGGGGATGATAGCCTTTGGAGGATCCTCTACTATATGCCAGACAGATGGAGCGATAGACCTTCATCAAATATCGGTAAGAGAAGCCAAGGGAATACTTGCCTTCTCCATCAGAGCTGTCTTTCTCGGAGTCTGCCAAACAGACTTCTTCATACGGCTCGCCATCAATGGGCAGGCCGGAAAGCTGTGATAAGCTCCAGAGATCCAGAGATGTCTCCCCCTCTGCTGTATAGAAAGTGTTGAACAAAGGGCAGAACACCTCAAACATCCCACAGCACAGCCCCCGGGATATGGGATACCGGAATCTGGAAGCAAAGACACTGTGATACACTCCTGCTCTGATTAGCAGGGGGGCATACTCTAGCAGAACAAACTCTGTAAATTCCACTGCCCCCACTCGGAATAGGTGAGCGTCAGTGATTTTGGTGTCTCCAAACCAGCCGGCCGCCAGAAGATACTTAAACTGAATGACCGAGCAATTTAGCACGAAGGGCTCTTCGCGATATCCCCACTTTATAGGTGCCAAGAACATGCCGTAGCCGGGCTTCTCCCTATGAACTCGGCCGCTGACATTATCCCACCGGGCTGGTGTGAACTCAGGTGCCCGGATCAGCATTTTCTTCTCGGGTTCCAGCTCCGATATTCCAAGGACTGCACCCCAATCCCGCTTCTCTCCGGGAAGATAGATGGCCTGGCCACGATATACTGAGTCCTTCAGACTATCCCGTTCAGCAAGAATGGCAGCTTCGACTACGCGAGCTATCCGGTAGTCTCGCATGCCGCTCACTGTGAAAGTCCGTATGAACGGCATCAGATGTCGGTCCTTCGGAAAGTCTGGCCGATAGTTACTATCCCGCCTGAAGCATGTCTCGGTCACCGTGGAATATACCCGGGCCGTCTGCACTGTGTCGGTTTCAGAATCAGAAGATTCGTCAACCGAAGCTATTCTATCATATCCATAATCCAAGCTGTGCACGTTCAACCAATTCACTCTGGCCCGAGATATGTCTGGCTGGGCCGATGAACTAGCTCCGACAGCTCCGGAGGATGCAGCAGCAGAGCCAGAAGCCATTGCTATATCTGCAAACAAAAGAAGAAATGTGGATTAAAAGTCAGTCTTATAAGGATTACAACATGAGATTCTATAGAAATTTCGGCAGCATATCCCCTTATTCGGGGTCTGCCCAAAAGAATAGGGAGTCACCAACCAAGAGGGGGTGATCCCGGAATCAAAGGGATTGAATCCCAAAATACGTCGCCCAGGACGGAAGGACTCGCGGTAACGGCCGAGAGGGCGAAGGCTGCTCGCGCCGGAGAGAGGAAGTGAGGGAGAAAAACCGAAGAAAGAGAAAGGCAAGTGGAGAATGAAGAAAAAAGGGCCGTCGGCGCCCTAAATAGGGGGCCCAGTCGAGTGAGGTCTCGGCGCGGCGAAATGCGCGCCGAGAACCTCTCGGCCGAGAGCCCCCCGGCGGCCAGAAGGCGCGCCGAGAAGCCCCCAGGCCGAGAAGTCCCCAGGCCGAAAAGCCCAGGCCGAGATCCCCCGGCGGCCAGAGGGCGCGCCGAGAAGGCCCCAGGCCGAGAAGCCTCCCAGGCCGAGATCCTCTGCGGCCGGGGCGCGCCGAGAAGGTCCCCGCGCCGAGAAGGTCCCCAGGCCGAGACCCTCTGCGGCCAGGGCGCGCCGAGAAGCCTCTCAGGCCGATAACATCCAAGGCCGAGACCCCCGCGCCGAGAAGCTTCGCGCCGGGAGGTACTGCAGGCCGAAAAGCCCCAAATGCTAAAAAATGATGACAGAAAATATGAAGAGAAGAAACATCGATGTGCAGAATACTGTTACAGCAAGATGATCAGGTCTGAGGACTGAATTGAAGACAAATTGAGGAAGATACCCTCGAATAGTGAAAGACACCTGCAACCCCCGTGGCGCTTATTCTGCGCTTACGCCGCCCGCAGGTGGGGGGCATTTGTTGACACCCGGAAAATGAACAGGGGTGGAAGCATGATTGAAAAGAAAGATCTGACCAACAGCGAAGGACTGAGGCTGATGTCCGAGCTCGTCGCCATTCGAGTGACGATATTGATAAGATAAAACCCTGTCTACGGACTGATAAATCCCTGTCTACGGACTGATAAATCCCTGTCTACGGACTGATAGAACCCTGTCTACGGACTGATAGAACCCTGTCTGCGGATTGATGAAAATTGCAATCGTGACGTCAATACAAGATATTTCAGAAATGATAGACCATTTGGGATGATGATACATTTGAAGAAACCCTAAGTGGGCCTATATGAAGATGGCGCCCAAAGCCCATGTCGAAGCCCAGATATGGCGCCGAGAGATCAAGGTTGAGCGCGCCGGGAAGCATGCCTCAGGCGCGCCGTGAAGATGCCTGCCGAGAAGGAAGAGGAAAGGGGTTATAAAAACCCCTCCCTTCGATAGAGATAAAAAAGGGGGGACAACATCGGAGAGAAAAAAAATCAGAGGGCTCCGGGATCGATCGACTGGAGAGAAAAAAAAGCTGAAGGAAAAAAAGAGAGAAAGCCAGATAGAGAAAGGGGATCGTTCTGAGAGAAAGAGCCACCCCTCCCCTTTCGATCAACAGAGAGGAAATAGAAGAGAAGAAGAAGGAAAGCTCCAGGTGGGCACGGGGGAGGGAGAGGAGTCAATGCTCCACCCTCCCCTCCATGTTTTCTTTCTTTATCTGATGTAATATAGCGAGTTCCCTCTCGATCTATCAACTGTAGCCGGAGTTTCGGCCTTGATTTTTTTTAGATTTATGCTTTACATTTTCTTTCATGAGCGGTGTAATATTTCCCATATGCAATACAAGAAGCACTAAGATGCCCGTCTGGGTATTGATGGTTTAAGATATCGATCTCTGTCCGTCTGTCTCTCCATGCATATGGCCTTCGTCTGAAAGGAACATAGATCAGATTCTTTGGGTTTCAAAGTCGATCGCAAGGGTTTATTCCTCGAAGAGGGACGAGGATAAGACTCCTAACCCCATCCAATGGGTTACTGAGTTTTGTCTTCTTCTTCCCTCTCCGATCTCGATGTCTGTTTTCCATACATATATGATCTGTTTTCTTTTTTGAAGGAGCCCCCTTTGGCGGTTCAGGAACTAGAGATATCAGTCTCTTGGTCTCCTCAGCCGCCCAGCTCTCATAAATAACGATCGGATCTCAGGTTCTCCATCCTAAAACATTGGATGCTTAGGGCCTGAAGTTTATACGATTGATAGCCCTTCCTTTTCCGTCGATTTAACATCACTGGGCTCATCTGGAGGGGTCTGAGGACAGTCACCTCCTGACTCCCCCAAATGGCCTGCAACAGACGGGCAAAACTCTCAACGGAACCAGGTGATGGTATGATCTCCCCCGTTTGATTCCTTCGTCCAAAACCCTTGGCACCCTTCTAACAGCGATCTCTATGAAATTCCTCCCTTGCATCTCTGGCCCAGCATTGATTCGAGCCTGAAATCCCCAGAAAACACCCAAACAGAGCATCGTTTCTGGGCTCTGGAAAACCTGAGATTCTTCTGCAATTTCACCCTCTCGGCGTGCGAGCTTCCCCGCCGAGAACCACAAGGCCGAGAGGCCTCCCCCGTCTTTTGGCTAAACGACAACCCAGTTGGTTACCAACGCTTTCCTCGTGAGGCTATGTGTGCGAGGCCCCCGGCGTGTAGACTCCCGGCGTGGCCAGAAGCGCGCCGGGAAGCCCTCTGCCGAGAACCCTTCTGCCTTTATAACCACCCTCACACCTTTTGCCCAATATTGAAGCTGCCCCTCTCGGCGCCTCCCTTTCCGGCGCGCCCATGAGCCCGCCGAGAAGCTCCAGGCCGAGAGACCTTATTTCCCTTTGACCAGCCCAATGACCAGGCCGAGAGCCCCCCTGCCTATAGCCATTCACCCCTTTTTGCCCAAGCCTTGATGCTGCCCCTCTCGGCGCCCCCCCCCTTCTCGGCGCGCTCAGGTGCCGGCCGAGAGCCTCCATGCCGAGAGGGTCTTTCCTCCCTCTTTTGGCCGCCGAGAGCCCTCGGCCGAGAGCCTTCCCTTGGCCGCCGAAAACCTCTTTGGCCAGCCCAACCGCCAGGCCGAGAGCCCCTCTCCATCCATCAAATGCCAGGCCGAGAGCCCCATTTTGTCCAAACCAAAGGCCAAGCCGAGATCCCTTCTTCAGTCAGATGAAACCCACTCAGAGGCCCACCTCTGCACCATTCTTCTATAAACTTCTTAAGCTCCCCTACATCCGTTTAAGGAGATACTCATAGACCATCACTTGTGTCTTAATGAGATACAATAAATGGGGAAGATCTCCCCTACAGCTTCTGTCCCGAATCCGAATTTCACCGATGCCTTATGAACCTAAAGAACCATGTCATTACATGTGTTCTGACGGGTTCCAAGGGAATATTGATCAATAATATGAAGGCAAGAGATGTCCCTGGGCCTGGTGCCCATCTTTGTTCGGTCGTTGTCCCGGCTCTCCGTGGATGATGACCTATTCTTCCTTGGCATAATCCAGGTTGAGGGAACATGCTGCCGAAATTTACATAGCCCCACCAATCGAGTGTGGTATTCTCCTATAACCCCGCTGGCCCACGGAGTTATGCCCTTGTGCGATCTCTGATGGCCCTCCAAAGGGGGATATTAATAAGATATCGCACTCGTACCGGGTGTGTTACATCAGGACCGGTCCCCATCCGGATTCCGGGTTATGTCTATATATATATATACCCGATCTTTTGCGGAGTCTACCCTGCCGCTGCATGGGTGGTTTCCTATTCCCCACTTGGCATCATCCAAGATGGTGGGAATATGCCGGCGGGTTCCCCCCGTAATTAATAAACCCCTGTTCTGTTCAAATACGTTTAAACGTCTTGTAAACAGATGAACTTTGTCTCCTTTGAGCATACGGTTTTACCGCTGTCTTCCTCCTACCTCTAGCGTTTAATCAAGGGTTGTCCTCCTTAGGGAGGACGTAATTAACGTCATAGCGTTCAGGGTATGACGGACTACTAGTCCAGACACGATCACTCACAATCGACTGACCAAGTCAGATCGAGCGCACAATAAGAATCGTCACCACGGTGACTGGCACGCCAATAAACCCATAAACATAAATAGATAAATAAAAACAACAAACAAGATAAGAAGAGAAAGAAGAAAAATGTGCATCAAACAGATCCAAAAGGGAGCATCGACAAGAGATCGAGCATCAAGCATCTACGAGTAATCAAGGACACCTGCACATCTAGCAAGAAGATTGTTCGTTATTTTGACCCTTGAGGGGTAGGTAACCCCCGGGTCTTGTATTTATGCCCTTAAAGACTATGTAATTATACTCTCTACGGGTCACGTTTGTAAGTTTCTACGTCCCCGGGACGGCTAAATTATGTAGTTCTACCCCTATAATGGGAGAATTACGAAAATGTCTTCCCGAAGACTGTGAGAAATATGAGTCCTGTCATTTGCAGTTTTACCCTGCAATCTTTTGTAATTGGGACTACGCCTCTATTTCCCGCGTTAGTACGGATCTCTTTGATGTACAGTTGTTGCACCTGTAATTTTCTCGAAATACTTCGAGAATTTCATTCCGAAACAATCGACGAAAAAGATACGGTGTAGCGCCGATGTCGTCGGACTGCGGAGTACCTCCGCGATTTAGGGTCTATCGGCCCGCTCATATTATTACAAGTGGCATCGCGACAATGGAAGTTAAGAGGAAGATATGCATGCATGCCTGTCAAAGCGGCCGAGCAAGTGTATCACACGGCACGGACGGGCGCGAAGATTCTTCCCCACGCAGCGTCACCACGGCTTCTTCTCAACTCAGATTGACAGAAACGGAGCAAAACGGCGCGAAGAGGGGCCAAAACGCATGCCCGAGCGTCAAACGACCCCTCCCGGACGCGAGAGGGGGCCGCGGCCACCCCGCCGGGGTCGGCGGTGGTCGCACGACCCCGCCAGCCACCTGGCGGGGTCGCGCGACCCCGCTGGCATCCCTCCGGGGTCACGCGACCCCTCTGGCATCCCACCGGGGTCGCGCGATCCCCCCCTTTCTCTCCGGTGTTCAAAAAAAAAAAAAAAAGAAGGGAGGATTTTTAACCCCCTCAGAGGGGTCATTCATCCTTTTTTGGCATCCAGAGGGGTCATTCATCCCTTTTTGGCATCCAGAGGGGTCATTCAGCCCTCTTTGACATCCAGAGGGGTCATTCATCCCTCTTTGGCATCCAGAGGGGTCATTCATCCCTTTTTGGCATCCAGAGGGGTCATTCAGCCCTTTTTGCGACCCCACTGTGGACTGGCGGGGTCGCGCGACCCCGCTGGCATCCCTCCGGGGTCACGCGACCCCTCTGGCATCCCACCGGGGTCGCGCGATCCCCCCATTTCTCTCCGGTGTTCAAAAAAAAAAAAAAAAGAAGGGAGGATTTTTAACCCCCTCAGAGGGGTCATTCATCCTTTTTTGGCATCCAGAGGGGTCATTCATCCCTTTTTGGCATCCAGAGGGGTCATTCAGCCCTCTTTGACATCCAGAGGGGTCATTCATCCCTTTTTGGCATCCAGAGGGGTCATTCAGCCCTTTTTGACATCCAGAGGGGTCATTCAGCCCTTTTTGACATCCAGAGGGGTCAAAATGGTTTTTTGCCACCCCACCTTGACAGAATCGGGGCAAATTCGTTCATTTGACCCCTCTGGGCCCTCCCGCCTTCTATAAATAGACCCTAAGGGTCCAAATGGAAAGGAGGACGGAACCTCTACGAGAAGAGCACCGCGCAAGGAATTGTTCTGTTTGTTTCGGCCTGTGAGGGGTAAGTCCCCGGGCCTTGTACTTATGCCCCTACGGGGTATTTTTGTAATTACGCCCCTTAGTGGGCCATGTTGGCAATTATGCCCCTCAGCGGGCCGTGTTTTGTAAGTCTTTACGCCCCGAGACGACTAAGTTATGTTGTTCTGTCCCTATAATGACGGAATTACAAAAATATCCTCCCCGGGACCGTAAGAGACCAAAGTCCTATAATTTGCAGTTATACCCTGCAATCTTTTGTAATTGGGACTACGTCCCTATCTCCCGCTCTAATGTGGACTTTTGTACAGTCGACAACTCGCCGACAACTCATGTACTCACTGGAATTATAAAAACACTCAGCATGCTCCATGTGTACCCTCGAGGGAAAATTGCATGAAAACCCTTGGCTTTCCAAAATTATGTATATACCCCTCCTTCGGCCAAATTGACAGATGTGTGTCTTCCATGAAGCCCCTTGTCATTCCTTCGGTCCGGAAGTGTTGTCAGCTCAGTCTAGCACTCGGGTATCATCTCAAACCTAGGTTTAGGGTCTGGTAAAATTATCAAAATACCCCTATGACTTAACAAATGGCCTCAGAGCCCTTGAAACCCTCCAGAAACGGCTTCCATGCCTTGGGGAGTCAGGAATCCAGTCCTACCTCCATTCCAGCCCAGAAATCTCAGCAATGCCTCTGGCCTGAAAAATTACCAAAATACCCTTGGGTTGGTAAAATTACCAAAATGCCCTCGGGGTCCAGAAAATTTCTTTTACTTCAAAAATGCCTATGGCTTCCCCTAAATCATCTTCATATTCTCAAATCCTAGGGTTTTGCCCAAATATGGCCTCAGTTAAAAACCCTAACTTGGTCGTTGTTTCTGTTGGTCGGTGGTGAGTGAGTGGACATTGTGAACCCTCCAAGAGAGTTTGCCCTCAACATCAGAACCCCTGTAGAAGACTTTTGAGACTTCTTTGACAGTTAAACAAAGGTGTTCGGACGTTAGGCCGATGTAAATCAACACTGACTCCGGTCAGTGGGGAAAGGTCCAGCACTCGAACCCAAATCGTCTGATACGATGCGCACACACGGAATCACCCTTCTACTCAGATGGGGGGGGGGGAGATGTTTCTTTTCAAAAAGAACGAAAATCTACCTTTTATCCATGATAAAAGTCGATTTAGATTTTTTCCGTGTCTCACAGACTGGCACGCCCGATGGGACTTTTCCCGTCTTTCTTCTTTCTGTCAAAGAAAATCTCTAAACCTTCTTCAAGGTTCTGATTGCCCCTCTTCCTCTTAAAGGACGAGAAGAGGAGGGCGCATCTCTCTGTTCGTTTGAGAGTTCTTTGTGCATCTGCACGCTACTCCGTTCGTGCTACGCACCACCACCAACACCAACACCAGCAACAGCGATGGCAGCCGTCACCTACGGCCCCGAGATCGTTGCCAACCATGCCAGGATCGGCTACCTGGCAACATCACTTGTTTTCGGTGACTTCCCAGCAGTCGTCGGCTCGCCCTTCTTCTTGGGCGTGGTTCCGGTGGCTGAAGCTAGTTCAGCCATGCCTGCAACAACTGTCGGGGGCGTCAAGCCCTCGGCCCCATCAACTGATTGGGTCCGCCCGGTCAAGAAGACAGTCGCTGAGGGTGTCAGACCCTCTGCTCCAACAACTGGCCGGTTTCATTCGGCCAAGAAGACTTCTGAGGGCGTCAGGCCTTCTGCTTCAGCAGATCGGGTCCGCCCAGTCAAGAAGACAGTCGCTGAGGGTATCAGACCCTCTGCTCCAACAACTGGCCGGTTTCATTCGGCCAAGAAGACTTCTGAGGGTGTCAGGCCTTCTGCTTCAGTTGATCGGGTCCGCCCGGTCAACAAGACAACTGTCGGGGGCGTCAGGCCTTCGGCTCCAGCAACTGGCCGGGTCAGTCCGGTCAACAAGACCATCACTGGGGGCGTCAGGCCTTCGACTTCGTCGATTGGTCGGGTTCGCCCGATCAACAGGACCGTCCTCAAGGGTGTCAGACCCTCTGCTGCGGCATCTGGCCGGGTCCCTCTGGTCAATTCTTCAACTGTTAAGGGTGTCAAGCCCTTCAGCCCGACAACCAGTCGAGTCAGCTCGACTGCCATGTCAACGGCCGAAGGTGTTAGGCCTTTTACCCCAACTGTTGGCCGAATCTTCTCGGTCAATCAAATCACTGCTGGCGTCGCTCATACTCAACGTGGGCAACGCCGCCGCCGCAACGGCGCCAACTCCAATGTGGCCACCCTCAGAGGTGCTGCCCTTGCTCAACGGGGGCAACGCCGCCGTCGTCAGGGTGACGCCATGCCTGTGGCGGGCGCCACCACTGCCGCCCCTGCTCATCGGGGGCAACGCCGTAGCCGCAAGGGTGCAAAGCCTGAAACGGCTGTCTCTCGCTCCGGCAAGACTCTAATTGTCGGAGACATCCGCATCCGGCTTGATGGAGGTGAGCCGATCCTGCCCCGGGATCGTCATGTCCCGACTATTTCTACCTCCAATCGCTTCGAGCCCCTCCGGCAAGTCCGGGAGAAAGGAGCGAAGAAGAAGAAGTCTGCCGTATCGGCGGCAATCCAGGGCCCTCTGCAACGGCCCAAGCCACGAGCTCCCCGTCCAAGGACAGGGGGCAACCCAATTGAGGAGCACCAGCTCCATTTGAAGAAGATCTGGGTTACCAAGGAGGAGGCCCGAATCATAAGGCGCGCGAGGGCGGAGGAGCCCTTCCGCATATCAGAGCTTCAGCGAATGCGGAGTCCGCCAAGCACTGAGGCCTCGACGTCTGCGAGATTTACATCTCAACCCCTACGGGGACAAAAGCGCCGAGGAGCCGGCAAGAAAGTGCGACCGACCTCCCCGTGGGCTAGTTCTACACACACGGAGGAGGATCGCTCACCTCAAGCAGCCACATCCCGAGTGTCTGTCTTCGACAGACTTGGGAGGCCGCCCAAGCCGGAGCGACAACCGCCCAAGAAAAAGCGGGTGGTCCAGGTGACCGATGACACTGTCAAAGTGTTCACCTGTTACGCCACCTCCGGCGACAAACAGCCCGAGAACACCTCGGGAGAGCTTGACCAACCCATCCAATATTTGAGGAGGTCAAGGCCGGTCTCTCGAATTCTAGCGCAGATGCAGCAGGCGTCGACCGCCGGTACATCTTAGCCTGAGCCGGCACGGCAAGAAGAGCGCCAGGAAGACGTCCACAATATTGATGGGGACAGTCACTCCCGGCATGAAGAAGAGTTGGGGGAAGAGCCACGGGCCCCCACACTGGACGAGCTTCGACGAGAGAACCAAGAGCTCAAGAACCTGCTACAGTCGCTTTTGCGCGAAAAGGAGGTTCCTTCCCCGCCTTAGGCCGCACCGGCTGGAGCGGATCAACAGCCTTCTCTCGTTCCAGCAGCAGCCAACGCTTCCGCCACTGCTGCAAGACTCCCGCTGGCGGTGGACTTCGAAGTCCCGCCGCATGAAGTCAATGCGCGGTCATCTGCTACTCCTGCCGCAGAAAGCCTCATGGCGCAGAAGCAGATGATCGAGCACATCGTGGAAGCGAAGTTCGCTCAACATGGCGAGGATGTGGCTACCGTTGATTTGTACAGCGTGCCATATCCCCTCCATCATCAATTCAAGAAGCTTCCGCCTGATTGTCCGAAAGCCCCGAAACTCCAGAAGTTCAACGGGCAAAGTTCTCCGCATGAACACCTGGCCTATTACATGACGGCCATGGGTGAATTAGCCCTGGAAGAGGCATATTTGCTATGGTATTTCGCCACGTCTTTGACCGGCACCGCCTTCCAATGGTATTCAAGGTTAAAGCCCAACTCAGTGTCTGATTGGGCTGATATGCAGAAGAAGTTTGTCGACCGTTTCCAAATGGTCGAGCGCAAAGTCTCCTTAGCAGAGCTTTGTTCCCTTCGACAGAAGAAGGGTGAAACAGCATTGGACTTCATCAAGCGATGGAGGGACGTCAGCATGCGCTGCGATAACCCTCCGACGCCTGAAGATGCAATCACTATCTGCCGCAGGGGTCTCTCGGCAGAAGTCAGCGAAAAGCTTCTGGGCTCCAATATCAGAGGCTTCGACCAGCTCAACACGGTCGTGGCAGAGATTGAGATGTTCTTCGCTGATCACCCTGCACAAGTCTCTACAAAAGGTAAACCCTCCAAAGACCGTCTGGCTAGCGGTAAGGAGGTGAATGCCGTGGACTTCTCCCCGACGAATGGAGATAAAGGGGAAGGAAAGTCTAAAGGCAATGGCAAGAAGCCTGATGCCAAGGCAAGTGCGTCTCGGTTAGCGGAGAACATGAAGACGCCGTATTCCTTCAGGAAAGAGCATACTAAAATGCTCTTTGATCTATGCATGAAAGAGCAGCTCATCACCCTGTCAGATCCGCGGAAGCCCTCAGAGGTGGACAAGACAGAGGATCCTACCTATTGTGTGTATCACCGAAGGTTGGGTCACACCATCGGCGATTGCTATATTTTCAAGAACATAGCGGAAGAGCTCATTTAAAAGGGCTTGGTAAATATGTTGGGCCACGCAGTCGTCCCACCTCAGCCTCATCACTGGAGCCGATCGAACCGGTCGGCTAACGTGGTCCATATGGTGGCGATGGCTTCAAGTTCCAATGCCTCCGAAGCCGGGCCCTCAAGTCGACAGCCCAATGGTGGTCCCATAGCCACTCCTCCTCCATTCCCTGAATGTCTAGCACTGCGAAGAACCATTCGGAAAATCCGAGGGGAAGTCTGGCAGCTGCGACGAGAACAAAGGCGCCTGCTGCAGTCCCTGGAAAGCATTGATCAGCAGTTGTCCACCTTCCCTTTTGGCCCATTTGCCAGGGGGTTAGCTCCAACCCACATACGGGAGGCGGGTGTATCACCCACGGGTCGGGCCCCGCTCAGGGGTTGGCTCTCTGAAGAGTCCTCGGATTCATCTGAAGACGAGGAGGACTCACCGGAAGACGTGGAGGCTCCACTTCAAGTCGAGCTCCCAGAGAAGTTATACTCCTTCCCTGTGGAGAAGACTCCTAACATCTTCTTCGCATGCCAGCGGGCTAGACTCATAAGCCCATCACCCATGGAGGAGACACCAGGTGCTACTTTTCATCAGGGCTATTGCCCCTACCATGAAGTTGTTGGCCACATCATCCACAACTGCGAACCGTTCAAGGACCTCGCTGAGGACTTGATCAGGCGGGGGAAGGTCAACATGGGTGAATTCCTGGTCGATCCACCGCAGCCGCATGCACGAAGGAGTCTTCACTTCTCCGTCAACGTCATTCACGCTGCAGCAGCCTTCCAGTTCCCTGAGCAGCAGGAGGAGGGAGCTAGTTCCCAGGGAGCCAGTTCCCAGTCTCCTAAATCCACACTCTGGTATCCAGGGTGGCGACCATCTCATCAGTGTTCTTTTCCTAAGGAAGACACTGAGAAGATTTTTGATAAACTTCTGGAGGATGGCTGGGTGCTGACACATGACCCGCCGTCTTATTACAATGAGACGGCCAAGAGACACCCCCGCTATTGCAAGTATCATGCAAGGGTGTCTCACCTCACTAGGCAATGCCTAGAGGTTCAAGACTTCATTGAAGCCCTCATCCAGAGAGGGGTTGTCGATACTCAGGGGAATTCCATGACAAGGTTACGCCTTGCAGAGGCCGCCAGGGAGACTCTCCAGCAGGCCCGGCGAGAAACCGAAGCTTTTTCCCGATTAGCCCGGCCAAGTGAGCCCGCGGAAAATGATGAATTCCCATTACTCACTAAAGGCAAGGCCACCTATAAAGGGCCTAAGGTCCAGAGCCCAGGAAGCCAAGCCGCAGGCGAGAGTTCCAAGGTTCGTCCCAGGTCCAGTCAGCCTGGCATCGTCCTAAGAGAGAACTCTCGGCTAGACAATAAAGGCAAAGCCAAGGCATCAGAGCCTTCAGCCAAAGCTCCTGCCCAGTCAGCAGGGCTGTTAGTCGTGGAGACGACTCGACCTCTTAAGCCCGCGAAGGCCCCAGTGAAAGCTTCTGTCAAGCTGGCACAGCCGCCAATTGTAGAAAGGCCTCAGCAGCTCAAGCAAGCCAACCCACCGGTCCAAGCAAAGTCGGTGGAACTACAAAGCTCCCGGAGGCCCCACTGCGGACTGGCAGAATTCCAGGAGTTGTCTCCTGAAATAATTGCTCAGGCAATCAATGCCACCTTCCAAGCTCAGCCGGAGGAGGCCAATTGGACCAAGGTTGCCCCCAGAAAGAGCCGTGGCACTAAAGCTCCTAAGGAGCCAGCCCGGAGCAGAAAGCAAAATGCCGGGGGCAAGCAAGTCCCACCTCCAAAGTAAACTCCTCTCTTCTCAAGAGGCAGCACACCAAAAGAAGCAGGAGAAGAATCGCAGGAAGAATTTGAAGAGGAGGTTAAAGAAGCAAGCCGAGCAAGCCGCTGCTATGGAGGCTCCTAAGGAGCCAACTCCCCTACAAAGACTTCAAAAGCTCATAGATGAGATGGAGGAGTACACTCCCTCTCATCACACCAGGGTCGTCACTCTAGACGAATATATTCCCTGGGACAAGCTTGGGCGCAAAGCCCGTCTTCTGCAATGGCTCCGAGAAATGGTCCACCGTCTTGAAGAAGGTGAAGACTTCCCAATCCTGGAGGAGCTCTCTTTATTCTATAAAGATGAGGAGCTCACTGTCGAGATGCTCGAGGAAATGCTGCAAGAGCTCTCCTGCAACATGGTGGCGATTCCGCCACCCGACAATATTTACTGTCCTACAGCTGATAGCACTGGAGGCCAGGCTCCTATGGCGACATATCAACGCCGCTCGGCAAGAAATGGCCGGGGACGTGGCCGAGGTCGTGGCCGAGGACGTGGACGTGAAGGTCCCCTGGCTCTTGACCGAGTCATACTGTTCAGAGGGGAGAAGCCGGGTCCTGTCCCGGAAACTCAAGTTCGAGGGATCCCTTTCATCCTCAGCCCCTCAGAGGGTTCAAGCCCCATCTCGACGGCTAAGTCGGGTGGCGTCCTTTTTACAGTCACCTCCTCCGATGAAGAAGAGGAGCCAGCCAAATCGCCAAAGTGCGAGGAGGCGTCAGAGCAGGCCGGCCCCTCTAACAGGGCTGAGCCCGCCAGCCAGGCCGGTCCTTCTAATGAAGACCAGCATGATGGGCCTTTGCCGCCTCCAGAGGAATCCTTGGCTCCGCTATTCCAAGAAGATGCAGAAGGCCAGAATACGGAGGAGCGCCCTTTTAAGCGAGAGAAGCCCCGCCAGGCGCCGAAGACCCTGGCGGAGATCATCCCGTCATTTGATAAGACCCGTGCTCGGGCAGACCGCAAAATCATTCATCATATGAAGCGGTTCCCAACAAATGTCACTATTTGGGAAGCTATTGCATGGAGCAAAGATCTCAGAGAGGCTCTTGTCAAGATACTCCAAGATCCAGAGGCATATGAAGCCCATGTTGCAGAGTTGCAAGCCCAGGCATATGAAGCACTCACAGCCAACATCTCCTTCACGGACAAAGACATGTTGCTGTCCTCTCTGTGTCATAATCGCCCCTTATATATGAAGGGGACGATTAATGGGCATGACGTGAATCGCATTTGGTTGACGCCGGAGCAGCCGTCAACATCATGCCTCTGAAGACTTTCAAGTCCCTATACTTGGCACCTTATTTGCAAAAGGTGACTGATGTCAAGATCTCGGGATTCAATCAGGGTTCCGAGGAAGCGCTTGGTCGGGTTGTAGTCAAGCTAGCTTTGGGTGAGTTTGTCACCCAAGCGACATTTTACATCATCAACTCCGACGCATCTTACAAGATGCTGCTTGGAAGACCCTGGCTTCATGAGAACTGGGTTGTTCCTTCAACTCTGCATCAGTGCATTAAATATGCCAAGGAAGGGGAGCAACATACGGTCTTCGCAGACCAGGCCCCATTCCACCCCAATGAGTGCCATCTGGCCGATGCTTCATTATATTTTGGGAAGCCTACTTTAACAATCCCCGAGTCTTTAAAAGACAAAGGGAAGCAAAAGGTGGGCCACGAAGTCGAGGAAGGGCAGCTCTTCACTGTCAACCAAGACATGGTAAAGCTGCACAGGCTGAGCCTCGGTGCCGCCTCCAAGCCAACTCAACCAGAGAGGCGAAGTGTTGACTTTGAAGCCAACCTCATCAGCCGGGTCATTGACGGGAGTATCTCCTTACCGCCTAAGTGCCTTCAACTCTTGTCCCAATGGGAAGAACAGGAGGTGGAACAGTTGAAGACCTTTACAGTCTCCTATCAATGGAGAAGGAGACGCAACAAAGGCAAGAGGGACAAGCCGATCATCTTTTACAAAGGTGATTTAGTCCCACCGTGCCCCCCTGAAGATAATTTCGGCTGGGATACTCCCGCTGATGTGGTGCTAGAGCCAGTCCAGGAGATGGACGATATGCCGAAATACATCAAAGAGATGTGTAAAAAGCAGCACATCCCGCAAACTTTGGACCCAGCGCGAGCGTCGTACTTCCACCAGCTATGGAACCCTCCGCAAGTCCGCGGGCAACCTCCCTTCTCCCGCAAAGACACAAGGGGACTTGGCTACGACCAGGAAACAGACTTCGAGGTCCATTATGCAGTTAATGCCATAGGGCTACTGCCTCTCCCTAATGGGCAAACTGAAGTTGAGCCCAATATTGATGACTCTGTAAGGGAGTCCGCTAATGTGTCTACGACACCATCACCTTCATCAGGAGTCGACAACGACGACCCCTCAGAGGAAGGAGCAGCTCAGCCTGCTCACCATCAGCAAGATGAAGCAAGCTCTTCGGCTTCAAGCCACGAGCAAGAGTACTTCAAAGAATTGGATGTCTATGAAGCCAACACTGATGATGAGGGAGACTTCGTCGACCTTCAACCAGCTCCACCAGAGCTTGAAGACGGTGGTCAAGCAACTGTGGACGAGTTGATTGAAATCAATCTCGGAAACAAAAATGACTACCGTCCCACCTTCATAAGTGCTCTCCTCAGCGAGGAAGAAAGACAGTCGTATCGACAACTTTTAGAAGAGTTCAGGGATTGTTTCGCCTGGACTTACAAAGAAATGTCCGGGCTCGACCCTTCCGTGGCTGAACATGAGCGGGCAATACTTTCAACAGTCAAGCAAACTCAAAGGCGTATGCGCCACGAGCTGGAGCTGAAGGTCAATGCTGAGGTTGACAAAATGCTCAATGTGGACTTCATAGAGCCTTGCATGTACCCTGTGTGGCTCGCTAACATAGTCCCTGTCAAGAAGAAGAACGGCCAAGTCCGAGTCTGCATCGACTTCAGGGATTTGAATAAAGCATGCCCGAAGGACGACTTCCCTGTCCCGATCACTGAGACAATGGTTGATATGACCACCGGTCATGAAGCCTTGTCTTTTATGGACGGGTCGTCGAGCTATAATCAAATCCGCATGGCCGTCAAAGATAAAGACCATACGGCTTTCCGATCTCCTAAGGGGATCTTCAACTATAAAAGCATGCCGTTCGGTCTGAAGAATGCCGGCGCAACCTATCAAAGGGCAATGACCAAGATCTTCGACGAGATGCTACATGACCTTGTCGAATGCTATGTTGATGACAAGACAAAAAAGCAGGAGGACCACTTAGCTGACCTTGATCGAGTCTTTGAAAGGCTTCGACAATTTCAACTCAAGATGAACCCGATGAAGTGCGCCTTCGGCGTCTCCAGTGGCAAGTTCCTTGGCTTCATTGTCAGGTACCGGGGTATAGAAATCGACCCTGCTAAAATCAAAGCCATAAGAGGACTGCCTCCGCCTAAGAACTTGACAGAGCTCAGATCTCTTAAAGGAAGATTCGCCTATATTAGGCGGTTTATTTCCAACCTCTCAGGAAAATGCCTACTTTTCGACAAATTGATGAAGAAAGGAGCACCCTTCATATGGGACGAAGACTGTCAGAAGGCCTTCGAGCAAATCAAGGAGTATCTGCTGACTCCTCCTGTCTTAGGGGCACCCGTCAGAGGGAAGCCCCTTATCTTATATATTGTTGCCATGGATGCCTCTTTGGGAGCTCTCCTAGCCCAGATCAATGAAGAGGGCAAGGAGCAGCCACTGTACTACCTTAGCCGAAAATTGATTGGGCCTGAGCACCGGTACGCTCGCATGGAAAAGGTGTGCTTAGCTTTGGTGTTTGCTGTCAAGAAGCTGAGACATTACCTTCTAGCCCATCGGGTGGAGCTCATCTCAAAATGTGACCCACTCAAGTTTCTGCTCAGCCAGCCTGTCCTCTCTGGTAGACTCGGCAAATGGGCGCTTATCCTCATGGAGTTTGATATCACCTTCATCCCACGCAAGGCGATCAAGGGACAAGGAATGGCAGAGTTCTTAGCAGCGCACCCTGTGCCGGAAGATTCGCCACTCAACCTCGAGCTGCCCGATGAAGAGGTGTTGGTGCCTTCTCAAGCCGTTGGGGAGCATTCTAAAAAAGTCCCACCACAGATGGAGCCAGGCGTCCTCACCCTTGATCTCCCATACTGGGAGTTATATTTTGATGGCGCCTCTTGGACAATCAAAAGGGCCGGCTGCCTCACAGACTATGTCTCAGGCACGGGGGTAGTCTTTGTATCTCCACAAGGCGGCATCTTCACAACTCTTGCGCTCTCATGAAGTCGCTGACCAATAATGAGGCAGAGTACGAAGCGCTGATTATTGGGCTTCAACTGGCACTGGAGATGGACATCAAGTGCATCAAAGTGTACGGGGACTCTCAGCTCGTCATCCGACAAGTACTGGGCGTCTATCATGTCCGGAAGAAGGAGCTCGTCCCCTATCATGCAGCCGTCATGAGGCTCAAAGAAAAATTCTACCTATTTGAAATAGGCCATGTCCCCAGAGGCAGCAACTCCCATGCTGATGCTCTTGCAAAGTTGGCAGCAGTCCTAAAACTCCCGCCTGAGGGAGAATTAAATATTACTGTCAGACACCGAAGGCTCATGCCAAGTGTGCTCGACGAAGAATCCGGCCTCACTGTTTATGAGATCGACAACATTCAAGAGGAGAATGCTCCCGAAGAAGAAGATTGGCGCGAGCCAATTATAAAAATAAAGAACCGCTGGCTCCCTCCTGATTGGGCTCAGAGGGTGCAACTGCTACGCAGGGCGACATCCTACCAGCTGATTGACGGTCTGCTCTTTAGGCTCGTCCATAAGAAAGACCGATCGGTCCTCCTGCGGTGCCTTTCGTCCAAGGAAGCGAAGACCGTCATGCACAAGGTCCACTCCGGATTGTGTGGAGCTCACCAGGCAGGAGCTAAGATGAAAAATAGCATCAAGCTCAAAGGGTTCTATTGGCCTACCATGTACGAAGATTGCAATCAATATGCTCGTACATGTCATCAATGCCAAGCATTCGGCTCAGTCCCTCGGCGGCCAGCTAACCCGCTCCATCCAACAGCGCATACTTGGCCATTTGCAGAGTGGGGTATGGATATTGTGGGACCATTCCCACCATCGTCCCAGGGGCACAAGTTCATACTTGCTGCCACCGATTACTTCTCCAGATGGGCGGAAGCCGTCCCGCTACGGAAAGTTACAGGGGAGATAGTTGCTCGTTTTGTGCGACACTATATCATATACAGATTCGGCACCCCCAGTCGGATTATATCCGATAATGGCACGCCGTTTAAGAACAAGACTGTTTATGCTCTGGCGGCCAAGTTCCATATTGACTGGAGAGCGTCGTCGGTCTACAATCCCCAGGCCAACGGATTGGCCGAGGCCTTCAACAAAACCCTCTGCAAACTGCTGTCCAAGATAGTAGGTGGCCGCAAGCGGGATTGGGGCGAGAAGGTCCACGAAGCCCTATGGGCCTATCGTACCATCTACAAAACCCCCACGGGTTGCTCCCCATTCTCCTTGGTCTATGGAGCTGAAGCAGTGGTCCCTGTGGAGATCGAGCTAACGTCTTACCGCGTTGCTGTGCACGCCGGATTGCCAGGCCAAGACCAATCTGAAATTGAAAGAAGGCTCGAGGAATTGTCCAACCTCGAAGGTCAAAGACTCAAAGCCTACAAACACTTACAAGTGTATCAAGCCCGCATGACACGTGCTTATGATAAGCTGGTCAAGCAACGGGCGTTCAAGAAAGGCGACCTCGTCATGGTCAAGGAAAAGGAGGTTCTTGCAGGAAGATCCAGCTGCAAACTCCAGCCTAATTGGCGTGGGCCTTATGTTATCCAGAAGGTCCACGAAGGAGGGGCCTATATGGTCCTTGACCACAAGGGAGACAATCCCTTCCCTCCTCTCAACGGCAAGCATATGAAGCTCTACCATGCGCCACCGCAGGAGTTTCCATAGCCGCCTTCACAGGACAGTACCTCTCCTCAGTGAAGGTTCAAAAAAAAAAAAGAAAAAAAAAGGGGTTAAAAATACTGATACCCCGGCGGACTTAGTCAGCCTTGAACGGTTGGCTGAGGGTAAAAAGGCCACAGACCCGGTCGAGGTGAAAACCCGAAAGGGCGCCTCGGGCAAAAATGGGCAACCCCTCGGTGTGAAAACCCGAAAGGGCGCACTGGAAAAAGCTAAAGGGGGCCAGCCTCGGCGAAAACCCGAAAGGGCGGTGAGGTTGGTAATGTGAAAAAAAAAATCCTCTCCCTGTCTATTTTAAGGGTGGCTCTAAGTCAATGACTCCACCCCATCTCGACCAAAACATCATATTGATGTCAGGGCTACACCTTAAGTGTTGTCCTATGACACCTAGTCCCACTGGCATTCTGACGGTATCATACTTTGTCCCATTGGGCTTGGCCTATGCATGCCTCTTCCGGGCTGCCGACCCATTCCGCCTATCGGCGTCCGGGTTCAGCTCATGTGTCTCTTTTGAGCAGTTAAACCCGCTTACTCTCTTATCCCACTGGGACTGGCCTCAGTATGCTCTCTCGGGCTGCCAACTTTTCATGCCTTTCGGCTCCACTTTCATTCTAGGGAATGGCCTCAGTATGCTTTCTCGGGCTGCCAACCCTTCAGGCCTTTCGGCTCATTTAACCTCCTTGGGATTGGTCTCAGTACGCTCTCTCGGGCTGCCAACCCATCATGCCTTTTGGCTCACTTTCCTTTCTGGGATTGGTCTCAGTATGCTCTCTCGGGCTGCCAACCCATCATGCCTTTTGGCTCACTTTCCATTCGGGGATTGGCCTCAGTATGCTCTCTCGGGCTGCCAACCCATCACGCCTTTTGGCTCACTTTCCTTTCTGGGATTGGCCTCAGTATGCTCTCTCGGGCTGTCAACCCATCATGCCTTTTGGCTCACTTTCCTTTCTGGGATTGGCCTCAGTATACTCTCTCGGGCTGCCAACCCATCACGCCTTTTGGCTCACTTTCCCTTCTGGGATTGGTCTCAGTGTGCCCTCTCGGGCTACCAATCCATCGTGTCTTCTGGCACACGTCCCACCGGGTCTGGCCTCAGCATGTCCTCTCGGGCTGCCAACCCACCTACTCGCCTATCGGCTTTCGGGTTTGACTTTCACGTCCCACTAGGGCTGTCAAACCTATCTTTGTCCCATCGGGAATGGCCTCAGTATGCCCTCTCGGGCTGCCAACCCATCTCCCCTATCGGCCTTCGGATTTGACTCTCACGTCCCACTAGGGCTGTCAAATCCACCCTTTTTCTTCTTCTGGGTCTGGCTTCTGCATGCCCCTTTCGGGCTATCAACCCATCTCGCCTCTTGGGTTCAGACTTGACTCATGTATCCCACCGGGATCGCCAAGTCTATTCCTTTGTCCCCACGGGTTTGGCCTCTGCATGCCCTCGTCGGGCTGCCAACCCTATTTGCCTATCGGCTCACGGATTTGACTCGTACGTCCCACCCGGACTGTCAAATCCCCTCCTTTCATCGCTTCGGGTCTGGCCTATGCATGCTCTCTCGGGCTGCCAACCCATCCTGCCTATCGGCCGCCAGGTTTAACTCACATGTCCCTTTCGGACTGTTAAACCTACTCCTTTGTTGTCCCAACCGGGCTTGGCACATGCACACCTCTCTTGGGTTGCCAACCCGTTCAACTTTCGTTTCGGGATTTGGCTAATTGCGTCCCACTAGGACAGTCGAATCCACCCATTTTGGTCTTACCGGGCTTGGCCTCAGTATGCTCTCTCGGGCTGCCAACCCACTACACCTTTTGGTCTCACCGGGTTCGGTCTCAGTATGCTCTCTCGGACTGCCAACCCATTACGCCTTTCGGCTCGTTTCTATCCCTCTTGGGTTCGGTCTCAGTACGCCCTCTCAGGCTACCGACCCGTTTCGCCTTTCGGCTCACATATTTGATTCATTCGTCCCACCTGGACAATCAAATCTACCCATTTATCCCACCTCGGTGGCACACGTCCCTACGGGAATGTCACCTTTTCCTCGCCTTTTGGCAGTATAGGTTCAAAAAAAAATGGGGTTAAAAATATTGAGGCCCCAGCGGACTTGGTTGTTTCTGTTAGAAGAGCAATCAAGGGCAAAAAGGCTTTAACCCGGCTAAGGTGAAAACCCGAAAGGGCGCCTTAGGCAAAAATGGGTACCCCTCAGTGTGAAAATCCGTGAGGGCACACTGGTAAAAGCTAAAGGGGGCCAGTCCTGGCGAAAACCCGAAAGGGCGGTATGGCTGGTAAAGTGAAAAAAAAAAGAAAAAAAAAGAAAAGGCTTATCAAGCCTCAGACTCGCTCTTCCTCAGCTCAGCAAGGCGAGTCTCACTCTGAAGAGCTTCCTCCTGGAGCCTCTCAAGCCTACAGCGGAGAGTCGACATCGGCACGCGCAAGACTGCGCTCCTCCTCGGTTTCTTGGACCTCTCGCAAAAGTTCCTGGAGCCCCCTCAAGCCTATGGCAGAATCTACATCGGCGCGCGCAAGACTGCGCTCCTCCTTGGTCTCCTGGACCTCTTGCAAAAGTTCCTCCACTCTTCGGGGGGGCATCTGCTCTCGCTCATAAGTGGCCTTGACTTGGGCGCCCACCTCAGCCTGGGCTCTCCGAAGTCTGCAAAGTTGCTCCCCCTCCTGCTGAATCGTCAGTTGAGTCCTCCCCCTCCTTTCCTAAATGGCGCGAAAGCAGGCGAACTCCTTCCATAAAGACGCAAGCTCAGTCATCCAGGCGTCCTGAGGGAGACCAAATACATGCATCTGGTAATGCTACACCAAGTTGAGGACCATTCGGCCACTCCATCCCAAGGGCCATGAAACTCTGAAGCAGCTTTGAAGCCTCACTAGCTGAAGCTAAAACAAAGAAAGGAGTTGCCTTAGCCCGTGTACGGCCGACATCTACCCAGACCAACATGCCCTAAGGGTTGGTCTACATCCACCTTGGCTATCACAAGTCAGCAGTTAGTCTGCTTTAACATTCGGCGACATACCTCAGCGGTCAACCGACACATCGGCATGTTCGGCTACACACCTCAGTGGTCAGTCGACACATCTTCAATGATACCTCAGCGGTCAGCCGACACATCAACATGTTCGGCTACACCTCAGATGTTAGCCCACACATCTTCGGCGACATACCTCAGCGGTCAGCCGGCACAATGACTTTTGGCCAAATGCACCCCCAAGGGTCGGCCAGTGTCAGTCTCTAGCTATCACAGCTCAACAGTCAATCAACGACGACTTAGATGGATGCGCATCTTCGAGACAGGCCTACATCAAATTCGGGCTAACAAATATCTCAGAAGTAGGCCCCCATCAACTTCGGGCTAATAAGTCTCTCAGAAGCAAGCCCCCATCAACTCTAGGCCAACAAGTCTCTCAGAAGCAGGCCTACATCCACTCGGGCCAACAAGTCTCTCAGAAGCAGGCCCCCATCAACTTCGGGCTGATAAGTCTCTCAGAAGCAAGCCTCCATCAACTCTAGGCCAACACGTCTCTCCGAGGCAAGTTTGCATCAACTCTCAGCTTTCTGCAAAGCAATGAAGCAGTGAGGTGCAGTCCTACAACAATCTTCCCATGTCATGAAGACTCAGGAGATACCCACAAATACTACAAAGGGCACGGACCGTCCGCCTCTACCTCCGGCCTCGACGAACGTTCCGTGGGGGGCATTTGTTGCACCCGTAATTTTCTCGAAATACTTCGAGAATTTCATTCCGAAACAACCGACGAAAAAGATACGGTGTAGCGCCGATGTCGTCGGACTGCGGAGTACCTCCGCTATTTAGGGTCTATCGGCCCGATCATATTATTACAAGTGGCATCGCGACAATGGAAGTTAAGAGGAAGATATGCATGCATGCCTGTCAAAGCGGCCAAGCAAGTGTATCACACGGCACGGACGGGCGCGAAGATTCTTCCCCACGCAGCGTCACCACGGCTTCTTCTCAACTCAGATTAACAGAAACGGAGCAAAACGGCGCGAAGAGGGGCCAAAACGCATGCCCGAGGGTCAAACGACCCCTCCCAGACGCGAGAGGGGGCCGCGGCCACCCCGCCGGGGTCGGCGGTGGTCGCACGACCCCGCCAGCCACCTGGCGGGGTCGCGCGACCCCGCTGGCACCCCAGCGGGGTCGCGCGACCCCACTGTGGACTGGCGGGGTCGCGCGACCCCGCTGGCATCCCTCCGGGGTCACGCGACCCCTCTGGCATCCCACCGGGGTCGCGCGATCCCCCCCTTTCTCTCCGGTGTTCAAAAAAAAAAAAAAAAGAAGGGAGGATTTTTAACCCCCTCAGAGGGGTCATTCATCCTTTTTTGGCATCCAGAGGGGTCATTCATCCCTCTTTGACATCCAGAGGGGTCATTCAGCCCTCTTTGACATCCAGAGGGGTCATTCATCCTTTTTTGGCATCCAGAGGGGTCATTCATCCCTTTTTGGCATCCAGAGGGGTCATTCAGCCCTTTTTGACATCCAGAGGGGTCAAAATAGTTTTTTGTCACCCCACCTTGACAGAATCGGGGCAAATTCGTTCATTTGACCCCTCTGGGCCCTCCCGCCTTCTATAAATAGACCCTAAGGGTCCAAGTGGAAAGGAGGACGGAACCTCTACGAGAAGAGCACCGCGCAAGGAATTGTTCTGTTTGTTTCGGCCTGTGAGGGGTAAGTCCCCGGGCCTTGTACTTATGCCCCTACGGGGTATTTTTGTAATTACGCCCCTCAGTGGGCTATGTTGGCAATTATGCCCCTCAGCGGGCCGTGTTTTTTAAGTCTTTACGTCCCGAGACGACTAAGTTATGTTGTTCTGTCCCTATAATGACGGAATTACAAAAATGTCCTCCCCGGGACCGTAAGAGACCAAAGTCCTGTAATTTACAGTTATACCCTGCAATCTTTTGTAATTGGGACTACGTCCCTATCTCCCGCTCTAATGCGGACTTTTGTACGGTCGACAACTCGCCGACAACTCATGTACTCACTGGAATTATAAAAGCACTCAGCATGCTCCATGTGTACCCTCGAGGGAAAATTGCATGAAAACCCTTGGCTTTCCAAAATTGTGTATATACCCCTCCTTCGGCCAAATTGACAGATGTGTGCCTTCCATGAAGTCCCTTGTCATTCCTTCGGTCCGGAAGTGTTGTCAGCTCAGTCCAGCACTCGGGTATCATCTCAAACCTAGGTTTAGGGTCTGGTAAAATTACCAAAATACCCTTATGACCTAACAAATGGCCTCAGAGCCCTTGAAACCCTCCAGAAACGGCTTCCATGCCTTGGGGAGTCAGGAATCCAGTCCTACCTCCATTCCAGCCTAGAAATCTCAGCAATGCCTCTGGCCTGAAAAATTACCAAAATACCCTTGGGTTGGTAAAATTACCAAAATGCCCTCGGGGTCCAGAAAATTTCTTTTACTTCAAAAATGCCTATGGCTTCCCCTAAATCATCTTCATATTCTCAAATCCTAGGGTTTTGCCCAAATATGGCCTCAGTTAAAATCCTAACTTGGTCGTTGTTTCTGTTGGTCGGTGGTGAGTGAGTGGACATTGTGAACCCTCCAAGAGAGTTTGCCCTCAACATCAGAACCCCTGTAGAAGACTTTTGAGACTTCTTTGACAGTTAAACAAAGGTGTTCGGACGTTAGGCCGATGTAAATCAACACTGACTCCGGTCAGTGGGGAAAGGTCCAGCACTCGAACCCAAATCGTCTGATACGATGCGCACACACGGAATCACCCTTCTACTCAGATGGGGGGGGGAGATGTTTCTTTTCAAAAAGAACGAAAATCTACCTTTTATCTACGATAAAAGTCGATTTAGATTTTTTCCGTGTCTCACAACAGTCGACAACTCGTTGACAACCTTGTACCCCTTTGGGCCTTAAATATATTCGATGTACTCTGTAGATTTCCTTTCCACACCGGTCAAGAAAAAAAATTATAAGAAAACCCCCGACTTTCAGAAAATTGTATTCATACCTCTCCCATTGCAAATCGACGCACATGTGTCTTCTATGAAGCCCTTCGTTGCTCCTTGCACTTAGGGACATTGTCAGCTTAGTCCTATACTTGAATGCCAACCTAGGTCCAAGGAGGGTCTGGTAAAATTATCAAAATACCCCTATGACCTAGAAATGGCGTAGTAGTCTCCAAAACTCTCAAGAAATGGCCTCGGTACTTCGGAGATTCAGGGATCCTATCCTACCTTCTTTCCAACCCATAAATTTTAGAAATGCCCCTACTCTAGTAAGATTACCAAAATATCCTTGGAAACATAAAATTACCAAAATACCCATGGGGACCAGGAAACCTCCCGACACTTCAAAAATGCCGACGGCTTCCACAGAATTACATCCATACCCCAAAATTATAGGGCTTTTGCCTAAACTTAAGAGGCCTTTGATAAAACCCTAGTTCTATCCGTCTGTCGGTGGTGAATGAGTGATAACTGCGAGCCGCCCAAGTGAACAGGCCCTCAACATTAGAACCTATGGAAATGATTTTAAGACTTCTTTGACAGATAAACAAAGGTGTTCGGACGTTAGGCCGATATAAATCAATACTGACTGCTGTCAGTGGGGAAAGGTCTAGCACTCGAATCCGAATCGTCTGATACGATGCGCACCCACAAGATAAACTCTTATATAAAATATTTCTTTTAAAAACGAACTTCATCCATGTTAAATATATTCCGTGGCCAATAGTGGTCTTTCACGAGCAAACAAAGCTGGTTGAAATTGACTGCTACTTTGCCCATCAGCATTGCCTCCGGAAAACTTGCTCTTCCTTGTATTTCTTCTACTGAGCAAGTTGTTGACCTCTTCACCAAGTCTAAGATGGCTGTGCACGCCAAGGAATTGGTTGGCAAACTTTTCGTTTATACCCCATCTCGAGTTTGAAAAAGGTGTTAAAAATATTACACACACATATAAACCCTTTTCTGTGATATATTGTGTCCTTTCTGCCCTATTGCATGCATATCCCTATATTTGGAATTGCCCAATCACTACTTTGTATATATTAGGGTATGGTCCTTTTTTGTAAGCAATGCACTAGGCCAGAAATATGCCCGAAGATATGCCATTCATTCTTTTATCTGCTGATTCCTTTGTGAATCGGCTGTTCAGGGCCAAGTTGAATCCATTTGGGATGGTCCAACCTTGTTCTCCTTGTTCATGAAAAGGGGGGTTGGAAGCCCCACTTCTCCTTTTTCTCCTTATGAAATGAGAAATTCAGAAAGAGTGGCCTGCAGCTACTGCCTTTCTTGCATGTGTCCCTATCAGCCATTTCTTCAGATATGATTCAGAATTCCTTGTGAATTCTTCCTCTACTGCCGGTCTGGCAGTTTGGTTTTGTTGTTCTAGCAGTCAGTATTATATGGTGTTGCTCCCAGAGGATGTTTGGTGATGAGCAGTTGGAACGTAGGACTTGGGGAACAAGTGTCATGTAGCAATAAGATTCCTGCTCTTGGATGGTTTGGGCTTATTATTATGGGAAGGTGTTTTTGGTTTAGCATTTTTGTTGAAGTGCTTCAGGAACTGGTATTTTAGATTTTGTCCTAAAATAGTTGTGGGTTGCACCATTTTATTCAAAAAAGAAAGAACGGGATGTAGCACAACTAGGAAGGAGGAGAGGAGCTCCTCTCCCTCACCCAAAAACACTACAAAGAAACAAAGCACACTTTTTCTCTTCTTTCTCTTAACTGAGAGTCCAACCAACTGAAAAATATATTTAAATATGCTAAGTTACTCTATCAAAGTGATGAGAAGATATTATACTAAGGCTTCTCCAGTTCTCCATGCTTCTTGACTGATGGTGCCTGAGGGAACGGCCTTAGTGTGGTCCTGTGCTATCCAACCTCTTTTACCCTTTTCACTTCGACATGATATTTTACACTCTAGACATTAATGCAATTCAGGCCTATGACATTGCTGTAGCATCCAAAAGAGAGGTTTCTTGTGTTTTCCATTAAAATTATGTGGCTGCATTCCATTTGTGTACTTCCTGCTTCAATGTGCCTTATCCATTCTTCCAATAAAGTAGCATTGCCCACCTCCGTAAAGTGTATATGGTGGCTCTTGCATACATCTATTTTTGTATGCACATTTGCATGCTACAATTGCATCAAACATCATGTCTGGGCATGCTTTTCTTTTCTTTACATTGATAAAATTGTGTTTTTCTTCCATTGTAGGCGCCCAACGGCATTACAGGACCGGCATAGGGATAGTGATGATGAGGATTTTAGAGACAGAGATTATGATGTGGCAGCACTGGCAAATAACTTGAGCCAGGCCTTCCGTTATGGCATCTACAGTAATGACAACATTGAAGAGGTGATTTTGTGAGGTCTTGACTTTTAGGCTTCATTGTTGCTTTCAGATTAGCACTTAAAACTGTATTTGGCTTGAAAGCCTTGAAATGTAGGGTAGTGAATCTGCTGAGTTTGTTATCTTATGCTGGTGAAGTTCATATGGCACTGTGATACTCAATATACCTTTTTTAAGACATGAGAAGGATCTTTGAAATATTGGGTTTTGCTGTTTAGATTTGTTGGTGGCTATAGGGTTAAGTTTAGGTTCCCCAGTGTGTGTGATACAAATAGTTGACCTCTTGATTAAGATAATTTGCAATTTTCCTTTTTTTTCCATAAATGGTCAGAGGAGTAACTAATGCTGCTTATGCAGGCCCATGGATCCTTTCAAGACGACGAGGTATATGGGCATCATCTGCTTTCCTAATTACATTTATTGTTGAGTTTTCTTTGAAAATAATGACAAATTTGTTTGGGAGGCTTGGCTGATTCAGTATTAAATTGAGAGTTAGAAAGTTGAATAATCATATGAGCTCAGTTGTGACTTGTGACTCATTAGTGAGTCATACCAATTTGGTTGCAACTCATGTCTGAACCCATCCTTTTCTAAAACAACTCCGCCAAACCTCGTGCAATTTGGACATCGGTAAGTTAAAAAAACTAATTGACTAGTGCAAGTTGTCCTAATATGCCGATGACTTGCCTCATAATCTGTAATATGAGGCAGCTTGGTTGCAACTAATGCCCGAACCCCATGTCCCTTTGTAAATCAGTGTAGCTGAACCTTATGCAACTTGTGTATTGGAAACGTTAAAAAAACCTGGTTGACCCGCATGAGTTTCCCTATTGTGGCAGAAACCCTGACTTGGCTCCATTATGTATAATATAATTTGTTCAATGTAACCTTTGAGGGACTTCGTGTTTTGATGGATTTAATTGTTGTTTTGGCCAACCTTGGACATTCTCTTTTTAGGACACATGCACACTGCATATGATAGAATGTCTTCGGGCATTGGATACATTGTTAATAAATGCTAACAATGGCTATCATACCTCTCTTGATTACTGTCCCCATAGTATGCTGATTCTGTCATCTGGCTCTTTCTGAATCAATGTTTCAGATTTATGCTTTTGAATTTAAATTTCTTGTTTAAAGGGACAACATTGTAATACTGTAAGGGGTGTTTCAGGATGTGTACTTCGATGATGAATCGGCAGAGGTTGTCATCTCGTCTTTGCGTCTGGGGGATGATCAAGACAGGTATTAGGAAGTCTACCAAGTCATGTTATTATATGCTTAGTGTTTGCACTGGAACCATAAAATGTGACTTTTTGTGGATGTGAGATTATGCTAATGCTTGTTACTGCAGCAGCTCTCTGTTTACAAACTCGAACTGGTTTGCATTTGAGGATGACAGAGTCATTGATGAGCGCTCAACTGTTTCTCTTGCTTCTCCATCACCTAACTCTGATGGGACTGATGAGGTTGCTGCTGGTAACGACAGTGACCTAGTAACTACAGCAACATCTTCACAAGTGGCTGAACCAGATACAGACCCTGAGAAGCCTGGAGCTGGATCTCCAGAAAATGGTCCTACTGAAGTGTCTGAAGATGATTCAAGACATGGCCAGCCCGAATGGGTTGAATGGAGAGAGACGTCGGACACAGGTGGACTGCCTGAAAGGGACTCAACTCAAATACTTAGTGGAGTCCTTCGGGCAGGCATAGATGTTGAAACCACTGAAGAAGGTTCTTCAGTGGTTGTGGTTGGTGAGGATGCAGGTGAACTGGCCAGTTCTAGTAATGCGACAGATTCTCCAAATGCCAATGTTCAGGACCGTAGTGGCACTCCTGAATCCAGTTGTGTGAACTCAGGCTCCGAGCCATCTTTAGTCGAGAATGTAGAGATTGTTGCTTCTCAGAATGCAGGTGATGCTGTTGAGCCTTAGGCAGCAGGAAACAAAGACTGTAAGTGGAGTTGGACTCACATTGCCCATGAAATCATCTATCCATTGATTGAGGAGGTGACTTGTTGGTCGCATTGTGACCAAATTGTAGCATCATGACTTTTGAGTCGTCACACGTCTTTAACGATGACTTTTTTACTTTTAAGGCTGATGTATTCTTTCGCCGTTCATGGATAGCTATGTACAAAAAACTGAGTGGCCTTTCTAACCTGAGGTACAGGAACGAGCTGGCTTTTCCATTGACTCTTCATGCGATGATGTCGTTTCAGAGATTAATTGGTTGCACGTGGCTGTCAGCAGGTTGCTCTGGATCCTAGTTTGCTGGTCAACGAGGCATTCCTGTGCTTTTTGGTGCATCATAAATAACTATGGCCCATGCTTTTTATTAGCAGGGAACGATTGTTGATTAACATCTCATTCTGTAATGTATTTCATTTCTCTGTTTAACTGTAATTTTTTCCTCGTAATCTCCTGAGCTATTTGCTGACTGCCATTTTAGCTAGTTAGTTTTCTGTTCCCTTTCTCATTTGTTAATGTTGTTGTTCCCTTTTTTTTTCCTCCCCCATTTGCTGTTTATTCTTCCGGTAAAGATATCTCTATTGGAAGTTGGGAACCGGACTGTATGGGAAGAGAAATTCTATCTGGAGAATGATCATCTCTCCTTTTTTATGTGTTACGCTTGTGTTGAGACTTTGTCAGCAGCTTTGGATCCATGGTGAAATCGAGCAACGTACGATAGGATATTGGTTGGACCAATGACCAGTCTGAGAAATCACATCACCAATAATGTATTATACCCTAACTGTTAGCATATTTCTCTCATGTAATTTTGGTCTAAATTGCCTTCTTGTGGTCAAGGTGGTGCCATAATCTCTACATTATGCTATTTGCGCCTCCAATGATGTCTTTCTTCACATGAAATGGTTTGAGGGCACATCTTCAAATCTTGGTCCTGTTCTTGGCAAACAAGTAACGCTAGGGCTCTGTTTGCAGACAATGCTGGCTTAGGAGTTTGGACATGACCTTGGGGGGATTGGAATGAAGACTGTTATTCCTTGTTATCTTCCACACGTTTTCATGTATAATGTCCACGGGTTTTCGTGTAAAGCTGTGGAATGTAGGATTTGGAGTTGCTGATGTAGTAATATACGAGTGACCGATAAGTGGCCTTAATAACTCTGCAAGTGTCCAAAAGGTTTTAAGGTACAGATAGAACCTAAAACGAGCGGGCAGGGGGGCATCTGCCCACTGTTTACGAATGGGGTCTTGACACATTTACGTGTCATTGACATGTTTCACAAGAACTGAAGCATCTTCAGTTAATTCCATTCCCCCGAGAACAACGGTGGGGAAGTCAACACAAGCATATGTTAGTCCCGCCTGCCTTGTCCCAATGCCGGTGGGTTATTCTGTGACCCGTGGATCAAGTTTTTTTTCTTCTTCAGTAGATATTTTTTTTAACGGGGAGGGAGAATCGGGCATTAAATCTTAGACCTCTCTCTTGGAAAGGGAGGGGGTGTCCACTCCGTGATTAGAGACTTTTAATTACGAATTTATATAACATGGGATTGAATCTCAGTGGAGGGGTCAAATAGTTGCAACGTTGGTGGGTTTGGAGGGACAAGGGGGCCAATAACCCAGAGTCTTCCTACCCGTTGACAGGAAGGAGCTTTTTTACGGCTGATGTCTCGGCAGTGGTTGTTGCGGTCTGCATGAAGGGGACACATGCTTTTTTGTTCATGCTGATGGTAATTATCGAAAATTTGAAAGAATCCAGAGGAGAAAGTTTAATATTTTTTTTAATCTTAAATACAGTCAAGTATTTAATGCGCATCGCCTGGGCCGTGCTTTTCTTTCTGATGAGAATTCAAGCTCTTAAACAATGTTGAAGGAGAAAACTTTTAGGTGGAATCTAAGTCTTCACGTAATGGAAGATAACACAATTAATTCTAGTGTGAACCTATAGTGCAATCTGCTCTAGTTTTGTACCATTTTCATAAAAAAGATATTATTACATTATAACCAAACATCCCATTATGTATTTCTTCGATATGGAACATCCAATAAAATTGGAACAAATCAGACGAAATTAGTATGGCACACTCAAGTACACAAAAGGTCGAACTCGGTAGTGTTTCTACTCTTCAAAGTAACCAAGCTGGTAGACAACAAAAGTGCTCGTCAGATTCGCCACATGTCCAATAAACCGGTTACCGACAAAAATGTGTAGGGTAATGCTTGCTCCGCAACTCCCTCATGCTCCCATCTCGTCTAGGATGCGTGGGAAGTAGTTAACTAAGGGTCAGTTTGAGAAGAGTATGGGGTGATTTACTCGCGCGAGTAAGTCACCCGACCTCGATTAAAGAGGGATGGGTGTGAAAATGATGGGTGAGATCTATCGTTCTCATTTATCGGTTGGGATATCCCAACTCATTCTCAAACTGACTCTAATGAATTCACGAGGACCTTTGTTCAAGTGCTCCTTACGAGTAATGTGACCCATAGAAATTTTATTTCCTGTCGCAGAGTTGTGTAAAAAAAGATAGGGGAACACTCGAGAGATTGCTTTGAACTTGTATATACCATAATAAAAAATGTCCAAAGTCTAAAAGAAAAAAATTGTAATAAAGTTATACGTAGTTATATTTTGGAAATATTTTTTTTCTACATATAAGTAGATATAGTAAAAAGCTAATATTCATAAAATACATAAAATAAAATAAAGGAAAAAAAATCAATTGCACCCCTGTTAAAACATTTGACTTAACACGTGGTCCCTGTTAGGAAATTATGCACCTTCTACCCTTTGTGTTTTTTTTCGGAGGACTTAGTTTACAATCCCTTGTTAACACTAGGACCTTAATTGTGTTAACGCCTTACCTTGCGATTTTTGCTTGTAACGCTTTAAGACCTTAATGTATTAATGCGTTAACACGTCAGTGTTAGTATGTAAACATGTTTCGACGGCGGTTAATAACCAGGACTACAAAATAAATTCCACCTAAAAGAAAGGAGCGGAAGGCATGACCATGACCAAACGGTAAATCGACGGGGAGTGTTAATTAGTTTTCTCTAAGATACAATTAAGGATGTGACTCCTGAAACAATAACCGTAGCCAATGAAAGGGTTGCGACGGGGGCTTTGTGGGGTCTGGTGCCCCAAATTTTGAAGGGCATGACCTTGCTAATGCAACCGTTCACAATAATAATAATAATAATAAAAAATTTTATTTAATAAATATTTATTATCAAGTACATTAACGTCAAAGCATAATACAATACTAATTGACGTCAATATATAAAATAGATACTCTCCCTATTGGCCAGCTAAGTAACTCTTATATACATAAACTAAGATGCCCCTTCCTTTATATCTCATCCTTTTATCTCTACTTCTGCACCTAAAAATTCTTGCAACAAGATTTATTAGCTTAACAAGTCCAGTAAGATTTAAAAGTCCTCCAATTTAAGTGATTAGTTCAATTCATATAATATTTTACAAAAAATTATCCGCAAGTACAGAATTTCAAAGAACTCAATAAGAATGTTACGATGACCCAATGAGAAGACTATTGAACACTACGTAATTAATACATTCGGATATAGATATAAAGAAGAATAAGATAACAATGTATATTCATCGCAAGGATGATAAACAATAATCAAGAACATCTAGCAATCAAATGGAGACGATTAGTGCAATGTCTATACCATTTAGAATTATCGCCTATAGAACCTCTTGATCAAGAACTCACATAGAAATAATCTATGGTTACACTTTTAAACTCTTAGGGGGAAGTCCCTAACGAGAAGTCCTATAAAAAACCTCCAAGAGACAAATCTTAAACGAGATGTTCTATCAAATGATCGTTAAACTCATGTAGGTACAGGTGTTTTTTGGGGTGCTTCTCCCTAAAACTAGATCGAGTCTCACGGCACTATCATTAAAAAGTCATAGACCTTAAATAAAAGGCTTAAGTAACTATGTCGTGCTGGACTAAAAAATAAGTACAAATCAAATCCATAGGTGCAAAAGAAGAATTAACAGTTTCAATGGATTATTAACAACATAGGTTTTTTTTTCTCTATAAATGACAACAAGACAATAGATACTATGATTATTTATGGGTGTAGTACCATTTTTTAACCTCAATATATTTTATGCGTCTAGTTTTTTCTTAATTAAAATATATTCAATATTATGTAAACATTTTTAATTGTATAGGTTTATACATTTAGAACTATGTTAATTCTTTTGAACAAATGTTAATCATAATAGAAATTAAATGCCAATCATAAACTTTCTAGTAATTCTTATTTGACCTTGTACGTTGTTCTACTATTATATATATATATGTATGTATATTTCTCTTATCAATAATCTATATGGATTGAGATCAATATTAATCAAGGTCACCGTCATGTTGTCACAGTGATTAAACTTGTAGTCATATCTAGTAAGATTGTAAACATAAATTATAGCTTATTCGGTAAGAAAATTTTCATGGAATGATTAATATGTATTAATTTAATTTATGAGGACAACATAATAAAGGCAGTAAACATATATATATTTTAAAAAGTTATCTTATGGTTGAATGTGTATATTGGCTTACTTGTAATTATGTCAATTTTATGTGACGGAGATACAATTTTCTCAATGTTTAAGAAGAAAGATCCTACCTCAATAACTTACGATTCTCTCTACTGACGCAAACCTAAACGTGATAAGAATTCCAATACCACGTAATGATAAATGCCAAATTCACAGGGCCCGTAAGATTTTTGAAATCACAATAATGATTGTGCTACAAATTATTGCTAAACTCTTTCTAAGTTCTATATGTCAAGAGTACGAGTCTCTCTCTCTCTCTCTCTCTCTCTCTCTCTCTCTTACCGTAGTTACACACACTATACAAGCACTCTATATAACTACCTTATTCACTTTCCATCTCTCTAAATCTTTCCTTTAATTTTTCATTGTAAGAAGAGAGTGTGCTCTCCATCCTTGCTTTTATATGTAGGAGAAGAGGGGTGCCACTTCTTTATTTTAATTCTTATTAGTATGTACATTAGATATGAGGAGAGTAACATCTATTATATATACCTCTTAAGATTTAAGAGACGTTTGCACCTGTGTAAAAGAATCACCTAATACTCATTTAATTACTAGAGTTTCAAAACATTGCATTTATTGTCAATAATAATCTTTCTTTTAATTTGAAAGTGAATTAATGTATGGATAGGTAGGTTCTTTTGTAGGCAGAGAAATCAAAGAATTTAAATACAACTCTTTTAAGTCAATGATTTTAATATTTAATAAAAATAATTTAATTTAAATATTTTTTATTTTTAATGAGTTATCACATCAGTTCAATGACATCCAAAGAGGAAGGCAGACTCCAATGACCACTTTGGTAGTGGTGGGCACGTCTAAGTAGGGGGGGACGTCCACACCTACGTGGGCAATAGGAGTGTGACATCATTGTTTTTAATTTTTTTTAGGTGATCTTCATGTCATGTCATCTTGACGTGTTGATTGCATCATCATATGGTGTGACGTGAGAGTCACATTAAAAAATTACCCTTATATGAATAGTAAAAATTTGAGCGTTTTTAATTTTACGTGACCCCTACACTAAGTCGTCTGATGACACAACTAGGACGTCAAGATGACTTAATGTGGGGGCTATCTATTTTTTTAAAATAAAAAATTGATGCAACACCCCCTATATGTAATTATCAAAGATGTTGCACTTAGTCTTTCTCGCCTTGAGATAGATGTTTTCCCTAGTAATGTCGGGAAGGCAGCTAGCGTACGTAGCTGGGACCCTGGCGTGGGCATTTGTAGTGAAGCGGCTATTGTGTGACCCAAAAAAAAAAGGCGATGGCATGATCCCCTCGCCTCTCTCTCTCTCTCTCTCTCTCTCTCTCTCCAGCTGGAATGCAGGGCGATCCCAGGAGGACCACACCGCCCATGTCCGCCGAGCTCTGAGCTCTCTCTGCCCAGCCTCTGCGTGCCTCCCACACCTCCGACTACTATATATCTTTTCTTTTGTTTCATTCTCTGGTTAGCTTTGGGCAAACTTGGGTCGGATCATGAAGCAGCTACATCTTTCAACCATCGATAACATGTTTCCGATGCTGCTCCTCTTTCTTTTTCACGTATGGCCATTGGCGAGAATGTCTCGTCATAGTCAATGCCTTATCTTTGATGATACCCCTTCGTCACTAATCTGGTCTTGTATGTGTCAATACATCCATCTACACTGATCTTCCTTTTGAATATCCATTTGCAGTCGAAAGGGACTATCCCTTCGGGTACATCAACCAAGTTTGGGGCCGAAAGGGACTATCCCTTTGGGTATATCAACTAAGTTTCAAACTTGGTTGGTGTACATGGATTAGATCTCTGAATCCATTGTCTCCTTCCATTTCTCAGAGTCTGCACTATGGATCGCCTCCTAGTAGGATTGAGGATCTTCATCCTCATTGATATGTACCTTGGAGGACCTCTCTGAGACATGTCCAACATATCTTTCAGGTTCTCTTGGTACCCTAGCAGATCTCCGTAGTGCCTGTGTTTCACTCTGAATAGGATCAACCGATGTTGTCTCATCCAATGAGATAGTATCCTTAGTTTGTGGTTCTTGGACCTCATCCAATTCTATCTGCCTCCCACTATTTTTCTGGGGTAGATATTCCCTTTTCAGAAATACAGCTCTCTTAGCCACTAAGGCCCTTTTCTCAGAGGGGTGATAGAAATAATATCCAAATGTCTCCTTTAGATATCCCACAAACCTACACTTATCGGTTCTAGACTCAAGCTTATCACAATCGTTCCTCTTCACATGAGCAGGACACCCCCAAATTTTAATGTGATTACAATTTGATTTCCTGCCCTTCCATATCTCATATGGTATAGAAGGAACATGTTTGCTTGAGATCCTATTCAGTAAATATGCTACAATCTCTAAGGCATAGCCCTAGAGAGATAAGGGTAGTCTTGACATGGACATCATGGATTGGACCATGTCTAACAAGGTCTTATTTCTCCTCTTGGATACACCATTGTGCTGTGGTGTATACGGTGGAGTCCACTGAGAAACAATCCCATTGTCCTTAAGGTAAGAAGTGAATTCATAACTAAGGTATTCTCCTCCCCGATCTGATCGAAGAGCCTTAATACTCTTGCCAATCTATTTCTCTACTTCATTCTTGTATTCCTTAAACTTCTCAAAGGCTTACGATTTATGCCTCATTAAATACACATAACCATATCTTGAGAAGTCATCAGTAAAAGAGATGAAGTAGAGGTGACCCTCTTTTGCTTCTATGGACATGGGTCTACACATATTCGAGTTGTTGAGTGTGTGATTTTGATGATTACAAAATATTATTCTATTGTGATTTTGCTGTTTACTAAAGGCTTTTTAGTGCATTTATTTGCTGGTTACAAAAGGTTTTTTAGTGCATTCATCATGGAGTGTTTGTTGTTTTGAACTGGTGAAGAATTGGTTTATGGGAGACCAAGTTGACTTACAGAGCTGACCAAGTTGACTTGGTGTAGGAGCCTGCGATTTCCTAGCTTCTGTCTGGGAGACCAAGTCAACTTACAGAAGGTCCAAGTCGACTTGGTGGTGGCCTGCTTCACTTTCTGTCTCTGGGAGCATGATGCAAGTCGACTTGCTTCTTTGGGAAGTCGACTTGGTCTTCTGGTTGAATGACTTTTCATGTTTTCATGTGTTTAATCTTCCTTATTTCCTTGCTATGAAATATACAATTGATTTGTTATAGAGATTGTAAAGTGTGGTTATGTTTAATGAAGAAACAATTTCCATTAGGTTGAAGTCCTTGATTTTAATACCTATACTAACTTGATGTTCCTGTGCTTTTGCAGGCATAAATCTATAGGTTAAAATCCCTTAGAATCAAGGATAAATGATATCTTCATACCACCTTATGTTCAATGGAGTATTGGGGCTGAAATGGAGTTTTTGCATTGTGGGCAGGGAAGAGTCGACTCTCTCTAGGCACCACACTTATGGCAGACAGATTGGCCAGGAGTCGACTCTCAGAGTCGACTCCCTTCAGGTAGATTTTTGCCTGGCATTCTATGAAGAGGGCAGCCAAGAGTGTCGACTCCAAGAGTCGACTCTTTCCGGCCAGGTTCGCTTCGGGTCATTCGAAACCAAACTTTCACCAATTGTTTGACCCTCTAAACTTACCCATTTGTCCCCAAATCATTCCTACACCTATGGGGGTGTTTTTAACATGTTTTAGAAGGGATAGTTAGGTCTTTTGACCACTCTTTGCTATATATATACCTCTATTCCGATTATGAAAAAAAAACAACTCAATGAGCTAACATTTTCTATCTTGCAAGAGAAGAAAGGGAAGAAGAAGAGAAGAATAAGAAGAAAGGGATTTGATCTACTTCAAGGCATTTCTGGAGTTTGTGGAAGAAGGAAGAGTGAAGCAGATGGAAGAGAGGAACAAGAAGATGCTAAAATTGTGATCATCCGTCTACGAACCAACAAGAATCGGATCATCTAGTGAAGGGGGAACCTTACACTTGATAGATTTTATTATTTTTGGTCTTTCTAGCATATCTTGGGTTTGAATGTAATCATCTAAACATATCTTCATTTTTCTGAACATACATACTCTGTGTGTGTGCGGACTTTAGATCTCCGCGTGTTCTGACAGTGTTGGGAAGTTATTCCCAATGTGTGCAGAAGTTAGCCTGCGTCTTTGGTTGGGGTTATACCCCGTGTGTACAGGTGTTCCCTGCATTTCTGTTTTGGGGTTCGTCCCCTTGGTCTGGTCTAGTCTGGACCGTGTGTGTGTGTGTGTGTGTGTGTTGGAGCATCGGCTCCGTGTGTGTGTGTGCTGCGTCTTAGCAGTGTGTGTGTTGGAGCGTCGTCTCTGTGTGTGTGCTATCTTTTAAGAGTCTTTGCAAGATAGTGGAAGCCTCACCGGGTTCGGTGGGGGGAGGACGTAGGGAGCCCGTCGTGGTCCCGAACCACATAAAAAATCCTCTGTCTCTTGTGGTTTACTTTATTGTGGTTTGAATGCTATTTCAATGCATGTGTGATCGGTGAGCATGAGTGAACTTTAGGATTTGACTTTTATTCTTAATGTAGTCATAGATCTATAATTCAATCTAAGTGTTCTCGTTAATTAGAAGATTTTAATTAGTCAATCAATTCACCTCCCTCTTGATTGCCGTTGTCACCGGGCCAACAATTGGTATCAGAGCCTCGGCTCTATTTGTCTTGAGGTCTCATGACCTATAGAGTGATCCTTATCAACGGCAATTTGAGGTTCATGGCAAACATGTGCTTATCTTCCCCTCCTCCTCGTTTTGATGGTCACAATTACATCTCTTGGAGAAATAAAATGTGTGATTATCTTGGAGTTTATGAACCTGAAATATGGAAAGTTATCTGTGAAGGACCATATAAACTCCCTCCAAAAGAAACCAAATGGAATGACAAACGCATCAAGAAAAATGCGATAAATGTTAGTGCATTAAATTTTCTAAAAAATAGCATAGAATCTGATGTACTTTCACAACTTCCAATGTGCAGCTCAACTAGAGACTTATGGGACGAGTTGGCGTGCAAGTATGAAGGAAATACAATAGACTCATGCTTGATGGTTCAAGGAGACAGCAATATTGAGGTAAATTCTAATTCTGAAGATCTCTCAAATGAGGAATGGCAATTAGCGTATACTGAATTGTATGACAAATATAAGAAAGTGAAATCAGAAAATAAGAAATTGAAAAAGAAGTTTGAAGACATTGTGCATACATCACTTCCAAAATTGTGACGTGAATCGAGGGTCTCGATTTGAAATAATGGTGACAAGGACATCGTGTAGCTTGACAATTTCCTTCATGTATAAGGCTGCTAAAATATCCACAGACCATCGATTTTTTATAGGTAGAAAGTGTGCCGATTTAGTCAATCAATCTATGATCACCCATATACCATCATGTCCACCTCTTGTCTTAGGTAAACCCATGATGAAATCCATCCCTATACTTTTCCACTTCCATTCGAGAATTTCCAAGGGATGTAGTTTACCATCTGGCATTTAATGTTCTGCTTTAACTTGCTGACAAGTGAGGCAGTGAGATACAAAGTCTGCTATCTCTCTCTTCATGTTGGGCCACCAAAAGTTTCTTTTTAGGTTTTGGTACATCTTGGTAGCACCAGGGTGAATAGCATACTTTGATTTATGAGCTTCTTCCATGATCAATTTCTTAGTGTCGGCATGATTCGGCACGCAGATCCGATCTTTGAATAATAACCTTCCATCAATTGAGATAGAGAACTCTGACCTTTGATCAATATTAGCCTTGATCTCTATTAATGTGGGGTCATTTTCTTGTAATTTGACTAGATTTTCAATCAGTGTAGGTTGTGACCGGATATTAGCAATAATACCCTTTTCTTCTTCTGCATCCACATCTAGATTGAAATGAGTAAAATCCTCTATAAGATAAGTCATACCTTTCCTGAGGCTTGCTAGAGTTTCCATTGGTCTTCTGCTAAGAGCATCAGCTACAACATTTGCTTTGCCTGGATAATATTGAATAGAGAAATCAAAGTCTTTAAGATACTCTTGCCATCTTCGTTGCCTCATGTTAAGTTCCTTTTGGGTAAAAAGGTATTTCAGACTTTTGTGGTATGAAAATATAGTGAACTTCTCCCATAAAGGTAATGTCGCCATATTTTTAAGGCGAAGATAACAACAGCCAATTCCATATCATGGACGGTATAGTTTTCTTCATGATGCTTCAATTGCCTTGAAGCATAACAAATCACCTTACCATGTTGCATAAGGACACACCCAAGGCCAATGCCAGATGCATCCGTATAGACTTCAAATTCACCACCTTCAACAGGTAGTGCCAGAACGGCTGCAGTTGTGAGATGTTCCTTGAGAGTCAAGAAACTCTCCTCGCACTCCTTTGTCCATACAAAAAGATTTTATTTTCTAGTAAGTCTTGTTAGAGGGACGGTGATCTTGAAGAAATCTTTAATGAACCGTCGATAATAACCAGCCAGACCAATGAAGCTTCGAACTTCAGACACTATGTTTGGTCGGCTGTAGTTCTTGACAGCTTCCACCTTCAACGGATCCACAACTATACCTTCTTTAGAGATAATGTGGCCAAGGAATGAAACCTCCTTTAGCCAGAACTCACATTTGCTAAGCTTTGCGTAGAGTTGGTGCTCTCTTAGGGTTTGCAAAGTTATTCTTAAATGTTCTTCATACTCCTCCTTTGTCTTGGAGTAAATGAGAATGTCATCAATAAAAACGGCCACAAATTGGTCGAGATAGGGCCTGAAGACATTATTCATAAGTTGCATAAATGTTGTAGGGGCAATAGTTAACCCGAACGGCATCACCACGAACTCATAATGTCCATATCTGCTCCGGAAAGCAGACTTGTAGATGTCTTCGTCTTTGATCCTTAGCTGATGGTAACCGGACCTGAGGTCTATCTTGGAGAAATATTCCGCTCCAGAAATTTGATCAAATAACTCATCGATACGCGACAACGGATATTTGTTCTTGATGGTGAGTTGATTAAGTCGTCGGTAATTAATACACAGCCTGGGGGTCCATCTTTCTTTCTGATGAATAAGACCGGCGCACCCCAAGGGGATGTGCTGGGTCGAATGAAACCCTTGTCCAACAACTCCTGAAGTTGTCTCTTCAGTTCTTTGAGTTTCGTAGGGGACATCCTGTAGGGAGCTATTGCAATAGGTGCTACTCCAGGAATGAGTTCAATGGAGAAGTTTACTTTCCTTTCGGGCGATAAACCGTGTAAATTTGATGGAAATACATCGGGGAACTCTTTGACAATCGGAATTTCTTCTATGGGGATTTCCTTGGACTCGGTGACAATCACGAAAGCAAGAAAAGCTTCACAGCCTTGCGAAATGAGTTTACAAGCGTGAAGAGAAGAGATGATGGTAGCATGCTTCCTATACTTGATGCCAAGGAAAGAGAATCGTGGAATACCTAGTTTTTGAAAAGAAATTCTCCTATTGCGATAATTTATATAGGCGTCATGGTCAAGGCATACAAGGTTTGCAGGTAGATTATGACCTTCTATCATTACCTCACTATCGGGATAGTGGGTTGTAAGTTTCATTCCAAGACCTAAAGGTGTTGTGATAGCTAGGTCCGAAGGTAGAGGAACATGTGAAATTGGTTAAGTTTTTGCAAAGGCAGTAGATATAAACGAATGAGAGGCACCAATATCAAATAACACAAATGCAGGATGCGAATAAATTTCAATGGTATATTCCATTAGCCCATCATCCTTGGGCATTTCTTCATCCATCACGGCATTGAGGCAAGCTTGGCACCTACGTCCGCCATTAGAAGATTGTTCCTTCATAAGAGGGCAATCGGGCATACAGTGCTCCCGACTTCCACATCGTAAACAAGTGCCAAGGCGCTTCCAGCATTCCTCGGCTGAGTGGCCGAAGTTTTCACAAAATGAGCAAGCCGTAATGACTTGCGTCTCCTCGTCCTTCACCTTCTTGTTCTTGTGATTATTCCATCCATTCCCATTGCAGGACCTCTTCTTGTTATCACGGGAGTTGTAAGTACTCGTGAAGCTGAACTTTTCTTCTTTGCGCCTTCGCTTATCGAACCTCCGGCTCGACTCCTCGCTCTTACCTTTGAACTTCTCGACCTTCTCTAAGGTCCTTTCACATAAGTGCGCTCGTTGGACCATCTCCGTATAAGTACGGATATTCTGAGGTCCAAGTTGGGTAATAGAGCCGGGCCTTAAACCATCCTTAAAATGATTTGCCTTTAAGATATCCGTGCCCACCAGGTGTGGGGCATAAGGGACTAGACGAGAAAATTGAAGTTCATACTCTGCCACGGACATCATGCATTGCCTTAAGGAGGCAAATTCCACAGCCTTTCTCTCCTTGACATGCTCAGAGAAGTATTTCGCTCAGAAGATGTGAGCGACGTCACGCGGTTCCGGGAAGAGCGGAGAGGACGCGGAGCGCGCGCGGGCTCCTCTGTTCTTTCTTTTGGTGTTTGTTTGCTGCAACACAGAAATAAGAGAAGAGAGAGAAGGGGCCACCACGGGAGATTTCTCCTGCGGGGCGAGCGGGACAAGTGTGATATAGTAAAATATGGGGTTTAAACGGCCATAGCGGGAAGTGACTCGCCGCGGCCTCGGGGGGACGGGAATGGTGCAAAAATTAAATAACAAGAATTGAAACGGCCATTGGGGAAGTGACTCGCCGCGGCCTCGAGAATATGAGCAGGTAATAAGATGACAGAATATAGAGAGAATACAAAGAGCGGGAATTTAAACGGCCATTGGGGAAGTGACTCGCCGCGGCCTCGAGAACACAAACAGATAAGAATATAACGTATAAGAACGTGAATTTAAACGGCCATTGGGGAAGTGACTCGCCGCGGCCTCGAGAACACGAATAGATAAGAATATAACATATAAAAACGGGAATTTAAACGGCCATTGGGGAAGTGACTCGCCGCGGCCTCGAGAATATGAGCAGAATATAACAGAGTATAAAGAGAATATAAGAACGGAAATTTAAACGGCCATTGGGGAAGTGACTCGCCGCGGCCTCGAAAATAAGATGTGATCGCCAGGGGCCGAAAGACCCCAAAATAAGAAAGTGATCGCGCCTACCTCAAGAGCGGGAGATGGCGGGTTGCTTCTTCCTCTCCCTCCGGCCGGCCGACGGAGAGGGCTTTCCTCGGCTACCCTTGCAAAACAACGACAAACAAATGACAAGTGGATTAGAAAGATGGAGGTGTAGTATTCAAATCCTTGCGATAAAAATAACGAAATGATGGCAAGACACACACCTGGTTGGTGTTATCTTTTAAACCCCTCTCGGACTCGAGTAGGAGAAAATGAGATGATGGATGCAAGAAGTATAAAAGAAGAGGCGCCCTTATGAAGGGGGATAGAGGATGCGAGATGATGAATGCAAAAGAACTACGAAGAAAAAGGGGAAGAAAAGGCTTATTGGATGAGCCGAGGGTGAAATCCGGCGGAGCTCCGGCAGCGTGGGGACGACGTGGAAGCGCGGTGGATGAAGACGACCTTCCTCTCGCGAGCGTGAGCACCCGAGAAGCCGGCAGAACCTCCACCTACAAAAGAACCCACGGGTTAGAAAATGACTCCGTAGCCTCTGGGCTCCGGCAGCCTATCGGATCACTTCCAAGCTCTCCCAGAACTGAGGGGGTGGGCCTCTATTTATAGGGCTCCGGAGGGTGGAGGCGTCCAGGACCCTGGACACCTCCATCAGGGCCGAAATAATATTTTATTCTATTTTTATTGATTTTTTTGGAATACTTTTGTGGAGGCGTCCAGGGTCCCGGACGCCTCAAGCAGGTCCACCGAAAGCCGACGACGGCCGCACGCGGTTTGGCACAACGCGTGGTTTTGTGAGCGGCGTCTCGTGATTCAGAAATGGGCGCGTCCAGCTGACTGGACGTCTCCATATTTTAGATTTTTTCACACACGACAAACCGTCGTTCGGTGGCCGGCGCCCGTGAGGGTTTTGATGGAGGCGTCCAGAGGCCTGGACGCCTCCATAAATATATTATTTTATTATTATTTATTTATCTTTTGTGCCAAGGCTGGCATTTTGATTTTTTATAATTATTTTTATGGAGGCGTCTAGGGGCCTGGACGCCTCCAAATATATATTATTTATTTATTTTTTTGTGTTTTTATGCCAACTGGCTTTTTTACAAACATTTTTTATTGTTGTTTTTATGGAGGCGTCCAGAGGCCTGGACGCCTCCATTAATATATATATATTTTAGTTAGTCTAAGGCCCTGAGAAAAGAAATAAATAAAATCAAAAATATGGGGGCGTCCAGGGGCCTGGACGCCCCCATTAAGACCCACCCGGGTCCTACTCAGCGGCCGCCCGGCAGTCAACATCTTGGTTCCGGAACCTCTTGATACGTCTGACTTGTGTTGATGCCGTCCGAATGCCGTGACGAGACGATTCCGGATGTCGAAAAAGGCAGAAGAAGACCCGAGAAAAGGAAGAACTCGAGTGATTCAAAATGCGTAAGCTGTAGCGGGGCGTTATATAGTAATATGAGACTTTCTCAGGAGGCGTCAAGAATGGCGTGTCTACAGCTGCCCCGCCTTGGCGTCTGCTTTGCAAGGGAGCGACATGTAGTGGAATGGTATCGAAGTGGAGTGAAATGAAGTGGGAGCGGACTGATAAGTTGATGCCAAGGTGTGATGAGACACGCTTTTGACGTTACTGTTTGGAATCTTTCCTGAAGTTTCAATGAGGCGACCTTGAAGAAGGTCTTTCAAATATTGACGATTGCTTGGACGGAGATCAAATAAGGGAGGGTGAGATGTGCGCTCAGGCACGAAACAAAAGGAGACCAACTTCTCGGTGTGGAAGTACCTGGGTCATAAACCGGAGGTTTCACCTTTGGGGAGCGGTTACCAGCCAATGTGGAAGTGCTGCGGCCAAGGTGGGTCAAAAAAAGGTAAAGGAATATCTGAGGGTCTGTCCAAACAAGGGTCTCCTTTGGAAGAGCAGCGTAGGGCTGTCTCAAGAAAACTCAGTATTTCATTCGGAGTGGAATATCTCATATTTGTGGGAATTGGAGCACAACGGCTTTCACAATCGAATCACTTGAATGATCTTCCGCAATAAATCAAAGTCCTATATGAATGCATGCTGGGTTCAAAGAAAAATTTAAAACAAACTAAAATAGAAAATAGCCAAGGATAATATTGTCAACTTGTGAAGAACGGGTCAGGATACCGACCCGGTGAGCTGATACTGGGCTGGGGCCCGTTTATCCGCGTACCAACTCACTGAATGGAACCGTCGTCCCCATTCTATCACAAATTGACGGCCTATCCGTACAACCCAAATTCTTCCGGGATCATCACCGTTTTTGTTGAAGGGGAACTCAGATCCCAGATTCGTTCGGGCCGCACGGTCCTCGGCATGTTCTAGTAGCGTACGTATCATATACTACGATGCATGACATGGTGGGACCAACCAATGAAAGGTGGGACAGGAGATAGGACAAAGACGTCCGTTAGTAAAACCTGCACAGACTAGCAAAGGTTAGCAACATCGGAAAGTAGCAGAATCACAGCAGAATCGCACCACAGTATAAAGGAGATCCAGACCAAAATCTTGACAATGACCACTGATGTGACATGTTCTGTCCTGTAGCACCCTTCCCTTCCTATAAGAACTCCCCTTAGGCTAGTTCATTCAAATGTACCAAGGTGGGTTTTGGAAGCTCAGGAGAGGAAAGAGAGGAGAATCTAGAGATTTCAGGATGGAAGGAGAGTCTTCCCGCGTTATGAAGAGGAGCAGGCCTAGCAGCGAGATCAGGCGACTCTCCGACCTCGAGGGTCATCTGAGTGGGACGATCTTGTCGCATATGGTAAGCTGATTCATTTCAAATTTTCCATGTGAACCTTCTTCTTACTTCCTTCATTTCTTATTTCTTTCCTCTTCCAGCCATATCCACTCTTCCCAGGCCCGAGGAAGTTTTCCAAACTGCCATGGCTTTCAAAGCTAACTTCCAATATCTCCATTGGCATGAGGGCCATACTCTCGAAGTGGCATTTGCAGGGGCTCCTTATTCATGCCAAACATTACGAGAAGATTCGTATGGACTGGGCGGCTATGGGCGCACTAGTGGAGATCTGGCATCCCCAGACCCATACTTTTATCTTCCCGACCTTCGAGGTGACCATCCTCCTTGAGGAGGTGGAGCTTCTGCTTGGATTGAAGAAATTTAAGAGTGACGGGAAGGTGAAGGCTATGCGGATGCTGACACGGGGGACTTCTGAAAGTGTCCTTGGAAGCTTCATGCCGCCCGACGCAGCCCGAAAGGTCCGTACTCAAAAGGGGATCGATCTCCGAAAGCTCGCGGAGTGGGTCATGGACGCCCTGAGAGGGTCACCAGATGATGACTATTTGGAGGGAATCATGAAGGGGTTCACTATCTGTCTGGCGGGCGCTCTCTTGTTTCCTCATACCGACAACATAGTGGAGGAGGATCAACTAAGTGCCATTCGCGGAATCTGGAGTGGAAAGAGGGTGGGACCCGCCGTCCTTGCTTATCTTTACAGCGGCCTTACCGCCTCGAGTATGGGTAAGCCTCCTTTTGGTTGCGCACTTGTCTTGAATTGCTGGCTTGATTTGCACTTCAAATTCGACCACCGCGAGGGAATGCCAACCGCTTCGAAGCTCTTCCAACAAGGCCCTCTTCATCACATAGCCGACGTGTTAGGCTTCGGTGGTACCGTAGTGAACCGCGTTCCGTGGCTGAAGAAACGTGAAGACTGGCGGTCTCACTTTCGCACCGTGACACAAGGCTTCTTTACTTGCGCACCGGCATGTTTGCTTTCGCTAGATCTCCTCATGAGGTCTTCTCCCGAAGTTGATCTTCAACTGATCGGCGCGACCGAGTTCGTCCTTTATAATGCGCATCGGTGCTGCCTCCAGATTGGCATCCCACGCCATTCGTTCCCGCCACCGACTGGCATTGTTCCTTTGAAGAAAAGGGAGTTGGGCACTGAAGCGGACGCGAAGGAAGCGAAGGCCATTAAAGCTCCCTGGAAGACAAGTGTTGCGGGAAAGGCCTTAGCGCACGTGGTGGAAGAATGCGAGCCGTGGAGGGCTTATGTAACCGAACTGGGGAAGTTAAGGCCTAAGGTGCCTAAACCCCTGATGTAGCTCATTCTGCTTTCTGATGGAATAAAATCTGGCATTTGGATGTTTCGGACCCCCATCCCCTTAATTATTATCTTTTTTGTGGTTTTTCTTTTTCTTTCCTTTTTTTCTTTTGTTTGGATTATATACATACTCTAATCCCTTTTTTTTTATTATATTTTTTATGATTTTTTATTATGGGGGCGTCCAGAGGCCTGGACGCCCCTGTTTTTTTATTATGGGGGCGTCCAGGGGCCTGGACGCCCCTAAGTTTTATTTTTATTATTTTATTTTTTTGACAATTTATTTTTGGGGGCGTCCAGGGTCCTGGACGCCCCTATTTTGATTTTTTTTATTTTTTATTTGTTTTATTTATGGGAGCGTCCAGGCGCCTGGACGCCCCTATTTTTTTGAATTTTGAAAAAAATAAAAAAGTGTGGGGGCGTCCAGGCGCCTGGACGCCCCAATAAAAGGTCAATCTATATATAGGGGGGAGGGCTCCCCCCCTACTCACTTATACTGTTCATTCTGACCGTCCAGCCACTCCAAACGACCCATTCTTAGTCCCAATGGAGCGAGGAGGATCGAGCCAGGGTCCAGAGAAGCGGAAACGACTGGCTCGTCGTGCGAGGAGGTTGAGGGATGATGCCGAGGAGGCCGTAGCAGAGGAGATTGCTGCGGAGGAGGAGATGGAGGTGCCGCTTCTGGCCGCGGAGGCCGCTGCGGATGCTGGTGACGCGGGAGAGGACGATCACGACCCGGTAAGTACTTCGGAATTCTCACTCTGTGGTTCAATAGGCTAAAACGGGCGTGCGAGAGGCTGTGAGAGAAGGCCGGGTAGTGAGAGAAGGAGGCGTCCAGGGGCCTGGACGCCTCCACTTTTTCTTTTTATTTTTGTTTATTTATTTATTTACGTAAATAATAAAATAAAATTAAAAAATAAGGAGGCGTCCTAAGCCCTGGACGCCTCCATAAAAATATACATATTATTAATAAATTTTGTTTTGGTTTTTGGTTTTTTCTAAAAAAGGAAAAATGTAAATTGGAAGGAGGCGTCCAGGGAATTGGACGCCTCCACAAGAAAATATAAATATTTTAAAAAAGTAAAAATAAAATAAAAAGAATAAGTAGTATATATACAGTGTTATTGTTTATTACTGTTCATGATGCTGATGTGTTCTTTGTTGGTTTTGTGGTTTGCAGGGCGTGATGAAGGGCCGGATTAGCTGGTCCCTGGTGGTGGCAGCATACCGTGGGCTGCCGGATTTCCAGAGGGCGCGTGTGGACGCCATGGGCTTTGGAGCTTTCCTTAGGATCGAGCCCTTCCGGCTCGACCTTCCTCTTATCCAGGCATTGAGGGAGCGGTGGCACGCACCGAGCCGGGCGTTTCTGATGCCCTGGGGGCACATGGTGCCGACACTAGAGGACGTGGCTCGGATTACCGGGCTACGGGTTGACGGAGAGGCAGTCAGCGGGGTCACCTACCCCGACTACCGAGAGAGTGCCCTGGACCTGCTGTGGTTAGAGACGAGCGTGACTGATAGAGACAGCAGGGTAGTTGGCCGAGTGGAGATCATGGAGGCGCTCGGATTCGTCGACCCGCGCCAGCGGGTTAGCGAGACTGGAGCGGAGTTCTTGGCTCGACTGGAGGGGGATGCTCGTGCAGCTTTCACCCAGGATCCGAGCGAGAGGGAGCTGGTGGATCTAGACCTTCGGAGGTTTCTTTTCTTCTTCCTGGGCCGCCTTCTGCTGGGGACGAAGGGGGATGGCATCCACTGCCGTTTCCTCGGGATCTTGGCGGATCTGGACAGAGTGGGACACTACGCGTGGGGAGCGGCTCTGCTTGCCCATTTGATTGCTGATCTCTCCCAGACTTCGGAGAAGGAGACGACAGTCAGCGGCTTCGCACCTTTCCTCCAGGTAAACATTTTATTTATGCATTCCCACAGTTAAATATGCAATTATTGTACTAATGATGTATGATGGATGCAGGTGTGGAGCTATTACTATTTCCCGATGGGGAGGGCTAGGCATGGGAACAGGAGGGCCGTGCCTCTGGCGCGGCAGTGGAGGCCGGTCGTGGTTGCAGCACCCCACGGCTACCAGCTGGCGTCACTTCGTCGGGAGCTGAGCGAGTATCCCGAGGCCATGGTATGATGCGTATGATTTTTTTGTGTTTATGCATGTGACTGAATGGTAACTAATATAATGTATGTATGGTGATGCAGGTGGTGTGGAGGCCCTACCTGGGCATGGGCGATGCTGGCCAGCCCTGGGTTGTAGCGGGTCTTCCTCGCTTCAGGCGGGACGTGTGGGTCCATTGCCTGAACGAGATTGAGCCGCTGCGGCTTAGACTGGTCATGAGGACGTTGGGGCTGGCCCAGGAGTGGGTTGATGTAGATGCGCCGGCCCGCATTGGGCGGAAGACCAAGGGGAAGGCGAAGATTGTGGACTAGCGTACGCGTTTCCCAGCACAGTACCAGGACTGGCAGCAGGGCGGGGTCCCAGTGGTGTCCCATGTACAGGACAGCACAGATTACATGAGACGATATCGAGCTACGTACGGGGACCGCCTCTCCTTCGGCGGTATGGCAGGGGTAAGTGTGAAATGAAAATGCTTCACCCTTCTATATGTATATGCATGTGGTACTGACTTATGTGCAATGCAGGATGCTCGTGACAACATGATCGCCGACCTGCGGGCCCAGCTGGCGGACGCCAGGCGGCAGTTGGTGGCCATCCGACAGGAGTTGGAGATCCTGGTGAGTCTATGCAATGCATTTTTTGTGACCTGGATTTTTGATGCTTAGCCTTTGACTGACGTTTGCCCCGTGTTTCAGCGGGCCCACCAGACAGCGGCAGCCGGGATGGCTGGTGGAGCGGGTTCCAGTTCGCGGGGCCCTCCTCCGGAGGTTTCTGCCCTCCAGGAGCAGCTGGCGCACGCGGTGGCTCGGGCTGAGGAGGCCGAGCGTGACCGCGAGGCTCGAGTGAGTGTTTGCTTGGCCCCGACCCTTTTCTAGCTGCTTTCCTTCTATCACTGTTCTCTTACGGTGCATGCGTGCTTTGACAGGTGGCCGAGATTCGGGAGGCCCTGGCCCGTGCTGTTCGTGCTGAGCAGGAGCGCGATGCCTGGGTGGCAGAGCGCGATGCCTGGGTGGCAGAGCGTGACGCCCGGATTGCGGAGCTGGAGGAGGAGCGTCGACGGGAGGCTGAGGAGCTCCCTCGTGACGTGCTGGATCTGCGGATCGCCCTCGAGCTGTCGAGGAGGGAGGCGGTGAGAGAGAGAGAGGAGAGGGAGAGGGATAGGGAGACCATGGAGAGAGAGAGGGAGTGGGATAGGGAGACCCTAGAGAGAGAGAGGGAGAGGGATAGGGAGACCATGGAGAAAGAAAGGGAGTACAGGATGGCAGAGCGATATCGAGATTGGGACGAGAGGAGAGCTCTGGTGGCCCAGGTGTCGGAGCTCCGGCTGAGTCTTGGCACGGCGGAGGGGAGACTCCGGGAGAGTGAGGAGCGGTATCAGAGGGCGAAGGAGCGCGGTGCGCGACTTCGTCAGTCCGGTTCCTTTTCTGTGGGCAGTTTTCTAGTTTCCTCGGCCGAGCAGCGTCGCCGTACCTTGGAGGCTGGCATGGTGCCACCTGGAGAGGCGAGCACGGCTTCTCAGGGTTCACAGAGGTCGCAGAGGCCCCCTAGGGATCCCCGTCAGAGGAGGGAGGAAGGAGATGACCAGGAGGGTGACGGTGAGAGTTAGAGAGTTGCTTGTACGTCACCCTTCTCACTGTATGATGTACTTTCGGCTATTATATGAAATGGAAATGGCTTTTTTGTGTTGTGTGTACCTTTCTCTCTCCCACACTTTCTTCTTTGCACTGAGTTGTCCTTTGAGGCACGCTCCGCGAGACCTTGCCCTGAACAGCGGGGAACTACGCTTTGCACGGGGGGATTTTGTTTCCTTTTCCCCCTTTTGGGCGCGTCCAGGCGCGAGGACGCGTCTTAATCCTTGATTTCAAATTTAAAGCGACGGGTGGTCTTTCTTCTCCCGTGCCTTACCCGCAAACGAGCCCGCCTTCTGCCGAAACTCGCTTGCCCCCTTTCTCGTCTTCCTCCTCTTTTGATCGATGGAGTTCGGTGGGCCTGACCACGGTGAAGGTGGAGAGGGACGCGGGACCCCTCGCCCAAGGAGGGACGCGCCCGAGCACGGAACGGCGTCCATGGAGGAGGAAGGGCCGCTCCGGGCCCCCGAGGGACCTGAGGGGCCCGATGGCGTGGGAGGAGGTGAACACGGTCGGTAGGTGCTTCGATCTCTTCCTCTTTTAATTCATTTTGGGTTTTGAAGCGAGCCGCGCGAGGGGGAAAGGGTTCGGCGAGTGTTGCACTCAAATGATGGACGCGTCCTAGACAGGGGACGCGTTCCTTTTGACTGATGTGGGACCCCTTTCTTGGTGCAGGACATGGCAAGGACCCTGGGTCTGGCCGATGAGTGGGCGAGTGCGGACGAGCCGAGCCGCGTCAGGAGGGAGAGTCGCGGCAAGGCGAGGCTCGAGGAGTGGCCCGTACGTCTCCCTGGACAGCAAGGGGGTATACTGGTGCAGGACAGTGCCGACTTCCTGCGGCGGCAGAGAGAGAGCTACGCGGGGCTTCCCCAAGCTGGGGACACGCGTGGCATCGGCGGCTCGCGCGCCCAACTGTCAGAGACTAGGCGGCAGCTGGCCGTCGCTCAACATGAGTTGTCGCTCCTGGTAAGTTATGTGCCGCACTTTTAACTTCAGATTTTGGAGTTTCACTGACGGCCGTTGTTTATTTTGTTCCAGCGTGCCCAGCAGACAGCGACGGTGGGAGTGGCTGGCGGATCTTCCAGTTCCTCGGCCCCTTTTCTCGAGATTGCCTCCCTCCGGGAGCAACTTGCCGGTGCGGTGGCCCGCGCGACCCGGGCGGAAGAGGAGCGTGACGCCTGGGTGGCGACTGTAGCGGAGCTGCGGCATCGCGGTGAGGAGAGACCTTCTCCAGACATCCTGGAGTTAAGGGTTCTTCTGCAGATGATGAGGAGAGAGGCAGAGAGAGAGAAAGCCGAGAGAAGGTCCGAGCGACAGCGGGATCTGACCGAGAGGAGGGCCTTGGAGGCCCAAGTGAGGGAGCTCCAGCTGGGCCTTCAGGCCGTCGTGCAGAGGCTAGGAGGGATGGAGACGCGCTACGAGAGAGCGCGAGAGTTCGGGGAGCGACTCCGCCAGTCCGGTCGCTTTGCCGCCAGTGGCTTCTTTGCCACGCCAGGGGAGGAGCAGCGAGTCACTGCTGCGGAGCAGGCGCCCAGAGGCGAGGCAGGTGCTACTGCACGGGGATCCCGGAGGCTTCTGAGGGACCCTCACCTCGGGGGAGAGGAGGAGAGTGCCCAGAGAGATGAGTGATGGTGAGGATTGGCGAGCTAGTGGACCCGCCACCTCTCTATGATTGTAGTGTTTGTGACAGCTTATGTAGAATTATGAATGGAGTGATTTGATTTTCTGCTGTTTATTTGTTCTTTTGTGCGTTCCTTCTTCCCTACACTTCTTCTCCTTTGCACTGTTCCCATGTGATAGGTCTGTCGAGACTCCGCCCCAAGCAGAGAATCGCATCTTGTTGTGACCATTTTCCACGGGAATCTGCCGTCGAAGTCAATAATGACGGCCCTAGTTCCTTTTCCCGGATGTTATGTCAAATTTTGCGGACGTCCTCCAAATTATGATAGGGTATCCCTAGACAACATAGGGGCTATTCGTCCTATTCTTCGTCCAGTCAATCACCCTGTGCGAGCGGTGAAGCGACACATGGGACCGCTTGGGCGGTGCCTCATTGCGAGGGCTATTATTGACAGGTGATGGAGGCAATCTTGGCCCGCACTCCTTCCATTTCTATAAATTCTTGTCCCTTTTATCCTCCCAGGTATATCGAGAGCTAACTCGAGGAGCACAATTTCTTACGGGAGAGGAGGAGTTCAAAATTCTGAGAGTTGGATGGAGGGCGAATCTTCCCATTCCTCGAAGAGAAGCAGGTCCAGTGGTAGTAGTTCCAGGAGGCTTTCAGACCTTGAAGGGCACTTCAGCGAAAGGGCCCAATCACAACTCGTAAGCCAAGTTTTCTTGCCCTTTTCTCATTCTTTCTTCCTTTCTTCTGACCAAACCTCACCCCCATTCCTTGTATGTGTAGGTTGTGATGAAATCACAAATCTTATGGGAGTTGGTAGTAGCAGCGTACAGGGGCCTCCCAGATTTTCAGAAGGCGAGGCTAGACGTGATGGGATTTGGTACCTTCCTTCGGATCGAGCCGATCCAGCTTGACCTAGTCCTGATCCAAGCCTTGTGTGAGAGATGGGACCCAGTGAGCCGGGCATTCCTGATGCCCTGGGGGCACATGGTGCCCAGCTTGGAGGATGTGGTCCGGATCACAAGCCTGAAGGTAGAGGGCGAGGCAGTGACCGGAGTCACTTACGCGGACTACAGAGAAGGTGCCCAGAAGTTACTGGGTTTGGACCTGGATGGTCGGAAAAACAGGTCGGTAGCTAGGGCGTCCCTGATGGATGCATTAGGGCTCACCGACACTCGTCGGCGGGACGATGAATCCTTAGAAGAGTTCATGGAAAGGATAGAAATAGGATGCCGTGCCGTGTACTGCACAGATTTCGGCGACTGGGAAAGATGCAACATAGATTTGAGGAGATTTCTCCTCTTCCTTTTGGGGAGATTGGTACTGAGCTCGAAAGGGGACGGTATCCAATGTTGCTTCCTGGAGCTGCTGTCAGACCTTGAAAGAGTAGGGTATTATGCCTGGGGAGCCGCCATGCTGGCACACTTGTTTGCAGGCCTATTCCAAGAAACGGATCGTGAGATGACTGTGAGTGGTTTCACACCATTCATCCAGGTATTTTTGGTTTTGCTTGTTTTGTATTTTTTTTGTGTTTTTGCAAAGTTCTGATGGCCTGCGCCGAGCAGCTGTGGAGCTATTATTACCTCCCTATGGGGAGAGCTCGGCATTGGCGACCTGCGATGGTGCCGCTAGCCAGGCGGTGGGAACCCATCATGAGTGCGGCACCCCTAACCTACCAACTGATGGTGCTAAGGCGGGAGCTACAGGAGTTCCCTGCAGCGATGGTAAACTGGAGACCCTACTCAGACATGGTCGATGCTGACCAGCCGTGGGTTCTAGCAAGTCGTGCCCGGTTCGGACGGGAACTGTGGATGCACTGCCTGAATGAAATCGAGCCACTTCGGCTACGATTGGTTATGAGGACTTTAGGACTGGCTCAGGAATGGGTGGATACGGCTGCGCCACCTCGTGTCGGGAGAAAGACGCGGGGACCGGCGACCTGTATTGACTGGCGCGTGCGATTCCCCGAACAGTACGAAGATTGGCAACGGGGTGGCATGATTGTAGAATCGCAGGCGCGGGATAGCGAAGACTACTTGCGTCTATATAGGATAAAGTACGCAGAGCGGCTCCAACCCCGGGGACTTGTGGAGGTAGGTTTCCCCTTTTTCTCTTTTCTTCTTTCTCCTTTTTTGGTTTTCTGGTGAAAATGCTGACTTGTAAGGCTGCAGGATGTCCGGGATGCCATGATAGCGAATTTACGAACTCGCTTGGCAGAGATGGAACAACAGTTGGGCGATGCCCGCGGAGCTACGAGCGCCTTGGTAGGTGTACAGTACGTTCCTAATTAAAACCCCAGATTCCAGATGTTGGCTGCTAATTCACGCGGTCGTAGCATGCCCAGATTGGCGCGGCTTCCCCAGCGATGGGAGTGGGTGGTGCCTCTTCCAGCTTGTGGATTCCCACCTCAGAACTTGACTCGCTTCATGAGCAACTTGCTCATGCCACGCAGCGTGCCGCAGAGGCAGAAGGGATGCTCTGTATACAGGTAAAAGTTTCAGTGTTGGGTTCTCTTGGTTTACGCCTTATCGCGTATCTGAGATGGTACATTTGGCAGGAAAAGGAGACGGAAGGAGCGCTTGCCCAAGCTGCGCAGAAGGAGGCTAGGATAGCAGAACTGGAGAGGGAACTGCGGCGTCATCCTGATGACGACTCCTCTAGGGATGCCGTGGAACTGAGGATCACTCTCCAGTTGGAGAGGGAAGACCGTGAGAGAGAACGTGCAGAGAGAGAAAGAGACGCGGAGAGAGAAAGAGCCAACAGATTGACTGAAAGGGAGGAACGAAGGGCCATGGAGGCCCAACTATTCGAACTCCGAATCAGCCTTGGCCTTGCTGAACAGTGGCTGAGAGATGGTGAGGAGCGCTACCGAAGAGCACGAGAGCGTGGCTTTCGTGTTGGTAGCTTCTCTACTGCTTCCGTAGATCAACGCCGGGATGCGGGAATAGGAAGAGGAGTACAGAGCGGTAGGAGTACCGCTTTTCGTAGTTGGGTAGCACCTTTGAGAGTGTTTTGTCCGGAGAGTAGTGGGACGAGTGATGCAGAGAGAGAGGGCGGAACTTGATATAATTTTTTTTTTGGTTTTGGAATAAAACACAAGGTTCGGTTTGTTTGTTTTTCACCTTTGCTTCTGTTGCCTGAATCCCTGCACACATCACTGAAACAAACAAATCAGAATTTCTGTTCTGACTTGGCCCCTTGCTCAATAAGCAAATGGTCACTGTGACTGTCCTTGATAACTGGTCAAGGGGCCAAGCCTTTATTTAACGAAGGCAAGGGAAAGATGCGGTGATGATAAATGCGACAGGCAAGCACACGAATGCAAGCGGTATTAAAAGTGAGATGCTGCACGCAAATGTAATCATGCAAAATTGATTTGTTTTCTTTTTTATATTTGATATTTTTTTGTTTTATCATAAAAAGATTTTTTTTGTTTGCAAATATGTACATTTTCTCTTTTCCATTTTTTTTTGCTTTTATCATTTCGATTTTTTTATTGCTAACGCCCGGCAAGCACCCAAATGGCACCTGACCTTCGTGAGAACAGGGGTTTCTTACTAACCTCCCAGGTATCCTAAGTGCATATCTAGGTTGATTTGGGCCTCTAGACCCCTCGAATGATGATCCCGCCGGCTAAGACTTACCCTGATGACAATACCGTCATGCCATGCTTAGGCTCCCAGTCGCTTCCGACCACAGGGATTCACCCAAAAGGTGTTTGAGGTAAATGATTTGCCCGACCCGGGTCTGTTTCCTCACAACTCTAGATGGTATATGATGGAACACCCTGGAACCCTAACGACCAACCGCGCGACGCTGACCCGGAATCAGACGCCGTCGCACCCATAGGTGACGCGCTTGCATTGGCCTAAGCCCGAGGTTAAACAAGAAGACATCAAGGTGGTAAACAGGGGTCTTGACCAGCCAGAAACACAGAGACTCCTTCGCAGCGATAGCTTTTGCTTTTCAAAGTAGGCAACCAAATGTGTATATTAAAATAAGGTCGCAGACCCTGGGCAGTTTTCACCTTTCAGAAACTCCATCGAACCTTCATCTTTAGAGGGAGAAGGAAGAGTGTAGGGGATAAACCTCCTGAGAGGACCGGCAAAGCCGTTAACCCGGCGAGCGAATAAGGGCCCATTAACTCTTTCCTTTCGGACAACTTCGGACCAAATCTCGAGCATTTACATTCCACGGCCCCTTTTGTGGATTCAGACTTTTGCTTTGAGGGGTTCCGTTTATCGCAACAGGCACGGTCACGACCAGGCTTTTCTCTTGATTTTGATTTTGTATTTCTTTTTGTGAGGGAGATATAGTCGTTTGACGTTTGTGGGCTCCCTTTTCGTATGCCTGCGGGGACACTGCCCTCTTCTCGTGCTCTGATCGATGCTCGAGGAAATGGATCCTACTCTTGCCCTTGGGGTTTGAGTTTCGGTTTCTCATGCTCAGCGTTTTAAGGGCGCCGACTGTCTCATTTGGTCGAAGAGAAAAGAATAAAGATTACAGCTTCCGGAGATCTTCTAGGTGTGGCCCTACCGTAGGTGATGCTACCAACTTTTTTGAATAAAATACATAAGTGAGCACATGTTAGCTTCCTTCGAGCGAGCATAGGCCGACGTGGCCGGACAGGGATCTCCACGGTTCTGGCAAACCAAGACCCGGTGCCTACCAAGCCTTAATGGGCCCTATCCTAACATGAAGGTTAGATGCAGGGACTTAACTACATGGTGACTGCCAGGCATCGGCATTTTGAATTTTCCATATTTTTAGTGGTTTTCAATATTTCTTTGTTTTTGATGTTTTTTATCTTTTCATCATTTTTTTTGTTTTGTGCTAAGGGTAGTATTTCTTAAGATAAAGCCCATTCCAAGGGTGGGATAACTCGGTCCCTTCGGCGTTGACTAGCTTGTAGGCGTTGCCAGGGTACACGGCTTGAATTACAAATGGTCCTTCCCAATTGGGTTGGAGCTTAGAACGCGGCCCTCCAGGTTTGACAAAAATTCTTTTTACGACCATCTCACCGACTTTGAATTTTCTCTCAACGACTTTCTTTTGGTAAAAGCGAGCGAGTCTATTTTGATACACACGCGCGTGTTCGGCAGCGGCCAGTCGCTTCTCATCCAAGAGTTCCAACTGGGCGAGGAGTGAATTACGACGATCGTCGAGGGGAAATTCCTCGTCCAATTGTACCCTGAGAGAAGGGATCAGAGTCTCGTACGGGACTACCGCTTCCATACCATAAGTAAGGGCAAATGGAGTCTGCCCGGTGGGGGTACGGATTGAAGTGCGATAGGCCCATAGAGCTTCGATAAGCTTTTCTGGCCAGTCTGAAAACTTACTAGACTCGCAGGTTTTTTTGATGATTTTGAGCAATGTTTTATTGGTGGCCTCCGCTTGGCCGTTACCTTGTGGGTAATATGGCGATGAATGATGCAATGCAATTGCGTACCTTTTGCAGAGGTCCTGTAGGTCCTGAGAAATGAACTGTGGCCCATTGTCGGTGACGATCGTGCTTGGGATGCCGAATCTGGCGAGAATGTTCTTCATGATGAACTTGCAGACTGTTGACGCCTTGATTTCCGCGTAAGCTTCGGCTTCGGCCCATTTGGTGAAGTATTCCGTCGCAGTAAGGATGAAAGATTTCTGCTTGGTGAGGGAATTGGGATCACCTAGGGGACCAATGATGTCGAATGCCCACATGGAGAAAGGCCATGGGGAGGATATTGGATGAAGTGAGGAAGATGGTGAATGGATTTTATCGGCGTGAAGTTGACACTTGACACACCTACGGACATAGACAGCACAATCCTCTTCCATAGTGGGCCAGTAAAAGCCTTGCCGAATGATCTTCTTGGCGAGCATCTGACTATTCACGTGGCCACCGCACACACCCGAGTGCGTCTCCTCTACACATTTCCAAACCTCGTCGTCGCCAAGACATCTTAACAGAATACCAGTAAGGCTCCTCCTATAGAGTAGACCTCCAACCAAAGTATATTTCTGAGCCACCCTTCTTATGGCTTTCTTGTCCTCTGTGGTGGCCCCTTCAGGATAAGACTGATCTTGGCAGTATTTGACGATTTCATAGAACCATGGTTTCTCTTCATCAGCCAGTTCTTCTTCGGCCTCTGCCAACATGATTTCCCTCTTTTCAAGGATATCTTCCTGCAGGATCTTCCTTGCTATCCTGTCTTTGATATTTACGTAGGAAGCATCATCGATTGCAGGGGCGTGAAGTTTGTAGATGGAAATGGACTTAAACCATCTTCCTAGAGGGAACCTTATGGATGATGCCAACGAGGCGAGGGCATCGGCGAGAATATTCTGATGACGAGGGACATGAACAAAGATCAGTTTGGCGAACAGTTTGGCAAAGGCAGCAGTGAGTTCTTGGTATGGCTTGAGTTTGGGATCGCGAGTGCGATATTTAGTGAGCACCTGGCGAAGGATGAGTTGACTATCACCTACGACTCGCAACTCAGTGATACGAAAAGAATGAGCGAGTTCTAGGCCAGCTAGAAGAGCTTCATATTCGGCTATATTGTTGGTAACTGGAATTTGAGCTGGTATGCCAATGGGAATGTGAGGCCTTCAGGCGACAGGAGGGCGATGCCGATTCCTCTCCCTTGAGAATTCAGAGCTCCATCAAAATATAGCGTCCACATTGGCTCATCTGATTGGTTGATGGACATTAGTTCCTCATCTGGAAACTCTGATTGGACGGGATCGAACTTGGGAAGAGGATGGTGAGCGAGATGCTCGGCTATGGCATAGCCTTTAATCGCCTTTTGCTGGATGTAGGTGATGTCGAACTGAGAGAGAAAACTTTGCCAGCGTGCTAGCCTATCCGTAAGGACGGATTTCTCCAGAAGGAATTTGATAGGATTCATTCGAGCAATCAAGTGGACTTCGTGAGCCAAGAAGTAGTGCTTCAATTTCTGCACTACCCAAACGAGGGCAGCACAGGTTTTCTCCATGCCGGTGTACTTCTGCTCACAGGGATTGAGAAGTTTGGACAAGTAATAGGTTGCCCGTTCCTTGCCTTCTTCATCAGCTTGTGCGAGGACGGCTCCCACGGAGTCATCCAAGACTGAGACGTAAAGGATCAGAGGTTTTTCTGGTTTGGGTGGAATGAGAACGGGTGGACTAGCCAGATATTCCTTCAACCCTTCAAAAGCTTTCTGACATTTAGAATTCCAGTGGAATTCTACTCCTGGCTTGGTCAACTCGTAGAGAGGTCTACACCTTTGTGAATGTTGAGACACAAACCGACGAATAAACTGCAACCTCCCGATTAAACCTCGGACTTCCCTCAAATTCTTGGGAGGCGGCATATCCCTGATGGCCTTAGCTTTGTCGGGATCTATCTCGATCCCTCTTTTACTCACAATGAACCCCAGCAATTTACCGACGACACACCAAACACACACTTTTTCGGGTTCATTTTCAATTGGAACTCTCTTGACCTTTGCAAGACCTTAGCCAAAACTTCTGGATGTTCCATCCTGGTCCTTGATTTCACCAATAAGTCATCCACATACACTTCCAGATATATGTGCATCATGTCATGAAATATGGCCATCATCGCTCTTTGGTAAGTAGCTCCAGCATTCTTTAATCCGAACGGCATGACCACGTAACAATATGTTCCCCAAGGGGTAGTGAATGACGTCTTTTCCTGATCCTCTTCTGCCAAACGAATTTGATTGTATCCTGAAAATCCATCCATGAAAGAGAGGGTTTCGTAGCCTGCCGTGTTATCAATCAGCACATCAATGTGAGGTAAGGGAAAATCATCCTTTGGACACGCGCGGTTAAGGTCCCGGAAGTCGATGCAAATCCTGACTTTCCCATCTTTCTTCATGACCGGGACAATGTTCGCCACCCATTGAGGATAAAGGACGACTCTAATGAACCTGGCTTTGTGGAGCTTATCGACCTCTTCTTTCATTTTCAAAGCCATCTGAGGGTGGAAACGCCTTAACCTTTGTTTTACCGAGATGGACCCTGGTTTTAGGGTTAAACGGTGTTCGACCAAGGTTGAATCCAGACCCGGCATATCCTCGTAGCTCCATGCAAACGTGTCCTTATATTCCTTGAGGACCTCAATTAATGCCTCTTCTTCAGAGGGTGGTAGGTTGTCACTTATGAGGATGATCCTAGGGTCTTCCTCAGTTCCCAAGTTGACTTCTTTGGTGGATTCTTCTACGGCGGTTGACGGCTCGTCGAATCTCCTCATTCCACTTGCGTATGCGCCCGCCGCATCTTCATATTTTCACCCTCATCTTCAGTGGGGCATTCTTCATCCGTGATCTCGTAGACTCCATACCCTTCATCAGGTGCACAGTCGCCCTCGCATTCTATTTCGGGTAGCTGGATGGGATTTTCTAACAACTGGGGGATGGCAAGAAGGGCCTGACACCTGGCGGCCAAATCCAGAAGGAATCGACGAGGGATCTGCCTCCCCTTGGACTTCTTCCTAGGTACTACCCTCGGCCTATCATTCCTAGATTGACTGACAATATTTACAGAAGAAGATGAAGATGAAGAGGACGGTGTAGAATGTACAGGAGAAGACCCCTCAGAGGAGGGGTAGAAAAGGTCGCTCATCGGACCTTGGACGGGTGGTCCGCAAGGCGGTACGCACCCGTGGGAGATGTAGGAGGTTTCCTCAACGAAGATGTGTTGTTGGGGAGTTTGAAAATTGACGTTTTTTTTTCGTTTTCATTTTTAATGACAAAGCAGTGAAAGAGATTGGAGGAGAGAGAAAAGGGGTTATGGCTAGAGGATTGTGAGGCTCATAGAGCAGATCATGGTTGAAGACCTGGCGCGGGTTGAAAAGCCCGCGCAGGTATGTAAGCAAAGAAGGGGACCTGGGAAGATCATCAGACAATTGTCTGGCCCAGGAAGATATCAGCAAAGGCTGAGACGAGTGGATGGAGAGGATGGCGGCTAATGAGCCGTCAACGGCAATGTTGAGGATGGATGAAGATCCGTCGATGACAGGGTCCTTCTGGCGAGGACGAGGATAGTTTGGAACCTTGGCAAGAGTGGTAATATTCTCTGGTATTTCGGAGATCAATGGTGGTCCTTCAAGCTGCGGAGACGAGAACATCCTTTCCAGTGCAACGGAAATGTCCCGTATGTCGAACCATTAGTCCCACTCGCATTCCGGATCTTTGATCTTGCCTCTTTTGGTGATCCTCGGACATTTTTCAGCCAAATATACAGCATGTGATCCCCCATATGCTTCTCGTGGGTAATCTCCCATCTGAACAACGGGTCCTCTGCTGAAGTGGTTTGATAGAGTCCATGTGAGGGGCTCCCAATCTGCCTTGAACGGTCCTTTGAAGCCTAGGCCAAACCTACGGTTCGGCCTAATTTCTTTGGCGGCTTGAGCATACCCTGTAACTGTGCGCCCAGACCTTTTCCCTGTTGATAGCCGATGTTCCTCATAATCTCCCAACCTTTGGAGTGAAAAGGGAGACATGATGTTGCGGTTGCCCTGACCGGCTCCTTTGGTGCTAGTGGAATGTGAGATGGATCACGCACGTCCAGCAGTGATAATATGGGCCGATGAGACGGCCAAACAGAAGGCAGAGAGGTGTTGATAGCATCCACTGTGTGAAGGACAGGTGTACTGACCACTTTAATAATTCTCCCATTGTAAGGAAACTTCAGGCACTGATGGTTGGTGGAAGGCACAGCGTCCATGGCTTCGATGTAAGGGCGACCCAGTATAGCCTTAAATGTGGGGTCCATGTCGAGGACATGGAATTCCGTGGGAATTGACATGGGGCCTAGTTCTGCCTTCAGGATAATCATCCCCTGCGGCGGCCTTTTGCTATTGTCATAGGCCGTGACCGTGATCGAGGAAGGTCTTATTTGTTCCTCGTCGATCCCACACAACTGAAGAGTGCACATGGAGATCACATTTATGGACGCACCCGTGTCCACAAGACACGGGTTTATGGATACCCCATTAATTTTTATTGAAATGCACAATGCATATTTCCGAGCTTCCTTGGGAGCGAGCTCGTAGTTGTGGAACATGATGGCCGGTTGTGTGTCTGTTGGGGTCAGGACGGTCGAAATCTTTTCTACAGGGAGGTCCTCGTTCACCATGACCCTTTGAAGGTACTCCATTAAGGCTGCCTGGTGGGATGTGGATCTTTGAAGTAGCTCCAGGATGGAGATCCGAGCAGGTGTCTTATCCAGGTGTTTCAATAGATCATACTGTGTTCCAGGGATAGCTCTTTCTGGTTGTTCTCCATCATCCTTCTCTGGCTGAGATAGCTCAGGATTCTGACTGTTGTGGGGGAAAACCCTGTGGAAAATCCTTCCACTCCGGAGCACCATTGCCTGCGGCTTTTGTACCTCTGTGGGGGTAGCAGTGGGTTTTAACAGGGGTTTGAGGGGTAGTAGTGGAGGAATGGTTGATGAAGCAGGGGTGATGACGGGAGCAGGGATTCTGATGAGGGGTTTGTTAGGTGGAGGCATGGTGGAGGTAGAGGGGATATCGCGCGGATTATGAAGGATAAGGGGTCTGGAAGGTGGAGGCGGAGGCAAAGTGGAAGTGGGTAAGGTTTGAAACGGGTAATGGTTTTGAGGTGGATGGTGGGTGATGAGTGGTTTTGAAGGCATTAGTGGTGATGTGGTGGAGAAAGACGGGGTTATGTATGGTTGACGGATGATAAGGGGTTTAGAAGGCGTAGGGGTAAATGTGGTAGAGGTGGATGGTAAAGTGGGGGAGTGAGAGAAGGTGAGAGGGTGTGAAGGCGTAGTGGAGAGTGTCGGTTGATAGGAGGTCGGGGTGCGGATGAGAGGGCGTAATGGTAGTGGAAATGGTGATGGTGATACTGACGCGGGTTGATGAGAGAGAGGTGCTACCCGGGCAAGGTGAGGGGGTTGCATGACGATAGGTTTGGAGGTAGAAAGAATGGAGGTACTTTCCTGGTGCCACACCTGCTCTCTCCCGACTTCCGGGAAGGAGGAGATGGGGTTAACCTGATGATTGGGCTGTTGGTGCTCCGGTAATGGATTCTGGATTATGCCCATGTCGGGCTGTTGTTGTGGGGCCTGCTGAGCCTGCTGTTGTTGTTGTGGTTGCTGTGCTGTTGCTGTTGTAACTGCTGCTGTGGCCTATGAGGAGGTCTCCTAGCCTTGAGAGCCGCGACGTATCGTCTCATCTCATCCCAATCTATTTGATGTTCATCATTCATATCATGGATGTAATCTTTGAAGTGGAAGCAGTAATCTACTGTGTGTCCCGGCTGCCTGTGGTAGACACAGTATTTGGAGGTATCAACATTGGGGGGCCACGCGGGCCTTTCTCTGGGTAGGGCGAGTTGGTTTGATGCCATGAGGGCATTAAAAATGTCTGCTAAGGTTTCCGGCAATGGTGGATAGTAGGCTCTTTGGGACCGAGCGGCCTCCTTTGTTGCTGTTGGGGACCATAGTTCCCCGGGGGTGGAACTTGGTTGTACTGAAGCGGTGGTTGTTGTTGCTGAGGTTGTGGTTGTTGTTGCTGGGGTTGGCGTAATGGAGGCATATTATCCTGGGGTGGATTATTTTGGGGTGGAGGACGAAGAGGGAAAGGACCTGGTTGAAGGGGAAGTCGGGGCATTTGTGGAGGCCTTGGGTTGACTGCATAGTTGGCATTGTTGACCGCACTGACTTGCTCATTTGTCACGACCCCTTCTGTGGCTCCGCCCGGGACACCAGCGCCTGTCTTTCTGACCACTTTGGGCTTCGGCGACTCAAACATGTTCATGATGGGGGAGTCTTTTAGCTGGGTTTGGATGTATCGGGCCCTTTCATAGAGTTCCTCCATTGTAGTAAGTTTATTCATGGCCAGGACATGTCTGAACTGTGGGGTTGCATTAGACACAATCATCTTCACTTGTTCGGGCTCGGAGAGGGTATCCCTTATTCTTTCCGCCAGAGACCTCCATCTATCAGCATATCGGACAAAATCCTCGTCGGGTTTCATCTTTTCGGCCACTAGGTCGGTAATGGAGAGTGAGGGACCGACCCTATCCCTATATTTCTGCAAGAACCTTCTCTGGACTATTTCAAAATTCTCGGCCTCGCGGGGCTCCAGAGAATAGAACCACTCAAGCGCGGGACCATCCAATGATCTCCGAAAGAGGTATGCCAGGGACCTCTGATCGTTTTGCCAGTAAGAGGACTCATACATGAAATCCTTGAGATGAATGAAGGGGTTGCCGGTACCATTGTATCTGCGGTACGTGGGCATTTCGGAGGGAGGAAGATGAATGACGGGAAGGATTGGCAAAGCAACCTCCGGGGTGGCTTTCACGTCCACCATCCTTCTCAGATTTTGAAACTGCTCGTCCATGCGGTTGAACCTATTGAGGAGCGATTGGGCGAGCTCCTCTGGGGGTGAAGGTGGCACTTGCCACTGGGGGAGAAACTGTCTCCCGGAGACTTGAGGGGGGAACCCAGAATGAGAGGGAGCTGTCGGACCGCCGACAGTTGGCCCCGGCTGAAGCGGTGTCTGGGGAACAACGGGAGTTTGAGATTGTGATGGGAACTGGAATGAGGGTGGTTGTTGGCTCGCTTGTCCTTGAAGCGAGGGAGACTGGATGGCTTGCGCCAATGAGGGAGATGGAATGGCCTGCACGGACTCTTGGAGAGGTGCGATGGCCGGAGTTGACTCCTGGGGCGTGGGGGAAACAGATTTCCCTTTTAGAATGGCCTGGAAGGCCCGGAGCTGTTCAGAGGTAAGCTCCGTGTTGGCGAGGACGCCCAGTAAGGAAGTGATATCCTGTGGCGGGGACGTGTCCCCGGCAATAACCTGCACCTCATGCGAGGGGTCATGAGAAGGACCCGAGTCCATAGCATAGACTCGCGGGTCGGCTGACAAACCACGGCTAGGGTGGTTCTCCTCAAAAGACTCGTGAGACATGCTCACAGTTTTCCCAGAACGCAAAAACATACACTAGCAAGTAGGTAGCAGAGATTATCAAACAAGTGGATGCCTTTACGCCCTTTTTTGTGTTTTGATTTTGATGATTTTTTTTGTATTTTTAGCGAGATCCGAAGTTCACACAAAATGGGGACCCTAGTTTGTTTTTGTTTCACCGCCGTGTCAGCTAGGGTCTCTCGTCTCACCACGAATGAAATGACTAACTCCGGGGAACTTCAATGGTACAACCAGCCCAGTGAACGAAGAGGAGATTCTTCGATGTCGGGGACTTACGGAGGTCCCAGTGTAGGAGATTCTAGTCCGTTGAGAGGAATTCCCAAACGGAGAGTCCTTCCTTCACCGGGAAAGGGTGATCCTCAAAAAATGAAAAAAAGGATAGAAAAGAGGAATGGATGTATGCAATGGAATGCTGACAGATATATGGAGTGGGAAAACAACAGAAATAACAGACATATAATAAACAAAGAACCAATCAAAACTGACGGTGCTGCCGTGAGCACAACGGGGGCGCGCGCGGGCGCGAAGGTGGAGAGGCACGGGTGGTGCCGAACTTGCAAGGGTAGCCGAAAGGAAGCAGTAGAGGTCCCACCGTGATCGCCAATCTGTGAGCGACGTCACGCGGTTCGGGGAAGAGCGGAGAGGACGCGGAGCGCGCGCGGGCTCCTCTTTTCTTTCTTTTGGTGTTTGTTTGCTGCAACACAGAAATAAGAGAAGAGAGAGAAGGGGCCACCACGGGAGATTGCTCCGGCGGGGCGAGCGGGACAAGTGTGATATAGCAAAATATGGGGTTTAAACGGCCATAGCGGGAAGTGACTCGCCGCGGCCTCGGGGGGACGGGAATGGTGCAAAAATTAAATAACAAGAATTGAAACGGCCATTGGGGAAGTGACTCGCCGCGGCCTCGAGAATATGAGCAGATAATAAGATGACAGAATATAGAGAGAATACAAAGAGCGGGAATTTAAACGGCCATTGGGGAAGTGACTCGCCGCGGCCTCGAGAACACAAACAGATAAGAATATAACGTATAAGAACGTGAATTTAAACGGCCATTGGGGAAGTGACTCGCCGCGGCCTCGAGAACACGAATAGATAAGAATATAACATATAAAAACGGGAATTTAAACGGCCATTGGGGAAGTGACTCGCCGCGGCCTCGAGAATATGAGCAGAATATAACAGAGTATAAAGAGAATATAAGAACGGAAATTTAAACGGCCATTGGGGAAGTGACTCGCCGCGGCCTCGAAAATAAGATGTGATCGCCAGGGGCCGAAAGACCCCAAAATAAGAAAGTGATCGCGCCTACCTCAAGAGCGGGAGATGGCGGGTTGCTTCTTCCTCTCCCTCCGGCCGGCCGACGGAGAGGGCTTTCCTCGGCTACCCTTGCAAAACAACGACAAACAAATGACAAGTGGATTAGAAAGATGGAGGTGTAGTATTCAAATCCTTGCGATAAAAATAACGAAATGATGGCAAGACACACACCTGGTTGGTGTTATCTTTTAAACCCCTCTCGGACTCGAGTAGGAGGAAAATGAGATGATGGATGCAAGAAGTATAAAAGAAGAGGCGCCCTTATGAAGGGGGATAGAGGATGCGAGATGATGAATGCAAAAGAACTACGAAGAAAAAGGGGAAGAAAAGGCTTATTGGATGAGCCGAGGGTGAAATCCGGCGGAGCTCCGGCAGCGTGGGGACGACGTGGAAGCGCGGTGGATGAAGACGACCTTCCTCTCGCGAGCGTGAGCACCCGAGAAGCCGGCAGAACCTCCACCTACAAAAGAACCCACGGGTTAGAAAATGACTCCGTAGCCTCTGGGCTCCGGCAGCCTATCGGATCACTTCTAAGCTCTCCCAGAACTGAGGGGGTGGGCCTCTATTTATAGGGCTCCGGAGGGTGGAGGCGTCCAGGACCCTGGACACCTCCATCAGGGCCGAAATAATATTTTATTCTATTTTTATTGATTTTTTTGGAATACTTTTGTGGAGGCGTCCATGGTCCCGGACGCCTCAAGCAGGTCCACCGAAAGCCGACGACGGCCGCACGCGGTTTGGCACAACGCGTGGTTTTGTGAGCGGCGCCTCGTGATTCAGAAATGGGCGCGTCCAGCTGGCTGGACGTCTCCATATTTTGATTTTTTCACACACGACAAACCGTCGTTCGGTGGCCGGCGCCCGTGAGGGTTTTGATGGAGGCGTCCAGAGGCCTGGACGCCTCCAAAATATATTATTTTTTATTTTTTATTTGTCTTTTGTGCCAAGGCTGGCATTTTGATTTTTTATAATTGTTTTTATGGAGGCGTCCAGGGGCCTGGACGCCTCCAAATATATATTTTTTATTTATTATTTTTTGTGTTTTTATGCCAACTGGCTTTTTTACAAACATTTTTTATTGTTGTTTTTATGGAGGCATCCAGAGGCCTGGACGCCTCCATTAATATATATATTTTTTAGTTAGTTTAAGGCCCTGAGAAAAGAAATAAATAAAATCAAAAATATGGGGGCATCCAGGGGCCTGGACGCCCCCATTAAGACCCACCCGGGTCCTACTCAGCGGCCGCCCGGCAGTCAACATCTTGGTTCCGGAACCTCTTGATACGTCTGACTGGTGTTGATGCCGTCCGAATGCCGTGACGAGACGATTCCGGATGCCGAAAAAGGCAGAAGAAGACCCGAGAAAAGGAAGCACTCGAGTGATTCAAAATGCGTAAGCCGTTGCGGGGCGTTATATAGTAATATGAGACTTTCTCAGGAGGCGTCAAGAATGGCGTGTCTACAGAAGAGTGTAAGAAACCCATCCCAAGTAAGCTGAGCATTTTAAGGTTGTGCCTTCCACCAAGTGCGGACGTCTTTATTTAGTTGGAATGTGGCTGTGGACGACGGGATCGTACCAAGGAGAGGGAATGAAATGGGACGAGGATGAATTATAGGGTAGTATGAGAAAGGAATTGGTAAACACGACCTGAAGGAAGCGTTCTAGTGGAACACGAGAAATCTAGACTTACCCACCTTCCGGTACGGGGCGAAGATCGAGATCCAAAGGTCTTCTCACGCAAGTTAACTTCCTCCCTCTTTTTATTTATTTTTTTTACATATATATGTTTTTAATTTCTCTCTCTCCTTTTATTATAATCCAAAATTATGGAAATCACTCAAATAAATGGAAAGTGTAAGCCGCTTTGGGGCATCACGGTATAATACGAGATTTTCTCACCGTAACGTCAGAAACGGCGTGTCTACAGTGGCGAGATGGACTTTTTCTTGGTCGGAGCATTGCATGACGTCGAATATACAGTTCATCTCGCCGTTCCAATTCTCCACTTCGTCTGGGTTGGAAGATCCAGAGAATCTCGGAGGATTCATACTCCAGAAATTCCCGTGCAGATTACACGCACCAGCCCTTTGCTCCAGCTTGGGCCACAGTCTGCAGGGCCTGGGTAAGACCCGCAACTGTTTGTTGCATCTCGTCCCAGTTAACACGATGAGCCATTGCGAGAATATGGTACCTGAGAAAAGGAACGATTTGTTAATTCCCACGGAATTGAAAGGGAGTTATCCTATAGAGAATTTCTAAATAACTATCTCATCCCGGGTTCTACCCAATCTCTCATAGGTGGAAAATTTCTTTCCTTAGTTCATAAGTGTGGGTCCTCAAACCTTGGACTTAGTCTATGACATGCCATTTTTTCTAGGACTTACTTATGCCTAGGCTTTGATACCACTTTAACTATCACGCCCCGAGATATAAGTATAGCAGAAGATATTCGAGAACGTGAATAGCCAGCTAGTACGTCGCAAGCGAGCAATATAATCATAGCGCTAACACATCCACACATAAGAATGAATGCACAATAATTGGACAAAACCTTTGCTTTTATTGAATAATAATGATAAGTTTACAAAGTGATGACTCTTGACTCTTTACATTTCTAGACTCAATAAAAAGAGAAAATTACATGACATGTCACGCCCCGAACCGATAGCAGCGGGAAGCGATGTTCGAAACGTGGCAGCGAAACAATCATGATAATTAGAGCAGAAAATAAATAAACACAATAAATAATATTCAAACACATGGAGGCCATTAATTTGAGAAAAAAGTAATTTTATTGATATTTAGAAATTTAAATACAATGTGGACTCAATAAAAGAAATATAGAAGATAAATAACAAGACCCACTATACTGGCTAGACTCAAGAAAATAAAAAGACTCGGGTCTCAAGGCTCCAGGTGCACTCGATCACGCTGACCCGATCCCAATTGCAAGCATTCCATCTACCGCGTTACCTAAAAAATGTTAAAGTAGGAGTGAGCGAGAAGCTCATTAGGAATTACTATCTATCATCAGGCATAATTTACGTAATTAATCACTTTATGAATGCATGAATAATGCGAGAAACTCAATAAAGCAACTAGTAACCAGAAGATAATCGATAGACAAATGAAAAGGAATCAATTGCATGTCGAGATATCAAGCACCAATAACAATAACTTTCCAATGAATGGCCATTTATAAAGTCAAGTCAAGTCACGCAAGTAAGTACTTCACGTATTCAAGCATGTATAGCCAGTTTCACGAGGATGTGAAATGTCGTAGACTCAACATGCTAGATAGTACCGGTGCCAAATGCCACACCTAGTCATTCACCTCCCCGGGGATCCAAGTACTTTTCGGGTGCGCCTGATCCCAGGACCAGACTGGGCCCTTTAATGTGTTTGCCTTGGCATTGATTTGCTTGGATCATAGATCCCACGAAATCTAGACACCCACAATGTTTAATGGCCAAGAGTTCCAAGATCAAGCTCATGTAATCAAGGTAAAGCGCATAATAATATTGATTTTCTTGAGATTCCAAACAATAAGCTCCTTAATCGAGAGGAAAAGTCATCCAAGGAAATGACTTAGAATTGATAATGTCATCAATAGACCTAACAATAGGTCTCAACTCGAGGTACCATAGCCTGGATAGGCTAGAGCAGCTCACACAATCAAAACCATGAAAACATCAACTTTCGGAAAGCTGGAAAGTACGCGGTCAATATTGGGCCGCTTAAGATAGAACGGTCACACACTGGGCCGTGCAAAGATGACTGGGCCAAAGAACAACCAAGCCGAAGCTAAGTGAGTACACGGTCTAAAATGGGCCGCTCTATAATAGAACGGTCCAAAATTGGGCCGCTGAACTGAACTGGGTGGTCCACAAAGAGCCGTCCAATTCAAGAAGAAGAGGAGCCCATAATGAAGGCTACACGGGCTAGATTGGGCCGCGCAACAATTGAGCGGTCAGACGATAGTCTGCTCCAATAACTAAATGGGCCAGTCTTGGTCGTTCAGTAACCGGGCCAAGCAGGATAGAGAAAGCTACCCAAAAAGAACTCCTAGGCCACCATAGGGATGGTGGAACTGAACCAGGGTTCAGCCCACGATTCTTAGGTCAGCCTAGAGGCTCTGGGTCGACTTAACAGGGCATGGTCGAAGAACAATCAAGGATAATCGACCAGTAAGACATGGCATTTAGCCAGGGATACACGGTCTTAACCGGGCCGCTCAAATGGCATACAACGGTCCGATATAAGTCGCTTATGAATCAAACGGTCAGATCCAGGACGCATAGGGACTCGAACGGTTCCATATGGGCCATGAATCTAGACAGAGACAAGCAAGCGATCCGATCGAGTTCACAGGTGCAGGACTTGAGATACAACCTGCCAGGCGTCCTAGTTGGAATCCCAGGCTCGCAGGGGTTTACGGAGGTCTCATAATGGAAGTCCTAGTCCGACGAAAGGAGTATCCGGCGGAGAGTTCCAACCATTACAAGTGTTGAAGGCTAGAAATCATCGAAAAATGAATATATGCGGTCAGTCAACTCCACCGGAGTGGAATGACTGTCAAAATAATCCTAGCATCATTCTTTCATTTTTAATAGAACATGTTTAAGATTAACTTTATTGAAATGGTGAATCAAGGTCATGATGAGAGTAATCAAGCAAGAAAATTATAAGCTTTTAACTTTCATAAGTTCCAATTTATATACATGTTGCTATCCTACCATTAGCATTATTCAACTAAGATAATTCATGCCGGAACAATAATAAAGCAGTTCTGCGTGATAGAGCGGTCAGCTCAGGACCTCTCAATGGCCTCGGCGGTCGAACGACAGGCTATTCAGGTCCCACAGGCCCGGAGGTCTGGCAGGATCTGAGTGGTCTGTAGAGTGCCGCTGGGGTCTATGAGCGGTCTGTACCTGCCCACCGTCCAAAGGAACGGTCAGGAGTTGGCCGTTCCATTCATGAAACAATTCGAAGTACAAAACACTTGAACGTTTAAACATCAGCCGCCTCTCTAGACTGAGCAGTCTATCGAGGGGCCGTTCTATATGGAGCGGTTACTGTTGGTCTGCTCTAAGGTCGCCCTGCCCGACTCCGGCGAGCTCGACTAGGGTTATCAAAAATGGCTAAATACACATCAGAGAAAGCATGAAAATTGGATATTTTACAATAAATGGAACGAGAACATGATGATGCATAGCATGGCATGATCAATTTAAGGTTAGAGCATGCTAATCCCCTACATTACTCAAGGGTAACAAGGAAAACCCTAATTTTGACATGCTTCCACTAAAATGATAAATACTCTCATGATGCTAGATCGATTTTAAAGCTTTTAGTATCAAATGAAAGAGAGCTTAAAGATGCAAAAAATGATATATTTTACTTAATCTTTAGCCCGAGAGAAACCTACCAATTTGGAAGAAGAAAGGGAAGACGTGCTAAAACCCTAATCGCGAACACGTCACCGTTCTCGCCCTAATTCGCCCTCGATCGACCATGATTGCTTGTGCCACCTGTTGAAAAAATAAAAGGAGGTCTAATGGTGTGAAATCCCTCTACTTATAGAGGTTGAGGAGGCTTCTAGAGATCGAATTGGACTCGAGAGTCCAAGGAAGAAAAATCGGTGAAAAATACGGGATGAAGCCTAATCCGTCGCCGCCGCCACTGACGCCAATCTATAGGTCTAGGGTTAGAGTTTCGAAGGGTGAATCGATCTACTAGGGTTAACCTTTCGATTGGGCCTGGTTTGGGCTCAAATGGTTTAGAAATGGGCTCGAATTTGGTCGATTAAGGTTGGGCTATTAAGAACAACGATTTTGGACTAAAACCTCTTTAATTCGGCCTTATGAATTTTTTATTAGGGGTCGGCCCAGTTAATAATATTGTTAAACGTTTTGTTCTCTATAAGAATATAATTTTTCCATACTTTTATAAATTGGTCAAAACTTTAGCAAACAGTGAAAAATCAATTAATTGCATTATATATATATATATATATATTAGATTATGGTGAAAAATTCAATTGCATTTCAAAATATGAAATTTCTTTTATGATCATGATAGGAAAATAATTATCCCCTTTCTGTTTATATAGGTTAGTCAAAATCAATTAATTATTTTAGGAAACATTATTGAAATCATTAATTAAGAAAATGTCTATTTTACCCCTTTACTAACTCGACCTCACTCTCACACGATAATTAATCACACATTTTTCATTTATAACCATTTGTCACCTTTATTTCAATACATACTTCAAAATTTAAAATTTTATATTTTATTATTTAACCGGGGTGTTACATGACATGATCAACTTCACCGCCTATTACAATGAAGAAACTTTATTACTAATGACTCATGACTATGTCTTCTCTCGACCTTTAATCACTCTTGGACTCGTCACCTGAGTAGTCTGAATCTTCGCTAGAATTTCCTTAAAAGATTGAAAAAAATAGGGAATGAGCACACCTACCCAGTAGGTATCTTCGTATCAACATGAAGGTAATGTTTAAGTGATTAGCATTTTTGCTCTAGAATGTAAGATAAAAGAAATGTGATAAATCATACGCATGCAACCAAAGTAACAAGATATAGAGATTTATGTAAAATGAAAGCATGATCGAGCAAGAATATAATATGGCCTTTCATGTATCAAGAATGTACTTGCATGTAACGATAATGTACTTTTCATAACCATAAAAGCTATGCACTAAAAAGTCATGTAACAAAAATGTATAATTTCATGTAGAGCCTCGTAGTTTTCACTCGTCTATAAAAAAAGTACTCCCGGCGCAATGCGACGCTAGTATCCATCATACCCCATGGTTTGGCATGTTTTCGGCAATCAACCGAGGGGCCTAGTGTCGAGCCCTTGGACACAATCAGTGTCCGATCCGCATCTTCAAGTTATAAATCAAGCTACTTCCACGAGATATAAATAAAGTAGACCAATAATGTAAAGTTCAAACAGTAGTTTCATGATAACAATACCAAGGTAAGAATGCACCAATTATGAACATGAGAGTTCAAGGATGAATTAAGAACAAGGTCATGCTACGGAAGAAATCTGGCAACATAATGGTACATTTAATAGTTTCCATAATTCATTAATAACTTATTGAGTAAGGTGTTAGGTTCTAGATAATCAGTAGACCATCTAGGAACATAGGAAAATCAACCCGTGGGTCAAACCTCGGGTTAAGCACATAGAGACAGAAAATGGCCATGCTTGGGCCATTTTTTGAATATTGCGGTCATGCAAGGACCGCTAGCAGGAAGTGGCAGTCAAGTGCAGACCGTTTATTGATAGAGTCGACGCCAGAACAAGGAAAGAGTCGACGCAGTAGAATAGTCTGGCAAAAGACGGTCTCGGGAGGGTCGCTAATTGACAATGGCTGTCTCCAGATGGCCGCAACTTAACCAGGGTCCAGAAAATGCCGGTAAGATAGGTGCTTTCTAATCCATTGGGTTTTTATGGTACAACCAGCTCGACGTCCTAGTGGAAATCCGAGGCTCGCGGAGATTTACGGAGGCCTTGAAACAAGATCACCTAGTCCGGTGGAAAGAATATCCAACGAAGAGGATCACAAGTCCAAGAGAGTGTTCCTTTCAAGTGTAAAGTGTAACTAATGACATCGTATCGAGATACGTTCCATGCACTTAAGAAAGACTTAGATGAGAGTGAAATCGTGAGAAACAACGATTAAATCACCAATAGAATAAGTTCACTTAAAACATGTGAAGTTTAACTTTAATACAAGAGTATATGGTTTTGGTATGAAATTAACATAGGTAGAAAATAAGTTTCTAAGACATGTAGGCCATGAAATCTATCATGATGGATGCACAATGTAACCATTAAAAGAAATGTAATGATGTAAGTAGGAATAAGACCTACATACTTAGGCTTAACATATAATTATAAGGGCCGATCTGCAATCCATTTAGAGTTAACAAAGTGCAGAAAATAGAAAGCAAATAGCGGTCATAGGAGGACCGCATCATGATGGTAGCTGTCTATCGCAAGGCCGCTACATGATTATGGCGGTCTGATAGAGACCGTTTCTTGTCTGTAGCAGACAGAAGTAAAATAGGTCATATAAGGCCTATTTTTGGACAATAGATAAATGGAAACCATGCTAAACAGAGGGATAAGACATGATAAAACATAAGAAATGCATGGAGATGCATGGTTTACATGAATTAAGCCAAAAATATTTACTATTCTTATTAAAGGCATGGTTCATGGATGCAGTGATAACCTAGATGCGTAGTCAAAATAAAATATCAAATTCTCCAAGTACAATGCATGAAATCATAAGAAATCAGAGGGCTTTTGTTCCTAACACATTAATTTATCCATCCATGAGATAACCTACCTTTGTTACAGGCTTTAGACTTCGAATTTTGGACTGGGGGAATGACCTAGTTTCTGCACGTCCTGTGCCAAACCAGCAACTTCTCGCCCCTCGTTCTCCTTAACCTCTTGACCTAAATCCATTAAATTTGGAGGGTAGTTAAAAGATATAAAGGTTAACAAATTATTCTAAAGGATGAACTTCTAAATACCTCGATTATGGCTTCCAATCTATAGATCTTCCTGGGACCGGCATGCTGGTTCCTGAGCGCCTTGTAGAGGAACAGCAACTTCGGGGGCTCCTAACTCTCTGAATGCTTGACCTCCTAGCATGAAATTTGGAGGAGAGTTAGATAAAACTACGGTAAATAAAAATTTCTAAAGAACCAACCTGAAATATCAACTCCTTACCGTCGAACAACGCGAGCCAAAAGTAAGGTTCGTATAGGTCGAATCTGAGCTCTATTTATAGAGTTTGCTAGGGTTTGAGGGATTAAGTCGATCTAAGAGTCCTAATTAGGGGTAGGATCGATCCTCAAGAATCCTAACCATGTTTACATGTCTAAACACTTCGATCCATGGGGATTAGGATGTCAAAGATCCAAGTTTTCCATGTTTCTTCCACTCACGGAATCAGAAGGAAGTAGCGATCATGTCTAGACCACTTTCATCAAAAGGCCATAGAATTGGGTCTTTGGGCCTATTTGAATTGAGCTTAGTCCTTTGGTTATTATAGGGTCTTTAAATTGATTTAATTAACCCTTAAAGTATTTTAGTAGCCCATTAAGCCTTTTAAATGCTCAATAATCCTATTTATTCCCAAAAAATTCTTAAAAAATTCTTGGGAGTTACACACATTGTTGACATTGTCCCACCCCCAACCACTTTTATTGCGTAACTCATTAATAATGTCATAAATTTTTCTGATTGTCTTCCAACGATTATATAATTTTTGACGGACGTAATTTAGATTACACGACCGATTAAACATCGGGACCATCTCATTCCAACAATGAGGCTTGAACATACCGGAAGTGTAATGATTCTTATCATATTACTCAATCAACAATTCAAGGAGAACCCTGCCTTGAGCCGTAGTCCAATTCTACACACGTGCCTTAACTCTGCCGGTACTTGACTCATTTTGAATTGTTCCTAATATTAGTCAAATAATAATAAACAGTAGGTTAGTCTCAAACTGGTGAGGACATATCACAAGGATTATCACAACAAGAAGTACAATATAACACTCACTACTATGGGTTGATGATAGGACTTACCAGAGGCTGACATGGTTAATGTCTTCTTCCTCTTCAAGCTGGTTAAGCATTTCATGAGACAAGAAAAAATGAAAAAAATTGATATGAGAATGTGAACACAACAATGAGAACCAGGAGCATTACTGGATCATTGTGACACATGCTTTATAACAAGTCATGGCAGAAAATCAGGTGAGCCATGGTATTATAGTAGGGCATTTACACATGTCATTCAATTGTTGCAGGTCAACACATACATGTTTTTTAGTGTGAAATCCACGGAAATCTGTTTGGCCCAAAATTACGACAATGAGAGGTGGATGATTATGCAGAAAGTGAAGCTATAGGTTCGGGTCATACAATAGGATGGCGGGTGTGCTTGGATCAGAGGAGTTTTTCAAAAATTCACATACATGAAAATATGGTTAGTAGGAAAAATGAACACAACAAAGCTCAAGCACATAGTTGCCTGAATGATAATCAACAGGCGTAATTGTCTGAATGACAATAAATAGGCATATATTTTTTTTAAAAAAAGAGAAAGTAGGATATGATGCCACAGATATTCCCCATATTTTATCGATCCTAATGCAGTGGCATTCCAAGCCTTAATAAGCAGAAAGCTTTTCAGATGTATGTCGAAAATGAGGTACACAAATTTCTAAGTTTAATAAATACTATCTAGTATTTGTATGCCATAATTTGTTCGGATCAGAAACATACCTGGGTATTTCATGATTTTTCGATATAAAATAACAATAGTGGCTTGTTTGCTGAGTATATATATATATATATATATATATATATATATATATATATATATAACAACTGTGTGAGCTCATTTAATGATAAATTCTTTTACTTAACTAAAACCTGACCTAACATGTTACCTGAGATTAGGAAATTGACATGGCAGTTTCAAGGTCCCATCTGTACATGACCTGACATGTTGCTAGATTTTAAAAAAAAAATCTTTAAAGTTTCATCTAAGAGCAACTGGTTTAATTTTGGCCAATGTCTTTTATAGCAATGGTTTAATTCTTAATTTCACATTTCTATCTTATAAAAAGGATTACATTGACATTAATTCATTTCATGTCTTTAGTTCCTACGTTGTGCATCTTGTTTTGATAATAAAAACATACAAGATTATTGTAAACACATAAATTGATAACAATGAGGATGCATATAGAATCTCCAAACAATCCGTCTGCAACTAAGATATACTCTCAAATATGCATAAATACCTCACTTAGTGCTCCTCTAGTAATATATTGTAAATGATGAAAGCTCTTTATTTCTTGTCAATATTTATATCTCTCAGACAAAACTTTACATTTCTGATTCATTTTTAACAGAAGATATGTGCATTCAATGTCACCTAATGTGTAATATTTTATTGGTTGACCAATATACATGTATTGGGTACATGAACATCTACAATTCCTGCATCTTTCAAATAGGATGTTTAGATGGGTGATTGGAAAAAAAAATTCAGTTTGTACAAAGACTTCCTTAAGCTCCTACTCACATCTCCATAATTACGGTCGACTAATCTTCGTTTAATACGTAGGTAGAGATGATCACCAATCACGCTAAGTTATAGACTACAGTTACCTTTTCATTTATTTATTATCATTGCCCTTTCGACCAATTTTAGATTGTGGGTATGCCAGTAATTAGTTCTTGGGTAAAGCAAACTCATGTTGGTGTAGAAGGGCATTCTCTACTATTACTCGAACTCATAACTAAGTAGATGTAGATTGTTATACAAAAGCATATGCAGAGGTGAAGCAGCGAAAGGTAGAAGTCGAACGAGAGCATGGTACAATGCAACAACATATGCAGAGGTGAAGCACAGCAAGAAGGATGGTATATGAAACTACATACCATATCGTTCACAACAAAATGAAAGGGTTGTAAACAGCACATCAAACAGAAATACTACAAAGAAAAAAAGATTCAGTAAGATCAGTAGAAGGAACCAGTGGCGGCAAGGGGGCCGAGGAGGATGCAGAGGAGAGGCGGTCTTCTACTGCTGGGGAAGCCACCGCTTCTGGCACAGATGCTGGGGATGCCATTGCGAACGAGCCCTAAAAGAGGTTATAATAGGAGAAGAGCAAATAACACTGTAGGCTCATGAGTGGGAAGGGTAGTCTATCGATTCAACCCCTCTTTGCAAAAGCTGATTTCCCACAAGTACGGGGAGCAAAAAAATGGGAAGAACATGAACTCTAGCCACATGATCGTCGGTCGATGGGAGAAGATTGTAGAGGTGATTGGATAAGAGATGGGTGTGGGCTTGAGGGTTTCCCAACCACCAATCTGACCGAGCAGTAATGGCCGTCCTATCGGCCCTGCTCCTCGTGGAAACATCGTTACGTGGGGATGATGAAGTCCCTCGATCAATGACATCCAAGACGGGGGGTGAATTGTGTGATTACAAATTTTATAAAACTTTTACCAGAATTAAACAGATATGATGAAACAACCTTTTAGAGACTTAGATATGATGAAATAATAAATAGATCTATCAAAACCTATCACACACATCAGATCCTTGGTACTATGGCGGAGATTAAAATCTGAAGATTCTGCTCACGCAAGGTATTATCTTCCTGACAAGAATTGCCTTGTCAATCCGAACCTACCTTTTGATATACCAAAGATCTAATGTAGAAATGACAAATTAAGCTAGATCTGAACGGAAAACGCAAGAGAGTGATATAGTGTGTGCTAGCACAGAACTGGGGTAGGAGAAAAAGATAAAATTACATAAAAGGACAACAATTTTTAGGTGGTTCGGATGCAACGACGGTAACCTACATCCACCCCTCACAAACTGTGAGGATTCACACACTATCTTGTAAAGGATTACAAGATCAAAACACACACACACACACACACACACACACACACACACACACACACACACACACACACACACACACACACACACACACACTCACACACACACACACACACTCGTGAAGAGTTCGGAACTCCCACAAAGATGCACAAGCACTGAATCACACAGAAATGTGAAGTAAAGCCACACACACACACACACACACACACACACACACACACACACACACACACACACACACGGATCTAGGTAGATCCACACACACACACACACACACACACACACACAGATGTTTAGAGATTACAAACACAAGACACTTGAAACTTGAGGAATTTAGAAGAAGAAACACAAAAGAAAAACTCTGATTTAAGCTCCCCCTGAGTAGATGATGCAGATTTTGGATGAAGCTTGTATCTCTTCTTGATTTGGGGTTGATTGGCTTCAGATTGATCTTGAAATGCTTGGAGTTGGGTGAAGAATCTCTGGACGGAACACTGTTCACGGAGGTGTTGCAGCAATCTTCTTTTTCTCCTTGATAGCCTTCTTGATCTCCCTTGAGTGATTAGGGTTTCTTACCCCAAAGAGATGTTTATATAACCCTTGAATGGTCAAGGGACATGCCAAGACATAGATCCACAATTTCAGGCATGTCTGGAGACTTTTGGGATTAAAAAATCATATCTACATGCTTTTCCTTGTGAAGAGAACAAAGTCAAAATTAGTGGCTTCGAAGGGTTCGATCGATCGGTCAAGGTCGGTCGGTCGACCTAACTGTGACAGGTTCTGAAACATTCAACGCTGGGAGAATCGGTTGACCGGTCTTGGGCTGGCAGTCGACCGAACTTTGTAAATTTATAGAGTTCTGAGTGCTGGAAGAATAGGTCGACCACACCATCTGAGATGGTCGACCAGACTTTGAAAAATCTGCAAAAACAACAGTGTTAGCCCACAAATCATATCCTTATACAAAAGACTTTATGTCCACATTTAGTTCCAATCAATTTGAGCTTGTTTTGGCTTATTCTTGGCATCTTGAAGCAAGATAAATTTGAGCATTAGCTTGTGATAAAAATGGCTTTGTGAGCCTTCATGAGTTCTTACTTCTGCACTAATGAATGCTATCAAACTGTTTGCCATATGGACTTTTGTTATCATCAAATTACCCGGAGAGACTCAACAATCTCCCCCTTTTTTATGATGATAAAACTCTAGATTAATAAGCACATTGGCGTGCCTTTAAGCAAATTTGGAACTTGCAAAATAACGCAATCTATTCGTGCAAGGATCCACATGATTCTTGTACGAGGCAGAGTTTACACTCACGCATAGTGAAGAATTTAGACTGGCTGGCATGTCCTTCATTCGACACCATTTGATGTACATAGAACCAATATGAAGATAGGTAAAGCCAACAATCCACAAGGCGATCAATCCATGTAATCATTTCATTAAGCCAAAGCAACACAAGCCATTCAAACATGTTTGCCAAATAGAGAGGAAATGAGAGACGAGCCAATCATATAATGTCCAATACCAAAAGCATTCATTTCATCAGTTCATTTCATTAGTTCAGTACAAAGTACATTGATGCAAGACATCTACTAGACACAAACAAATGCAAATGACTCACAAATGAACCTCACAAATGAACATTAACACAAACATAGGGACACGCATGCATAAGCTATATAGATATGCACTAACTACTTCTCCCCCTTTACAAGACTCAAGGACAAAACACTGAAGGGAGGAAACAAAAGATCCTCAGTGGCCATCTGCAGGAGGCTGATCTTCAGGAGGCGGCTGATAGCCAAGGCGACGTCGGATATCCTCAAGAGTGTGGTCTTGAAACTGAAGGCGGTGTAGAAGATTAGCAATGGTGTTATCACGGGCCATGTCACGGTGCTGCATATCAAGAAGAACGTGGTTCATGGTGTGAAAAGTCTGGCTGGAGTCTTCTTGGCTTGAGATGAGGGTGGTCATGTGAGTGGAGAGGGTGGTCATTTGGGTGGACAAGGTATCCAGAACTGTGCAAAAAGAATCTATGCGGTCAGACATAGTGTCAAGCATATCACCCATGGTGTCTATGTGACCCCCAAAAGTATCCATGCGAGTTTCCAGTCCAGTAAGACGCCTATCAAAAGTCTCAGAGTCTACCCAAGAAGGTTGTCCGGCTCCCTAAGTAGAGGACTCCCCATGAAAGAACTGTGGTGGAGGAGGCATCTCCGGATCTATATGTGGAGGTGAAGGTGGAGGAGGCTAGTCCTCCACCTGAACTGGAGGGGGGCTTCCCCTTGACCCTGCTGCTGCTATTGCTCTTCTTCCTCTTCTTCTTCAGATTCTTCCCCATAAACCGGCACATTTCTACGTTACTGACCGTCGGGACCCCAATAGTATCCAAAGTCTGAAAAGATCTTGTGTTTGTTATACACATCATCCTGCCTGACTCGAATAAACAGTTCATCTGCCAGATTAATTCCAGCATAAATGAACACTCTCGTCAGCTGTGAAGCATACGATAAGGATCTCCTCAGTTGGGTACGGCATGTCCCAATCAAATCTATCATGAGCCGACCCATGTTGACTAATATCCCATTCATAACATAGTAAAACAAGAATATGTGAACTTCTGCCACTTCATTTCGGCTTCCACTCTTGGGATAGATGAATGCCGTAAACATGTGGTACAGGATTCGATGCAGTGGTGGAAAATAGTTGGCATTCAATGTGATCAAGTTACTGACACCATGTATATATTCACAGCCGGTCATAGCAAGAAAGGTGTCCTTAATAGCACCATGACCAAAAACCACATCTGCACCCCTGGTTGAGACTCCAAGGCTTGTTCAAAAAGGGCAGGAGTAATAGTGATCTCAACGCCTTGAACAACCGTATATAAACATTCATTCCTCTCAATCAGATTGCCATAAAATTGTTGGACTAGGTTGGGGTAGTATCGGGGATATCTTGTGACAAAGTCAACCCAGCCCTCTTGAATCTCAAATACTGTACATAGATCGGGAAGAATGTCATTCACCTTGTTGGGAGAATGTTAGGCATGTGTGTAACATGCTTAATTCTATTGTTTTGATGATGTTTAACTATGACTCATTGATAAGTCTGACTTGTATTTGATAAACACATATTCATACATTTCAGGTCATGACAACATAAGCAAGAAGATACATCTTTGTGCCATCACTGATAAGTGTAATAAATCAAGGCATTGGCAACACAGAATTCAAGGCAACAGGTTTTACAGAAGTCCATGTAGTCAGGTCAGTGCAGCTGCAAAGGTCGATACACATTATGCCTAGCCTGGAGACCAAGGTCTGAGCATGTTACTATTCACACAAGCATAGGTCAATGCACATTATGCCTAGCCTGAAGACCAAGGTCCGAGCATGTCACTGTTCACAAGACTAAGGTCGATGCTTGTTCAGTGCCAGAGCAACTAAGGTCGACGCTAGTTCAGTTGCCAGAGTAATGAAGGTCGATGCACGTTGCTTGCTATGTACTCTAAGGTCGATGCTACTTCTGTTAGCACGCAAGTAAGGTCTATGCAGCTACTGTTCAAGGTCGATGCTACCTTAGTTACTGCAGAGTAAAAGTCGATGCACATTGAGTTAATGATGGCCAAAGTCGAAGCACATCTGTACTGAAGGTCGAAGCACATCTAAGGTCAAAGCACTTTCTGTCAGTGAAGAAGTAAGATCGATGCACATCACTGTTCAAGTCAGTGCATACTTTGCGTTCTGCATACAAAGTCTATGCACATCACTGTTCAACCAGCATATAAGGTCTGGGCATGTTTTGTTCATGAACTAAGGTCAACGCACCTTAGTCATTTTAGGAGGAAGGTCGATGCTATCCTGCTGTTAAGGTCTATGCACGTTTATATGCTAGCTGTCATCAAGTCGGTGCACATCTTGGTTGATTATATATATAAGGTCTGCACGTTTGATTTCAATGCTTCAAGGTCGGTGCACATAGCCAAAGTCTGAGCACATGTGACTTCCAAGGTCGGTGCAGATTTTGCTTCGGCATACAAAGTCTGAGCACATGTGACTTCAAGGTCGGTGCATGTTTTTGGTGTCAACACTATAAGGTCCGTGCACATTTAACTATTTGACAATTCAAGGTCGGTGCATGTTTTGGTGTCAACACTATAAGGTCCGTGCACATTCACTATTTGACAAATCAAGGTCGGTGCATGTTTTCCTTCAACACTAGAAGGTTTGTGCATGTTTACCTTCTAGCAAGATAAGGTCTGAGCACATATGAAATCAAGGTCTGTGCAATGTCTGATTTCAACCTCAAAAGGTCTAAGCGTATTCGCAAGAAGGTCGATGCACATCTGCAAAGAAGTGTCAACACTTCACTTATAGAGTGTCGACACCTTGATGGTTCCAAATGTTGAAGGCATGATCCTTAAAGAAGTGTCGACACCTTAGTTACAGCAGGTCGACACCTTAGTCTCCCAGAAGCCCCTCAATCCAATTTTCTGTCAGATCAACTGGGCCATCCAGAGAGAGAAAATATGTACCGTAAGTGTCTAATTTCACAGATTTCAAGGTCTGGATGGGGTACCCAGGTTTGACTTTTGTCCCTATCAACATGTCACTTTCTTGGAGCTACTTTTGTCAGAAATCCAGCTGGAGAAAGGACACCTCACAGTCTGCCACTGGGAAAAGTCAACATAGTCTGCCACCTCTTAACTGTCACCCCATGTGACTTCTATCCTAGCAATCCTCAACAAGTCAGAAAGTAGGCTTCAACCAATGATAACTCAACACCTCAAAAGGGCACTTAATGTGAAGACCTGAAATCGGATAAAGGAGATTTGGTCTGTTCCTTCGCCTACTGTTGCCACCATCCTTCTTGCCAGCTGCTCTTGAAAAAGCACTCAAGCTCACATCGGCGTAAGCTTCAAGGGAAGAAGTTCTTGTGGCGGGAAAATTTTCCCCTGGCCTATTCTATATATATGAAGCTTCCTCAACAGAAGAAGCTGCTGTTGCCCAGAGAGAGGCACACCCTTGAGCACCTAGCAAGAACATCCCTAAGAAGCGTGAGAGCAGCCCAACACTTGTTTGACTCAGTCCAGTGCTATTAGAGAAGAAGAAAAGAAGTTCAGCCTTGAGAGAGAGAGAGTAGCCCTGTAGTCTACCGTTGCTTGAAGAGATAGATCTTTGGATCTGAACTTGTAGCTGTAGTCGCCAACTTCCAGATCTATATCTGTAGATTCAGTTGGTGTTTATTCTTTTTGTTCTTGTGGTTTTTCCCACTGCACTTGCAGTGAGTTTCATCCTTTGCCTTTGTTCACCTAGTACCATCCCTGCCAGTTTTGTGTGTAGGAAGACAGACGGAGGTGTGCTCCGATCTGTGGAGAACCGTCCCTACCGATTTTGTGTGTAGGAAGACAGACGGAGGGTTTTCTGTTCTGTAGTTTTGGGGCGTGTCCCCAATCAAGCTGTGTGTTAGCAGGAAAGCCTCACCGGGTTTGGTGAGGGGTGGACATAGGTTGTGGGTTTACAACCGAACCACCTTAAAATCCTTGTGTTGTGGGTTGAACATCTTGTGGGCTCGCTCCATATCTTCTATCCCCATTCACAGGTTTGTGTGCTTGCTTCATTGCATATAATCTGATTCATCACCATCACACACTCAAGCTTTGTGGACTGCGCATTCTTGAATATACACCATCCATTCCTTGGACGGTTCTAGCATTCCCTTGACTGCGTGCTGCATCCTTGCACTCAGGCACTAGGGAGCATCTTCCATTAAATAAGGTTCACCTTGTTCACACACACATCAGAGGTTTGCTGTGAAACACCTTAGCTTGTACCACAACCAGTGTAGTCTTAGGACCGTCAGTTACACTTAACCCATTCCGTCTAAATCCACTGTGCTTTGTGTCTAAGTGTTTTAATTGCTTTATAGGGGTGGTCTATGCTTTTAGTAGTCAAGTTTTAAATAGGCTATTGTTCGTGGGAGGATCTATTCAACCCCCCCTTCTAGATCCCATTGCACCGCATGGGACCCAACAAATGGTATCAGAGCCAAGCTCTGCTATTCCCAGATCCTACGATCTACAGGGAAAGATCCCAGTGCATTTTGAGAAAATGGCTTCATTTTATACACATGCTTCGATGGCTTCTCCGCCTATTTATGATGGTTCAAAATTTTCTATATGGCTAGGGAGAATTTTTGTATATGTCAAATCCATAGATCCACAATTGTGGAACCTTATCTACATTGGTCCTCATGAGCTGCCATCAAATTCAGATGAATGGTCTGCTGAACACGAGACCAAACATATTGATAATCTTGCGGCATTCAATTTGATAAAAGCTGCAGTTGATTTCATGTTATCTCATCTTGTGTCCACCTACAGCTCGGCCAAGCAAATCTTGGACTGATTGGTGAACAGCCATGAAAAAGGAGAACAAGAGCAGGAATGCCTCATGGCCGACCAATCAGAGCAGTCAAGCAATCCATCCTCATCTCAGGTAAGCTCTGACTCTGAAGATTTCACTTTTGAAGAACTTATGGATGCGTATGATCAGTTGATCAAGCAGTACAAAAAGGTGAAATCTGATAACAAAAAATTGAAAAAGGATCTTAAGAAAAATAGTTAAAATGAGAGCTCTTTCTGTAATAATTGTTCTGCATTTGAGGAGCTCAATGACACTCTTATGATTGATGTAGATGCGCATAAAGAAAGCATTGCCTGCTTTAAAGATGAAAACAGAATCCTTCAAGCTGAAATCACTAGGCTGGAAGAAATTGTGAGACAACTTCAAAACCAACCTAAACCAATCACCAATGATGAAACTACGCTTGAGGGGTTAATCCATGATGAGAGGTTGATTGAAGTAAATAAAAGTCTAAAAGAACAAATTGACATGTTGCTTGAAAGACTGTCTATATGTGAAAAAGGCAAGGGCATTGTTAATGATAGCCCTGAAAAACTGAATGAACTTCAATTAGAAATTGAAAACTACAAGGGTGTGAATGCCATGCTCAATGAGCAATTGGCTGCGTGCAAAGAGGACCTTGCTGAGTCTGAACTACATGTCTCCTCATTGGAGAGTGAAAATAAAGACCTAAAGAATTCTCTATCAAAGTTTGGTCAGGGTAAAGATAATTTAGACAGAATTATGGGAACTAGGGTCAACTTTCAAAGAGAAGGTGTGAGGTATAAACCTGTGAACAAAAAGTCCCTTGGAAGCAAGGCGGATACCTCGTTTGTCACTGGCTCACTTGAAGCCAGCACCTCTTATGGTCATCCAAAATCGCATGCTGCTCAAAAAGAAAAATCAAAATCGAAATGGCAATCAGAAAAAGAATGTCTCATGGCATAAACAGAAATATGATTTTGTTAATGTGGAAATGCATGCTAGGAAATCTCATGCTAAGTACCATGCTACTCATAAAATGAATGTTTATTGCTTCTATTGTGGTATGCTTGGTCACACTGTGCATGATTGCCTCACCTTGAGTAATGATGAACTAAGAGCAGGCAAGAATAGAGGATTTGTTGTGTGTTGAAGTTAGATGGACGTAGTCTATCTCCACGAAGTGTGGATCTAGAGGGGGGTGAATAGATCTATAGCCTAATTTAAAACCAGTTGGAGGTTCAAATGCGGAATAAAGGCAGATCTACTAAAACACTAACTCGAGTGTCTAAACTTAGCAAAAACACAAGCGATCTGTGAAGATAATCAAGAGATTCAGTCACGTACGAGCAAACTCACAAACACAATGCACACAAGATTTTAGGTAGTTCGGTCAATGACCTACGTCCACCCCACACTCAACCGAGTATGGCTTACTGCTGCGCAACACAGTTTGCGTCCGCTGGGCAATACAGCTTGGCCTACAAATCGCTGAGCAACACAGCTTGCTATCCAGTGGAATCCTCCACTGCCCGCTGAGCAACACAGCTTGCTGTCCATAGGATACACCTCTGCAAACCGCTGGGGAAATACAGCTTAACCTGTCTGAGACCAAGTCTCGCCAGCTGAGGATTACAGCTTTACCTGTCCAGTGGAAACCTGCACTGCATCCGCCGATACACAACTTGCTGAACAAAGGTATCGAAAGCAATAAAATCAGAAATAAAAGAAATGAAGAAAACCAGACAAATGTAGCTCAAGTATGAGCAGAGTCAGCTCTGGTTTCTGAACCAAGAGACTGACTTACAACCTCTCAATAGACTCCTCTCAACTCATCTCTCTCTTCTCGAACTCTCTCAACACATCTCTCTTTTCTCTCTGTATCTTCTTCTCTGCTTTTCTTCTCTGGATCTCGGTGGCTGCGGCTTCAGACTTAGTCTCACTGTATAGACTTGCCACACTCGATCAGCCTTCAATAGAAGATGAAGACTTATATATATAGCAGCAGCAGCAGCAGCAGGTGGATAAGGGTGCGTGGCTTCCACGTTTTCCCGCCCAAAGAATTCGCCAGATCCGAGGAAATTCCATCCACGTGTCAGCATCTGCACACCTCGTCCTCCTGGGATCACGAGCCAGGTCATCAATCTTGGTAAGAATCCCTGTCAGACAGAGTATCGGGTTGTCAGGTTAAGTGAAGAGCTCTGTATAGACTTGTGAAGATGAAACACGTTGTATAGACTTCAGTTTATAGCCAACGTACAGACATCAATGTATGGACTTTACAAGACAAACACAATGTGTATACTTTCTCAATGTATGGACTTGTTTGAATGAACATGCAATATATATACTTGAGGCAAGTGAAGGCCAATGTACAGACTTGGCCACAAGCTGAACAATCGAATGTATAGACTTTCTAAAAGAACGGCTGTATAGACTTGAAGCAATGGAAAACATCGACTGTATAGACTTTGGACTGCAACGTAGGTAAAGGCATCGATGTATAGACTTCGAAGCTGAACGTAGGTAAATAACCCAATGTGCAGACTTTGAATCGCAACGATGGAACAGATGCCAATGTACAGACTTTGGCAAACAACGATGTACAGACTTGGCCAAATAGTCCAATGTATAGACTTGAGGCATGGAGGCCAATGTACGGACTTTACCTCGTGCAAGCTACAGTGAATGAATGTATAGACTTTGCAGTCAACAAGCGATGTATAGACTTTGGAGTCTGAGACCAATGTACAGACTTTGTAAGACAGAAGCTTGTATAGACTTGGAAGATCAAGACGCTAAGGAAGACGGTCATTGTACAGACTTCGCCTGACACCGTCCAATGTACAGACTTTGCCTTAGACTCTAAATGAGACGGACAGTGTATAGACTTAGCCAATGCAATGAGTTGACGCAACAGTGTATGTCAATGCAATGAGTTGACGCAACAGTGTATGTTAATGCAATGAGTTGACGCAGTCCAATGTACATACTTTCAAGCCTGAAGGCCAATGTGTGGACTTGCATGAGACGCTCATTGAGACGCTCAATGTACAGACTTCGCCTTAGACTCTAATGAGACGGACTGTGTATAGACTTGGCCAATGCACTGTGGATGTATGGACTTTTCGTGCCTACACAGGACGTTGTACACACTTGCTGCCTGATGCTCATGTGCAGACTTTGATGCCCAACAGCGATGTACCTGATGCTAATGTGCAGACTTTGATGCCCAACAGCGATGTATAGACTTTGAGACTTTGAGTGCGTATTCAGTGTGAAAACAAGATGAAATGCATAGAACACACAGACAATCTGATAAAGTAATTTCATCAAAACATAAACAGTGTTGCCAATCAATCAAAATAATGTGTTGCCATATGAAGTAAAGTTACATGTCAACACCATCAACACAAAGGAGTCACAATAGAAAATAATGGCAAGGGACAGGTCAACACTGGGAGGAAGCATCTTCTGCACACTCATGCTCAAAAGCCCAGGTATAACCTTGCGTGTCGGCACACTCATCTGGACAGGTCGACTCTCTCCAAGGATGATCAGGTACGTCGACGCATTCCCAAGAGCAGGTCGACGCACTCCAAGACAGAACAATCAGTAAATAGAAGAAACCATCCTCCTTGTTGCTTCCACTATGGAAAGATTGGCCACACAGTCAAAGACTGTTGGCGTCTGAAAGGTAAGACTCACCCTCATGATCAACACAGTGGTATCCATGCTCACCCACCAAGATTCAATGCACCTGTACAAAGACAGAATGGTCAATTCCTTGCGCGTTGCTTCTACTGTGGTAAATATGGACATACATCCAATCACTGTCCTTGTACGAGAGTGGGTGACTAGAAAGCGGCAAAGAAAATAAAGTCATTTGCAAGAATTGCTGCTAACCAACCAGGACCCAAGCAAGCTTGGGTAACAAAAAATTTCAAATGAGAGTTTTGGGTGTAGGGTGCCTTGGAGCTGAACATTGGATGCTCAAGTAAATAAAAGCTCAAGGCATAGGTATGTAAATATATATTTTTAAATCTTGCATGATAGGCTTGCATTTTAGTTTCTGCATCATAAGTCTGTCTTGCTGTCAATAAGTGCTGAAAACTGAATTGATCTCCTTGAACTGCTAAAGTTTCCCCCATGGTGCGAGATGATCAACTATGCTAGATTACTTGCTTACACCTTCTTTAATCCTTGGTATATTAAATGGTGTAGAGTAGAAAGGCAAGTTAAGCTTACTCGGAACTCTCACCATGCGTGATCAGGATCTCAGATCCAAACCTCCGCCATGAACCAGAGATCAAGTAATTCAGCTGCGTAATCCATGAAAAATTTGTCATGCTGATGGAATTGCTATGATGATGAATTGTTGTTTGATTCATGCTATCTTTTAACAGCTCACGTGAACTTCTTGCTTAGCATTGTGGATCATTGTTTTTGATGATGTCTTCCATGGCTACATATATCTCAATCCATCACTCTCATGGACAAATAACATGCTGAGTGTCTATCTCAACTTCCATGAGCATTAAACAGAGGGGGAGTTTAAGAGTTTGCACCTAAGGGTAGAAATGCATTGCATATGGATGAAGCTGTATGTGTTGTGGTCTTTAAGCATCATCTTGAAATTTCATGCACTATCATGCATTTCATGATCAAGGGACCCAACTCTGCATGACCTCTTGGTATATAAAATGGTAAGATGGGAGAAGGACAGATCTCTATTATCTGGAAACCCACATCATGCGTGAGGTGGTCTTAAGACTTCAGTTCTCCGCCAGGTACCAAGGGTCGACCCATCATGAGAACAGTCTAGACGTTCATGTGAATAATTCATCAAATTCCCTACATTAATTCCATTGCATGTGCTACACTCAGAATTCAGACATACAATGCACAAAGTCAGGGGGAGTTCCTGCATTTCATAGTTTACCCATGTGCATTTATTATCATGCATATGCTGATTTCAGAATTGATTGCATATCATATTGAAATCATCGAAAAGTGGGAGTAAGTAGCATGTATCCATCTGCACATGATAAAATACAATTTGCCTCTTAATACAGAGTGCATAGCAAATAATCCATGATTTCATCATATTGTGGTCTCATACACGCCAATGCACACCATGTTTTAAGAGACCCAAAGATTGCATATTAAGTGGTATCATTTTTTAATGCATCTTGTGTTCACTTAAGTCATTGGTTGCATACTCCATTGTCAACCCATGCACATGTTTAAGGGGGAGTCAACATCAAAAATTTAATCTACATTCATGCATTCATTCTTGTTGACCTGTGTACAGTCTGCACCTTCTTAAGGGGAGCTTGCCCAGCTTAAAGATCCTTGTTGATCAGGCTGACCTTAGACCTACTCAGGTCAAACTCTCAGCTCATTTTGTTTGAAAACTGCTCTCTGTCTGAGCTCAGTGTGTCGACACCATGAAGTGCAAGTGTCGACACTCCTTTAGATTGCTGGTCCTATTTTAATTATTTCAGCCTGAGCTCACTGCATATCCTCAGGGGGAGTGTTCCTTATTCCATCTCACTGTGTAATCATCTGTCCTCTCTGCTGAAATCAGACCCTGCTTCATAATGATGTTACACTAAACTCCATCTAGGGTCAGATTGTTTTGGACTATCTGGAATCTGCCACTTCTTGAATCATTAGTTGAATGTTTCCATAATTCCTTGAATGCCTTGAACTTCTTGGAGGATCTTCGGTCTGATTGTTGAATTCATTTATCAGAGTAAATCTTCTAGAAGAATCTTCTTTATGGAGCTTTATAACTGCCCTGAATATGAAAACTATTGGTTTAAAATTAATGATTTCTTGAGCTCTAACGTCTAATTGCCCTGAAAATGGTTGCACTCGGTCTTAATAGGCTTAAACCAGTTCTTCATGTTTTGACATGATATGTAATGTCCAGGACCTTTCGGATCCTTCTTTTTGGGTCCCGGATCTGCTTTCTCGGAGTGTCCAGCTCCAGTGTGTCCAAAATTTCATTTCGGACATCTTTCATGTTCGGATCGGCGTGATCCGGAGTTGTTTCGGAGGCCCGGAGTGCATCCGCGGCTTTTCTGCACGTGTTTTCCGATACGGGTTCCGACAAATCCTTCGGACTCTCGTTGCGGGTGAACCGCATCGTTCACCTGGGTGAGAGTGGTATCGTTGTGATCGGTGCATTCCGAGGATCGCGAAAACGTGATTTTCTATTTTTTAATATTTTTTGGATTTTCTATAAATACCCCCCTATTTTCCCTTTTTCTTTTTCTCTTCTTCTTCTTCCTCTTTCTTCTTTCTCCCCCACCGTGAGAACTGCCCCCCCTCTCTCTCCCATTCGACCGCGGCGGCGTCCCCTCCAGTTGCAGACGGCGTGGGGCGACGGCGTGACGGCGTGGGCGACGGTGAGGTTATCGTGGCGATGTAAAGCTTGTGGGGAATCGTGAAAAAATGAGGGTTCTTAAAGCTTTCTTTGTGATTCGTGGATGATCCGGCACGTCTCGAGGCAAGATCGAGGTAGGGTGACGCTCCCTAACCTCTTGCGTTCCTTTCCCATGATTTGTAGGCCGAGGGGAGGCCGAGAGACAAGTTTTCATGCCGGGTTGGGGTTTTCCATGATTTGGGGAGAGATCACCGGATATATGTTTATAGGTCGTGATTCGGCGTTTTGATGGCTTAGAAGCATGCTAGGGGTCCCTAGGGGGCTTCCCCCTTGATTTCCCCCTCTCCCATGGAGGTATGGGGGCGTGGTTGCCATTTTTGTGCTTATTCGCCGTTTTCACCGCCGGAGCGCTGTGGCGGTCGTTCCAGTGACCGCCATAGGGTGTAACGTGCCCAGGGAGGTGCGTTACACTTCGTTGGTTTTTGGGCATGGCGTTTGTGGGCCTGACGGTCCGACGATAGACCGCTAGGGTGCTGTGATGTGCCTGGGTAGGACCGTCAGGTGACGATCCGACCGTTGGCATCTGACCGTTGGGGGGTCAAGGCCTGTGATGCACCCAGGGTGGAGCGTCACAGCCTTGTAATGCCCCTGTGTGGGTGCATTAGAGTTGACGCATTCCCACCCTGTGACGCACCAGAGATGGTCCGTTACAACCTGTGACGCACCGAGTGGCACGTGTCACAGTTAGTTTTCTCGCGCCTTGTGACGCACTGGGCTGAGTGCGTCAGGGCCTGTGACGCACCAGGGTAGGCGCGTCACAGTCATTTTTGCACTGAACATGTGACGCTCCTGTGTTGGACCGTGCGACGGTGCTGGTACATGGGATGGCCCCCGTACGTCGTCGGATGCGGACGTTATTTTCCGTTGACTTGAGAGTCTACTCCTTCAGTGACCCTCCACTAGTCGTAGCCTACCAATACGCGTGTGCTGGTCCCACTTGGGAGTAGGTGGATGGGCTTACCCTGAGGATGATTTTTAGACTGGTTTCCATCGGGCCCCACGTCTGTAACAAGAGTCCGGCTAAGGGGAAAACCAGTTAGAGGCCAGACCTAGGACGCATGGCCTGTGTGTGCACACGTTGTTGGGGGCGGTTGAACCCATGCTAACGAGCGTGACCCCAGCTAGTCACTTACTTTGTAGTTTCTTGTTCGGTGTCCGTGTCTCTGGTAGGAGCTACCACGTCAGGCAGTTCACCTGCGGTGCGGTGTAAGTCATCATGGGACGCTACCGACTATGCTTCTAGTGGGAGGTATTCCTGTCGAGTCGGGAGCGACAGACTGTCAGTCTTGTAACTTCGACCTTCGGGTTTTGGTCGGGTTGACCGTTGAGCTCCGGTTGTTTTGCCGTGGTGCGTGCATTGATTTTCGTGCTGCAAGACTGGTGTTGTAGTTGCAGGGCTGTTACTTTTGAGGTACTCGCTTAGCCGCTAGCGTAGTGGTTTCCCGTTTCGCGAGGTAGGGTTCGAGTGATTCCTACTGAGTCGTGTTCCGAGACTCATTCCCTGCGTATTTTCACCGTGTTTCAGGCGAGGCGCGGCCTCAGAGGAGCACGATTGAGGCTCAGCGTGGTTCAGGTGCCCAGCGTTAGTGGCAGAGGTCAGAGCCGGAGTATGCCCCGTGTAGCTGTACTTTTTTTTCTTGTCTCTGTACTAGTCGTGGACTACTGTTGTTATTTTGTTATATCTTGTAGACCATGTGTCATGTAAAACGTTAATTTATTTCCTGCTTAATTATATAAACTGTTTAATTTCTATAATTATTTGTGATACTTGTGTAGTCTCCACACCATCCTTTTAACCCTTCTGAGTCTTCGGGCTCGTGGGTGGCGGTGCGAGTCTCGGGTTATCGGGCCTTCCCGGTAATCAAATTCTCAGGTCATTACAGCTGGTATCAGAGCGCGGTTGTGGAATTATACGGGAATCATAAGTAATTATAGTGGTCCACTAGTCCACAACGATGATGTACAGTTGACGCTGGCATCGGGCACCGTGTGTTTTATTGACCTTGCCAGATTCCGTGTTTTCTATCTTTTGCTTCAGGAGCGAGCATGGCGCCGAGGCGGAGCACTCGCTCTCAGCAGGGGCAGTCGACTGAGGTTCAGGAGTTCCAGCAGGAGGTTCAGCAGGAGCAGGAGGAGCAGAGTAGAGTGCCACCAGCGGCCACCGAGGCAGGGAATGCTGCGTGGCTTCCGGGGGTCGAGGATTTCTTCCGTGGCATGTACCAGCTTATGTCGTAGCAGTTCGACGGAGAGGCTGGTGAGGGCTTGTTGACCAGGGGTGGGCCAGGCCGAGCAATGAGGGATTTCATGCAGTTCCATCCACCTTACTACGACGGTCAGCCAGACCCTGATTTGGCTCGGAGTTGGCTCGATGAGATGGAGCGGGTGTTCAGTTCCATGTGGTGTATTGTGGAGGACAGAGTGATGTTGACCTACAACCAGTTGCAGGGTACGGCTCGGGCGTGGTGGTCTTCTGAGTGGAAGACGTCCTTTCAGTCTCGTCCGCTTGAGCAGATCGATTGGGGTGACTTTGTCAGCGCTTTCGAGCGTTCTTACTGTCCAGAGTATATTTCTACGTAGAGGATGCGTGAGTTTTTGGAGCTGGTCCAAGGCGACATGTCCGTGTTGCAGTATAGTGCCTTTTGTTGAGCTGGGTCGTTATGCACCTCATATCATGGAGCATGAGAGGGTGAAGAGCACAGAGTTCGTACAGGGTTTGAGGCAGGAGCTGAGACACCATTTGATCGCGAACGCTGCCACTGATTTGGAGACGGCTTCTCGTGTTGCGGCGTCCTTGGAGATGGATATGCAGAGGACTCTGGGACCGATTAGCCAGGGGCAGTCCTTGTCAGGCCGTAGCCAGCAGATGACTACCCAGCAGCAAAGCACGTTCCAGCTTCCTACTGGTAGTTCAAGAGCCTCGACTCCAGTGGCATCAGCGGCAGGGTCTGTATCTTTCGATGCCAAGATGAAGAGGTTCTTTAAGAAGGGTTTTTCCAAGAAGAAGAAGGAGGGCCGTGAGCAGCAGGCTTCTTCGGGTAGTGTTCAGCAGCCGGCACCTTTGCAGCGGCAGGGGTCAGTCGGTGGATCACGTTCGGGGTCAGTCGGTGGATCACGTTCGGGGTGTCCCCGATGTGGCGAGTCGCATCCAGGCAGGCAATGTACAGTGCCGGTGATCTGCTTCAGGTGTGATCAGCCAGGACACATGGCACGTGACTGTCCGCAGCGACCGCGTCAGCCACCCCAGTTTCCTTAGCAGCAGCAGTAGTACCCACAGCAGCAGTTTCAGCAGCAGGGTCAGTTTCCGCCACTACCACGGTCAGTGAGTGTGGGCAGGCAGAGGGCTCGAGGCCAGATTACTCACATGACCAGGGCAGAGGCAGAGTCGTCGCAGCTTGTGGAAGGTATTGTTATGATTTTGGGTTACGCATCGCGAGTTTTGTTTGATTCTGGCACGTCCCATTCATTTATTTTAGAGGATTTTGCGCTGAGTGTTGAGGACCCGCTATCCCAGATGTCTTGTGATCTGATGGTAGAGTTACCGTCTGGTGACTTCATGATCACTCTGTATTGTTTCGAGAAGGTTCCGATTTGGATCGAGGGGCGGAGTATGCCAGGCAGGTTGTATGCTTTGCAGCTTCAGGATTATGATGTGATTTTGGGCATGGATTGGCTCGAGGCTCATGGAGTGGTGGTGGATTATGGAATGAAGAGGATTTACTTTCAGCATCCTAGCAGGCGGACCTTCTACTTTCAAGGTATCCGTTCCACCTCTCCTCGTTTCCTCATTTCTACGATTCGAGCCCGTCGTTTGCTTGATTCCGGTTGTCAGGGTTTTCTCACCTCTGTGGTCTTGGTAGACCAGCCGTGTCCGGATGTCGAGGACATCCCGGTGGTGTGCGAGTTTCCCGATATTTTCCTGAGGATTTGCCTGGGTTGCCTCCCCAGCGGGAGATCGATTTTGTTATCGAGGTTGTGCTTGGTACGGGACCTCTGGCGAAGGCTCCCTACCGTATGGCCCCCGCTGAGTTGAGGGAGTTGAGGGCGCAGTTGCAGGAGTTGCTGGCTAAGGGGTACATTCATCCTAGCTTTTCCCCTTGGGGCGCGCCCGTGTTGTTCGTGAAGAAGAAGGATGGTAGTCTGAGGTTGTGCATTGACTACCGGCAGCTGAATGAAGTGACCATCAAGAACAAGTATCCGTTGTCACGGATTGATGATTTGTTCGACCAGCTTCAGTCTGCTCGAGTATTCTCACGGATTGATTTGCGGTCCGGTTACTATTAGCTGAGGATTCGTGAGTCCGATGTGGAGAAGGATGCGTTCAGTATGAGGTACGGGCATTATGAGTTCTTGGTGATGCCGTTCGGGCTCACCAATGCCCCCGCAGCCTTCATGGACTTGATACAAAGGGTGTTCCGTCCCTACTTGGACTAGTTCGTGGTCGTATTTATGGAGGACATCCTTATTTATTCGCGGTCTACCGAGGAGCACGCGTACCATTTGGGTGTAGTGCTGCAGACGTTGCGGAATCACCAGTTGTATGCGAAGCTAAGTAAGTGCGAGTTCTGGCTTCGTGAGGTGCACTTTTTAGGACACGTGATTTCTGGTGATGGTATTTCCGTGGATCTCGCCAAGGTCGAGGCAGTGATGCAGTGGCCGAGGCCGAGGTCTGTGACGGAGATCTGGAGTTTCTTGGGGCTTACGGGCTATTATCGAAGGTTTATCCAGGATTTTTCTCGCATTGCCGCCCCAATGACCAGACTTACGTGGAAAGATGTACCTTTCGTCTGGACTGATGAGTGTGAGCAGAGTCTCAGGGAACTGAAGAGATTGCTCACCTCGGCTCCGGTATTAGTTTTGCCTTCTGGATCGGGAGGTTTTATGGTGTGTACAGATGCTTCCGAGGTCAGATTGGGTGCTGTGTTGATGCAGCATGACAGAGTGGTGGCGTATGCATCTCAGCAGTTGAAGCCCCACGAGGAGAACTACCCTACCCATGATCTGGAGTTGGCGGCTGTGATCTTCGCACTGAAGATCTAGAGGCATTATCTGTACGGTGAGAAGTTCGAGGTGTTCACTGACCATCAAAGTTTGAGGTATGTGTTCACGCAGAGGGACCTTAATCTCAGGCAGAGGTGGTGGATGGGGTATATGAAGGATTATGACTTCACCCTATCTTATCAGCGGGGCAGGATGAATGTCATCGCCGATGCTTTGAGTCAGAAGGTCACGGTCAGTGCCTTGATGTTGAGGAAGTGGAGGCTCTGGGAACAAGTGCCCGAAGTGTCTTTCAGGCTCAAGATTCCCCGAGAGCCAGGGTTAGCGGTGCATGCGAGTCTAACTGTCATGCCTGCTATCCGCCGTCAGGTGACAGAGGATCAACATGCAGACCCTGAGTTACCTCGGATTTTGGCTATGGCTGATGTGGACTTCGGTGAGGACGGAGCCGTGAGATTCCGTGGTAGGCTGTACGTCCCAATCGAGGATCAGGTTCGTCCTGCGGTGTTGCGTGAGGCCCATGGGAGCAGGTACACCGTGCACCCGGGTGCGATGAAGATGTATCGGAACTTGCGGAGGTAGTTCTGGTGGCTTGGCATGAAGAAAGATGTGGCCGAGTTCGTGGCCAGGTGCCTGACCTGTCAATAGGTGAAGGCGGAGCATCAGCGACCGGGAGGTACTCTCCAACCCTTGGATGTTCCCGCGTGGAAATAGCACCACGTGACCATGGATTTTGTGGTGGGATTATCGAGGACTCCGAGTGGTCAGGATAGTATTTGGTTGCTGGTGGATCGACTGACGAAAGTGGCTCGGTTATTACCGGTCAAAGTTAGCTGGAGAGTGACCAAGTTGGCTCGTCTTTATGTGGAGCGGATCGTTCCGTTGCATGGGATTCCCATTTCCATTGTTTCGGATCGAGATCCGCGTTTCACTTCTGGATTCTAGAGGAGTTTCCAGCGAGCCCTTGGCACGAAGTTAGCATTTAGCTCGACGTACCATCCTTAGTCAGATGGTCAGTCAGAGAGGACCATTCAGACATTGGAGGATATGCTGAGATCCTGTTGCCTGGAATGGCAAGGGAGTTGGTTTCACCATCTACCGTTGGTGGAGTTTGCCTACAACAATAGCTATCATTTGAGCATCGGCATGGCTCCTTATGAGACGTTGTATGGGCGTCTATGTCAGACTCCACTCGATTGGTTCAAGGTTGGTGAGCGTGTTTTGACGGGACCGGAGTTGGTGCAGTAGTGTGTGAATATTGTGCACTTGGTTCGTCAGAACATGTTGGCAGCCCGAGTCGGCAGAAGAGCTATGCTGACCGGAGGAGGCAGCCTCTTGTTTTTGCCGTTAGCGATCATGTGTTCTTGAGAGTTTCTCTGATGAAGGGGGTGATGTGCTTTGGATGGCGTGGGAAGTTGAGTCCCCACTATGTCGGTCCTTTCCTTATTATGGAGCGCATTGGTGAGGTAGCATATCAGCTACAGTTACCTCCTGAGTTGGCGTCGGTGCATGACGTGTTCCACATCTCGATGCTGCGGATGTATATGCCCGAAGACTCTCATGTGCTTGAGGATTCTGTTTGGCCCGAGGTGACTCCATATCTTTCTCTCCCAAAGTTTCCCGTCCGCATAGAGGATAGGCGAGAGCAGCGCTTGCGTAACAAGGTCATCCCCTTGGTTAAGGTGGTGTGGCAGCGGCACTCTGGTGGTGAGACTTCTTGGGAGCTTGAGGATGAGATGCGTCAGTAGTGCCCTTATCTGTTCGAGTGAGTCCCCTCTTCTTCCCCTGAGCTTTGTTCTTAAATTTCGAGGATGAAATTTCTTTAAGGGTGGAGGGCTGTAATGTCTCAAACCTTTTGGATCCTTCTTTTTGGGTCTCAGATCTGCTTTCTTGGAGTGTCTGGCTCCGTTGTGTCTGAAATTTCATTTCGGACATCTTTCGTGTTCGGATCGGCGCGATCCGGAGTTGTTTCGGAGGCCCGAAGTGCGTCCGCGACTTTTCTGCGCGTGTTTTCTGATTTTCGGTACGGGTTCCGGCAAATCCTTCGGACTTTCGTTGCGGGTGAACCAGGTCGTTCACCTGGGCGAGAGTGGTACCGTTGCGATCGATGCGTTTCGGGGATCACAGAAACGTGATTTTCTATTTTTCGATATTTTTTGGATTTTCTATAAATACCCCCCTATTTTCCCTTTTTCTTTTTCTCTTCTTCTTCTTCCTCTTTCTTCTTCCTCCCCCACCATGAGAACCCCCCCCCCCTCTCTCTCCCATTCGACCGTGGCGGCGTCCCCTCCGGCTGCAGACGGCGCGGGGTGACGGCATGACGACGTGGGCGACGGCAAGGCAATCGTGGCGGTGTAAAGCTTGTGGGGAATCGTGAAGGAACGAGGGTTCTTAAAGCTTTCTTTGTGATTTGTGGATGATCCGAAGCGTCTCGAGGCGAGATCGAGGTAGGGTGACGCTCCCTAGCCTCTTGCGTTCCTTTCCCATGATTTCTAGGTCGACGGGAGGCCGAGAGATGGGTTTTCATGTCGGGTTGGGGTTTTCCATGATTTGGGGAGAGCTCGCCCGATCTAAGTTTATAGGCCGTGATTCGGCGTTTTGATAGCTTAGAAGCATACTAGGGGTCCCCAGGGGGATTCCCCCTTGATTTCCCCCTCTCCCATGGAGGTATGGGGGCGTGGTTGCCATTTTTGTGCTTATTCACCGTTTACACCGCCGAAGCGCTGTGGCGGTCGTTCCAGTGACTGCCATAGGGTGTAACGCGCCCAGGGAGGTGCGTTACACTTCGTTGGTTTTTGGGCATGGCATTCGTGGGCCTGACGGTCCCATGATAGACCGCTAGGGCACTGTGACGCGCCTGGGTAGGACCGTCATGTGACGATCCGACCGTTGGCATCCGACCGTTGGGTTTTGACCGTTAGGGGGTCAAGGCCTGTGACGCACCCAGGGTGGCGCGTCACAGCCTTGTAACGCCCCTGTGTGGGTGCGTTAGAGTTGACGCATTCCTACCCTGTGACGCACCAGAGATGGTATGTTACAGCCTGTGACGCACCGTGTGGCACGTGTCATAGTTAGTTTCCTCGCGCCTTGTGACATACTGGGCTGAGTGCGTCAGGGCCTGTGACGCACTAGGGTAGGTGCGTCACAGTCGTTTTTGCACCGAACGTGCGACGCTCCTATGTTGGACCGTCAGATGGCTGTGACGGCCTAGTGATAGACCGTCAGAGCCCGTGGCGCACCAGTGTTGGACCGCCAGGATCAAGACTGCACCGGGTGGTTCACAGTCCCATTTCTTCTCCGACTGTGGTCACCGTGCGACGGTGCTGGTACGTGGGATGGCCCCCGTACGTCGTCGGATGCGGACGTTATTTTTCGTTGACTTGAGAGTCTACTCCTTCAGTGACCCTCCACTAGTCGTAGCCTACCAGTACGCGTGTGCTGGTCCCACTTGGAAGTAGGTGGACGGGCTTACCTTGAGGATGGTTTTTAGACTGGTTTCCGTCGGGCCCCACGTCTGTAGCCAGAGTCTGGCTAAGGGGTAAACCAGTTAGAGGCCAGACCTAGGACGCATGGTCTGTGTGTGCACACGTGGTTGGGGGCGGTTGGACCCACGCTGACGAGCGTGACCCCAGCTAATCACTTATTTTGTGATTTCTTGTTCGGTGTCCGTGCCTCTGGTAGGAGCTACCACGTCAGGCAGTTCACCTGCGGTGCGGTGTAAGTCGTCAGGGGACGCTACCGACTGTGCTTCTAGTGGGAGGTACTCCTATCGAGTCGGGAGTGACAGACTGTCAGTCTTGTGACTTCGACCTTTTGGTTTTGGTCAGGTTGACCGTTGAGCTCCGATTGTTTTACCGTGGCGTGTGTGTCAGTTTTCGTGCCGCAAGACCGGTGTTGTAGTTACAGGTCTGTTACTTTTGAGGTACTCGCTTAGCCGCTAGCGTAGTGGTTTCCTGTTTCGCGAGGTAGGGTTTGAGTGATCCCTACTGAGTCTTGTTCTGAGACTCATTCCCTGCGTGTTTTTGTAAGGTTTCGCACAGCACCTACGAGCGACGCCGCGGATAACAAAAATTTCATTTGTCTGATCCCGGTGTTATGGAAAGCTTAATCTATGCTCTAATCGGTGTTTCTAAGACCCTAATTACGGGTTGCGTGTTTCACCTTGCGCGGAACGACGCTGTCCGCTAAGCCCGATGCAGAGAAACCAAGCCGCACAACTGTACGACCTCTAGAACAGATCCACACGGATCCTTGGACAGCGACGGTACCTCCCCGGCACGACTATCCCCGACTCTATCACCTTCTAGAGAGAGAGAGAGCAAGAGGGAGAAAGGGGGAGACTAATCCTCTCCCTTAAGCTTAGTGCTTGGTTAGCTTAAGGGAAGGAAAGAAGAAGCTCGAATGAGCTTCACGTAGGATCTATATATAGAGTTTAGGCTTTTTAGAAAAGGATTCCAAAAGACCGAAACTGTATATATGTCCTATCTATTATTATACATATGTATTAAGCTCCATTTACACTCCTTTCCAAAAGGAATCAAAAGGAATTAATACATACACTTGTATAACAATAATCCGTCACCCAAGAATCCATTGTGTGTGATCCTCTAGGCCCATAGTCACTCTAGTTTAAGGCCCATTAACTTCTAATTTCCAATTAGAAGTAAATTAAACATATTCTTCGCTTCTATAAGAGCCGAATAATAGTTTAATTTATTCCGAACCTTTCGATCACGTTGGGTCAAGCAAATCCGCGTGATCCTAGAGGACGCCGGGTTTAAACCAGTCTGTCTGGTACCTGTAAGTCCATAGTTACCACATCGATATAATCCCTCGCTCATTCTATGAGTCTGGTACGATGGAGGGTATGGTTTCTGTCAAACCCCATGATCGTGCCATTTGACTATGCCCCCCTTAAAGTGTATGACGTCCGTTCTAAACGAACTCACACGACCCTGGCCAGGGATTTAACGGAGCGTCAATGTCATGACCCATTAACTGTCTGATATATACCCGACAGTGAGCGATCCCCTCTTGACCATTGATGATCTTCACACGTCTCCTAGAGTGGTTAATGACTCGGCAACTCATGACTTATGGTTAAAGTCACTTAGCCAAGCAATTAAACCAATCCAGTCATCGTTTAAGATCCGATCAATGTCTTAGGTCAAAGGACCAACGATGCTACTGAGACCGTTGGATCTTCAGTTGACATTAGGTATAATCAACCATCTGAAGATCCAATAGCGGATCAGTTCAGTACACATCCTCCAAGGACATACACCTACACATATGTGTTGGTGCCCCGCACCAATGACCATGAGACTGATCACTGACACATCATGTGTACTGGTTTAATAGGTAATCAAAGTCCCCGAGTGATTACCCTCCAACCAGGAACAGTTTAAGGTATGTGTACATGTAAAAGTCAATCTCATGTTCGAGATCCCATCTCGAGCTGACTTTACAACCACATATCATAGGGACAACGTAAAGTAACACAATCACATATTTACGCTCAATCACCACTTTATTAATAATGAACAAGATCGTACAACTATTGGGCCTACCCGACCCGAAATTGGCCTGTAGAACACCAACACTAACAATCTCCCACTTGAACTACAGCCAATTGTCCATAACTTTGAGGCCCATCTTATCCCGATGACGCTCAAATACAGTCTGTATCAAAGACTTAGTCAGTGGATCTGCTATGTTGTCTTCTGACGATACATGCTCTACCATCACATCTCCACGATCAACAATCTCCCGAATAAGGTGAAAGCGCCTGAGAATATGCTTTGACCTTTGGTGAGATCTCGATTCCTTCGTCTGGGCGATGGCCCCATTATTATCACAAAATAATGGGATGAGAGCTGATATCTCGAGAACTACGCCGAGTTCCAAGATGAATTTCTTCATCCAGATGACTTCTCCAACTGACTGCCCCTCCATTCAACATGAATACAAATTCAGACATGGATTTACAATTATCTGGATCTGACTGGAAACTAGAATCTGTGTAAGCTCTAAGCTGTAGGTCCTCTCCTCCATAAAGTAGAAAAAGATCCTTAGCCCTTCGCAGGTACTTAAGGATACCCTTTACTGCCTTCCAGTGCTCTTCGCCTGGATTTGCCTGATATCTACTGACAATGCTTAAAGCATTGGCAACATCAGGCCGTGTACATAGCATTGCATACATGATTGACCCTATCGCCGAAGCATAGGGTACCTTATTCATGTGTGCCACCTCCTCAGAAGTTTTAGGACTCATCCCCTTGGATATGTAAATTCCATGTCTCATGTGAATGAGACCTCTCTTGGAATTTTCCATCCTAAACCTTTTGAGGATAGTCTCTATGTACATGGATTGAGATAATCCTAGCATCCTTTTAGATCTATCTCGATAGATCCTTATGCCCAGCACATAGGATGCTTCTCCTAAATCCTTCATGGAGAAGGTCTTGGACAACCAAGACTTAGTTGATGTCAACATCCCTACATCATTCCCAATGAGTAAGATGTCATCAACATAAAGGACCAATAAGGTCACTGAGCTCCCACTAACCTTCTTGTAAACACATGGTTCATCTTCATTCCGAATGAAGTTGAAAGATTTGACAGCCTCGTCAAATCTTAAGTTCCAGCTTCTAGATGCCTGCTTTAATCCATAAATGGACCTTTGAAGTTTGCATACTTTATTAGGATGTAGCTTGGAAGTGAATCCTTCAGGCTATACCATGTACATCTCTTCTGACAGGTTTCCATTAAGAAAAGCTGTCTTCACATCTATTTGCCAGATCTCATAATCCAGGTATGCAGTAATGGCAAGGAGGATTCTGATTGACTTAACCATGGTTACCGGCGAAAACGTCTCGTCATAGTCAATGCCTTGCCTTTGACGATATCCTTTCGCCACTAGTCTAGCCTTGTATGTGTCAACCTGTCCATCTGCACCGATTTTCCTTTTGAAAATCCATTTGCAGTCGATAGGGACCTTCCCTTCGGGTACATCAACTAAGTTCCAAACTTTGTTGGTGTACATGGACTGGATCTCTGAATCCATTGCCTCTTGCCATTTCTCAGAGTCTACACTACGGATCACCTCCTGGTACGACTGAGGATCATCATCCTCACCGATGCATACCTTAGAGGACCCATCTGAGACATGTCCAACATATCTCTCAGGTTCTCTCGGTAGTCTACCAGATCTCCGTAGTGTCAGTGTTTCACCTTGAATAGGATCAACCGATACAGTCTCATCTAATGAGTGTGTGTCTATGGGTTGTGGTTCTTGGACCTCGTCCAATTCTATCTGGCTCCCACTATTTTTCTGGAGTAGATATTCTCTTTTCAGAAATACAGCTCTCTTGGCCACTAAGACCCTTTGCTCAGAAGGGTGATAGAAATAATATCCAAACGTCTCCTTTGGATATCCCACAAACCTACACTTATCGGTCCTCGACTCAAGCTTATCACTCTCGTTCTTCTTTACATGAGCAGGACACCCCCAAATTTTAATGTGATTAAAATTTGGTTTTCTGCCCTTCCATATCTCATATGGTATAGAAGGAACTGATTTACTTGAGATCCTATTCAATAAATAAGCTGCAGTCTCTAATGTATAGCCCCAGAGAGACAAGGGTAGTCCTGACATAGACATCATGGATCGGACCATGTCTAACAAGGTCATGTTTCTCCTTTCGGATACACCATTATGCTGTGGTGTATACGGTGGAGTCCACTGAGAAACTATTCCATAGTCTTTAAGATAAGAAGTGAATTCATGACTTAAATATTCACCTCCTCGATCCGATCAAAGAGCCTTAATACTTTTGCCAGTCTGTTTCTCTACTTCATTCTTGTATTCCTTAAACTTCTCAAAGGCTTGTGACTTATGTCTCATTAAATACACATAGCCATATCTAGAGAAGTCATCAATAAAAGAAATGAAATAGAGATAACCTCCTTTTACTTCTATGGACATGGGTCCACACACATCCGAGTGTATGAGCTCGAGAAGGTCAACAGCCCTCTCTCCATGTCCACCAAAGAGAGCCTTAGTCATTTTTCCCATGAGACACGACTCACAGGTATCAAATGGCTTATATTCGAACGAATTCAAATACCCATTTGAGTGTAAGTGAGAGACTCTTTTCTCACCTACATGACCAAGTCTGCAATGCCATAGATATGCAGAATTCACTTCATCAGTATTGGAAATTTGCATAACATTAGAATGTGTATCTAATACATAAAGATCATTGACTAATGAACCATTGGCTATAACCAAACCATTATTCATTATAGAGCACCCAGTGCTATTAAAAGCCAATGTATATCCAATGTTATACAAGCCAGAGATTGAAATAATTTTCTTAATAATATTAGGAGCATAATAACAGTCATTCAGCTCTAGAATGACTCTTGAAGGTAAACTGAGGCGTGCAGTCCTGACAGCTTTGGCAGAAACCAAAGCTCCATTGCCCATCCTCAGTTCAATCTCCTTTTTGCCCAACCGCCTTCTATTTGTCAGCACCTGCACAGAATTGCAGATATGAGATGCACATCCACTATCCAATACCCATGATGTGGATTCCATATATGACAAATTAAGGTCTATGACAAAAATACCTTCATTTAGAATTGCCTTGCAATTCCTTTTCCAATGCCCAGTTTCCCCGCATCGAAAACATTTGTCTTCCTTTTCATTCTTCTTGCCCTTCCCTTTGTCAACCTTGGCGAGCTGCTTACCCGTGGTCTTTTTCTTTCCCTTCCCTTTGTTACTCGTGGTGGATATTTGAGAGGCCTTCCTTTTCTTGTTGGCCCGGCCAACAATCATTACAGACGAAGATGGTTTATCTTTATGCATGGTTCCTTCAGCACTCTTTAACATATTGAGCAGCTCTGGGAGAGTTGCTTCAATCCTGTTCATGTTAAAGTTCATGATGAAGGAAGAAAAGGAATCGGGCAATGACTGGAGTATAAGATCAATGCACAGTTCAAGATCCAACTTGAACCCCAGTGCATTGAGTCTATCTATCCACTCCATCATTTTCAGTACATGGGCCTGTACTGATGAACCCTCAGACATCCGTGTCCTGAAAAGCCTTTTGGAGATGTCATACCTCTCAATCCTACCCTGCTCCCCGAAGAGCTGGTGTAGATTGAGAAGTATACTTCTACAATCAGTCTTTTCAAATTGCCTCTGTAGCTCGGGAGCCATAGAGGCCAACATGTAACATTGGGCAAGGGAGGAGTCCTCAGACCACTTGGCATAAGCCAGTAACTCACCCTCGTCGACATCAGGAGCTGGCTCAGAATGAACCGTGTCCAACTCGTATATAATCTTTTCGGCGGTAAGGACTATGCGTAGGTTACGCAGTCAATCCGAGTAGTTCGGTCCAGTTAATCTATTTGCATCCAAGATGCCGCGGAGGGGGTTGGACGACGACATTGTAATCTGGATAAGAAATAAAAGACAACTTAGCATGTGTTCAAATTCTAACTTGGATGTGGTTTTCTATCTTAGTTAGTCCCACTATTTTTCGATCGGACTATATAACCCTCAGTATATAGAACGGGAGATCAACGAGATCAACCTTGGTGCAGACACCCGAGCGCATGCGAGACACGAGCCGGCGAGCCACCGGTACCGCACGAGGAGCACGACTCGAGCCACCTCAGCATCCCTATGGCTCGGAGATAGTCTGGACGTTCCCCACTGAGTCATAGCATTTATCATATTTTTGGGGATTTTTATTTGTGTGTAATGTATTTTATTTTCTTTCATCAGTGTGTAATTTAGATAGTTCGAGGGGCTTATTTGTAAAGTGGGACCCCCGGGCCCCACGGGACCCCCAGGGCCCCTCCCATTGATCCACCTCAGCCCATGGGCCCCATGTGGGGTCAGTCAACATGTCAAATGGAGGCATCTAGAAGTTTGAATGGTAAAAGGCACATGGGAGACAAGTGGACTTCAAAGTCCAAGGTGGCTACCAAACTTGTCCCCCCTTGCCACCAAAGTCAATAGGGCGCCCCCTTCCTTGTATTTTTTTATTTTAATTTGTGTGGATGGTCACATGCTATCCCAGCCCTCCATCTCACACCCCTAGATCCAACGGTTGAGGGTTGATTAGACATATGACCTATATATGCTTGTAATTTTCAATTTTGAGGAATTAATGCATTTGAATTGGAAGAAAATCCCTTGAGCAAGGCTTAGGCCGCCCCTCCCCCTTCTCTTGAAGCTGTGAAGGCTTCCTTATGGTGGTGAGACTCCACCCTATCAGTTCCGGTCGCCGCCACGAGCCGCCACCGCACCGCCATCGTCTTCATCGGAGTTCTACCCGCGCAGTACCACAATAGTTTCCACGAAATTCAGCCATCAACCACGAGCTCAGATCGACCTGGGAATTTTACTGGATGTTCCAGAGGTGTCAAGAACCATCCAAAAATTTTGGTTTGTCATTCAGATCCCGTTTCATAATTTTAGATTTTCGTCCACTCTTCCACTTCGGTTCTGCCAAAGTTCTGTCCAGGTTCCCATCCGCCCTGAGTTTCAAGTCTTAGGTCCACTTTTTGATTTATGTTGGTTCACCCAATTTTATTTGGGATTCCACCCATCCACCCCTTCATCCACAATTTTTCTAAATTTCTGGTTCGTCCATTTCATATTTTCTAAAAATCGTTCTCAGTCCCATCTACAGTTCTGTCCACCCGTTCCCAGATCCGACCACCAGACACTCCAAAAATTCTATCAAATCACCACCTCCTCCAAATCCAATTCCAAAAATTGTCCCAGCTTCGTGGTTTGAGTGTCTACAACTTTGAAGAAGAGATCGAAGTCTGAATCCCACTGTAAGTAGGCGGTCAACGGCCATTTACAAGAAACTCATATGCTGATCTGATATTTCGGAAGCTATGCAACAGAGGATTGAAAAATAGTTAAAGCCCAGGTCCGCAGAGGTTCAGAAGATTCCACTGGCCCTAGGTTGAAGGATTTTGAATCCTCTTTCCAACGGCGCTGGTTTCATCGCATTCCAACGACGGGGCTGATCGCAGCGGCCGTTTTCTCCGGTGCGCGTGCTGCTAAAATAGCAACCTCAGCTCGTGGACAACAACTTCAAAGCTTGGAGATCGGGACCGATCGACCCCCGATCGGTGTTCCCGGCCGACCGCCGTCCGTGGAGGCGCGCCACCAGGGGTCCCCATCATAGTGGGACCCACCCCCGCAGATCCGGAGGACAGCACCATCCGTGGGCCCCGCGGGCCCGCAGAACCAGCCGTTCGGAAAGCACGAAAACGCGGAGTTCGGCACCGCCGGGCGACATCAAGATGCTGCCCGTCAACCCAAGTTGCGTGATTCCCGGGCGCCACATGTGACCTTTTACCTCCCTGCGTGGAGTGGGTCAAATCATTGTACTGTTGTAAAATTGTTTAACCGGGGATCCGTAATTCGGCCGGGGTTGTCGTCGCCACGCCGGGTGCATGGAGGTAATGGTCCGAACCTCTTGGCATTCATTTGCTTAGCTAGTATATGGTCTTTGCCACTGCCGAGAGCGTAGGTACTAGCCCGTGTGTCCATGTCACCGCTGTGAGAGTGAGAGTGACCCGTCCCGCGACTCGATCCGAGTCCGAAAGTTGAGTCGGACTACCCTTGACCTCCGCCGGTTCCTTAACCGCGCACGGTCCGCGCTTTCCCTCGCTTGGGACGACGAGTGAGCTTCCATTTCTGTTAGCGACGTTTTGCCACTAGGAGCTCGTAGTGTCGGGCTTAGTGTCTCCCTGGTGTGTGCTGCTGGTCGCGTCTTCATCTAGAGTCCGAAGGTGGCACCTAATAGTGTCGTCTCCCGTGTCCGTCCCGCATCAGTTTGGTATCAGAGCAGGTCGAGTCTAGGGTAGTCATTGCATAAGTCATGCATCATGGTATAAGTCGAGTCTAGGATCATCATTTCAAAACAACACAAAAAAGAGTGTTTCAAATTGCATTTCACCCAATAGCCCGGTATATTAAAAGGCGTTGCCCGAACATTAGGTTATGCCTATCGGGAAGGTAGCGTACTTGCGCGAGTGATCTTCGGGTCGCTTATCTCCGCCATGTACCGGATATTGGTTAGGTCTAAGTGCATCCTTTTGTGAGTGTTTGCATCAGTTTGTGTCTCCTAGTTCATGTGTAGTCCAATAAGAGTCAGTCGGTCTTGTCCAAGAGTCGGCATGTTCAACATGTAATTCCCCCCAATTTCCCATGGATTCCCAATCACCCGGGCCATATGGCTGTTGGTCTACTCATGGGCTTGGCAACCATCCTCTCCCCTTTCGTAGGCCCGAAGCCTCTGATTTTTATGGCTCTGATGATCCAGGCGACTACCTCAATTGGGAGGCCGCCTTGGACAAATATCTTGAATGTTACACCATGTCCGATGTCATGCAAGTTAGTTTTGCCCGAGAGAGGCTTGTCAACAAAGCCGCCTGGAAATGGGATAGCATTGAGCGCATGAGAGAGGTTAGGAGGCAAGGGCCCATCGAGTCGTGGCATGAGATGAAGGACAAACTTAGGAAGGTCTACCTACCCGGCCCGGTCACCTCCAACCGGCCCCACCCAATCATTTCCACCCAAGTGGGCCATAATCGGAGGCAACGCGCCGCGCATGTAGAAGAGCCTAGGTCCACGACTAGGCCGACTTCATATGGGGGAGTCCATCACATTACTCCTACTCCAAACCCCACCATTGCCGAACTCTTCCAACTCATTTTGGATAAGGTGGATAGGAAGTGTGATTATATTGAGTCCCTGCTTCCCCCTTGCCTACCTCCTAGCCGAGATAGAACCAAGCATGACCCTAAGGAGGTAGCAACCGGTAGTCCCAATCCAGTGTCATCTAGAGTGCCATCCCGAGGCCCTCTCCCCATCTTGGTGGATCCTCTTCCCCCACCCACGAGTGCCCCATTGCCTACACCCCCTGTCCGTCAGGAGGATAAGGGTAGGGACCCACTTATCAAGGAGCGTAGAGGATCACGACAACAGTGTTATCGCTGCCAGGGGTTTGGCCACTTTGCCGGACAGTGTCCCACTCGGACATCTCTAGCCCTAGGGGATAAAGGGGTTGGAGAAACCTCACCTTCCGATCTTATTTCGGAGTCCTCTCATTTGGAGCCGCCAAAGCCCGAGCCACCCTTGTTTCTAACGGGTACACTTTTCATAGCCGAACCACTTCTTAGATGGCTCAAGAATGGCTTGGCCCCATCTCTCCTCCCATCCATGGACCCTACCCTACCATTAGTGCCGGTCAACTCATTCCATACCACCTTCTGGTCTAGTCACCATGTGGATACATTAGATGATCTTCTTAAAGGATTAGACCGGCAGTTGACATTTACGCACTTGTTGGCCCCACGCTTCGACCGACCTACAGGTCGTAGCTTCACACATCCATCCCTAGGGTCCATCACCTCCGTGTACACTGTGGGTCATGTTACCACAGAGGTTCTTCTACTCCTCTCTTTGCCGGCCGAGTCCAACTTTATTCCCCTTTGCCCAATGGAGGAATCTTACTTTCTACCTATGACTGTCGTCCCATCTCTCGCAATGAATGAAGGTGATCATTTACACCTCCAAGATTTCCAAATGTGGGACAGTGATTTGTGGAAGCCTAGTCCGAGGGGTCATACCTTCTTTGATCCCTTCGACCCTGTCTCTTATGGACTCCGTGACCCACCATATTTACACCACCTTTTCGAGAGAGTCCACCATCATACCCCCACCGTCTCATCTCCCTTCACGGATAAAGGTGACCATCAACACCTTCTAGAATTTCACACATGGGACCTTGAAATGAGGGAATCCATATCGAGGGGTCACACATTCTTTGATCCCTTCGATCCCTTTCTTCAGGGGCCCTTTGGCCCACAACCTCCATTCCACCTCTTTAAGGAAGTCCACTATCACACCCCTCCTACTCGGGCCTGGCAACCTTTACATGGCAATAGGTCCGAACCGTCATTTGGGGGTAATGAGGACTTTGGTTTCCCCGGGCCACCTCAACCACCCAAACCTCCCGGACTTCCCACATCCAAACCCCATGTCCATGGTTGGTGCATCGTAGGATGTCTAGGAGTCCACCATGACATTAACCTCCGGTTATGTCAAATGCATGCATGGCACACATTCGGATGTCCTGGACCACCTTGCATATGATTGGGTTTTACTAACTGTAGGGTTGTTTAGGGTCGTGTGTGCATCCGTGTGTTTCTTTTCTTTTGCTAAGCATGTTAGGTCGTGTGTGCATCCTGTGTTTCTTTTCTTTTGCTAATCATGTTAGGAGTCTGCATGACGACATCCGTCGTCACATTGAGGCCAGCAATGCACGGTACAAGGAGTTAGCCGATGCCCACCGACACCACCGAGAGTTCCATGAGGGCGAGTACGTCATGATTAGGGTAAGGCCTGAACGGTTTCCCTCTGGAACCGTTAAGAAGTTGCAAGCTCGCGGAGCCGGTCCCTTTAGAGTGTTGAAACGCGTTGGATCCAATGCGTACGTTGTGGACTTGCCCGAGGAATATGGTATAAGCTCTACTTTTAATGTTTCGGATCTAGTTGCATATAGGGACCCAGCGGTGATCCCTAGTGAGCCTTTTGAGCTATCTCCTCCCCTTGAGAGTGATCCCACACCTGAGTGTCCACTTCCACCTCCAGCCCCTTTTTCACGGCAGCATGAGCATATAGATCGTATACTGGACGAGCAAGTGACAGTTACCAGGAGTGGATCTTATCTGCGCTACCTAGTGCGATGGAGTGGACGGCCCGCTACTGAGGACACATGGATCACACATGGAGAGTTGCAGCGGATTGATCCGGATCTTCTGGAGCGATACCGGAGCGATGCAGACCCTTACTCGACAGGGTCGAGTTTCTCCCACCCGGGGAGAATTGGTGCGGACACCCGAGCGCATGCGAGACACGAGCCGGCGAGCCACCGGTACCGCACGAGGAGCACGACTCGAGCCACCTCAGCATCCCTATGGCTCGGAGACAGTCTGGACGTTCCCCACTGAGTCATAGCATTTATCATATTTTTGGGGATTTTTATTTGTGTGTAATGTATTTTATTTTCTTTCATAAGTGTGTAATTTAGATAGTTCGAGGGGCTTATTTGTAAAGTGGGACCCCCGGGCCCCACGGGACCCCCAGGGCCCCTCCCATTGATCTACCTCAGCCCATGGGCCCCATGTGGGGTCAGTCAACATGTCAAATGGAGGCATCTAGAAGTTTGAATGGTAAAAGGCACATGGGAGACAAGTGGACTTCAAAGTCCAAGGTGGCTACCAAACTTGTCCCCCCTTGCCACCAAAGTCAATAGGGCGCCCCCTTCCTTGTATTTTTTTATTTTAATTTATGTGGATGGTCACATGCTATCCCAGCCCTCCATCTCACACCCCTAGATCCAACGGTTGAGGGTTGATTAGACATATGACCTATATATGCTTGTAATTTTCAATTTTGAGGAATTAATGCATTTGAATTGGAAGAAAATCCCTTGAGCAAGGCTTAGGCCGCCCCTCCCTCTCCCCTTGAAGCTGTGAAGGCTTCCTTCTGGTGGTGAGACTCCACCCTATCAGTTCCGGTCGCCGCCACGAGCCGCCACCGCACCGCCATCGTCTTCATCGGAGTTCTGCCCGCGCAGTACCACAGCAGCTTCCACGAAATTCAGCCATCAACCACGAGCTCAGATCAACCTAGGAATTTTACTGGATGTTCCAGAGGTGTCAAGAACCATCCACAAATTTTGGTTTGTCATTCAGATCCCGTTTCATAATTTTAGATTTTCGTCCACTCTTCCACTTCGGTTCTGCCAAAGTTCTGTCCAGGTTCCCATCTGCCCTGAGTTTCAAGTCTTAGGTCCACTTTTTGATTTATGTTGATTCACCCAATTTTATTTGGGATTCCACCCATCCACCCCTTCATCCACAATTTTTCTAAATTTCTGGTTCGCCCATTTCATATTTTCTAAAAATCATTCTCAGTCCCATCTACAGTTCTGTCCACCCATTCCCAGATCCGACCACCAGACACTCCAAAAATCCTATCAAATCACCACCTCCTCCAAATCTAATTCCAAAAATTGTCCCAGCTTCGTGGTTTGAGTGTCTACAACTTTGAAGAAGAGATCGAAGTTTGAATCCCATTGTAAGTAGGCGGTCAACGGCCATTTACAAGAAACGCATATGCTGATCTGATATTTCAGAAGCTGTGCAACAGAGGATTGAAAAATAGTTAAAGCCCAGGTCCGAAGAGGTTCAGAATATTCCACTGGCCCTAGGTTAAAGGATTTTGAATCCTCTTTCCAACGGCGCTGGTTTCATCGCATTCCAACGACGGGGCTGATCGCAGCGGCCGTTTTCTCCGGAGCGCGCGCTGCTAAAATAGTAACCTCAGCTCGTGGACAACAACTTCAAAGCTTGGAGATCGGGACCGATCGACCCCCGATCGGTGTTCCCGGCCGACCGCCGTCCGTGGAGGCGCGCCACCAGGGGTCCCCATCATAGTGGGACCCACCCCCGCAGATCCGGAGGACAGCACCATCCGTGGGCCCCGCGGGCCCGCAGAACCAGCCGTTCGGAAAGCACGAAAACGCGGAGTTCGGCACCGCCGAGCGACATCAAGATGCTGCCCGTCAACCCAAGTTGCGTGATTCCCGGGCGCCACATGTGACCTTTTACCTCCCTGCGTGGAGTGGGTCAAATCATTGTACTGTTGTAAAATTGTTTAACCGGGGATCCGTAATTCGGCCGGGGTTGTCGTCGCCACGCCGGGTGCGTGGAGGTAATGGTCCGAACCTCTTGGCATTCATTTACTTAGCTAGTATATGGTCTTTTGCCACTGCAGAGAGTGTAGGTACTAGCCCGTGTGTCCATGTCACCGCTGTGAGAGTGAGAGTGACCCGTCCCGCTACTCGATCCGAGTCCGGAAGTTGAGTCGGACTACCCTTGACCTCCGCCGGTTCCTTAACCGCGCACGGTCCGCGCTTTCCCTCGCTTGGGACGACGAGTGAGCTTCCACTTCTGTTAGCGACGTTTTGCCACTAGGAGCTCGTAGTGTCGGGCTTAGTGTCTCCCTGGTGTGTGCTGCTGGTCGCGTCTTCATCTACAGTCCGAAGGTGGCACCTAATAGTGTCGTCTCCCGTGTCCGTCCCGCATCAAACCTAGTGGGTCGGAATCCCAACGAGACTGATGTACGACCTTGTGGAAAGCACAACAAGCCATACACTATCTCAAGGGCAGTCAACAGGCACTTGCATCTAATGCAATATCCGATATTCGGCCCCCGAGAAATCATCCCCTTGTAGAAAGTACAACAAAGGATATTCTCGGTTAGATCTAACCATCATTACTACATAGCAATGAGTTCATGACCCGACCCTTGTGGAAAGCACAACAAGGCCGAGTTCAATTCCTCACCCCATTGAGGTCGAGCCTTGGAGTTTAATCCCGCCCCCAAACTCATGGACCTTATGGAAAGCACAACAAATCCATGAAATGAAGACGTTCATTCACTCCATAATGATGGAGGGCCACGACGAATCCTAGAGCCACGCTTATCAGATCTAAAATTTAAGCGCGAGGGAATTTAATTTTATCTTGATCTCACCCTAGGTGGTAATATAAATATATCCAATATATTTACCGTACCTAGTAGTTTGCACAAAATAAATGCATCCAATGCAAAATTAAATGCAAGTGATCATGGACTTTAACCCTAATGTAACTAAGACATCCGGCCCGCTTCCGAAGCAGCTGGATCGTCCTCGTCGGGTGTGCTCCGCGCTTTCAATCTCCGACACCGCATTAATTATAAATTCTACACGGCACGCAGGCCGAAAAAATTAAATTATATGTGACTCAAATTCCAGCAGCCCTTAGGGCGAGTACAACAATGGAGGAAGATAGAAGTACATTGGAATTTTAACAGAGAGAGAGAAAGGAGGTTCGCAGACTCCAATTAATTACATTAATCCAAGTCCATGATCACTTGCCAACCCATTCAAATAAAATCAATCAAGGGTTATTTTCTGAAAATAATTCTTACTTTTGAATTTAAAAATGAGATGTGCAAACAAAAACATGCTAGCTTTGTTTAATTTTAAAAATCAAAGCATGATTAACTAAAACTAAACGCACAAGTAGGCCAATACAAGGTAATTAAAATATAGCACGTAAAGAACCATCATTTTCTACGGGGGCATCTAATTGAGATAATTAATTAAATTTAAATTTAAATTTAATTATCCAATAATCAAATTTAAATTCAAAATTTAAACATGCCAATAATTTAAATTTAAATTCAAACTAATTATCCAATAATTTTTGTTTGAAAATAAATTTAAAATAATGTAATTAAACTCAATTAGTAATTTTCTAAAATTCAAAATTTGAATTTAGAAATTATCTAATAATTAAAATTTAAATAATTGAATTTTTCACATTTAACTTCAATAATATTCAAAATTTGAATTTTCTAATTATCTAATAATTAAAAATTCAAAAATTAAAATTTACTGAAGTAACTTTAATTATTACCATTTTATCTTAAGGTAAATAGTAATTATCTCACCTCAATAAATTCAAATCGGTAAAATAAAATTTAACATTTGACATTTACCATCGAGATAATACAATTAACCCACTCGATAAAATTCTATTCAATTTACTGTGCATTTCCATATATATATCACATATGTATATTTATTTATATGAGCACAATAAATTAAAATAAAAGGTAAAAATGCAATTTTTTTTAATAAAAATAATAAAAAAATCGGCGCGGCCGCCCACGCGGAAGGCGTGGGCGGGCGCGCCCGCGCCCGCACGCGGGTGCCCGCGTGGCGGGCGCCCGCGTTGTGGGCGCCGCCTGCGGCGCCCGCCCGCCCCCGCGGTCAGCGCCGACGGGCGCTGACCGCGGGTGCCGCGTGCGCCGCCCACGCGGCGCACGCGGCGGGCGCACTGCGCCCAGGGCTCAGTGCGCCCAAACGGGCCTTAAATTTTTTTTTAAAAAAATTACAGCTTGGATGCCCAGCATCCAGGAAGAACTGAGACGCCTAGATCTCTTTCAACAAATAATAATTGAAGATTTAATCCCCTTTCAAATATGGTTCTATACGACGATAAAAAACATCGATTAGAGCGTTAACCTGGCTCTGATACCACTGTAAGGTTTCGCACAGCACCTACGGGCGACGCAGCGGATAACAAAAATTTCATTTGTCCGATCCCGGTGTTATGGAAAGCTTAATCTATGCTCTAATCGGTGTTTCTAAGACCCTAATTACGGATTGCGTGTTTCACCTTACGCGGAACGACGCTGTCCGCTAAACCCGATGCAGAGAAACCAAGCCGCACAACTGTACGACCTCTAGAGCAGATCCACACGGACCCTTGCGCAGTGACGGTACCTCCCCGTCACGACTATCCCCGACTCTATCACCTTCTAGAGAGAGAGAGAGCAAGAGGGAGAAAGGGGGAGACTAATCCTCTCCCTTAAGCTTAATGCTTGGTTAGCTTAAGGGAAGGAAAGAAGAAGCTCGAATGAGCTTCACGTAAGATCTATATATAGAGTTTAGGCTTTTTAGAAAAGGATTCCAAAAGACCGAAACTATATATATGTCCTATCTATTATTATACATATGTATTAAGCTCCATTTACACTCCTTTCCAAAAGGAATCAAAAGGAATTAATACATACAATTGTATAACAATAATCCGTCACCCAAGAATCCATTGTGTGTGATCCTCTAGGCCCATAGTCACTCTAGTTTAAGGCCCATTAACTTCTAATTTCTAATTAGAAGTAAATTAAACCTATTCTTCGCTTCTATAAGAGCCGAATAATAGTTTAATTTATTCCGAACCTTTCGATCACGTTGGGTCAAGCAAATCCGCGTGATCCTAGAGGACGCCGGGTTTAAACCAGCCTGTCTGGTACCTGTAAGTCCACAGTTACCGCATCGATATAATCCCTCGCTCATTCTATGAGTCTGATACGATCGAGGGTATGGTTTCTGTCAAACCCCATGATCGTGCCATTTGACTATGACCCCCTTAAAGTGTATGACGTCCGTTCTAAACGAACTCACATGACCCTGGCCGGGGATTTAACGGAGCGTCAATGTCATGACCCATTAACTGTATGATATATACCCGACAGTGAGCGATCCCCTCTTGACCATTGATGATCTTCACACGTCTCCTGGAGTGGTTAATGACTCGGCAACTCATGACTTATGGTTAAAGTCACTTAGCCAAGCAATTAAACCAATCCAGTCATCGTGTAAGATCCGATCAATGTCTCAGGTCAAAGGACCAACGATGCTACTGAGACCGTTGGATCTTCAGTTGACATTAGGTATAATCAACCATCTGAAGATCCAATAGCGGATCAGTTCAGTGCACATCCTCCAAGGACATACACCTACACATATGTGTTGGTGCCCCGCACCAATGACCATGAGACTGGTCACTGACACATCATGTGTACTGGTTTAATAGGTAATCAAAGTCCCCGAGTGATTACCCTCCAACCAGTAACAGTTTAAGGTATGTGTACATGTAAAAGTCAATCTCATGTTCGAGATCCCATCTCGAGCTGACTTTACAACCACATATCCTAGGGACAACGTAAAGTAACACAATCGCATATTTACGCTCAATCACCACTTTATTAATACTGAACAAGATCGTACAACTATTGGGTCTACCCGACCCGAAATTGGCCTGTAGCACACCAACACTAACAGTTTTCACCGTGTTTCAGGTGAGGCGCGGCCTCAGAGGAGCGCGACTGAGGCTCAGCGTGGTTCAGGTGCCCAGCGTTAGTACCAGAGGTCAGAGCCAAGGTATGCCCCGTGTAGCTGTACTTTTCTTTCTTATCTCTGTACTAGTCGTGGACTACTGTTGTTATTTTGTTATATCTTATGGAGCATGTGTCATGTAAAATGTTAATTTATTTCCTGCTTAATTACATAAAATGTTTAATTTCTGTAATTATTTGTGATACTCGTGTAGTCTCCACACCATCCTTTTAACCCGTCCGAGTCTTCGGGCTCGTGGGTGGCGGTGCGAGTTTCGGGTTATCGGGCCTTCCCGGTAATCAGATTCTCGGGTCGTTACATGATATGCCTTCTTATATCTGAAAGTTTATCTTTAGTATAAAGGCTTTCTTGACTGAGAAACTTAAGCTAAGTATTGCTCTTAAACAATCTGATTTGCTGGAATTTATAAGAGCTAATTGTGTCAGAGCAATGACACTGGTTTATTGAGAAATATGTCTCATAAAAAATGAGGTAAGATATGTCATGAAGTGCCATTGTTATCTCTGCAGTAATGTAAAAGAAAAATCAAGGCAGAGCAATGGCAAAGTTGCTAAGAAATATGTCCCCTCATCAACAAGATGAGGTTCGATATGTCATGAGGTGACAAAGCTATCTCGGTTCTAATTGTGGCATGACAGTCAGTCACACCAAGTACCTAGGGATACTGGCATCTAACCAACATGTATCCTCAAGATACAAGGCATGATTGGACTTAAATGCTCGTAAAACTCCTCTCATGCTCAATGAAAATTATGAGTGTGATAGCAAAAGTTAAAAGCATATCTTCTGAAACTCTAAAATTCCATTTAGTCTTCATGGTTGTTTAATCTCAATACTTTTCATAGTAACTCTCAAGGAGCTAATGGAATTGAATGAGTAAGGTAAGGGGAGGTTAACCTTGTTTCAGTATGCATTTCTGGTTCAATTCTATTAATACTGAATGCAGATGTTTTTAAGCAGTTTTATTGAGAAGATTAGAATTCATTAATGTTAAACTAATCTTACTGTAAGGGTTGCTTTACTAAAGCTCTACCACTGGAAATTCTGAAAAATCTGCAACTATGTATTTATGAACTTGGCTTTAGAATGAGGAGCCCTCATCTTATCAGCTCTTGGATTCTCTGCCTCAAAAATCTCCAAGTGTCGACCCCTTGCAACCAGAATTCGGTCTAGCTGTCCTGATATCTACCATTAAGGTAAACTGGCCTCATGTCGCTTCATGCTCCAATGATTTCTTCCCTCTCTGGACATTTGCATAGCCTATCAGGCTGCCATGAATGCATCTTCATTCTTAACAAGTGGTATCTGAATTTATTGATGTCTCCATCATACCCTTGGGCTGCCTGCATTTCTTATCTCCATGCATTGCATAAAGAATCTGAAATCCCTAAAAATCTAAAAACTAGAAAACCATTAAAAACATGAAAAATCTGAAAATTAAATGTGGTTTATGGCTGCTACATCTCTCACATACTGCATCATGCTTCTAATGACTCCATTAATGTTGTTGTGGACTTTAGTTCGTCTAGCATATGGTTAGTGTGCATTTTCCATTTCCATGCCTTGCATAGAAAACTAGTAAAATTTTAAAAAACCTTCAAATCAAATTTATCTTTTGGCTGTTGTGTCTCTCTCATGATGCATCATGATTGCCATGGTTAAATGTCATGCACATGTCTGCCTCTCATGATTCACTATATGTTGTTGTGCTGTGCCTTCATGGCATATGATGCCTATTCGTGTAAATATGCTTCTGCCATGCCAAAGGATCTAACAATTTGCATTGTACTGATCACTAACAATTGGTATCACTTGCTCTCTAAACACTCAGCATCACTCTCTAGCAAGTGGTATCATCTCCTTGTCTGCACGGTCTTCTCTCTGCATAATACTTGCGTTACTTGCATTAACAAGGGACCCAACAAGAGAACCTTCAGGGACCCATCAATTGTAAACTTTAATCAGTGTACAACCATTGGCATGTATTTCCACATCAATTTGTGTACACTGGCAAGGTATCTCAAGCTGTTGTTCTTTTAATTGCTCCCTACAGGTATATACTTACTTTTACTTTGTACATCATGTGCTAATAATCTCCTACTTTACTGCTTACCTTCCTAACTGTGCCATATATTCTCTCTATTGTGTTATTTTAATGATGTCAATGGGGGAGAGAATTACATGTGTCATTAACTAGGGAATGCATAAAGGGGAGAGTCTTATATGGGGAGAGAAAGTCATTGTGCTTCAATTAATGCTTATATTTCCTTGCACTTTGACTAATAATGACTCATAGTTGCCATCATCAAAAAGGGGGAGAATGTTGGGAATGTTGGGCATGTTTGTAACATACTTAATTCTATTATTTTGAAGATGTTTGACTATGACTCATTGATAAGTCTGACCTGCATTTGATAAACACATATTCATACATTTCAGATCATGACAACATAAGCAAGAAGATACATCTTTGTGCTATCACTGATAAGTGTAAGAAATCAAGGCATTGGCAACACAGAATTCAAGGCAACAGCTTTTACAGAAGTCCATGCAGTTAGGTCAGTGCAGCTGCAAAGGTCGATGCACATTATGCCTAGCCTGGAGACCAAGGTCCGAGCAGGTTACTATTCACACAAGCATAGGTCGATGCACATTATGCCTAGCCTGAAGACCAAGGTCCAAGCATGTCACTGTTCACAAGACTAAGGTTGATGCTTGTTCAGTGCCAGAGCAACTAAGGTCGACGCTAGTTCAGTTGCCAGAGTAATGAAGGTCGATGCACGTTGCTTGCTATGTGCTCTAAGGTCGATGCTACTTCTGTTAGCACGCAAGTAAGGTCTATGCAGCTATTGTTCAAGGTTGATGCTACTGTAGTTACTGCAGAGTAAAATTCGATGCACATCCATTTAATGATGGCCAAAGTCGAAGCACATCTGTACTGAAGGTCGAAGCACATCTAAGGTCAAAGCACTTTCTGTCAGTGAAGAAGTAAGGTCGATGCACATCACTGTTCAAGTCAGTGCACACTTTGCGTTCTGCATACAAAGTCTATGCACATCACTGTTCAACTAGCATATAAGGTCTGAGCATGTTTTGTTCATGAACTAAGGTCGACGCACCTTAGTCATTTCAGGAGGAAGGTCGATGCTATCCTGATGTTAAGGTCTGTGCATGTTTATATGCTAGCTGTTATCAAGTCGGTGCACATCTTCGTTGATTATATATATAAGGTCTGTGCACGTTTGGTTTCAATGCTTCAAGGTCGGTGCACATAGCCGAAGTCTGAGCACATGTGACTTCCAAGGTCGGTGCAGATTTTGCTTCGGCATACAAAGTCTGAGCACATGTGACTTCAAGGTCGGTGCATGGTTTTGGTGTCAACACTATATGGTCTGTGCACATTTCACTATTTGACAATTCAAGGTCGGTGCATGTTTTGGTGTCAACACTATAAGGTCTATGCACATTCACTCTTTGACAAATCAAGGTCGGTGCATGTTTCCTTCAACACTAGAAGGTCTGTGCATGTTTACCTTCTGGCAAGATAAGGTCTGAGCACATATAAAATCAAGGTCTGTGCAATGTCTGCTTCCAACCTCAAAAGGTCTGAGCATATTTGCAAGAAGGTCGATGCACATCTGCAAAGAAGTGTCGACACTTCACTTATAGAGTGTCGACACCTTGATGGTTCGAAATGTTGAAGGCATGATCCTTAAAGAAGTGTCGACACCTTAGTTACAGCAGGTCGACACCTTAGTCTCCCAGAAGCCCCTCAAGCTAGTTTTCTATCAGATCAAGTGGGCCATCCAAAGAGAGAAAATAGGTACCGCAAGTGTCTAATTTCACAGATTTCGAGGTCTGGATGGGGTACCCAAGTTTGACTTTTGTCCCTATCAACATGTCACTTTCTTGGAGCTACTTTTGTCAGAAATCCAGCTGGAGAAAGGACACCTCACAGTCTACCACTGGGAAAAGTCAACACAATCTGCCACCTCTTAACTGTCCCCATGTGACTTCTGTCCTACCAGTCCTCAACAAGTTAGAAAGTAGGCTTCAGCCAATGAGAACTGAACACCTCAAAAGGGCACTTAATATGAAGACCTGAAATCGACTAAATGGAGATTTGGTCTGTTCCTTCTCCTACTACTGCCACCGTCCTTCTTGCCAGCTCCTCTTGAAAAAGCACTCAAGCTCATATCGGCATAAGCTTCAACGGAAGAAGTTCTTGTGGCGGGAAAATTTTCCCCTGGCCTATTCTATATATATGAAGCTTCCTCAACAGAAGAAGCTGCTGCTACCCAGAGAGAGCCACACCCTTGAGCACCTACCAAGAACATCCCTAAGAAGCATGAGAGTAGCCCATCACTTGTTTGACTCAGTCCAGTGCTATTAAAGAAGAAGAAAAGAAGTTTAGTCTTGAGAGAGAGAGAGCAGCCCTGCAGTATACCGTTGCTTTAAGAGATAGATCTTTGGATCTAAACTTGTAGCTACAGTCACCAACTTCCATATCTATATATGTAGATTCAGTTGGTGTTTATTCTTTTTATTCTTGTGGTTTTTCCCACTGCACTTACAGTGAGTTTCATCCTTTGCCTTTGTTCACCTAGAACCGTCCCTGCCAGTTTTGTGTGTAGGAAGACAGATAGAGGTGTGCTTCGGTCTGTGGAGAACCGTCCCTACCAGTTTTGTGTGTAGGAAGACAGACGGAGGGTTTTCCGTTCTGTAGTTTTGGGGCGTGTCCCCAATCAAGCTGTGTGTTAGCAGGAAAGCCTCACCGGGTTTGGTGAGGGGTGGACATAGGTTGTGGGTTTACAACCGAACCACCTTGAAATCCTTGTGTTGTGGGTTGAACATCTTGTGGGCTCGCTCCATATCTTCTATCCCCATTCACAGGTTTGTGTGCTTGCTTCATTGCATATAATCTGATTCATCACCATCACACACTCAAGCTTTGTGGACTGCACATTTTTGAATATACACCATCCATTCCTTGGACGGTACTAGCATTCCCTTGACTGCATGCTACATCCTTGCACTCAGGCACTAGGGAGCATCTTCCATTAAATAAGGTTCACCTTGTTCACACACACATCAGAGGTTTGCTGTGAAACACCTTAACTTGTACCACAACTAGTGTAGTCTTGGGACCGCTGTTTACACTTAACCCATTCCGTCTAAATCCGTTGTGCTTTGTGTCTAAGTGTTTTAATTGCTTTATAGGGGTGGTATATGCTTTTGGTAGTCAAGTTTTAAATAGGCCATTGTTCGTGAGAGGATCTATTCAACCCCCCCTTCTAGATCCCATTGCACCGCACGGGACCCAACACACCTCATTGAAATGGACAAGTCGAGGGTCAATTATGGGCCATGGAGGCAACCGCTATGCATGAGGAGGTGCAGGAGCCCACTGTGGTGGAGGAGCCGGGGCTCACGTCTCCGAGCACTGGGTTCCCCTTAGGTAGAACACCGAGAACTTCTTCTAGGCGGCATCCTAGACTAGAAAACCCATTGTGGAAACCCTTGAAAGGAATGATCTCGTCCCTGGGGATGAAGATGGACCAATAGACACACCAAAGGCTTGAAAAGATCTTCTCCAAAATTTGAAACCTAGGGAATAGCTTCAAGGTCGCACAAACTGCTGCAAAGGTTTCATCCCGAAACCGTGACAAACAGACCAGATCTTGTGCGGGTGGAAGAATGAGGAGGTTTTTGGGCTTGAGAGGTGAAGTTTTGGTGTTCTAGGGTTAGGGAAGAAGGTTGGAGAGAGAATGGGGGCGATGGAATGAAGAAATGGGGTGAGAAGACCCCATATAAAAGGGTTCGGTTGTTGGTTTGGCTGGTCTGATTCGCCGGATTCGGTCAACTAGACTCGGGGCGGCGGTCGACCGAAATGGTCGACCAAGCCCTAATTTCTCCCTTTTTTAAAAACTTTTCAACCCCCCCTTTTTTATAAATCTCCATCAACCTTCTTTCTTGATTGAACCAACACCTTGGAGTAATGAGAGGGAATGACTTAAAATGAGAGGTGGTGGGGTATTGAGAAAATCCTCTGACTCTCCCCCTCAGAAGGTGCCTCAGATCCCGAAGTCACTGGGTCCACACTTATTTAATCAAGGAATATTCGACCTTAGAAAAGTTTTAAGGAGGGCTGTATGTATAATTACATTCAAGCATGCAAGGGTGTATATACACACAAGTTATTGGTAAAATATCACAGAGTATGCATGGCAATCTACCCTTTATGCAAATGATCTTTTCTACATGTGCAACCCTTAACCTAAGTGCAAACCTAGATATGTATGCTCTCACCCTTGCACATGCCAAGTTCTCTTCTTATTTTGCTGAATTTTTCTTGGTTTAGGGGTTTTGTGAAGATATCACCTAACTGATTGTGTGTGTCAATGAAATTCAATTCAAAGACCCCTTTTCCTACATGATCTCTCAGAAAACGATGTCGAATGTCAATATACTTTGTCCTAGAATGTTGTACATGATTTTTTAACAAGCTAATTGCACTGGTATTGTCACATAAGATTGGAACACAATTCATTTCAACATCCAAATCAAGTAATTGATTTTTGATCCAAAGTACTTGGGCTCCACAACTTTCGGCGGCTACATATTCAGCCTCGGCCATTGAGAGAGCTACTGAATGTTGTTTCTTGGAGGCCCATGAAACTAGGTACCCACCGAGAAACTGACAGTACCCACTAGTAACTTTGCGATCTACAATACATCCAGCATAATCCGCATCGGTATATACAATCAAATCAAGTGAACTACAGATGGGAAACCATAAGCCAAACTCTATTGTGCCAATTAAGTATCAAAAAATCAGTTTAACAGCCAATAAATGAGATTCTTTAGGACATGACTGAAAACGAGCACATAGACATACACTGTATTGAATGTCAGGATGACATGCTGTGAGATACAGTAGTGATCCAATCATACCTCGAAACAGTGTAGAATCTACTATTTTACCCTTTTCATCTTTGTCTAACTTCGTGATTGTGGCCATCGGAGTTGACATGGGCTTTGCTTCTGCCATCCCATATTTCTTCAACAGCTCCAAGGTATATTTGGCTTGATTTATGAAGATGCCTTCTGACGTTTGTTTAACCTGCAATCCAAGAAAGAATGTAAGTTCACCCATTAAGCTCATCTCAAATTCTCCTTGCATTATTTCTACAAATTCATCACATAAAGCATTGTTAGTAGCTCCAAAAAGTATATCATCAACATACACTTGTACTACTAATATGTCTTTACCTGATTTTCTTGTGAAGAGTGTTTGGTCAACCTTATCTCTTTTAAAACTATTTTCAATTAGGAATGAGATGAGCCTTTCATACCAAGCCCTTGGTGCTTGCTTTAATCCATACAAGGCTTTTTGCAGCTTGTACACATGTTGTGGATGTTTTGGGTCTTCAAAACTCGGAGGTTGTTCTACAAAAACATCCTCTTTGATGTACCCATTAAGAAAGGTAGATTTAACATCCATCTAAAATAATTTAATGTTAAAAGAGCAAGTATAAGACAATAGAATCCGGGCTGCTTCTAATCTAGCAACCGGTGTAAAAGACTCATCAAAATCAATGCCCATCTCCTGGATATACCCTTTGGCTACAAGCCGAGCCATGTTCCTAACAACCAATCCCATGTCATTTAGTTTATTTCTGAAAATCCAACGGGTTCCAATTAAAGGATGATTCTTGGGATGCAGCACGAGAGACCACACTTCGTTCCTTTCGAACTGTTATAGCTCTTCATGCATAGCCTTAATCCAGAATTTATTTTGAAGAGTTTCATGAGTATCCTTAGGCTCTTCTTGTGAGATAAAAGCCAATAAATCCTCTTCTTCCACTTGCCTTAATGAAGATCTAGTTCTTACCCCATCCTTAGGATTATCGATGATATTTTTAGCGGGGTGATCTTTCAAATATGTTGAAGCTTTAGGCAGGTCAGGGTGTTGCAATGGTTGTTCTTGAAGTGTTTCAATTGAAGGATCTTCATCATTTTCATCCTTACTGGAAGTTCCTTCCGTTGGTTCATCCTTAGCTTTAGATGGTCCAACATCAGTTGGATTTCTAGGAGCTTCACCTGCATCCAAGATTGGAATAGATTGATTGGTCAGTTTTAATTCAGATTCATCAAAAATAACATGAGGATTTTCTTCAACAACCAAAGTCCTTTTATTAAATAGTCTGTAAGCTCTAGATTTTAATGCATAACCTAGGAAGATTCCTTTGTCACTCTTTTCATCAAACTTAACTAGGTTAGACTTACCATTGTTTAGGATAAAGCATGGGCACCCAAAAGGTTTTAGATAGGAAATGTTTGATTTCTTACCCTTGTAGAGCTCGTATGGAGTTTTCTTCAAAATGGGCCTTACCATTGCCCTGTTAATGATGTAACATGTTGTACTTACCGCCTCAGCCCAAAAGCATTTTGGTAAGGAGTTCTCACTTAATATGGTCCGTTCCATGTCTATCAAGGTTCTATTTTTCCTCTCCACTACTCCATTTTGTTAAGGCGTCCTTGGTGATGATAAGTTATGTGTGTATCCCTTCTCCTTGCAAAAATTACTGAATTCATGATTTTCAAACTCACCACCATGATCACTTTGAATTATGGTGATGAGGTATCCTTTATCATTCTGAATTTTCCTACAAAATACTTGAAACTCCATCAAGGCATCACTTTTATTGGCTAGAAATAATACCCATGTGAATCTGGAGTAATCATCAACAATCACAAATCCATAAGATATTTCTCCTAGGCTGGATGTCCTAGTCGGACCAAAAAGATCAAGGTGCAACAGTTCTAAAGGCCGAACGGTAGAAACAATGTTCTTATTTTTGAAGGAGATGCGTGTTTGCTTGTCTTTTGTGTAAGCCTCACAGATTTTATCACTTTCAAATTTTAACTTTGGCAAACCATTCACCAAGTCATGTCTAGACAGTTTGGAGATTACTCCAAAACTAGTATGACCTAGTCTTCGGTGCCATAGCCATGAATTTTCATGATTGTTAGCTACCAAACACACATCATCACCGGAAACATCATCAAGATCAATAGTATATACATTGTTATTCCTTTTGCCGATGAACCTGATTTCACAAGTGCTTTTATTCATGACGAGGCAATGTGATTCATCAACGATAATTTTAAAACCTTTGTCGCACAATTGGCTTATGCTCAAAAGATTATGATTCAAACCCTTTACCAAAAGTACATTTTCAATCAGGGTTTCAGAATTCTTACCTATGTTGCCAATTCCAATTATTTTACCTTTGTCCTTTCCACCAAAGGCAACCGAGCCTCCGTCCTTATCTTACAGAGTAGAGAACACCTTCTTGTCCCCTATCATATGCCTTGAGCAACCGCTATCCAGATACCATTTGCTCCCTCTGGCTTCAAGGCATATCTGCAAGAAATAAAATTCTCATCCAATTGATTTTGGTACCCAAACTAATTTGGGTCCACGAGAGTTAGTCTAATTCTGCATATATCTTTTTCTGGTCTAAGCAGCATGATTTCTTTGTGTGTTTTGTTTGTACCAAATGACCAAACCTACCACAATGAACGCAATTGACATTTGAAAATCTTCTTTGGTATTTGTGTGGTTTAGATTGAACATGTTTTGGCTTGGTGTGTGAGCATGATGCACAATCATTTTCTTTTTCATGCACGTAAGATGTAGTAATCTTGTGCTCAAATGATTTTTTGTTCTGGGGTATGTATCCCAATCCTTCTTTCCGGAAGTTAACTTTAACTCCCAACACATTGTCTAGGTTTTGTTTCCCTTTAACAAACCTAGAGAGAGTGAACTGCAAGTCAATCACCTCCTTATCCAAACTCACATTTTTATTCTCAAGTTCTGAAATTGAGGATGTCAGAACTTCTTTTTCATTTTTTAATTTTTCAGAAACTTTTTCAATTTCAGATATTTTGCACATCAATTTCTCTTTGGTTTTCTCAATATCTGAAATTATTTGAAGCAAACTTTCTTTTTCTTTTGTCAATTCAAACCATTCTTATTTGAGTTTTCCAAACTTAACAGAAGAGCCCTCATTTTTAAATCTTCAATTTTCTTTTTGAGGGATTTATTTTTAGATCTGATTTTCTTGTATTTCGTATACAACTTTTTATATTCTGACTCCCATTATTCATTTGAAATAAAATCAAGATTAGAATTTACCTTGGCTGAGTCATCCTCATGTGCCATGAGACACATGCTTTCCATGAGCTCCCCGACCACTTCTTCGGACTGCTCTTCCTCCTCATCGCTCTAGGTGGTGACCATAGCTTTGGGCTTTTTGAACTTGTCCTTCTTAAATTTTCTCTTCAATTCTTGGCACTCTCCTCTCATGTGCCCGGGCTTCTTGCACTCATAGCATATAATGCTATTTGGCTTGCTTGGCTCCCTTATAGTCTGGGCTGGTCTTCTTTGTCCCTTTTTGAAGTTTCCTTGGAAATTTATTTTTCTTCTTAGGAATTTCTTCACTTGGCGTGTCCACATGGCCAAGTTCTCTTCCTCATCACTTCCTTCGGTAGACTCCTCTTCTTGGGAGTCATCATCAGGTTGGTGGGCTTTTAAGGCCACCATTTTCTTCTTCTTTGTTTCCTCCTCAGTAGTTCTCTTCATGTTTATCTCATAGGTCATGAGTGACCCTATGAGCTTGTCTAAGGAAAGTATGGACAAGTTCTTTGAATCTTCAAGAACTGTGACTTTTGTGTGTCACGCAGGTGGAAGGGATCTCAATACCTTCCTTACAAGTTCAGAGTTTGTGTACTTCTTCCCAAGGCCTTTGAGACCATTGGTAATCTCTGTTAATCTCGCGAACATTTCTAAGATCGTCTCTTCAGGCATCATTTTAAACAGCTCGTAGTCTCTAACCAACCTATTGGCTTTGGTCTCCTTGACCTCAGAGGTTCCTTCATAAATAAGCCACAGCTTATCCCACATTTCTTTTGTCGAGCTGCACATGGAAACACGAGAGAATTCATTAGGATGAATGACACATTGCATGATATTCATTGCATTAAAATTAATAGTGGATTTCTTAGTTTCTTCGGGTGTCCATTTATCCTCTTCATTAGGAAGGTCATAAGGACCCTTGTCCACAACCCTCCAGACCTCGTACTCCTGAGCCCTTAGAAAAATATGCATTCTATTTTTCCAGTAGGAGTAATTCGAGCCATAAAAGAATGGACGGCGATTGATGGAGTGACCCTCAAGCATCATCCCCTTGTTGGCCATTGATCTAGATCAAACTCTAGATCGTTAGATCTGAAGGATAGAGCTTTAGCTCTGATACCAATTGAAGTCTCGCGATCAATGACACCCAAGAGGGAGGGTGAATTGGGTGATTACAAATTTTACAAAACTTTTACCAGAATTAAACAGATATGATGAAACAATCTTTTAGAGACTTAGATCTGATGAAATAACAAATAGATCTATCAAAACCTATCACACACAACAGATCCTTGGTACTATGGCAGAGATATAAATCTGAAGATTCTGCTCACGCATGGTATTATCTTCCTGACAAGAATGGCCTTGTCAATCTGAACCTACCTTTCAATATACCAAAGATCTAATGTAGAAATGACAAATTATGTTAGATCTAAATGGAAAACGCAAGTGATATAGTGTATGCTAGCACAGAACAGGGGTAGGAGAAAAAGAGCAAACCACACAAAGGACAGTAATTTTTAGTTGGTTTGGATGCAACGACGGCAACCTACGTCCACCCCTCACAAACTATGAGGATTCACACACTATCTTGTAAAGGATTACAAGATCAAAACACACGCACACACTCGTGAAGAGTTCGGAACTCCCACGAAGGTGCACAAGCACCGAATCACACAGAAATGTGAAGGAAAGGCACACACACACACACACGGATTTGGGTAGATCCACACGCACACAGATGTTTAGAGATTACAAACACAAGACACTTGAAGCTCGAGGAATTTAGAAGAAGAAACACAAAAAAAAACTCTTATTTAAACTCCCCCTGAGTAGATGATGCAGATTTTGGATGAAGCTTGTATCTCTTCTTGATTTGGGATTGATTGGCTTCAGATTGATCTTGAAATGCTTGTAGTTAGATGAAGAATCTCTGGACAGAACACTGTTCATGGAGGTGTTGTAGCAGTCTTCTTTTTCTCCTTGATAGCCTCATTGATCTCCCTTGAGTAATTAGGGTTTCTTACCCCAAAGAGATGTTTATATAACCCTTGAATGGTCAAGGGACATACCAAGGCACAGATCCACAATTTCAAGCATGTCTGGAGACTTTTGGGATTAAAACATCATATCTAGATGCTTTTCCTCGTGAAGAGAACAAAATCAAAATTAGTGACTTCGAAGGGTTCGGTCGACCGGTCAAGGTCCGTCGGTCGACCTAATTGTGACAGGTTCTGAAACATTCTACTCTAGGAGAATCGGTCGACCGGTCCTGGGCTGGCGGTCGACCGAACTCTATAAATTTACAGAGTTCTGAGCGCTGGAAGAATAGGTCGACCGCACCATCTGAGATGGTCGACTGGACTTTGAAAAATCTGCAAAAATAACAGTGTTAGCCCACAAATCATATCCTTATACAAAAGACTTTGTGTCCACATTTAGTTCCAATCAATTTGAGCTTGTTTTGGCTTATTCGTGGCATCTTGAAGCAAGATAAATTTGAGCATTAGCTTGTGATAGAAATGGCTTTGTGAGCCTTCATAAGTTCTTTCTTCTGCACTAATGAATGCTATCAAACTGTTTGCCATACGGGGTTTTGTTATCATCAAAATCACCCGGAGAGACTCAACAGATGAAGCATGCAAAACACAGGTATCATGGCGGTGAAGGCAACACGAGCAGATTGGGCCAGCAAAGGGAGAAGGGCGAGCAGGGAAGAGCCAGCGAACGATGGCGGAGCAGGCGTTGTAGGCGGAGCGGGAGCAGGCGTTGCAGGCGAAGTAGGGCGACATAGGTTTCGTGGGAGACGCGGAGGTAGGGTTCTGTTGGGAGAAAGGAAACGGGGAAAGACACAAGTTGATGCCCTACGATGGCGCCTCGAAGTTTGTGGAAGGATGGCTTATGCGTATTCAGGCATGGCTGTTGATTAAGGTAACCGTGGGTTAAGATGAGGTACGAGGGGGTTAGCAAAAATAGTATAGATTATCTAATATGAGGTGTCAAAGCAAATAGGAGATGTTTTGGAGGGGAACCCCACCATATTCTGCTATCAAACAAGGTCCTAAAGAACTATGCCCCTACTAAGGCCACACCCGGGATACAACCCAGCCTGAGAGGGAGAAGCCGAAGAAATTTAGAGATAAGCCTCATATGGGTTGAGAGATTTCAGGGCTTGACTTCCTCCTGGAGCACTACCCTTGGAGATTTAGCCTGTTATGCCAGGACTTTGTGTCTTTATGTTTGGACCCACTTTATTAAAGGCACGCATACGACTAGGCTCATGATGTCCCGCGGGGAAACTATACTACCACTATTGCCATGCCTTTTCTCTTAATTTTATTTATTTTTTCACATTGTGATTGCCCTTGTTAGCTAGATTCCACATGCCTATTCATATTCATTGGTAGGTCATAGAGACTGCCGCTATTGGAGACCTCCTCTCGTCGGGGAGTGCTTAGATTAGTTATCTTACCCCTTCCATCTCGTGCCCATATACTTGGCCGAGGAGAGAAGAGAAAATACTTTATGTATACCCATGATACGGCCAAAGCAGCAACAGTGTTGCTCAGAGGAGTCTACTATAGTTTGCCACGTAATATGTGAGGGCCTTGCTCAAAGTCACCCTTGATAATTAGGGAGAGAATTTTAGACTCCTAACACGAAGTTATCACCAGCCTATGGTGTTGCAGAAGCAACTATGTTAACCTAGGACATGATTCTTAGACCACTCAAACATGTTAAAGAAAACTAGCATTATGATCATGCGCAAGAATGAACGAAATAAGAGAGACAATAGCATGTTCTTACATAATTAAAGATACCTTGCAATCCTTCGACGTGGAAGTAGCAGCCTACAGTGATGAGAGCTTCACGTTCCTCGCTTAACAGGATAAGAGGGAGGAGGAATAGCAAAGATTTGAGGTTCCTTAACATGATAGAGAAATGGATGAAACTAGACTTAGATGAAGAAGGATAAAAGGGAAAAGAGGTGAGGGATAGTGTTGGGTTAGATGGACGCAGTCTATCTCCACAGATTGTAGATCTAGAGGGGGGTGAATAGATCAACTTGCCTAATTTAAAACTATTGTAAGTTCTAAAGCGGAATTTAGGCAAACGTCAGTTAAGCTAAACAAAGGATGCTAAACAAAAGGTCGAAAGCTAGACATGAGCATAAGCGATGCAATCAAATAAGCTAAGCAAGAATTTCCCATCGCACACAGATCACACAAAAACATAAACACACTGCACACACAATTTTTAGGTGGTTCGGTCAACGACCTACGTCCACCCCACACTCAACCGAGTATGGCTTCCTACTGCGCAGCACAGCTTGCGTCCGCTAGGCCTCACAGCTTGGCCAAACAACCCGCTGATACACAGCTTCGCTGGGCACTACAGCTTGCTGACCAGAGGATCTAATCCTCTGCAACTGCTGGGGAAATACAGCTTAACCCGTCCAGTGGAGACCACCACTGCAAGACCGCTGACACACAGCTTGAAGAAACAGCATTCGGAAATGAAAGACAGAATCAAAACGAAAATAGAAAAGCTCAAAAATAAACAATGTAGCTCTAAGAGCAAAGCTCAGCTCTGGTTTTGAACCACGAGACTGAGATACAACCACTCTCACTCTCGATCAGCTCTCTCTCAACTCAATCTCTCTCAATCTCTTCCTCTCTCTTTTTCTCCTTCTTCCCTTCTTCTTCTTCTTCTTCTCTGTATCTTCTTCTTCTCTCTTTTCTCTCTGTGGATCGAAGGCTCACTGCTGTATAGACTTTCTCTTCTTTTCTTTCGATCAGTCTTCTTCTGTGGAAGAAGGCTTGTTTATATAGCAACAACAGCAGCAGGCGTGTGCTCTCCACGTTTCCTACCCAGCAATTTGGACCACGTGGCAGCATCTCAGCACAGTGCTTCCACATGTCACGATCAGGGAGCCTCGTCCGTCCTTGGATCACGAGCCATGTCAGTAATCCCAGTACCAAATCCCTGTCAGTCAGTCGAAATAAGCGTATCAGTTCAAGTGTAAACTCTGTACACACTTTGAAGATGAAATGCATTGTATAGACTTTATAAGCAGCATGCATTGTACAGACTTAGTGAAAGGGAATGCATGTAATACAATTCTTTTAAATACCCAGAGACTAGTGCGTTCTCGCACGTGAGCATATGAAGTCTCAGGGGAGCATCTATGGCCTCTGGACAGCATCTCCAGCGTCAGGGGAGCATGTGGAGCACATGGTGTCTCTGGGGAGTAATCGTTGCTCCAGGGGAGCATCCTCAAAGTTAGGGAAGCATTAGCAGTCACTGGAGGGCATACTCGATCCCAGGAGAGCATCCGGGGGGACATGCGAGCATGCACGTCTGATGTACAGACTCTACCAATGTATAGACTTGGTGGATAGTGATGCATGGCCAAACGGATGTACAGACTTCACTGTGAATGCATGAATAGTGAATGAGTGTATAGACTTGATCAAGAGAGACGCTGGCCAATCGGAGCATTAGCAGCCACTGGAGAGCATACTCGGTCCCAGGTGAGCATCCGGAGGGACAGGCGAGCATGCGCGTCTGATGTACAGACTTCCTATATGAAGACAATGGCTGTACAGACTTGTTAAACCATGCACACTGTATAGACTCTTCATGCGACAATGTATGGACATAGAGGTTAACACTCGAATGTATAGAGTTGAAGACCTAACAATCGAGTGTATAGACTTCAAAGGACAAAGCATCCACAGAACTGACGATGTACAGACTTTGCCAATATGAGACACTGTACAAATTTTGTCAAGTGACTGGCTGTACAGACTTCAGAAAATGAAGACTCTGTATCGATTTGAAGACCATGAGCCAATGTATAGACTTGGCTTTGAACGCTTGAGCTGAAGACAGACAATGTACAGACTTGCTGTAACAGTCTGATGTACAGACTTCATGAAGCTCTAGACATAGAACGCTGTACAGACTTAACGAGTTGATGCTGTACACACATCCAATGAAGTGCGTTGACGCTGTAACATGATGCGTCGATGCTGTACACACTTAACCAACTCAATTGAAATGCAGTGTGTGTACCTTATCCAAAATGGACGATGTATAGACTCATGACAGTAAGAAATGCAGACAACCATTGGCTCAATCTGATAGAGCAATTTCATCAAATCAAAAAATAGTTGCCAATCAATCAAAACAATGGTGTTGCCAATGAAATAAAGCAAGTGTCAACATCATCAACATAGAGGGGTCACAATAATCTCCCCCTTTTTGATGATGGCAACCCCATATGAAGTAGAAGAGCAACATCCTGTCATATAGATATATGTTTGATGAAAGACATGATGTGTTATGCAGATTGACATGCAGATGCTATGAAGGCATGCAACTAACTGCCTCAAACTCTCCCTTGGAATGAATTCAGAATTGAAACAGATATGTATTCTCCCCCTAGACATCCCCTAGACAATATTCTCCCCCTTTGCCATCAACAAAGTGGAGGGAAAAGTTAAATACAATGGAGGAATCAAGAGAAGAGCTGACTGGCATTCTGAACAGGTAGTTCATGAATAAGCATTCTAAAGCATAGAGTCTTCAGTCATATGAAATTAGAAACTGCTGTCAGAAAGAGTTCTGGTTTAAAGATGATAAAATTTGGAGTTCATGCACTACAAGCAATAGATAAGGTCACTGTGCATGATAAAACATAAACATAAACCAGAATCATATTTGCATGAAAGATTCAGTTTCATAATATCTTACTTTCATAATCTCATAAAAATATTGAGAGAAATCAAGTCATGTATTGAAGCTAAACAAATTGACACTCATGAACTTTTCTTTTGAAGGAGCAGCATTATCAATATTAGATTATATTGAGCATTCAGGTACCACAAGTCTTTCTGCGTAAGGGTATACGTTTATAAGACGCCAATACCCCTAGATACTCAACAAGATGGACCATTCTGCATATGATCAAATTCAACAGAACTGAGTTACACCTTTTTGTGTGAGGGTACACGTTTATCAGACGCCAGTTACCCCCAGGTACTCAGTGAAACCAGCCTGCTGTTTTGAACATTTTAAACAGAGATAGCTGATACACTTCATGACATGAGTGTTGTCCACTTCTTTGATGGATCACTCAGTTTCTCAGTGATTTATCAGTCATTACTCTGCCAATATTGATTTTCAATGATTTTCAATGTTTTCAATAGCTTTCTTAGCTGTCCTTTTTTTTTGTTTCAGAATGACTTGTTCAAGAACAATACACATACTTAACCTCTCTATCATGATTTCAGATGAGTTTTCAGATTTCAGATATGATTAGCTTTGTCTAACATGAAATAAGAAAGAGGTTGAGAGTTTTATCAATTTTCAACTTTCTTATATACTGATTGCAATCTTTAAACTCCAACCATTATAAGATTTAAACCATTACATCAGTCTTTGAACAATTCAAATTCTTATAAATGAAGAAGTCCATTTTCTACTGCTTAGAAATCAGAACTGACCAACAGATTGCCATAATGTCAGAGACAAGTATTCAGAATTAAAGGTTGAATGACTTCAAGAAGGTTAAAACCACTCTGAATTTCTAGCAATACTCCCCCTGTCTATATGCATGCAACATGGCAAGAATTAATTGAGAGAGAGCTTATGCATAGGTCATGAATGAATGATTTGCAAAGACATGCAAAGACTCGACAAGCTCCCCCTGAATATATGCAATACAGGACAGTTCTACATCCACATTCACATCCACATGATTTATCCAAGCAATCAAAAATAAGTCCACATCAGAGATTTTATTCACAGCAATTAAACAATCATTCATCATGCTGAAATTTACATAAGCCAAGTTCTCTTCTAAGAAACTTAAAATTTTCATTCGCATGAGGCTTAGTAAAAATATCAACAATTTATTTTTCAGTTTCTATGAAGTTCATTTCAATCTCCTTTTTATTTACAGCATCTCTAAGAAAATGATGTTTTATCTCTATATGCTTAGTCCTAGAATGGTGAACAGGATTTTTAGAAAGGTATATAGCACTAGTATTATCACATAAAAGTGGAATGCATCCCAGATTTATCTGATAATCCGCCAGTTGGTGCTTAATCCAAAGTACTTAGGCTGCATAATTACATGCTGTAACATACTCAGCTTCAGCTGTGGATAATGCTACAGTGTGTTGCTTCTTAGATGCCCAAGACACTAGACAGCCACCAAGGAATTGACAGTAGCCACTAGTGCTTTTTCGATCTACTCGACACCCAGCATAGTCTGCATCAGTGTAGGCTAGAAGCTCTAACTGACACTTAGCAGGATACCAGAGACCTAGTTCTTGGGTGCTTAGTAAATACCTAAAAATCCTTTTCACAGCTTTAAAGTGATTTTCTTTAGGGCTGGCCTGAAATCTAGAGCATAAATACACAGCAAATTGTATGTCAGGCCTAGATGCTGTAAGATAGAGAAGAGATCTGATCATACCTCTGTATAGCCTTTGGTCCACAGGTTTACCTTTAGAATCTTCATCCAAACTGGTTGATGTACCCATTAGAGTGGCTATTTCCTTGAGGTTGTCCATTTTGTACTTCTTCAATAAGTTCTTTACATACTTGGACTGTGAGATGAAGATGCCATCTTCTGTTTGTGTAACCTGCAGTCCAAGAAATAGTTTGAGCTCACCCATTTAGCTCATTTCAAATTCATCAGTCATAATTTGAGAGAATTCCTCACACAATTTGGGGTTAGTTGACCCAAACACAATGTCATCCACATAAATCTGAATGATAAGAATATCTGGATGGCTTACCTTGGTAAACAATGTTTGATCAACTATACCTCTTGTGAAGTTCTGGTTAGTGAGGAATTTGCTCAACCTGTCATACCAAGCTCTAGGAGCTTGCTTTAAACCATAGAGAGCTTTATTGAGCTTGTAAACATGATTAGGGAAATCTAAACATTCAAACCCAGGAGGCTGTCTCACATAGACATCCTCATTAATTTCCCCATTTAGAAAAGTAGATTTCACATCCATCTGCTGAATATTTATTCCTAGGGAACATGCATAAGCCAATAAAATTCTTATTGCTTCTAACCTAGCTACAGGGGAAAAAGACTCTTCAAAGTCTATTCCAAATTCCTGATTGTACCCCTGAGCTACAAGTCTGGCTTTATTTTTAATAACATTCCCCGCTTCATCAGTTTTATTTCTAAATACCCATTTAGTCCCTATGACTATTTCATGATCAGGAGGTGGAACCAAATGCCACACCTTATTCCTGTCAAACTGATTGAGCTCCTCATGCATGGCATTAATCCAATGCACATCTTGGAGAGCACAGTCAATGGACTTGGGTTCTATGTTTGAAACAAAAGCATAAGCATTCAGTTCATGTTGAATTCTTAAGTGGCCTCTAGTCCTAGGGGGGTCATGCAGATTTCCAATAACATTATCTACAGGATGATCCTTGAGATATCTAATATTTGCAATTGGACCATTATGAACTTGATTTACCTCCCCCTGAACTATAGGCTCCTCTTCATTAAGCTCTTTATGTTCTTCTTCATCCTCGGATTTGTCTGCAGGATCTCTTTCCTTCAGAATTTCACCATTGTTTTCATTCCTGCATTGACCAACATTAGAATTTGCCAAGGATTCATCAAAAACTATGTGTGGAGATTCTTCAACAGTTTTAGAGTTCAGATTGTACACTCTGTATGCTCGGGTGTTTTCAGAATAGCCAAGAAAAATTCCTGGTTCTCCTTTAGGTTCAAATTTATCAAGGTCCTTTTTATCATTTATGTGAATGAAACATTTACAACCAAAAATTTTGAAGTGAGCAATAGAAGGTTTCTTACCTTTTAATATCTCATATGGTGTTTGCTGGGTAGAAGGTCTTACCATGGCTCTGTTAATTACATAACAGGCAGTGTTCACTGCTTCAGCCCAAAATTTCCTTGGTAGACCACTTTCAACAAGAAGTGTACGACCCATTTCCACTAGGGTTCTGTTCCTTCTCTCCACAACTCCATTCTGCTCAGGTGTCCTTGGTGAGGAGTACCTGTGGTTGATTCCATTCGACCTGCAGAATTCATCAAATTATGAGTTTTCAAACTCACCTCCATGATCAGATAATATGTTTTCAATTTTCTGAGTTGTTTTAACATAGATATCCTGAAATTCTGAGAAAGCATCACTCTTATTAGATAAGAAATAAACCCAAGTATACCTAGAAAAGTCATCTACCATGACAAACCCATACCTCCTCCCTGATAGGCTGACAGCTCTAGTTGGCCCAAAAAGGTCCATATGTATCAGCTCATAGGGTTTGGAAGACAGATTTTCAGTTCTAGACTTAAATGATTTTCTAGTTATCTTTGATTGGGTGCATGCATCATAGATTTTATTTTCTTTCTTGAATGAGACTTCAGGAAGTCCTCTAACCATGTCATGCTTATTTAATTTGTGCAAAACAGTGTAGCTAGCATGACCTAACCTACGATGCCATAAAAATGCTATGTCTTCTCTACTGGCAGTAAGGCAAAGGTTAGTGTGTTGGATGTCATCTAAATTTATCATGTAAGTATTATTTATTCTTTTTCCAGTAAATTTGACAATATCAGAATCAGGTTCAAAAACCTTGCAGCATTGAGAATTAAATAGAACATTGTAACCTTTATCACATAACTGGCTGATGCTAAGTAGATTATAGGCTAACCCTTCAACCAGCATAACATCATCAATGCAGCAGGTAGAACACTTACCTACCTTACCTGATCCGATAATCCTACCCTTTGTGTTGCTTCCAAAGGTGACAAGGCCTTCTACTTTCTCAGTCAGTATGCAAAATTTGGCCTTATCTCCTGTCATATGCCTGGAGCAGCCGCTATCCATGTACCACAAGTTGTTTTTGGCTGCCAGGCATACCTGCATACACAATTAGGTAGAGAAGTTTGGAACCCAAGACTGATTGGGCTCCAATGTAAATGAACTAGAAGCAAAGCAGGAGAGCAATTGTTTCAGAATCCACATTTGTTTAAATGAATTTTGTTCAGTGGATCCTAGAGATTTTCTTCTGTTGTTGTCCCTTTTCTTTTTATTGTTCTCTTTCTTGTTGGCAGTAGCATGATTATTGACCGTGTTGTTATTTATGTGCCATTGCCTTGGCCAGGGTGTGTTCACAAAGTTTTGGTCATAGTTGTTCCTGGGCTGGCTATGAAAATATTGATTTCTAGATGTCTAGTAACCATACCCATTTACCCAATTTCTACTGTAAGGTCTTTGATATTGAGCACCCTGGTGTGCAAGACCTGTAAACTTACCCTGAGTTCTAGACCAATTTGACCTATAGAAGTAGGTTGACTGTGCATTGTAGTGGGTCTGAGCTCTGGATTGATAAAAATAATTGGGTTGACTCCTAGCAGCACTCTATCTCCCCTGTACTTTGGACCCTGCTGACCTATACACAGGTTTGTATTGGGTCTTCTTAAGAGGTGGAGGTGTTGGTGGAGACAGGGTTACCTTGACCTGGGGTTTACCAGACTGTGTAGGTTGACCCCTAACCTGAGTCTGAGCCCTAGGATTCTGCTTAGATGTGCTAGCTCTACTAGGCTTATTAACCTTTCGTTTGCCCTTCTCCTCAGCACTGGGCTTTTTCAGATTAGCAGTTTTGTTCATCAAATTTGTTGAGTTCATGCTAATTAGAGGTCCCTTTTCCTTTTGAGCAACAAATGAAATTGTTTTCATTCCGAATGTTTTTGTTGCACTAGAATTAAAACCTAGGCCCTCTTTTCTGAAATTAACCTTTGACCCTAACAAAGCATTTAAGTTATCTGTTCCTTGGGTCATTTTCTCAATGGTCTTCATTTTATTCTCATTATCTTTCTGAAGTTCATCAATAGCCTTTTTCAGCTCGTTGTTGACATTGAGGACAGCTTCATATTTTTCAAAGATAATTTTGACTTCACTTTCACATTTCTGAATCTTCAGCTTCCATTCATCAATTTCATCTTCAAGCCTTAGATTCTCTTTCTCAGAAGCTTTTAACTCATTTTTGATTTTATCTTCTTCAGAACATGTGAGTTTCAATTCATCAATCTCAGATTCCAAACATGCAATTTTATCAGTTAGTGTTTTATCATTTTGCATGGAATTGATTTTTCTTCTAAGATGCCTGTTCTCTTTTCTAATATCATCAGCTCTATCAGCTATTTCATGATAAGCATCTACCCAATCAGCAATTGTGAAATTTTCAAATCTAGTGATTACCTCATCTGTATCCTCCTCTCTATCTTCGGAGCTTGTTGCCATAAGACAAATGGGCTGTTCAGATTCGGCTTCACTATCTGAGCTGCTGCTGAAAGAGCCTTCATCTTCATCACTCCATGTGGTGATCATAGCTCTTCCCTTCTTGGTTTTCTTCTTTGACTTGTCCTTATGTTTCTGATTATCTGGACAGTCAATTTTTAGATGTCCTGGTTTCCTGCATTGATAACAGACATTAGCTTCATTTTTCTTTGCAGGTGTAGATTTATACCTTTTATCCTTTCGGCCATCACTGTATTTCTTCTGACCGAACCGTCCTGCTCCCTTTCTGAGAAATCGCCTGAACTCTCTAGTCATCATGGCTATTTCAGATCGAGTCACATCTTCTTCTTCGTTTAGGCTTTCCTCTGATGATGAAGAGCTGCTGGAGCTGGATTTTGTTGTTTTGCTGGAACTAGCCTTCAGCGCTATCGGCTTCTTCTTCCTCTCGGCTTCATCTGTCCTTGGCATGTTTATCTCATATGCCATAAGTGAGCCAATCAGCTCATCAGATTTTATATTACGCAGGTCCCTTGACTCCTCCATCACAGTTGCTTTGGTGTGCCAATTGGGAGTCAGGGAGCGCAGAATTTTCCTTACTACATCATACTCTGCCTGAGGTTTCCCAAAACCTCTAAAGCCATTGGTTATGACAGTCAGCCGAGCGTACATTTCACTTATGGACTCGTTCTGCTTCATCTTGAAGGCTTCATACTCAGATACAAGAAGATTGGCCTTCTGCTCTCTTACTTGAGATGTGCCTTCATGAATTACTTCCAGCGCATCCCACATCTCCTTAGCTGATTTGCAAGCAGATACACGGGAGAATTCTGTAGAATGCAGAGCGCACTGGATAGCATTAATAGCACTCCAATTTAGCGTGGACCTTCTGATCTCCTCCTTGGTCCATACATCTTCATTCAGGGATAGCTCATAAGGTCCCTTGCTGACAATCTTCCAAATCTCATAATCCTTAGCCCTGAGGAACACCTGCATACGGTTCTTCCAGTATGCGTAGTTTGATCCGTCAAAGAATGGGGGCTTCGTTGTTGAGTGACCTTCGGCAGTCATCCCTCGAGCATCCATCTCTGCCTATTCTCTTCGGGCGATGAGTCCCTGCAGAAGAGTTAGGCTCTGATACCAAGTGTTGGGTTAGATGGACGCAGTCTATCTCCACAGATTGTGGATCTAGAGGGGGGTGAATAGATCAACTTGCCTAATTTAAAACTATTGTAAGTTCTAAAGCGGAATTTAGGCAAACGTCAGTTAAGCTAAACAAAGGATGCTAAACAAAAGGTCGAAAGCTAGACATGAGCATAAGCGATGCAATCAAATAAGCTAAGCAAGAATTTCCCATCGCACACAGATCACACAAAAACACAAACACACTGCACACACAATTTTTAGGTGGTTCGGTCAACGACCTACGTCCACCCCACACTCAACCGAGTATGGCTTCCTGCTGCGCAGCACAGCTTGCGTCCGCTGGGCCTTACAGCTTGGCCAAACAACCCGCTGATACACAGCTTCGCTGGGCACTATAGCTTGCCGACCAGAGGATCTAATCCTCTGCAACCGCTGGGGAAATACAGCTTAACCCGTCCAGTGGAGACCACCACTGCAAGACCGCTGACACACAGCTTGAAGAAACAGCATTCGGAAATGAAAGACAGAATCAAAACGAAAATAGAAAAGCTCAAAAACAAACAATGTAGCTCTAAGAGCAAAGCTCAGCTCTGGTTTTGAACCACGAGACTGAGATACAACCACTCTCACTCTCACTCTCGATCAGCTCTCTCTCAACTCAATCTCTCTCAATCTCTTCCTCTCTCTTTTTCTCCTTCTTCTCTTTTTCTTCTTCTTCTTCTCTGTATCTTCTTCTTCTCTCTTTTCTCTCTGTGGATCGAAGGCTCACTGCTGTATAGACTTTCTCTTCTTTTCTTTCGATCAGTCTTCTTCTATGGAAGAAGGCTTGTTTATATAGCAACAACAGCAGCAGGCGTGTGCTCTCCACGTTTCCCGCCCAGTAATTTGGACCACGTGGCAGCATCTCAGCACAGTGCTTCCACATGTCACGATCAGGGAGCCTCGTCCTTCCTTGGATCACGAGCCATGTCAGTAATCCTAGTACCAAATCCCTGTCAGTCAGTCGAAATAAGCGTATCAGTTCAAGTGTAAACTCTGTACACACTTTGAAGATGAAATGCATTGTATAGACTTTATAAGCAGCATGCATTGTACAAACTTAGTGAAAGGGAATGCATGTAATACAATTCTTTTAAATACTCAGAGACTAGTGCGTTCTCGCACGGGAGCATATGAAGTCTCAGGGGAGCATCTATGGCCTCTGGACAGCATCTCCAGCGTCAGGGGAGCATGTGGAGCACATGCTGTCTCTGGGGAGCAATCGCTGCTCTAGGGGAGCATCCTCAAAGTTAGGGAAGCATTAGCAGTCACTGGAGGGCATACTCGATCCCAGGAGAGCATCCGGGGGGACAGGCGAGTATGCACGTCTGATGTACAGACTCTACCAATGTATAGACTTGGTGGATAGTGATGCATGGCCAAACGGATGTACAGACTTCACTGTGAATGCATGAACATTGAATGAGTGTATAGACTTGATCAAGAGAGACGCTGGCCAATCGGAGCATTAGCAGCCACTGGAGAGCATACTCGGTCCCAGGTGAGCATCCGGAGGGACAGGCGAGCATGCGCGTCTGATGTACAGACTTCCTATATGAAGACAATGGCTGTACAGACTTGTTAAACCATGCACACTGTATAGACTCTTCATGCGACAATGTATGGACATAGAGGTTAACACTCGAATGTATAGAGTTGAAGACCTAACAATCGAGTGTATAGACTTCAAAGGACAAAGCATCCACCGAACCGACGATATACAGACTTTGCCAATATGAGACACTGTACAGACTTTGTCAAGTGACTGGCTGTACAGACTTCAGAAGATGAAGACTCTGTATCGACTTGAAGACCATGAGCCAATGCATAGACTTAGCTTTGAACGCTTGAGCTGAAGACAGACAATGTACAGACTTGCTGTAACAGTCTGATGTACAGACTTCATGAAGCTCTAGACATAGAACGCTGTACAGACTTAACGAGTTGATGCTGTACACACATCCAATGAAGTGCGTTGACGCTGTAACATGATGCGTCGACGCTGTACACACTTAACCAACTCAATTGAAATGCAGTGTGTGTACCTTATCCAAAATGGACGATGTATAGACTCATGACAGTAAGAAATACAGACAGCCATTGGCTCAATCTGATAGAGCAATTTCATCAAATCAAAAAATAGTTACCAATCAATCAAAACAATGGTGTTGCCAATGAAATAAAGTAAGTGTCGACATCATCAACATAGAGGGGTCACAATAGATAGAACTCGCTCGTGAGGGTGTAGAGACCTTGATGATAGGAGCAGTCTACAGAATAAACAGAGATTAAAAGGGAATTAGGGAGGACTAAGGCCTCAAAAATAGTAAGAGAAAGGGCGAAGCCCCTGAGAGGGTGATAGAGCAAGAATGGAAGAACAATGATTTGAATGTTGTAAAAGAAAAGAAGGAGAATAGTCTGGAAGAAGCATGAAAGTATCGGAAGATTTGGTGGAGTCCAGAGATTCCGGAGGAAGAAAATGCAGTGGAGGCTTGAAATTAGAAGAATCTGGAGGCTCAGGATAAAAAGAGGAAGAATGAGAGGACGACTTGAATTTAGGAAGCACATCCAAAGACCCCAGATGAAGAGAGGAATCAAATGGAGGTCTAGAATCAAAGGGATGAGGAAGATCCAGAGGCTCCAAATGAAGAGAAGAGGAATGAGGGTTCGTTGACCCAAGAAATGGAGAAACTAGATCAAAAGTGGGGAGAAAAACAATCTAGGGGTAATAGCTGAGCAAAAAGAATGATGAAGAAGAAGAAGAAGGGGAAAGAGCAGTAGTGGGCCCTTTGGTACAAAACCGACGGCCTTTGAACTTGCACCTCCTCCTTTTCTTTGTAGATGTTTGCTTTTGATGGAGCCGCTTGAGTTTTGGCTTGGCCTTCGGACCTCTTGATTTGTGATGCCTTCTTAAATAGCGAGCCTAACCAGCAGATGGCCTAGCTTTGTCATGAAAATGTAGCTTTATTGCGGTGGTTGCCCCTAGGCACTTGATTGAAGAACTCACGATACTAACATCCCTTGGACGTTCATGAAGAGACAACTCCTTAAACGAATGAGCAATGCAAACCCATGGAGCATTGTCGCTAGGTGTGAGAGGCTTAAGGTTCGATAATTATGCTCGGTAGTCAGACATGAAGCATAATGCCCTTGATAAATGGAAGAGGTGAATGCTTGGGAGAGTAATGCACGACGTTTACGTGGCCTCCTTACTAACAAATCAAGGGAGATTGCATAAAATCTTCAGAACATCCTTCGAAAACCTTGAAGATGCAGTGAATTGCCCTTTGAATATAGAATCCATCATATATTTGGCAGTCGTATGTGTTAGCATAATTGTGGTAGAGAACCCCTCTTGATCAGTCATCTGGAGTGTAATGCAGCAAGGTGTAATGAAGGTGTTGAAAGTAGAATTTTTGATGAGCAATGTGTTTGCTATCGGTCTCGCTCCTGAGGTAACTGGAACAAGTTCAGAAGAGCTCTTCTTAGTAGCCATCTTCGAAAGTTTAGGCTTAGCATTCCCAAATAAACCAGAGACAAAGACGCGGACCGACATACGACAAATGAAATCATGAAGTTTGAAGGACGTAACTGGCATCAAGTTATCCTATCTCGGCTCACTTTCTTGCTGGGAATCAGACTTAAAAGGTACCGTGGGTATCACGCACCTGCTTCATGGGGTGGAAGTGGACGGTGGAATAGAGGTAGTAGGTTTAGAAGGCATGGAGGGTTCAACGAATGTGGCAGGTGATGGATGGATAATGGAGAGCACATGTTCGGGCGTAAGCGAAGGTGGAGGTGGAGGTGGAGATGGAGCTTACTCAGGCTTGGGTGTAGATGGAGATGGAGGTGATGGGATAGATGGCTTTGGCAAAGGTGGTGAAGGAGGAGTAGAAATGGAGGTAGCAGAAGGGTTAATTGATGGAAGCGAGGGTAATGGAGATAAAGAAGGATGGGGAGGTCTAGGCGACCACCGACAGCGCACCGACACGATGGGCCAAGTAATGTTTGGAGTGAAAGTGGCGGTAGTAGTGGAGGAAGTGGAGGCACTAGCTTGAACAAGAGTTCGGGTATGGGGAGGCTTTGGAGGTGATGGTGATGGCGAGGTAGGCGACGGAGTGGGGGCAACACTTGGTGAAGAAGCACAGGGGTGCCCCTGGTCTTGCAATGGAGATGGAGACGGCTGCGGCCTGGGTGGCTCTTCTTGATGCTGCTACTATTGTCACACCCTGATGCAGAATCTTAAAGCGCGACAGTCATAATCATTCATTCAATCAGAGCAAAAATCAGAAATTCAAGGGACAAGACATCATAATTCAACCAAATTAAACTTTATTAATAATCAAGAGAATTCCAAAGTTTTCATACACCAACTCCAACTTACTAAGACATGAAATTACAAATCCTTCCTTGACATAAAAGACTCCAAACTTTCTTATGACTCAATTTCACGACTAATTACAAAAGACAATTCCACTAGACTCTAAAGACACCAATCTTCTAGGAGGTCGCTCATGTTCACTCCAATCCCCGCCCATCCGATTGAGGTTCTTCTTCATCAGAACTACCTGAAAAATATTGAAAACACTATATGAGCGAACGCTCAGTAGGTATTACTCCTCATTAACCAGGAAAATATAAGTAATTAATTATCTTATGCAATATGAAAATCACAAGCTAAGTCAAGAGACAATAGGAGATACAATATGACAAGATTAATAAAAGAAAGAACTTTAAAATATGAAACAATATCAATGAATAAGCTTTGATAGGGAAATTCAATAACAAGCTAACACAATATATCAATGCACTAGATATTAAGATGAGCATAACATTAGAATTGGCCCAATAACATTGAAATTTTAATAACAATTTACCCCTTTCGGGTCAAGGATAATATTTCATTTGATTCGATCATTCATTCATTCATTAAAATGTCTAGATTCAATCTTGCATTGGGTTTGGTACAATGCCATCACCATAATTGATCAATATTCCTACGATTATCGAATGTTTCGGGTGCTCCTCCCAGGACCTGACCAGGCCCTATATGCATAGCCATTGGGGTCTAATTGGATCATAGTCCCATTCATTAGTTTCTAGACAATCCCATTCATTCATTAGTGGCCAATGAATCCAAAGAAGTTATGTTCCAGTAACATGATAGGAATCAAATAACTATAGGTCATTACAATATCAAGGATCTCATTTGAAATGTGCACTAAGTTAGAACTTAGCACAAATTCATGAAAAACTTCAATAAGGTCAAGCAATAAGGTACAAGACTCTCAATAATTTCCCCAATGGGTCAGAGATAATGAGGAAATATGCCAAGCATGATAACCTCAGACTTAGGGACATGCAGGCACTCAATCATTACAAAAGCTCGATCATCGGAAACACTGGGTTGAACATGGTCGGTCAGCAGGCCGCCTCCCAATGAACGAGGTCGGTCTCCAGACCGCGTTAATGACAAACACTTCAAGGATAACTGTAACGACTCGAGAATCCGATTACCGGGAGAGACCCGATAACCTGAGACTCGAACCGCCGCCCACAAGCCGGGAGGGCTCGGAAGGGCTAAAAGAAGTGTGGAGGCACAAAGAAATAGGAAATAAAGCAGGATAATTTAACAATTAACATAAATAAATAAAAAACTACAACAACAGAGTCCAGTCCAACAGAAAGTACAGTCTAAAGTAGTAAAGCGTACCACATGCCGAGTGAACACTCGGCCCGGCGAGCTGGCAACTGAGAACCTCCGCACCACTCCCTCGAACCTCGAGTAAGAACCGTCACACCTGAAAAGCAGGGGTGAGCCTCCTGTCACTGGCACAGTAGGGATCCCACGGAACCCCAACAGAGAACAACGGCGGCACGGAAAGTTGTAACCACAAGTGCAACCGTAACAGCAGGAACAATAAACCCGGTGACCGGTCAAAACTCGGCACTACAGCTACTCCTACTGTACCGGCCAAGCAAAAAGAGAAGTTCCGATCTCACAGTCGGGAACCAGACCATACTTGCACCACTTACAGAAGTAAAAACCCATGGCAACCCCGCCGTAGAGGCCTGTCTCCTGGGACACGGCCAACCTGGACACGCTGTCCAAGGTGCAACCCTGACCATCCGGTCGCAGACACCGCACAAACAAAACGCAACCTCGGCAAAGCCACTAGCACTAGTCTCACGGCACGAAAACTGACACACGTGCCACGACGAAACAACCAGAACTCAACGGTCAACACGACCGAAACCTGAAGGTCGAAGTCACGGAAACTGACAGTCTGTCACTCTCTGTTCAGGACAGGAGTACCTCCCACTAGAAGTAAGGCTGAATGCGTCCACTGACATCTTAGATCGCGCCTCAGGTGTCTCCCTCCGGCCCAGCGGGAACGGAGACACCGTACAAGTAACCACAAATAAGTGACTAGCTGGGGTCACACCCGTCAATGTGGGTCCAACCGCCCCCAACCACGTGTGCACACACAGTCCGTCCATCCCTGGTCTGGCCCTTTGACCGGTTTTCCCCTCAGCAGGACTCTGGCTACTAGACGCGGGGCCCGACGGAAACCGGTCCACAAACCGTCTCTAAGGGTAGCCTCTCCACCACTCCCTGGTGGGACGACACGCGTGTAAGCAGACTACGACTAGTGGAGGGTCACTGAGAGAGTAGACTCTCAAGTCAACGGAAAATAACGTCCGAACCCGACGAAGTACGAGGACCGTCCCGCGTACCAGCACCGTCACACGGTGACCATAGTCGGAGAAGAAACGGGACTCACAGTCCACAAGGAAATGCAGAAGCACGAATCCCAAGGTAGCTCACAGGCCGCCAAACCGAATCCCACTCTCAGGGAACAACGGGAACCCTCCAGCCCCAGGCTGGTAACTAGACTCGCAGTCCAAGGCCACACGTATGGCCCACGCGGAAAGCACAGAAGCCTGATTCCCAGGGCAACGAACGAGCTGCCATGCCGATAACTAGACTCACAGTCCAAGGCCAAACACATGGCCCACTCGGGAATCATCTTCCAGGAAAACTCACAGCATGCGGGGGAGACCCCACCGCACCCCCACCGATACACGGTGACTCAGTCTAACGTAACATGAAAGCCCGACACGCGAGAAGTCACCCGGACTCTCAAACCCATGGGCACGCTAAACGAGGTAGCACGGTCCTCCCGACACCCTCAAAACATGGACGCAGAATCCCATGGGTGTCTGGAACACTCACAAGACTACAAGTCGACCACTGGGTCATGACCGAGTCGACTAGGGACCGACACAACGCGAACCGATCGTGGAGAACACGAAAACTTATCCCGGCACCACACAGAGCCTGACGGTCTAACCTTGGGCCGTCACATACTATAACGGTCCAAGCCTCGACCGTCACAACGACTCTAACGCACCAACAAAGGGCCGTTAGATGCTCAGTGCAAAGTTGAGTGTGACGCGCCTACCCTGGTGCGTCACGGTCTCTGACGCGTCAGCCCTGGTGCGTCACAGTCTGTGACACGCCAGCCCTGATGCGTCACAATACAAGATGAAACCAACTGTGACGCGTCCCGCTCGGTGCGTCACAGGCTATAACGGACCAACTCTGGTGCATTACAAGGTGGGTATGCGTCCGCTCGGATGCACCCACACAGGGGCGTTACAAGGCTGTGACGCGCCGGCCTTGGTGCGTCACAGGCCTTGACCCCGAACGGTTAAAACCAACAACCGAAAGTCGACGGTCAGATCATCCCTGACGGTCCAACCCAGGCGCGTCACAGCACCGTGGCAGTCTATCGTGGGACCGTCACACACACAGACCACCATAAGACTAAACGGGCCCTGTGACGCACCCACCCTGGGGCGTCACAGGCTGTGACGGTCACTGGAAGGACCGTCACACCCGTCCGAGAGCGAAACGGCGGGAAACGACCCCAAAAATGTCCCACGCCCCCATACCTCCACGGGAGAGGGGGAAAATAAAGGGGAATTCTCCAAATAGCCCCTAGCATGCATCTACGGCCTCGGATTGGCCAAAAACGCTATGAAACGAGAGATCGGCTCACAACCCCAAAACATGGAGTTTTTCCCCAAATCGCCCCGATTAGCCCGCTCGGCTCACCACGGCCTACAAAACTCGCTGGAAAGGAAGAGCACGAGCTGGGGGTCCATCTCCCTACCTCCATCGAAGATTTTGCGTCTCGAGCTCGTCGATCCGCGAAGAAACGCCGTTGAAGCCTCGCCGGCTCGCGATCGCGCCACGAGCTCCCACGCGTCTCCACCGCCTCGATCCTCGCCCATCCTCGCCCGTGTCCTCACTCGCGCCATCTCCGTCTCGCCCCCGCCTCGCTCCGTTGGCCGCTGGAGAAGAGAGGGGAGAAAGAGGGCGTGAGAGAAGAGAGAGGGAGAGAGGGTGAGAAATGAGAGATGGGGAGAGAGAAAAAGGGAGGGGGTTTATATAGAAAATCCGGAAAATCTGAAAAATATTGAAAAATAGAAAAATACACCCCCGCGATCCTCGGAACACGCTGATCACCGTGGTAACATCCCGGCATCGGAGAACGCAGCGGTTCACCCTACACGGGGTTCCGAAGGTCCTACAGATGAAAAATATGCGTAAAATCAAAACGTAACTCGGGACCCACAATGGTGCTCCAAAAATTACAGAAAATTACCGACATGCTCCTCACAACACCATGGGCCCAAGAAAACTCACGGGCACACCACCAGTGGGTCTGACAATCTGGTAAAAATAGTCTGAAGCTCGATCGAACACAATCCAAAATCTACGGAAAGACGCTCCGAAACCCACGGATCCAGATCCGAAAAACCCGGGACATTACAGCCCTCCTCCCTTAAAGGAATTTCATCCTCGAAATTTAGGACCTAGCACGAAGTCACAGGGGAAGAACACTGAACCAACTGACAACGCTGTCAGAGCCCCAGCATAGAAAACCTCGATTCTCACGAAAACATCGATCCTGAGAGACACAGCCAGACTTACAATCACAAACAACACCTCGCTCTACGCGCCGAGCACACCGGCCATCAGATCAGGCACACACAAAGAACACAGTCCAGCGTCACCTCAGACACCACGGAAACCAATCAAGGCACCGCTGCCACCATCTCGCTTACCGAGGAAACACAGCCCTCGCACGAGAAACAGCTACCGATCCATCCTATGGTCGGCAGACAAATTGCACATCAGCTTCACAACCAGCTGACAAGTCGCACACCCTTCTCAAGGGAACAACCATAACAGAGCCTCCACCAGCTCAAGCAGCCACCTCGACAGACCGCAACCAGAACATCGGCTCAGAACCAAGAAATACCTCACACCTGGCAAGCTGAAAGCCAGACACATCACTGTGCCAACTCTGTCAGAAGACAAACTTCAATAAAGCCCAGATCCCGTCCGGAAAGGCACACCTCAGAAACAACCACTAAAGGTCTCGCTGGCACACGGCTCTCGCCACGCTCGAGCCCCGACAACCATCATCTACTGTCTGTGAAAGACCATCCACTGGTTGCCAGATATACGCCAACGGGAAACCTCAATCGGCCCAACAAGCACGATCCAACTCACAGCAGGCCATCCGCTGACTCACACACAGACAATTACCACAACTCGAGCCACACTCCTCTCGGATTCCGCATCTGAGCTCGATTATTGCACCAACTCGACCCTCTCAGGAGAGCACGATGAAGCCAAACGACAAGATCCTGGGGCCTTCAGTCATCACCTCACTCGACTCAGACTTATATGGGAACCATCCCATGCTGGTCACCAAACCAGGGATAACCATTGCAACACCAACGTCCCATCAAGGACCACCACTCTGACGCCAATCTCACTAAAAGGCCTCCGCCCACAAACGTCACTCTTTCGTCTTGTCTCATCACATCACTCGACTAATCTAAGTGGACACCTGCCAATCCCGATTCCGCCCTTACCACAGAGCCACGGGACACCACCTGAACAATGCATGGCACGCTTCTCAAGGGGAGGAAAGTGCCAACCAAAATTATGGCAACCAGGTCACCAGCACCACGACCAATGCACACGGATCCCCAAGCAAAACACATCTTACCATGGTCGACTACGAGACTAGCCTTACTAGTCACTCGCAGCTACCAACATGAACCCATAATCTGACAGAGATCACTTCTTCAAAGACGATCTCAACCGAGGACACAACTTCCAACACAAGTCGGGCACCAAGCCACCAACTCTATCCATCACGTCCTCGACCACCTTCGGGCGACATCCTCGATAACCCCATCCGGGTCTAACACCAACGCCTGACACGGCTTCCACCATAGGAATAGGGTACTCGTGCGGCGCACTAGCCAGCACATTCCCCAACACTCCATCCTGCCAATGCCAAGAACCATGATATCTCGAGCAACGACACGGCAACAACACGTCTCACACAGAGGGACCAATCCTCCAATGCTCAACGCAAATTTAGGAATCCGCCCGTAGCAACCAACGCTACGATCCTGAACCAGTGGGCTACAAGCCCACCAGGCTTCCGCTGCGCACTTTGATCCACGCCGCATAGCCAAGAATGCGAACACCACCTGACCGGCACTCATCCTTTCGGAAAAGCGCCAACACCCTTACACGACAAGGGAATGGGCACAACTTCTCACAGGCAACCACCTTGCCAAGACAAGGAGCACGTCTCGCACAGACTTCATGGCACACACGGCCAACCAATCCGAACACACAATGCAAGATGGCAATCCTAGCCAAACATAATACTCTCCAACCAAAGGAGAAATTGACACTCCTATGACCAACGGAAGAACTCCACGCTCGACCTGACCTCGAACCTTGCGCACGCTGAGAACAGCACCTTCCAGCATCGAGAAAACTATCACTTCCATCAGGTCAGTGCCTCCGACACACTCGGTGAGTGTCACGTCAGACCACAACCATAGCATCTACCGATGCACCACCACTACAATTCCATGAACTGCAACGCACCGTGCCAAGAGCCGCGCACAAGCCATAACTACAACCGTCGACGCTCATCCTCGAGTCCCGAAACTAACCGCAGAACCTTCACATCTTAACTCAAATCCAAGACGAACACAATCCATTCGCACACAAGAGCGTAGGAGCAAGACTTACGGGGACACCACCGCCCAATCTTGCCTCGAAATCTATAGAACAATCGGGACCAACACGTCATTTCTGATGCCATAGAGCACAACAAGAACATCAGGCTCGACGAAACAGTAGCTCACCGAGAAGATATTCCACTCACCCGAGCACACTTCTCGATCAGAACACCTCAGGAGCTGGACAAACCTCAAGCTGGAGTGGCCAAAACTGACAGCAGCTCCCTCGAAGCACGCTCATGGCCACTTAACCACGAACAATCCTCTCCAGCCACCTGACAATGCTGCAGGCACCTCGAACGCAACACCGTGAGTTCATGCCTGCCAGCAACCTCTGCCTAACGCAGAACAACTAGGGCCACCACTGATGAGGGAGAAGGCTCTCGACCTCGATCCTTAGACCCCATGCTGGCATGAAAGCCGCGGATAGCAACCACCTTCACAGCGCCGCACATCGCACTCAAGCTCTCAAGTGAGAAACTAGGCGGAAAGCGAACACAAAACCCTAGGCCAGCTACCGACTATACTGGACCATATGGACTCTGATCACTGCAATATTTCGAATTCCTATGTACGTCCACAACCACGACTCTGATACCAGCTGTAACGACTCGAGAATCTGATTACCGGGAGAGACCCGATAACCCGAGACTCAAACCGCCGCCTACGAGCCGGGAGGGCTCGGAAGGGCTAAGAGGAGTGTGGAGGCACAAAGAAATAGGAAATAAAGCAGGATAATTCAATAATTAATAGAAATAAATAAACAACCACAACAACAGAGTCCAGTCCAATAGAAAGTACAGTCTAAAGTAGTAAAGCGCACCACATGCTGAGTGAACACTCAGCCTGACGAGCTGGCAACTGAGAACCTCCGCACAGTGCCCTCGAACCTCGAGCAAGAACCGTCACACCTGAAAAGCAGGGGTGAGCCTCCTGTCACTGGCACAGTAGGGATCCCACGGAACCCCAACTGAGAACAACGGCGGCACGGAAAGTTGTAACCACAAGTGCAACCGTAACAGCAGGAATAGTACACCCGGTGGCCGGTCAAAACTCGGCACTACAGCTACTCCTACTGTATCAGCCAAGCAAAAAGTGAAGTCCCGATTTCGCAGTCGGGAACTGGACCATACTAGCACCACTTACCGAAGTAAAAATCCACGGCAACCCCGCCGTAGAGGCCTGTCTCTTGGGACATGGCCAACCTGGACACGCTGTCCAAGGTGTAACCCCGACATCCGGTCGCGGACACCGCACCAATAAGATCTAACCTCAGTAAAGCCACTAGCACTAGTCTCACGGCACGAAAACTGACACACGTGCCACGGTGAAACAATCGGAACTCAACGGTCAACACGACCGAAACCCGAAGGTCAAAGTCACGGAAACTGACAGTCTGTCACTCTCTGTCCAGAACAGGAGTACCTCCCACTAGAAGCAAGACCGAATGCGTCCACTAACGTCTTAGTCCGTGCCTCAGGTGTCTCCCTCCGGCCCAGCGGGAACTGAGACACCGTACAAGTAACAACAAACAAGTGACTAGTTTGGGTCACGCCCGTCGACGTGGGTCCAACCACCCCCAACCACATGTGCACACACAGACCGTCCGTCCCTGGTCTGGCCCTCTGACCGATTTTCCCCTTAGCCGGACTCTGGCTGCTAGACGCGGGGCCCGACGGAAACCGGTCCACAAACCGTCTCTAAGGGTAGCCTCTCCACCACTCCCTGGTGGGACCACACGCGTGTAAGAAGACTATGACTAGTGGAGGGTCACTGAGAGAGTAGACTCTCAAGTCAATGAAAAATAATGTCCGAACCCGACGAAGTACGGGGACCGTCCCACGTACCAGCACCGTCGCACGGTGACCAGAGTCGGAGAAGAAACGGGACTCACAGTCCACAAGGAAATGTAGAAGCACGGTTCCCAAGGTAGCTCATAGGCCGCCAAACTGACTCCCACTCTCAGGGAACAACAGGAACCCTCCAGCCCTAGGCTGGTAACTGGACTCACAGTCCAAGGCCACACGTATGGCCCACGCGGAAAGCACAGAAGCATGATTCCCAGGGCAACGAACGAGCTGCCACGCCGATAACTAGACTCACAGTCCAAGGCCAAACACATGGCCGACTCGGGAATCATCTTCTAGGAAAACTCACGGCATGCGGGGGAGACCCCACCACACCCCCACCGATACACGGTGACTCAGTCTAGCGTAACATGAAAGCCCAACACGCGAGAAGTCACCCGGACTCTCAAACCCACGGGCACGCTAAACAAGGTAGCACGGTCCTCCTGACACCCTCAAAACACGGACACAGAATCCCATGGGTGTCTGGGGCACTCACAAGACTGCAAGTCGACCACTGGGTCACGACCGGGTCGACTAGGGACCGACACAACGCGAACCGATCATGGAGAACATGAAAACTCATCCCGGCACCACACAGAGCCTGACGGTCTAACCTTGGGCCATCACATACTTTAACGGTCCAAGCCTCGATCGTCACAACCACTCTGACGCACCAACAAAGGGCCGTCAGACGCTCGGTGCAAAGTTGAGTGTGACGTGCCTACCCTGGTGCATCACAGTCTTTGACGCGTCAGCCCTGGTGCGTCACAGTCTGTGACGCGCCAGCCCTGATGCGTCACAATACAAGATGAAACCAACTATGACGCGTCCCGCTCGGTGCGTCACATGCTGTAACGGACCAACTCTAGTGCGTTACAAGGTGGGTACACGTCCGCTCTGATGCACCCACACAGGGCGTTACAAGGCTGTGACGCGCCGGCCTTGGTGCGTCACAGGCCTTGACCCCGAACGGTTAAAACCAACAATCGAAAGCGGACGGTCAGATCATCCCTGACGGTCCAACCTAGGCGCGTCACAGCGCTGTGGCGGTCTATCGTGGGACCGTCACACACACAGACCACCATAAGACTAAACGGGCCCTGTGACGCACCCACCCTGGGGCGTCACAGACTGTGACGGTCACTGGAAGGACCATCACACCCGTCCGAGAGCAAAACGGCGGGAAACGACCCCAAAAATGTCCCACACCCCCATACCTCCATGGGAGAGGGGGGAAATAAGGGGGAAGTCTCCAAATAGCCCCTAGCATGCATCTACGGCCTCAGATCGGCCAAAAGCGCTATGAAACGAGAGATCGGCTCACAACCCCAAAACATGGAGTTTTTCCCCAAATCACCCCGATTAGCCCGCTCGGCTCACCACGGCCTACAAAACTCGCTGGAAAGGAAGAACACGAGCTAGGGGTCCATCTCCCTACCTCCACCAAAGATTTCATGCCCCAAGCTCGTCGATCCGCGAAGAAACGCCGTTGAAGCCTCGCCGGCTCGCGACCGCCCCACGAGCTCCCACGCGCCTCCACGGCCTCGATCCTCGCCCGTGTCCTCGCCCGCGCCGCCTCCGTCTCGCCCCCGCCTCGCTCTGTCGGCCACCGGAGAAGAGAGGGGAGAAAGAGGGCGTGAGAGAAGAGAATGGGAGGGAGGGTGAGAAATGAGAGATGGGGAGAGAGAAAAAGGGAGGGGATTTATATAGAAAATCCATAAATTTCAGAAAATATCAAAAAATAGAAAAATACACCCCCGCGATCCTCGAGACACGCTGATCACCGTGGTAACGTCCCTGCGTCAGAGAACGCAACTGTTCACCCTACACGGGGTTCCGAAGGTCCTACAGATGGAAAACATGCGTAAAACCTAAAACGCAACCTGGGACCCACAATGGTGCTCCGAAAATTACAGAAAATTACCGGTGTGCTCCTCACAACACCACGGATCCAAGGAAACTCACGGGCACACCAACAGTGGGTTCGACAATCCGGTAAAAATAGTCCGAAGCTCGATCGGACACAATCCGAAATCCACGGAAAGATGATCCGAAACCCACTGATCCAGATCCGAAAAACCCGGGGCATTACAATAACGCTATTAGATGGGTGGCCGTCTTCTCTCATAGAAAGCTAAATGCGGTACCTGTTCAGGCCACGTTCAAGATAGTACTGGCAGAACTCATATAGAACCTCATTCTGCCCTTCCAAAGGCAGGTTGAACCCTATCCTCCACAGTAGGACATGGATTCCAATAGTTTTCAGGGTTTTTAGGGTACAACCTGCTCGACATCTTAGTGGGAATCCCAAGCTCACGGAGACTTAGAGAGGTCTTGATGAAGGAAGTTCCAATTCGACAGAAGGAATATCCGGCAAAGGGTCCTAACTTCACCAAGAATTGTGTTCCTATCACACTACCAGAAACCAATAACAAGCAGTAGGTTGTTATCACCAGAGTGATAAAACCTTCAAACACATCATTATATAATCTACCATTAAAACACCGTTCAATACCATATGCATGTGCAAAAATAAAATATTATGCCATGAGATGCATCAATTTCAGGTTTCCAAAACACTTCTACTCTCTTAAGATAACATGGAGATAGAGGGATTTCAAGAAGTCATGAGGGACATAGAACATGATCCTAACTTAACAGTAAACTTTGTTTCATGATAGCCTAGATATTTAATGCATTCATATGGCATGATCAGTTGAAACAGCAAGATACTAGACCTATACATGTCATAAAACCAACTGAAAAAGCTAGGGTTTTAGAAATAATCCGTTGACAAAATGCGGTCATCACTGGGGACACGATTAGGTCGCGGTCAGTACGAAGGCCGCGTTCAAGTAAAAACAACTTTTTTATAAAGATTTTCACAGAAAGAAAAATCGCGTCTTAATAAAATAATATTTAAGGTCACGATCGTCAAGGGAATCGTGTTCATGAAAAATAAATAATTTTTAAATAAAAATATTATAAATAGAAAATCATGTTAAAATTTAAAATTTTAAGATCGTGATCTATCATAGGGCCGCGTTCAGAACACGGTCACTATTAGGGCCGCGATTATGAACAGAAAGCCCGTTCCGACACGGGACGATGTAACATGCTTTAAAACATCAAATTAATGCAATATAAGTCATGAAAATTGGGCAATTAGCACTATAAAGCTTCTATACATGCAGATGATCATGATTTAGAAGGGGACGACGAACTCCGGCCTTCCTACGGTCACACCAAAAACCTTGCCTTTCCTCCCAATTCTGGTCCTCTCCTTCGTCTCCTCACCTTGGCACGAACTAAGGATCGATTAGGGGGTCGATTGGGTCCTATATATAGGGGTTTAGACTCCCAAATACGATCTAATCAAGGGATAGAATCCCACTCCAAAAAACTCTGAAAAATCTGACCCTTACATTATCTAGCATCGCCAATGCCAACCCAAAACCCTAATTAGGTCAGGATTTTGAAGGATTAGCTTCTCCTCTAAGTGGGCTAAGGTTTCCCTATGGTTTAGGGCCCCATAGACTAGGTTTTACCCATCAATTTCTAAGGATTTAGGATTTCCCCTAATTAGTCTGATTTAAGGATTTTTGGCTCATTATTATTTATCCAATTAGGCCCCTGTTGGGTGCAATATGGGATCTAGAGGGGGGTGAATAGATCCCCTTATAAAAATTATGCCCAATTTAAAAACTCATGCCCACTATGCTGAAGTTAAAGACCACCCACTCAGATTCACTGGAAAACACATAATATGAATGAAGCCAATCGATCAGATGAAAAGTTATATAGGACCAAAAATCGAGCACTTAGCATGCGTTGAACTTGAAATATAGAATCCGCCCACACACCCGTCTGTGAAGGGACGTTAGAAGATAATGATCAAACGCATAAGCACCCACACTGCACAAGGGATTTGTAGGTGGTTCAGTCCGCACCAGGCAGACCTACATCCACCCCCCACTCAACCCGAGTGAGGATTCCACTGACACAGCTTGAACAATTAAGCAACGCAGCTTGTTACACCGCTGAGCCTCACAACTTGCTTAGACATCTGAGCCTCATAGCTTGCTTAACCCGAACTCTAAATAGAACATCGGAAGAAACTCATAGAATTAGAAACAAAAACAAAAGAACAAAGAAGGAAACATAGCAACCGTAGCTATGAAGAAGCACAATGGCTTGGATTTGATCCAGAGGCCAAGGAACATCGAATCTGTAATGAACTCCGGCTGCACACAAGAACTTCACAAGCTCTCTCTTTCTCTCTTTCTCTCTTTCTCTCCATCTTCTCACAGACTCTCTCACAAAAATCCTTCAAAGTGGGCTGCTCACCCTACTCTCTTTTTCTCTTCAGCTCTTCTCGTTTTAGCTCTTTTCTTCAGCTGCCCTTTTCTTCTTCTTCTTTGGAGAGTCTTCATGTTCCACACTTTTTTTTCTTTCTCTTCTTCTTCTCATAGACTCTTTCATAGATCTCCTTCGAACATGGGTTGCTCACTCTTCTCTCTTTCTCTTCTGCTATTCTCTCAGCTCTCTTGCAGCACTCCTTCTTCCTTGCACAACTCTCTTCTTTTCTATCATCGAAGGTTCCATATCCCAGGAAGAGTGGCCACTGATTGGACAAGAGAAGATGAGGTACGATGGCCTCTGATTGGCCTGCCAATAATCTTCATGCAATACGCCCACGTAGGAAGCTGTCTTCCCAAGGCAAGAGGTATTTCAAAATAAATATTCTTTAAGCATATTTTGATTGGTCTAGCTGGAAAGGTTAAAAATATTCTTCTCCAGGTGTCCTCTGAAAAAGATGCCAGGAATATCTTGGATCACATGCCAAATCATTGGCCTTCGAACCAGGACATGTGGCGGACACAGTATTTCTGTAATTCAGCCTTCAAAGCTATTTGTCAGCCTTAGCGGGCTATTTTTCACCCTTATCAGGCTATTTGTCTGCCTTAGGTAGCTATTTGTCACCCTTAGCTTCCTAAGCCGTCGCCTTTGGCTTCACGACCTATTTTTCACCTTTAGCAGGATATTTTACACCCTTACCGAACTATTTGTCACTCTTGTGTGACTATTTGTCACCCTTATCCTTCTTCAGCCTGCGTCCTCCTTTTGTTTCCCTTGTCCACCTTTGTGAGCTATTTGTTACCGTTAGCTGGCCATTTGTTACTCTTAGCACTCCATTTGTCACCCTTAGTCGACCATTTGTCACCTTTGTGTCTGGTTGACTGTTGACTCCAGTGTTGACTGCTTTGTGTGAAAAGGTATTGAAACAGCATGTTGACTGTTGACTTGGCTCTGTTGACTCATTGGCTTGGCTTCTATGAGTATGTTTTGACTATGTTGACTATGATGACTTGGTGCTTTGCTAAGTTGACCGTGTTGACCAGTTTGATTATTCTGATTTGTTGACTTGTTGACTTTTTGACTTCAGTGAACTTTGTTGACAGTGTGAAGCCTTGAGTCATACTTCCCTTCTATGATAGGTGTCCTTGACTGTGTTTGACCTTTGACTGGATCAATTTGACTGAATTTGAAGTTGAGCTTGAATGAAGTTGACTTGGCTTCATCTTTTCTTATCCTTCAACCCTTTCATTCATTATTCACCTCATCACTTATTTTTCACTTGTGTAGAGCCATTTGTCACCCTTGTGGCTTATTTGTCATTCGTAAGTAGCTATTTGTCACCCTTAATCTCTTCTGCTTGCGGGTGAGTTTGGAGTCGACTCTAGAGCCAAATGGAGTCGACTCTCCTTCTAACATTTCTTCTTCACATCTCAAGCTATTTTTCACCTTTGTGAACCTATTTATCGCCCTTAATCCATATTTGTCGCCTTGTCTGGCCATTTGTCAGTGATAGATTGTTGTGATGTTTGGTTCTTGATTTTCACACTTTTGGCCGCTTCTGGCCATTGCTTTGTCCAAAACCAACCCTGTCTTCACAAAACTCATGAAGAGATACATGTATATATGAAGAACATGAATTTCATCAAAATCATATGAAATATTTATACATGAATCTTCATCAATTTTGTCTCCACATAGATTATGCATGTATAAAGTATTCATGACTTATAGTGTTGACATCATCAAAACAATATCGAAAACATAGGGACACAACAGCCCCAATAGATTACCAATTAAGCCCAATTAGCTTATTTTTTATTTATCCTAATTTTACATTTATGTTAGTTAATTTATTTACACACTTATAAAATTATCTCTTTTTTATTGTAAGGGTAAGCTAGAATATAATTTCTTATTTATAATATATGTATATTTATCGGGTTACTACACCCTCCCCCTCTAAAAAGAATTTGGTCTCCAAATTCATATGCTATAAAGTGATCAGGGTTAACAGAACTTATCGGCAAACAATTCTGGGTACTTCTTCTTGATAGCTTATTCTAACTCCTACGTTTCTTCTTCTTGACCACGTCTGCTCCATTGGATCTTGACCGTTGGTATCTATCTATTCCTTAATTGCTGAAACTTTCGATCTAGCACCTTGGTCTTTTTCTTTATAAGACAGATCCTTTCGCAGCACCAAATCATCATGACGAATCACATGAGAGGGGTCATATACATACTTTGTGAGCATAGATACATGGAATACGTTGTGCACTCCAGCCAGCTACGGGAGCAATGCTAGCCTATAAGCCACTTCTCCTATTTTCTCTAGAATTTTGAATGGACCAATGAATCTTGGACTCAATTTACCATTAACTTCAAACTTTTGAATACCTCTCGTCGGTGAGACCTTTAAGAAAACATGATCTCCTACTTGAAACTCTAAGTCTCTCTTTCTATTATATGCGTAGCTCTTATGCCTAGATTGCGCAGTCTTTAACTGATCTCGGATAATCTGGATGTTTTTAGTTGTCTCTTGAACAATATCTGGATCAATCAACTATCTCTCACCAATCTCTTCCCAACAAATAGGTGATCTGCAATTTTGACCCTAACGGGCTTCGAACGGAGCCATTTGAATACTTGACTGATAACTATTATTATAAGCAAACTCTATTAATGGTAAGTGCTCATGCCAACAGCCACCAAAGTCTATTATACAAGCTCTGAGCATGTCTTCAATAATCTGGTTAGTTTTCTCCGTCTGATCATCCGCCTGTGGATGAAAAGCTATGCTGAAATTTAGCTTGGTTCTCAAAGAAGCTTGTAAACCTTTCCAAAAATGTGATGTGAATCTAGGATCTCGATCAGAAACAATAGATATTGGAATGCCATGCAATATTATCACTTCCTTAACATACAAAGCTACTAACACATCCACATTCCACTTATTCTTAATAGGCAACATATGAGCTGACTTCGTCAATCGGTCTACAATAACCCAAATTGCATCAAATCCACTACGAGTTCTTGGTAAACCCACTATGAAATTCATGCCAATACTCTCCCACTTCCACGTGGGTATCTTCAAAGGTCTAAGTTTACCAGCTGGCCTTAAATGCTTTGCCTTGACTTGCTAACAAGTTAAACAACGACTCACATAATTGGCAATCTCCCTCTTCATATTCGACCACCAATAAGTCTTCTTTATATCTTGGTACATCTTGGTAGCTCCCGGGTGGATAATATACTTGGAATGGTGCCCTTCTTCCATGAGCCTCTCCTTAATGCCGATGTCATCAGGTACACATGTCCTACCTTGGAACAAAAGCCTTCCATCACTCGAAACATCAAATTCCTATCTCTTACCTAAGCTTACCTTAACTTCTACTAGAAATGGATCAACATCCTACAGTTCCTTGATCTCAGTCAATATGTCGGGCCGCACACTAACGTTGGCAATCAAAAGATGACCTTCCTTAGCTTCTACATCCAACTTTAAATTAGTAAATTGCTCTAGCAGATTCCATTCCTTAATTATTAAGCAAGACATTGAAACCAGAGGCTTACGACTAAGAGCATCCCCACCACAGTTCTTTTCCGAGGGTGATACTGGATAGAAAAATCAAAATCCTTTAAATATTCCAGCCACCTTCGCTGTCTCATATTCAACTCCTTCTGAGAAAATAGATACTTTAGACTCTTGTGATTAGTATAAACAATAAAATGCTCACCATATAAATAATATCTCCAGATCTTGAGGGCGAAAACAATAGCTGCCAACTCTAGATCATGTATGGTATAATTCTCTTTATGGCCCTTGAGTTGCCTGGAAGCATAAGCAATAACCTTCCCATGCTGCATTAATACACAGCCCAAACCAATACCTGAAGCATATGTATAGACTTTGAATCCTCCACTACCCATGGGTAGGGCAAGAACAGGGGCAGTCGTTAGACATTCCTTTAAGGTTTGGAAACTCTTCCCACAGTCCTCTGTCCACACATATAGATTCTCCTTCCAAGTTAACCTCGTCAAAGGTACCATAATCTTAGAAAAATCTTTAATAAACCTTCGGTAATAACCGACCAAACCTAGAAAGATCTAAACCTCTGTTACATTGTTGGGTCTCTCTCAATTCTTCACAACTTCAACCTTCGAAGGGTCTATAGCAACTCCCTCCTTTGAAATTACATGACCAAGGAATGATACCTCCTCACGCCAGAATTAATATTTGCTTAACTTTGCATATAGCTTACTAGTCCTCAATATTTGTAATGTTGTGGCGACCTAGACTCCGGATACCAGGTAAACCCGATACCACTTGGAACCTGTGAGGCCTCCCAAGAGCGGAAAAGCTCCGAAGGGAAAGAAAGATGTGTGATAGTATATTGAACTTCCAGATAAAGCAGTAAGCAATTAAATTTCTATGATCAGGATTGCTAAAGTAGCAAAAATAAAATTATATTTTCTATAACAAATTAAAACTAACAGAGTCCGATCCAAAGAAAGACAAGTACAATCCAACAAAAGCATACCCACAAGTTGGGGGAAGCCCGACATTGGCAAACGCTGGCAACACAGAACTACCGCACAGCAGAACCTCCCGCCACGAGGCAGAATAGCTACACCTGAAAAGTTAGGGGTGAGCCTCGTGTCACTAGCTCACTAGGGATCCCGCAGAACCCTACCACAAAACACGCAGTAACAACAGTGCTACACTAAAGCAAAGCAGTAACAAAGCAGGAGTAGAAACGACAGAAGTAAAGAGGAAAGCCGTAACGCTGAAACATGGCAGCCATAGAAACCTCGGCCCTCTAAACTACTCCGAACAGCAACAGAGAGGCAAATCCCGATCTCACAAAGTCAGGCGTTACCGATCCATTGTCAAATCATGAAACCCTATCGTGTAAAGCCTGCCAAAATAGGTAAAGGCCTACCAAAGACCTTCATAGTCAAAGGCACAAACATACACGAGCTCACCGTCGTGTACGCTAGACTAGACTAGACCGCAGGTGAAGCCAACGCAGACTACCCGACGAGTCACGTCGATCGTGATAGAAACCAGTCACGAAAACACAAGTCATCGTGTTGTGTGACAAAAGTACCTCCTCACTAGAAGAACAGCTAGATGCATCCACTGATGTCTTACACTGCGTCTCAAGTATCTCGCACTCGCCTAGAACAGTAGTAACTGAGACACTCACAAAGAACCAAGAAACTACAGTAACGAGTGACTAGTCAGGGTCACGCCCATCGGCGCTTGTCCAACTGCCCCTGACCATGTGTACACACACAAGCCCAATGCCTTGAGCCAGGCCTCTAGCTAATTTTCCCCCCCAATAGGACGCTATCGAAAAGTAAGGGGGCCCACGGAAACTAGCCTAAAAATCATCTACCAGGAACTACCCCGCCACCACTCCCAAGTCGGCCAACACACAGGAAAGTGTCGTCAGGCTACGACTAGTGGAGGCTCACTAGACATAGAGACTCCAAAACAGCGAACACCGAAGTACAGACAGTGTAAGCACACACTATCGCACGTACTACGGAGCATAATGCAGTATACAACTGCTACCATACTCAGGATAGTCAACTAGACCTGTTGATAACGATCCTTGAGTCACAAGACTCGGGTCAAGATCATCGCACATCACAGCAACACGCTGTTTAATCAGCCTGGTCCCTAAGCCAAAATCTACGATAAAACACATCAACAATGAGTCCTCGGCCTCCGAGCCACACAACGGACTCACAATTCCGTATAATACAAAACACGGAACATGAGGGATAACCAAAAACCCTCAAACCACATAGACATGCAAATCGAGGTAAGATAATACCTCTAAGCATCCAAGCCATGTCTCGATCCTCGCAGGATAGAAGAGACACTCACGAGGTCACCTATCAACCGCTGGGTCACAACCAGGTTGAACAGAAACCATAATGACCCTCGATATAACACAAAACACTACTCGGTACAATGGCACTCTCAGACACCCTATAACACAGTCACAGCCCTCATAGAACGTCCAAGACATCCATGGAACAATGGGCTAACCAAGGGGTCAAAGCCACATCAACCGGAAATCAAACCAACACAAAGGAACACTCTGGGCAGGCAGCGGTCTCACCCTGGCCGCTAGACCAACCTGGCGGTCATCCAAAGGGCCGCTACCTTGAAGAAAAACCTAGATACAAAAATCCACAAATACAGCAGTCTTGCGGTCTGTCTGAGGCCGCTACCTTCATAAAACGGTCTCCTCATGGCCGCAATGCTGAGCCTAGCGGTCGTGACCTGACCGCTACGCACAGTCAAACCCCAAATAGTTAAACCGAGTCAACCGGTCAAACCAACGTAACGGTCTACCTAGGACCATTACACAAAGCCTGGCAGTCACCCCAAGGCCGCCAAGGACACCCATGCGGTCGGAGCTAGACCGCTAGCCCGAACCGGCTTAAAACCTTGAACCGACATAAAATGACAGGTGGCGGTCACAGATGGGCCGCAACACCTCAGAGGTGGTCAGTCGCATGGCCGTTACCCAGTGAACCGACTTAGCCAATCACAACGTAGAGAGTAGTGGTCACCCTTGGGCCGTCACTCAGAGCCTAGCGGTCCTCCTTAGGCCGCTATGCAAAGCTTAGCGGTCCACTAAAGGCTGTAAGCTAAGGCCTTGCGGTCAGTCGCGTGACCGTTTAGCCCAACCGACATATACACTATTAATGGAGCTTGGTAGCGGTACCCATTGGGCCGCCTCACCTTTGTAGCGGTTTCTGTTGAGATCGCCACTCCCATACGACGGGAAAATCGTAAGGAAGCTCAAAACTCGGTATTTCCATGCCCCAATCGTGTCTAAATGAAAACATTCCTAGACACGATACACACCTTCCACAAGCCGGAAGGGATCAATCAACGCGTAAAAACACTAGAAACGGGCAATTCCCAACAATCGACCCAAAACAAGTCACAAGGATGGCCGGGCTCATACCGGCTCCGATTCTCAACCAAACGCAGTGAAACTAGCAGGAAAAGATTCCCAACATGCCAGGGGTTCAAATGAAACCATTTAAACTAGAAACGGTCGTCTGGAATGACGAACACGGCTCATACCCCCCGAACATGAAATTCACCCAACCGAAGTAAAACCCGCTCAAACTCACACCGTTCGGCTCCAAATCGTGAGAGAACACAGGAAAAGAGTAGGGCATCTGTCCCCCTACCTCCACCAAAGATCTCACGCGCCGAGACGGCCACGATACGCCGAAAACCTTCACATGAACCCGCCCACACCGGCTTTGAATTCACTGAGGGATCGTGCCAACGCCACACTCCATTCTTCACAACATCACGCTCCAGGTCAGCTCCACGCCGTCACCGCCTCACCCAGCTCTGCACCGGTCACGCGCCCGGGGGAGAGGAGAAGAGAGGAGAGAGAACGGAGGGAGAGAAATGAGAGACATGAGGGAGGAGAGAGGAGGGAAAAGGGTTAAGAAGAAAAAGGAAAATAGGAAATTATGCAATTTTCCTAAAATCTGATTTTCTGCACGAAAATCCATAAATTCAAAAAAAATACAAAAAATAGTCTTTGCGATCCTCGGAACGAGCGCAACGCACCTGTAGCGTCCCTGAGTAGCAAAACTCAATGGTCAACTCTTGTAATGCCGTGGGTCTTTCGGATCTGGATCGGAGAGCTTTCAAATCGCTTTTGTGGGTCCCGAGTTGTGTTTTACGATCCACGCGGGTTTTTCTCTCGTACAAGTTACGGAACCCTGTGGTGAGTTTACTGTTGAGTTCATCGACTCGAGGGCGCTACAGTTGTATTATGCTCCCTCCGAGGATCGCGTGGACTATTTTTTCGTATTTTTTTGAATTAGTGAATTTTTGGGCTAAAATCGGATTTCATGAAAATTGGGAAATTCCTAATTTCCTGTTTTCTATTTCACTCTCTCCCTCTCGTTCTCTCTCCTTTCTCTTCCTCTCCCCCGGGCGCGCGACCGAGGTGGAGGCGAGGGAGGCGAGGATGACGTGGAGCTGCTGTGACGCCTGATGACACGAGAATCGAGGCGTGGTTGACGCGATCCCACTCGTGGATTCAAAGCCGACGTGGCGTGGTTCGTGTGATGTTTTCGGCTTGGTTTAGTCGCTACGGCACGCGAGAACTTCGGTGGAGGTAGGGATATGGATACCCCACTTCTATTCTACGTTTCCTCACGATTACGAGCTGAATCGTGCGAGAACGAGTGAGCTTTCCAGCTTTTAGGGCAAATCATGCTTCGGGGGGTGTGAGACGAGTTCGCCTTTCCTGGCGACGGTTTCTTGCCTAGTTAGTTTCATACGAACCCCTGGCATGTTAACATTTTGTTCCCTCTAGTTTCGTTGCAATCGGTTGTCATTTTGGGTCGGTATGAGCCTGAGAACCCACGTGACTCATTGTGGGTCAATTCGTTAGAATCGCTCGTTTCTTGTCATTTTGGCATGGTTTGGATCCCTTCCCGACTATGGACGGTTTATATTGTCATTAGGGTTATTTCCCCTTCATTTTAGGCCGAACGGGGAGTGGAAACATCAGTTTTGAGCCATCCCTATGGTTTGCTCGCCGTGGGAGCTTGACGGTCAAATCAGAGACCGCCAGGTGAAGGAGGCGGCCCCACAAGGACCGTTTTATGGCTCCATGAATAGTGTATCAGTCGGTTGGGCTTTGCGGTTGGGCGACTGACCGTAAGGTCTTTGAGAAGCGGCCCAAGACGGACCGCTAAGCTTTGTCGAGCGGCCCTTGTATGACCGCTACGTCTTGATTAGCGGTCCTATAGGTGACCACTATTTCTTATGTAGTTTGGTTAAGTCAGTTCGTGGGTTAACGCCCCCACGACTGACCGCTTTTGGGGGTGTTGCGGCCCATCTGTGACCGCCACTTCTTGTTTTAAGTCGGTTCGACTAACTTGGGGTGGATTGAGAGTAGCGGCCATGTCATGACTGCTAAGCTCATCCTTGCAGCCCTGAGGAGACCGCCTTGTTCAAGCAATGGCCTCAGCTAGAACACAACCCTTCTTTTTCTGTGGTTTTCGTCTCTAGAGTCTTCTAAGTATGGCGGCCATTTCCTTGACCACCACACTCAGTGGGACGGCCCCTTATGGACCGTCTTTGGCTTTGTGCGGCTCTTTGGTGACCGCCAAGTGCCAGTATTATCTGTGTGAAGGTAGCGGCCTTTAGCTGACCACCTGGTTTGTCTAGGCTCTTTGGTGACCGCCAAGTGCCAGTATTATCTGTATGACTGTCTCCTTCCCATAGTTCTATTTTCTCGATGATTTGGCCTCCAACTGTCTTGGCTTAACCTTGTGGTTTGCCCGTTATCCCGTGGATGTCTTGGATGTCCTATGAGGGCTGTGACCATGTTGTAGGGTGGCCGAAAGTGCCATTATATCGATTAGTGTTCCGTACTGCTTCAGAGTCATTATTGGTTTCTGGTCAACCCGGTGTGACCCAGTGGTTGACATGTGACCTCATGAATGTCTCGGTGATCCCTTGAGGATCGAGGCATGGTTTTGGACGCCTTGAGGTATCTTGTTACCTCAGTTCACGTGTCCATATATTTTGAGGGTCTGGGTAATTCCTCATGTCTCTGTGATTCGTGTTATGCAGATGTGTGGATCCGACTGTCTTGTGTCGTTTCCTTTATTGGTGTTCTACCATGATTTGGCTTAGGGACTAGGCTGATTGGCGGCATGTTACCGCTTTGGGTGACGATCTTGACCCCGAGTCTTGTGACTCAAGGATCATCGTGTCAGCAGGTCTAGTTGTCTGTCCTGAGTCTGGTGGCGATCTTGTGTGCTGCCTTGTGCTTGTGCTTGTGCTTCGTAGTACGTGCGATAGTGCGAGCTTAGCCTATCCGTACTTCAGCACTGATATTTTGGAGTCTCTGTGTCTAGTGAGCCTCCACTAGTCGTAGTCTGACGGCACGTTCCTGTGTGTCGGCCCTCCTAGGAGTGGTGGAGGGGCAGTTCCCAAATCAGACGGTTTTTAGGCTAGTTTCCGTGGGCCCCCTTGCTTGTCGGTAGCGTCCTACTGGGGGGGAAAACTAGCTAGAGGCTGGCTCAAGACATTGGGCTTGTGTGTACACATGTGGTTAGGGGCGGTTGGATGAGGGCCGATAGGTGTGACCCTGACTAGTCACTCGTTACTGTTATTCTTTGTACTTGGTTCTGTGAGTGTCTCAGTTACCGCCGTTCCAGGCGTGTGGGAGATACTTGTGGCGTAGTGTAAGACGTCAGTTGATGCATCTGGATGTTCTTCTAGTAAGGAGGTACTTTTGTCACCTGACACCTGACTCATTGTGTTTCCGTGACTTTTCTGGGTAGTCTGTTCTTGGCTTCACCCGAGGTCAGTGTGATGTAGCGTGCACGATGATCTAGTTGTGTATGTGCTAGTGTTTCTTGTATGTGTAGGGCTTGTTATAAGGCTTTTGCCTATTTCTATAGACTTTCACGATAGGTTATTGTACTGGTATCGTGTCTTGTCAACAGATCGGTAATGCCCAACTTTGTAAGATCGGGGTTCACCTTTCTGTTGTTGTTTGGAATAGCTTAGAGAGCTAAGGTTCGATCGGCTGCCGTGTTTCTGTCCCTTACGGCTTCACCCTTTCCTTTAGTTGTTCTTACTCCTACTTTTACAGCTTTACTGTTGTAGTTTAGTACTACAGTTACTTCTGCTCCTGCTTTACTGTTTAGCACTGTTGTCTTGCGTGTTACTACGTTGTTTCCAGTAGGGATCTGCGGGACCCCTACTGAGCCAGTGACATGAGGCTCACCCCTGCTTTTCAGGTGTGGTCGTTCTTCTTCCTTGTGGTCTATGGCGCGGTGTGTCAGTTCGTAGTTGCCAGCGTTGCCTGCGTCGAGCTTCCCCCGACTTGTGTACGTTCTCTTTTCTGTTGGACTGTACTTGTCTTTATTTGGATTAGACTCTCTAATTTAAACTATTAATTAAAAACGTAATTTTAATTCTGCTACTTTAGCAAACCTAATCATTGAAATATTAATTGCTTACTGCTTTATCTGGGACTTCAATGTACTCAACACACACCTTTTATCCCTTCGGAGCTTTATCGCTCTTGGGAGGCCTCGCAGGATCCTTGTGGTATCGGGTCGACTCGGTATCTGGACCCTGGGTCGTCACAGTTGGTATCAGAGCTAGTTGTGTGAAAGTACATGGGAATTTGAGATATTGTAGTATTCAGAGTCCATAAGGTCCAGTACAGTTGGCAGCTGGCATTAGGTTTTTGTGTTTTTATGCCGCTTTGTTCTTTTGTGAGAGCTTGTGTGCTTTGTGTTGGCGTTGTGATGATGGATTTGCTCTCGTCGGATTACGACGGAGAGTTCTTCTTTTGTCATGGTGTTTGTCTCGATTATGCTGTACTTGGCAGAGTTCGTCGACAGGCATGAATCTGTGGTGCGGTGTTTGAGATTTTTCCATGTTCTGTTCAGGTGGCTGGCGACTTTATCGTTGGTGTGATGGCCGTGCACATTCATATGTTGCTTCGGTCGTCCCAGCTCGAGGTTTGTTTAGCCCTTGAGGTGTTAAGCTTGAGTTGAGGTGGTCAATTATATGCCTTGATTGAGGGAATGCTCGGGCAAACCTAGGATTTTCCTTCCTGGTCAGCTACTGTTAATCGAGCTTGATTCTTCTCATCTTGTTTGGTGGTGTCTTTTCGAGGTAAGCTTTGGAAGTGCTGTCTTGGTGAAGACTTTGTCCTGTGTCTACTTTAGTGTGGACTGTGTTAGTTCTGAGCCTGATTTGCCTTTGTTTGATGTTTGCTTGTCTTTGGACCCAGTTTGTGTTTGAGAGCCGCTATGCACCGTTTTCGACGTGCCGTGTTTGATGGCTATTGTGCTGTGAAGGTTCAGTAATCGTTCCAGGACGTGAGGATAAGTTGAGACATGTGTTGTTTGTGCTCTGTGCTGATGCTGGTGCTCTTCATAGTTGCACTTTGGCGACTTGTGATAGGTGGTTAGCAGGATCAGTACTCGAGGTGTGGTACGTTGCAGTTTTATGAATTACGATGGCGCCGGATGTGTGCTGAGATGCGGATGCCGAGTTATCTTTGATGCCTGTGTACGTATTGTTCGAGTGCGCAGCAGAAGCGTGTGGGTTTATAACCCACAGGTCGAGGATCGTTGGTTAGAAGATTCTGGCCAGCCGAGAGGTTTGTTTCCTCGGTGCGATTGTCATCTTGGCTATGTGTGCCTTGATGTTGTTGGTTGCCGTGCCGTTGCTTGAAGCTTTATGATTCTTGGCACCGGCATGTGTGAGGATTGGAGGAATAAGTGGGCATATATGCTGGTTGAGTACCCTTTTCTTCTTCTATATTTTCTTGGGGGTTATGCTCTCGGGACGTGATCGTGGTCCTTGAGATGCGTTCTCCGAGATTGTTCTTCTTGTTATTGTTGTGGGTCCTTGTTGGTAAGCTGTGAGCGTGGCTTGTATATGTCAGCCGTGTGTTCAGCTGTAATTGTGCCTTGATGTGACCAAGCTTACAGTTGTGTCCCGTGGTTATGTGTTGAGAACGGAGCCAAGATTTCTGCAGGTGATGTTGTTGTTGTTGTTGGTGGTGGTGGTGGTTGTATTCAGCTTGGGAGGAGTTCCCTGTGAGTCTAATTTGGCATTGTGTGAACCGAGATCTTGTCGGTTGGTTTTGTTGTACTCTTCTGTTGTGGTAGAGTTGACATGTGACTCGAATCAGATGTAATATCTGAGTGAGGACTGCCTTGATTATGCTCGTAGTCCGGTGTTATCGTTGGCGTTCTATGTGCCAGGTTCGTGGTTGTTCTTGGCGCAAAAGCTGATGATTGGAGCTGTCAGCTGAGAGGATTGTGTTTCCTTGTCTAAGCTGATGCTTGTTGTCTCTGCCAAGTGTGCTATTGGTAGCTATTTTCGTGATATGGGTCGTGTCTCCTTTCCCTGTGAGACGTAAACGATGTTGCCCTATTTTTTGGAAGTGTCAGACTTGTGTTCACCGGTGTGCCATGCACGTTCTGTGGATCGATGTGTTTTGAGATCCGGAGCATGTGCCTATATTTGTGGTCTGGCTGTATCCCTCTGAATTATGTTTTTCAAGATTTGTGTTATTGTGTTCCAGGTGTCTGGTGTGGCTGGTGCTTGGAGAGCATTGCCAGCGTTCAGGGTTGTTCTTCCCTGCTTCTTCTTGTTGACTCCTTTAATTTCAAGGAGGAAGATTCTTAAGGAGGGGAGGCTGTAATGCCCTGGGTCTTTCGGATCTGGATCGGAGAGCTTTCAGATCACTTTTGTGGGTCCTGAGTTGTGTTTTACGACCCACGCGAGTTTTCCTCTTGTACAAGTTACGGAACCCTGTGGTGAGTTTACTGTTGAGTTTATCGACTCGAGGACGCTACAGTTGCGTTATGCTCCTTCCGAGGATCGCGTGGACCCCTGAGGGAACATACACAGCAAGGTTTTCGGATCTTGGTTCCAATGGACCCTTATGATTATCTCCTATAAACAACTCCCTCCATCCAATGACCCTTACTGTCGTCCTGCTATTGTCATCTTGCCGCTTAAGAGAAGGTTATCTGTGGCTTTTCTGGTCTCCACCTATGGAAGAGAGATCTCATTTCTTCTCTTCACGTGCAGGAGACGGGAAGGTATCTTCGTCCTAAGTACCACGTCCTGCTGCTGGGAGCTTGGCTACAGAGAACATGGAGGGCTAGGATTCTTATTCTATCCTACTATTATACCTCGTTAACCGCACCAATAGGTAGGTGATCTCAAGATCTGGCCTAACTAGCAGCTAAATAGGGTAACATAGCATGCATGCATAGAACTAGTAGAGTTCATCTTCCATGTGATATAGCATGTTACACGGGTTTTTATGTAGATCATAAATGTAGCCTGTTACACCTATTTTCTACATAGTCTGTTACACTGGTTTTACGAAAAACAAATATATCTTGTTACACTAGGTTTACGGTCTAAACTATAGCATGCTTAGGCCTAATATATATCATGTTTTAATAAATATATATCATGTTTTACAAAATCTAAAATTAAAGCCTTCAGGTAAAGGGAGCCCATCACCTGGGCACCATTTCCTGAATAGGAGCCCCAGGCAAGGGCGCCAATTAATTGAAGAACCCTCAAACCGTCGTCAATTCCTTTTCCTGCCATTAATAATCACCATGTTAGAAAATCTATATCTATGAAACTAAATCATAAAATTCTTGCATTAGTATGATTCTGTGATCTTGATATTTTCTCTATCTATCCATGTCCTTACTTCTTAATTCCGAGAACTTTAGACCTGATAAATAGTGTCTTGTGTCTCAAAATGTACCTGTCCGGTGCGTTTATTAGCCAAAAGAATGGGTGCCCCTGTCCAGGGCGCCATTTAAAGAATTGAAGATTCTCTACAGAGTCTTCATTTAAATGAAGACATTGTAGAGGGGCGCCATTTACAAGATTTGAAGATAGAATTGAAGACTCTTTGTAGAGTCTTCATTTAAATGAAGACACTGCAGAGGGGCGCCATTTACAATATTTGAAGAAAGAATTGAAGACTCTCTGTAGCGTCTTCATTTAAATGAAGACACTGCAGATGGGCGCCATTTACATAATGGCAGCCCTATTCTCGGAGTTTCAGAGGGAATGGGCGCCCCTGTCCAGGGCGCCCATTACCTGAATAATGGCAGACCCCAGGTGCCATTTTATGAAATAATGGCAGCGCTCTGGGCGCCATTTCCCCTGAGTACTGGCTTCACAAAACCTTTGTTCTATCCGTAGATTGGGCGCCCCTCAGTGAGGGCGCCAATTCCAAAAATAATGATAGCCCGAAGGGCGCCAGTTCAATGACCTGTGGCAGCCCCTTGAGGTGCCAATTCCATCTAGGTTCCCGACTTGTCTCGTGTTTTACGTTGTTTTAATCATAGCTCTTCTATACATGATAAAATGTCCTTGAACTCCATTCATGGAATCTACCTTATGTTCCTACAATAGTTAAACCCTTGGAATTCTATATTGGCTATAAATGAGAGTGGATGTCGAAAGAATTACATGAAATACTGTGCATATAGGGCCCAATCTGGTCCTGGGAGGAGCGCCCGAAAGTACTTGTGCCCATCGGAGTTGAATGATCACGATATTTAGCATTGCACCGAAGTACTTGCCTACTTGACTTGAGACAATCCCACTCACTCTCTCGTGACACTACTTGCTTACTTGACTTGACTTGCGTGGCCCGAAAAAGGGCAAAGTACTTACTTGATTGAAATAGCCAATTCCAGTTACATGTACTTGATATTACAAAAACTTGATATTACTTGCTTGAACATGATTCTTACTCGCTTGAACTTGTTCCTTGCCTTCCTGGCAATCTTGCAAACATTGGATAGTAATTAAAATCCTGCAATATCCTTTCTATAAGTTCTTGATATCTTGCTTGTCAACACTTGATAGTACTTGAAACATGTGATATTCTTCTATACAGTTCATGCCTTTCTCGCTTGTCTAGCATGCATAGTTATACCTGCATTACACGTAACATGTAATTTACTTAAAGACTACTCGAACTTGAGATGTAATTCCTACTGAGCGATTCTCTCATCTAGTTCATTCTAACATTTTTCAGGTAATTCAGATAGCGACAACCACATGAATGGGAATGAGACCGAGTGAAGAGTGCTAGAGTCACCGATCATCTACTATTAGCTAGCCGCGTCTTTGCTTATCTAGAGTCATTTATCTTGTACTTCTAGTTATGTCAGTTATGTCCGTTATGTCGGTCTAGTCGATTGAAAACTTGTTAAGTCTTGTAGCCTAGTAGTTAGATTTGAGTAATGAATGTCATTGATTAGAATTATCACCATTTGGTTGTTTGACAATTGTCATCTTGGACTATTGGTATCATTTTAGAAATTTAATCTTAGTAATTATTTAGTCTTTTGCGCACTCTATCTTTTGTCAAAAAAATATATATTGCTCTGATTGATTGGTTCTATATAAGTTGGCCGCGACCCCGGGTATCTTCCGCGCTCGGGGCGTGACACTCTTCGTGGTATCAAAGCCTAAGATTTCAATTCCTAGGAAAGACCCAAGTCCAAGGATAGGTTTACACTTTGTACCCGGTGAGATGGGTAGAGCCATGGGTTGAGTTCTGTGTTAACATTCAACATTACAATTCGAACATGAAATTAATTAGACATGAATTATCTTGTAGGAAAATGGCCGCTGAAAGAGCACAATGGCGCGAGATGCAGCGCACCGTCCAAGGCCTTACCCAGGCGCTACAACAAGTGGCGTAGGGCGGAACTAACCGTGGAGCTGGCGATCTCCATAGGGGTTTCCGCAACATGAACCCACCAAGGTTCACGGGTTCGTCTAATCCCGAGGATGCCGAGAATTGGCTGAAGAAAATCGAAAGGATTTTCCGTGTAATGCAATGCACGGATGAATAAAAGGTTTTATTGGCTATATTCCAACTAGAGCGGGACGCTCGAGACTGGTGGGAATCTGTAGAAGCAACATTATCCGGTAACCATGTCACATGGGATGAGTTTGTTAAAATTTACAACAACAAGTATTTCTCCGACCACATTCAAGAAAAGAAGGCCATAGAATTTTCCGCACTGAAACAACAGACCCTGAAAGTGGCCGAGTATGAGGCCCAGTTCTCAAGATTGTCTAGATATGCACCTGTGGACACCAAAAAATGTCGATGAGGATCATACGGCATGCACGTCTCGACACTCGAGAGCAAGCCGAAGATGGAAATGTCGAACAAATCTCATGCCTCGCCCGATCAGGATGAGAACCCGCTTGGTGGTCCGCTACCCGCTCAGGAAGCCCCCTAAGCAGAAGATACAGCTACAACACTCCGACCGGCCGTGCCGAGAGCTGAATCAGAGAAAAGTCGAGAACTCCGGCACAGTCTCGGCATGCACCGAAAGTCACGCAGAATCTGAGATCGAGTCCCTGAGGCTACAAACGGAATATTGCGGAGGCCATGCATTGCAACCAGAATGTTCTGGGAATGTCGACATTCATATAAACGGCCGTGACTTCAAAAAGAATCAATTTGAGGCTTAAAACGGCATGAAAGGGACTTAAATCGGCGCGCCCCCCCTCAACATCTTAATCCGGCGCCCCCATAAACCGGCGCGCCCCCATTTCACATTTGCCCTTGAGGTTGCCTTAATACGGCGCGCTACTATTCCCTTGGCTTTAAGCCTTTCCCCTCATCCTGATGCTAATCCGGCGCGCTCACCCCCCCCCCCCCCCCCCCCCCCCCGCGCCGGTTTAACCCCATCCTGTCCCGTCGGCATGCCGATGCTCTGTTTTGCATCATTATGGCGTGCAGAGGACATTCAATGCCCATAACTCTGCTTCTACCTTCGTTCGACAGCACACAAGCAGTAGCAGCAAGGCAAGCTCCGGCAGATCTCTGAGCGTCCCATCCTCGGACGAGCAGCAGTGTACGGGACAAATGAACAGCGTCCAGCACAGCCGGTCAACTCCCGACTTCGTTGCGGACGAGGTGGAAATGGCAGGAAGGCTCCCAGGCTGGCTGATGTATATAAGGGGGCAGCATTGTGAAGCCGAAAAAAAAAGAAGAGAGGGTCAATAGAAGGGAACAGAAGAAAAGAGAAGAGGAAGGTTGAAGAAGGAGAGGAGAGAGGTCTTCTCGAGAGGTCTCTAGCCTCCGAAGAGAAGAAGCTACATCCATCCGTTCACGCCTGCAAGGTGAAGAAAGAGAGAGAGGGGGGAAGAGCTTGTGCTCTGTTCCTTCTTCTCCCCCGCCGATGTATCTTCTTCCCCCACCTCAACATTTAGCTTTTCTTTTATCTTCTCCGTTGTATTCTTCCTTCCCTTTCCCTTGAGGATGAATAAAAGAATGACTTTGTGAGCATGCGCAGTATTCTATGGCTCTGATCCTTTCCCCCCCTTTTTCTTTCGTTTTATTTCTCTGGTTCTCTGAATCACCTGGGGTCCTCGGGAGCTTGCCCTTCTGTGGCATGAACTCTGAGGGAACCCGTTCGAAGGGTGAACAGTCATGGCCACCTGCGGCCTACATCTGTCCCGTTCCACGAAGTCATCGCCCGTGAGTTGTGAGAGCTCTTGAAGGCTAGTCCTCGAGCTCTCCAGCACTCACATCTGGGTTATTGGACCGCCATGAGGTCTAGATTCGAGGTGCACCCCGGAGTTATCCGTTTGGTGTTCCTTATTATTCTCTGGCAACTCTCAGTTCAGGGGAGGTGCTGCCCAAATTTCGCCAGGATGAGAACACTCAAGAATAGACGAACAGGATGAGTTCTCTGAACATAAGAACAGCTGAACAAGCCAAGGCCTCTGGGAGTAAGAATAGCATATGTCTGAAGCCGTCTCTGAATCAAACTGAACAAGTTCCTGCATAATCCCTCTTAATAAGATATTCAATCCGCATGCTCATTCGTCTTAATAAACGATCAGAAAACTTTAACCACCTTCTCTATCAACTTAATCCATCAACTAAGTGAATAAACCAACCAAAATACCAATCTGCAAGTTGAAGAAACAAGAACAGAGCAAAAAGAATCAAACAGAGCAAAACAAAACCTCGCAGAAGCTTAACCCGGCGCCCCCTAATCCGGCGTGGGCTAATCCGGTGTGCTACCCCCCCCCCCCCCCGCGCCGGATTAGCTCCACACTCAAATCCATTTCGAAATTCCTGAGCTCAAATCGGCGCGCCTCCCCTTTTTTAGCCTATTCCGGCGCGCCCCTGGCCCCTCTTCCTTCTTGCCATATACCGGCGCGCCCCCCCTTTCTTGGCCATTAGCCGGCGCGCTCCCCCTTGGCATCCATATTCCGACGCGCCCCAACTTGCCACCTTAGCCGGCGCGCTCCCCCCTTGTGCTCCCTTATCCGGCACCCTCCTTCGAAGCTCTTATCCGGCATGCCTCCCCTCTTGCCCACTTCAAACTCGGCGTGCCTCCTTTATATGGAAAAGGGGGGGGGGTAATAAAAAAATAAAAGGAGAGAAATGTTCAAATAAAAAGAAGAATGCAAAGATCAATAACAAAAATGAAAGGAACTCTATTACCCGCGCTTCAATTAAAAATAAAAAGAAGAACCCCGCGACCTGACCGCGCAGGTCGATCCACGTGTGAGGGCGCACGTTATTGAGCTCGGGCTACGTATTTAACAATTCACTCCCTCGGACTGAGTGTAAAGAGAAAATCAACGACGCCTTATGGTATCGGACGTGGTTTACGGAACTTCCGACATGGCCATAATCCGAAATCATCTCCGGCCAACAGTCTATCAACTTGACCCATCCCTACCGGGATCCAATCTCGCATTCTCATTAAACTTGCCTTGTTCATGGCAGACATTCGCGCGGTTTTGCTACCGCCTTTTATACTACAAACACGGACCTTCGTCCAAACATGAAGTGGCCCATGAGTGGCTGACATGGTCTTAGCATTCACATCCCGATACGGGTTTCTAGCATAGTTCGTCTTTCACTATCCTCCTGCATTATTAATATTCTCTTTAGGCCGTAGGGCCCTTATTCCCAGCAATCAATCAAGGGTGTTCCCCCGTATGGGGGATGTGAATAACGTCGTGGCCTTTACGGCACGGCGGGTTTCGGTCCCGACACGAACTACACAATCGTCTGATTAGTCAGATCGAGCGCGCCATGGGCTTCCATGAAGCCCGAATAAATCGTCACTTTGTGACTGGCACGCCCTCGCACTAAATAGAAGAATTAACCCCGACCAACAAACGAATGGATCCCCCCTCCGAATTTTAGTGCGTCCACAGCACCCCACTTGGTGTGTACTGAAAAGATGAAGACTAGAAGGTTCCTTAACGGGCTTCGGCCTCACTATATTACACAACTTGCACCGATGGACATCCAAGTCTATTCGGAAATGGTTCGGCGTGCCCAATTGCTAGAAGACGCCACCGAATTATCTGAAAGGATTCGAGGAAAGGACAAGAAGGAACCTGTCACAGGCCCAAAAAATTTCAAATCATCATTTAACAAGAAGAGGTTCTACAAAGGAGGGGAGTCTTCCAAGGAAAGGAAATTTCATAAAAATGACAAGCCATTCTCTACCACCACACCTTCTAAGGAAGTTTGCAAGTATTGTGACAAGGCCGGTCATAAGGCCGAGGAATGCTGGAGGAAACTAGGAGCCTGTCTCCGATGTGGGAGTCAAGAACATCGAATCCCTGATTGCCCGTTGATGAATGAGCAAATCACTAAAGACGAGAAGCGTCCGGCAAAGAAACAAGGCCGTCTGCAAGCTCTCCAAGAGACGGAACTAACAGAAGGTGGAATCGTGGAAGGTACACTAACTGTTTGTTCTAAGACTGCTCAAGTTTTATTTGATACTAGAGTAACTCATTCATTTGTTTCCAAGAAATTTGCTGCTTTATTTTCTAAGAAACCTGAACTGTTAGATTTGGTCATATCTACACCTCTTGGGAATGAGTCCGATATCACACGTCATTTCCCAACCTGTGAAGTTATGGTTAAAGGAAACACTCTACTTGCCTACCTGATATGCCTAGATATGAAAGGATATGATGTCATACTAAGTGCCGAATGGTTATCCACCCACCAAGCACTGTAGATTGCTAGCATGGCAAGGTAACTTTCATGGATTTCCCAGAACTGGTTTACACTAGCCCTCAGAATAGATCACCTCTTATCTCAGCTCTCCGAGCTAGTAAACTCATAAGTAAAGGATGTATGGCTTTCATAGCTTTTGTGATTGCCACGAAAGTCAAAGAGACTAAACTTGAAGACATCCGTGTAGTTTGGGATTTTCTCGACGTTTTTCCAGAAGAATTGCCCGACTTACCCCCTGAGCGGGAAGTGTAAGGCCCCATAATTTTTATAAATTATTTTTGGTATATTTAATTATTTTTTGAGAATTTTAAAGACCCAAAATGGATTAATAAATAAATATTGGGTTAAATAAATCATTATAAGACCCAATTTATGTTAAGTAAATAATCTAGCTTTGATTATTGAAACCCAATAGGTTAAAGGACCAAGCCCATTAAGTTTGGCCCATATTCTAGAAGGTTATTTAGCCTATCCACGAATTTTAAAGATAAATACTATTTTATATAGATAATTAGAAGGATAAATGAATAAAAGAGTTTTATTAAATTAAAACTCTGCACACGTTTTGTGTAACAGTCTATCGGGTGACCGCTACAGCCATGTAACGCACTAGACCTGATGCGTTACACCCTGACAGTTCCGTGAGTTGAAGAACTTACAAAAGACTGGATCTTTGGGATCCTATCTGCAAGAGACCTAATTGGGAGAACATGTAAGGATACTATGGACTCCTAGGGATCAGGTTCTGGCAAATTAAGGACTCTAGAATCGATCTAATCTTCTAACCCTAGCCAAAACCCTATAAATAGGACCTAGTTCTGAATTGAGAAACCCTTACATTTGCCTGCATGGAATCAAGGTAAAGAGTCACAACTTCGGGTAAGCTCTTTAGAAGATTTTGTTTATAATACATTAGACTAATAGCTCTCCAAATTTCGTGCTAGGAGATCAACCAAACAAGGAGATTGAAGCTTCCAAAGTTGCTGGTCGGACCTTAGCAACCCAGGAAACTGAGCGCAAGTCCTCTGAAGATCAGGAGATTAGGACATCTAAACGAGGTAATTAGAGTTCGGTTATTTAGAACTTTTTGATGTGACACCGCCCTTGGACCTATTTTGCAAGCAGTCAATTTTAAGAAGCGGACTCACTCTAGCGGGCTCACTCGCTTGGCGCACACTAGTGCCCGATGGCGACTCGGCAATGTTGGAGAGGGTCTGAGGCGGGACCTTGAGGCTCCAATGGTTGGCTAGCTTGGGGAGAACCCCAAATGGGCCTGGGATGCCCAAATCATGGGTGACCAGCACACCAAGGGTGTGGGATGAAGGGTTCACTCACAACTCGCCCGCGGTGGTCACTCACGGCACTAGCAACTTAGGGTCGAGCTCTCACTCACCGTCCGACGGAACAATGGCGGTAATACTAAGCTAGCAATGAATTGAAACCAGCCAAGAGAGGGACCGAGGCTCACCTAGCCGGCGTGAAGACGCCGACTCCGGCCGGAGACGGGGGCGAGCGGGGAGGCGTGGGAATGCACCCGTACGCCGCGTCGAGGGAGCTTCAAACCTGCAAGTGAATTATTACATGAACTACACCTCTCGCAGGAGGGGGATTTTAGGGTAGGGGTTAACTGAGATTACATCAAAAACTACCTCCACACAGGGAGGGGCCTTCAGTCGGCCAAGCGGGAAGGGGTGAGACCGACTAAAGATGAAATTGGACGCTGATGTTGATTCTGCCCACTGTCTGTGCTTCTGGACAGACAGTCGCTTCTCTGGACTCTGCGGCTACTCCGGATTTTTGCTGAAGATGAAACCAGTGGGAAAATCTTCGTAGCTGGACCGGGAAGACACTAAAAGTTTCTGGATTTCTTCTGGTACCTCTGCTGGTTGGGGTAGGGGCTTGAACAGGGTAGCAGGTCCTCTGTTCTGACAACTGTAGGTTCCTAACAGCAGGAAGCAGAGGGTGCCACGAACGTTCCCGAGCTTGAAATCAGGTGCCGTTAGAGCCTTTGGAACCGTTTACGGGTCTATTTCGAAGCCGAACTGACGGGGATGCCAAATGAGGTCGGAGTAGTCTGGTGGCTTCTGAACACTGAAGGAGGGTCGGTGTAGATAGAGTGGAAGCAGAACCGCACGATTGGGGAAGAAAATTGATAACTTTCTGGTCCGGTCTCCAAATTGAACTCTGCTTCTTGGGGATGGTAGAGGACTCGAAGTAGAAGCCTGCCTTGGACTTGTCTTGTCTTTAGTGTATTTGGTCAAGGATAGTATGGTCTTATGGAATTATGTAAGCCTATAAATAGGCCCCCACTCCCCTGGGCCTAGCCCAATGAATTGGGCCCATTAACCTATCAAACCAACATAATGACTCAAGACTTAGGTAAACAACCCACTAACCTAGGTACATGACTCAAATAAAGGAAAAATTACATAGTTTATGACTCAAAGAAAATATGAAAATTACATGAGTAGACTCAGAAACACATGACTAACACAATGGCGCTTGCCGACGAACAATCCGAGCCCTGAAAAAATGTGGAGGGGCAAGGGATGCCCCCATCATACCCCCGGGGTGGGGAGAACTTGACCCCGTCGAGTATGGGTCCACCGGGGATGTAGTACACCAAAATGCAGCTCCGGGCGAACCACGATCTCCAAACTCAACCTTCGCTCATAGCCGGAGAAGGGCGCTTCAGCTCGTCAAAGTGGCTCGGACACACCCTCATGCTGGCGATGGGATCTTGCTGGCCTAGTATTGCCGCCGTGTGCTCACGTCGGGCTCTCAGGCTAATTTGTGATGGCACTCCGAGGGTGTCTCTCGCAAGGATATGTGTAAGCTCAAGGCACTCACTAGGATCCACCGCGGTGCCCTTAGAGGGTGCCGGATCCGCCACATGAGAAATGGGGTGAATCCCAAAACCCATCGGTAAGTCCAACCCGCAAGTCGGGTTGCCAAAATCACTCGGAACTTGGCAAGGTCCAAGTCCTCGTGCCCTCAAATTGGAGGTGACCCTAGGGTAGAGCCACTCCAAAGTCATCATCGTCAAGTTACCAACTTGGAATTCCAAGTGGCACCCATGAATTTTTGCCCGCTTGTTGTGAATCTCACCGCTTGTTGCTTGATACTTGCTCGGATGCATATGCCATGCACTATGATGCGGTGTGAGTGGACAATGTATGGTATGCAAAGGTGGTCCAGGGTAACCACATATAGACCTATCATGCATTGATGTTATGAAGACTTTGAATGATTTGGGAGGACCGGGGCATCCATAGGTGTCCCTCTTATGGGTGAGTGTGATGAATGTTGGAGGACCCGGACACCCATGTAGGTTCCTAGCATACATAAGACCAATGGTGAATTGGGGAGGACCGTTACACCCAAATAGGGGCCACTCATGCTTCCTACTTGACATGTGGGTGGTGTGAATGAATGGACCCGATTTTCTAATCATGCCAAGTGGTGTGTTGTGCCAAGACTTATGCACTCCTATCCTAGAGATGACTTCCATGTGCATGGGTGTGGGGTGGCCCTTGAGCTTCCACTCGTATGGATCAAAGGGATCTAAGAAGGTGGGCATTATGGCGAGGATCTCTTCCTTGTTTCCTAGGCATATGTTGTTTATGGCGATGGTTCCCTTTGTGGGGCCCGAGTCTTGGAAGTGGTGGTTTTGGTCCAACATGGTTGGTTGGGGTAGAGAAAGGTGGGTTGTGGGTAAGGTGGGTGGGTCACATGGGTAACTAGGCTCCCATTTGAAGGGATCAAAGGGGTCATGGATTGGGCTTCCTAGAAGAAGGAACTCTATGTCCACAAGGTCCATACAAGGTGGGTCATCCTCCTCTAATGAAGTAATTTGGCCGAAGCTCTTGGGAGGTAGATCGACCATGGGAGGGCTTGGCTTTCTACCCGAGATATGAAGCTCCAATTTGAGGAGAAGGTCGGGCTCATCGGGTGTGGGGAGGAATAATAGAAGGTCACTAGTGTAGCAACCAATGGTGCACATTGAGGTGATAGACCCAACACATAGGTGTAGGAGGTTAAGGCTCCTAGGTTGTTCGGTCATGGGGGTCAACATGCCAGTCAACTCTAATTGCCATGCTAAACCCTTGAGAAGGTCCCCTAGTGTCTCCACTTGATAAGATGATTGGATGGTGGTGCGATAGGAGTTGAAGGGCACTATGGGGAGGTGTTGCTCCAAGGATGGGTAGGCCATGATCGGGTGAGCTGGGCCCTCTTTTAACAATCTAGCCAAGGACCCACTTATGATGAGTTCACTCCCTACTAGAGGAGAGGGCATAGAGTTAAGATTGTAATGCAAAGCTTTGTCCTCATCTTTGGCATGTGTTTCTTTCAAAGTGGGGGTTGGATCCGAGGTGTTCACCACTATGGGGTAGGGTGTCAAGATTATGGGTTCTTCTACCAAGGAGGTGGGTAGGTACTTTGTGGGTGGGGTGATGATGATCGGCACATGGTGCATCCGGGGTGGTGAATGAGGTCGGACTTGGATTGAGGTTGGAAGTGGAGGTAGTGGTGGCCTAGGTTGGGGTAAGATTGGGGTTGGAAGAGGAAGGTGGGGTGGGTGCGGAGGCTTGGTTTGATTTGTTTTGGGAGGTGGGTCCCTTTTAGGGGGCGATGGAGGGGTAGTGGTGGGGGCCAAGGGGTTTTATGGGGTATGGGTTTGGTGAGGGATTTTGGGTTGGAGGGTGGTGGCCATCATGGGCTTCGATGGAGGGGTGGACATAGGGTCCAATTGGGTATGTGGACATATGGTTGTGGTGAGGACTTGGAGGTAGGGTGTAGATGTGGTGGTTGGGGTAGGAGAGGTGGAAAATGGTGGGGAATGTGTGATTAGGGTCTTGGGTTGGCCAAGGGGAAATGAAGGAGTTGAAATGCTCTTTGGGCTTCGGTGTTCGGAATGAGAGGGGAAAATATATCTAGCCCTAAGTTGTTCCTTCATGTCCCCCCATGTTGTGAGGGGAGCTTCTCTTCTAATTATTCTTAACCCTTCAAATTTCATCCAATGAGTTTGGGCCCATTTGGTAAGTTGCAATTTCGCAAATCGGACTTTATCATCCTCGGTCATGGGATACCAAGTGAAGTAATGGTCCATCGAGACTTCCCAATCTAAATAGTCACTAGGTTGAGTTCCATCAAAGATGGGAGGTGGGGGAGGAGCCCTACTATCATCCGCCCATGGGGTGGGCCCATTTTCTCCTATTTGGTCGAGTCGACCCGATAGGTTATCAAGCCGCTCATTGGCATGGGTCAAGGCCTTCATGAGGTAGTTGACATGGCCAGGGAGGTCATGTGTGTTAGTGGTAGGCATCCCTTGGGGGTTTGGACTTATGGAGAGGGCCGATGGGTAAGGTCGGTAAGAGGCGGTCATGCTAGTGGACAAAAGAGATGCCACCGAGGACCCTAAATGCATACACACGCCCTAGGACCAACTTGATAGAGACAAGTTGTGAACTTGCTCTGATACCAATTTGATGTGACACCGCCCTTGGACCTATTTTGCAAGCAGTCAATTTTAAGAAGCGGACTCACTCTAGCGGGCTCACTCGCTTGGCGCACACTTGTGCCCGATGGCGACTCGGCAATGTTGGAGAGGGTCCGAGGCGGGACCTTGAGGCTCCAATGGTTGGCTAGCTTGGGGAGAACCCCAAATGGGCCTACGATGCCCAAATCATGGGCGACCAGCACACCAAGGGTGTGGGATGAAGGGTTCACTCACAACTCGCCCGCGGTGGTCACTCACGGCACTAGCAACTTAGGGTCGAGCTCTCACTCACCGTCCGACGGAACAATGGCGGTAATACTAAGCTAGCAATGAATTGAAACCAGCCAAGAGAGGGACCGAGGCTCACCTAGCCGGCGTGAAGACGCCGACTCCGGCCGGAGACGGGGGCGAGCGGGGAGGCGTGGGAATGCACCCGTACGCCGCGTCGAGGGAGCTTCAAACCTGCAACTGAATTATTACATGAACTACACCTCTCGCAGGAGGGGGATCTTAGGGTGGGGGTTAACTGAGATTACACCCAAAACTGCCTCCACACAGGGAGGGGCCTTCAGCCGGCCAAGCGGGAAGGGGTGAGACCGACTAAAGATGAAATTGGATGCCGATGTTGATTCTGCCCACTGTCTGCGCTTCTGGACAAACAGTCGCTTCTCTGGACGCTGCGGCCACTCCGGATTTTTACTGAAGACGAAATCAGTGGGAAAATCTTCGTAGCTGGACCGGGAAGACACCGAAATTTTTTGGATTTCTTCTGGTACCTTTTCTGGTCGGGGTAGGGGCTTGAACAGGGTAGCAGGTCCTCTGTTCTGACAACTGCAGGTTCCTAACAGCAGGAAGAAGAGGGTGCCACGAACGTTCCCGAGCTCAGAATTAGGTGCCGTTAGAGCCTTTGGAACCGTTGACAGGGCTACTTGGAAGCTGAACTGACGGGGATGCCAAATGAGGTCAGAGTAGTCCGGTGGTTTCTGAACACTGAAGGAGAGTCAGTGCAGACAGAGTGGAAGCAGAACCGCACGATCGGAGAAGAAAATTGATAACTTTCTGGTCCGGTCTCCAAATTGAACTCTGCTTCTTGGGGATGGTAGAGGACTTGAAGTAGAAGACTTTTTCAGAAGAACTCTTGATCAGATTCCCAATAGGTTTGTCGCAGAAGAGCTTCCACTCCGGCTCTAGCCTCCTGCCAGAGAAGATTCACGCAGTCGGGGGAGAAAGACTCTCCCGGGCAGCACCGTGCTCGGAAGAAGATGAAACCACCGCCGTTGCGAAGAAGATAGGCAGACGCTTCCAACGGTACCTCTTGGGCCTTCAGATTCATCGAGATGTGGTCGGGGTCGCCTCAGCAAGTAGGTGGTCTTCTGCAGGTCGCCAGCTGCTTGGAGGATCTATCAATGGAGGTGGGAGGGGTGATGGAGAAGAGCAAGGGAGAATGGTGGAGATGAGAGAGACAGAGGGGGGGCGACCCTAACCAAGGGGTGGGGTCTTGGGGGTGCCCTAGGGCTGAGGAGGGAAGGTGGATTTGAATTCAAATGGCCTAGGGAAGTGGTGGGTTGTATGGGGGAGAGGGAAGGGTGCTTGGGGAAGGGAAGAGGGTAGTTGGTGGTTGGAGGGTGGAGCAAGGATTGGAGGAGAGCTCTTGGGGTTGGGGTGAGTTAATGGAAGGGTGTGGGAACTAGGGAAGGAGCTATTAGGGGAGGGGAAGTGAGAGAAAGTTGTTGGGAGGGGGGAGGAGAGAGAAAGGGGCGCACCCCTTAGAGAAAGAGAGAGATAATGAGAGAGAGAGTGAAGAGAGATTTGGTGGAGAGGAGTAAGACTAGAGAATTTTTCTATTCAAATGATTCTTCAAAAGTTCTTCCATATGAGGGGAGTGGGGACCTATTTATAGGCTTACATAATTCCATAAGACCATACTATCCTTGATCAAATACACTAAAGACAAGACAAGTCCAAGGGAGGGGCACCCCTGGGCCTAGCCCAATGAATTGGGCCCATTAACCTATCAAACCAACATAATGACTCAAGACTTAGATAAATAACCCACTAACCTAGGTACATGACTCAAATAAAGGAAAAATTACATAGTTTATGACTCAAAGAAAATATGAAAATTACATGAGTAGACTCAGAAACACATGACTAACACAATGGCGCTTGCCGACGAACAATCCGAGCCCTGAAAAAATGTGGAGGGGCAAGGGATGCCCCCATCATTTTTATTCCCCGTAGTTTCATCTTCTTACCCTCAAATTTTCACATCTTTAGGTCAAGAGGTCGAGGAGTTAGAGCAGCGTGAAGTTGCTGGAAACTCACTGGAAAGGGAGAACTAGGGCATGTCTTTCAGACTCAAATTAGAAGTTTAAAGCCTAGTTAAGCGGTAGGTCATCTCATGATTGGCAAAAACATCTTGTTAGGGATAAAAGCCCTCTGATTGTGTTTGATTTCATGCACTATAGATCATGTATTTCATATTTTAGTAGAGTCATGCATATATGAGTATTCTTAGCCCTAATTAAGTTAAAAAGGAACTTTCTTGTCAAATTCATAGAAAACCCATGCATACTAGTAGCTTCGCCTTCATTCTATCATGTGGAAGTTTATATCACGGTTCGACGACTCGGTTTTGACTCGCCCTACTCGGGCGTATCGTACCGGATCAGGAAAGAAACGAGTCAGGCCGACTCGTGCCGACTCGGGCCGAGTCAGGTCGAGTCACAAAAAAAGCTAATATATTTTAGGTGTACCGTACCGGATCAGGGAAGAACCGATCCGGTATGGATCATCGAGTCGGCAAACTCTGGTTTATATATGATTTCCAGACATGATGTAAGTTGAAACCTTGGATCCTTTTCTCTATTGCTGTCAGCAGAAGCTCTGACGGATTAGGGTAGGACCTTCACAACACTGTAATGGCCTTACGATAAGCCGTCACACCTTCTGTTGCATTTTAATTCCTCTGTTGTCTCTTACGCACCATAATAGGAGCGTTACACTACTGTAACGGCCCCTCGATAAACCGTCATAGGTACTGTGACGCGCTCTTATTAGACCGTCAGACCCCTGTGTTCTGTCAGCCCGAGGCTAAATGGTACCTAGTTAAGTTTACTTATAAATAAGCTTAGATAGCTAAGTTTGGACTTGTTATCATGACTTTAAGTTTATTTACTGATTCATAATAGAAATTGAATGATTAAGGTATCTTAAGTTATTTTAAGTTATGTTAATTTCATGTGTCAAAATTCTATAGCTTTGTATCCTAAATCATGATTTTCAATGATGTATTGACGGAGTTTTATCTTGGTTTCACGTTGCTACACATTCTCTCTATATCAATAGAGTCATTTTCTTTAAGTACATGGCATATATTCCGGTATATGGCCATTAGTTCACACTTTTACACTATAGGAACATATTCTTGAACTTGAGGACCTCTCTATTAGATATTCCTTCCAATGGACTAGAAAATCTTGTTTCAAGGCCTCCGTAATTCTCTGCAAGCCTGAGATTCCCACTAGGACGCCGAGTTGGTTGTACCATGAAAGCCCAATTGTTAGAAAGCACTATCGATGTTTTCTGGTTCTGGATATGTAACGGATCTATATTCGACCGTTAGGAACATCTAACGGCCTAACATATGACCGTCACATCGTACTGAGTCCAATTTCTTGCTTCTGGATTCAACCTTTCTTACGGCCTAACACTAGACCGTTATGCTCATATAACGGCCCATTATTAGACCGTCACAGTTCTTGAGTGTTTTAACCCGAGGTTTGACCAAAGGGGTGATATTCTAATGTTCCTAGATGGATTATTGATGGTCTAGGACTTGTCATATTGTCCAAAGAAACTTAATTTAAATTATGAAAGATAACGAATGTACCGTTATGCTACCGAATTATTCCCATGAGCATAATATCGTCATAAGTCATTCTTGATCTCTCATATTCTTAATTGAAGCATTCACTCTTTGATAGTTTTTGTCATGAGCTTATTGATTGAAATTGTTATATTACTGGCCACGCTTTATTGATACACTCATGGAAGTAGCTTGATTTATACGTGAAGATGCAGTTCGGGCGCTGATTGTGTCCAAGGGCTCTATGCTAGTCCCCTCGGCTGATTGTCGGAAACATACTATTATAAATCATGGGGTATGATGCTACTGGCGTCGCATTGCGCTGGGAGGACTTTCTTTATAAATAAGTGAAATACATGAGCACTCGTGAAAATCTAGTGAATTGCTACGTGATTGACATTCTAGTGCGTAACCTTTATGGTTATGAAAGTGAAAAATGAAAGTGCATTCTCGTTACATTCTTGTTCATGAAAGGCCATGCTACACTCTTGTTACATTCTTGCTAGTTCATACTTGTTCATTCTATCTTACATGATCATCTTGTTACTTTGGTATTAATCGTGTGATTTATCGCATTCGCATGATTTTACCTTATTCCTCTAGAGCTAAAATGTTAATTACTTTAATAGTGCCTTCATGTTGATGCGAAGATACTTACTGGGCAAGTGTGCTCATTACCTATTTCTAATCTTTTTCAGGAGATGGAAGTGATACGAATTCGGATTCGGAGTTATACAAGTAGCGGGTCCGAGAGCGACTGAAAGTCATATCAAATTGAGAGTGAAGACTTAGGAAAGTCTATATTGTTTAGATTGAGTCTTTGTAATTTCCTATTTATTGAGTCTAGTATAATGGAAGTTGAATCAATGGTTGTATTTGAATATTGAATTTGATTATTATTTAAAAGTTGAAGTTGAGTAAATATTGTGCAATTGCTTTATGTGTGATTGCCTTGCGCTCTCATCATTCTTGCTTGCAAGAGGCTTACCATGCCGGCTGTTCGCATTTCTCGAGCGAGTCTTCCGCTGTAATAAAGGCTCGGGACGTGACAGAAAGTGTCGTTCACAATCGACCTTGTTCCTGGTGCTGGTCCTATTTCCAAGGCACCTTATAAAATGTCCCATGCTGAGCTGAAAGAGCTAACAGAGCAGCTAATGGAATTATTGAAGAAGGGTTTCATCAGGCTGAGTACTTCCCCATGGGGAGCACCCATGCTATTTGTCAAGAAGAAGGACGGAACAATGAGACTTTGCATCGATTATCGACAGCTAAACCACCTTACAATCAAGAACAAGTACCCGCTGCCAAGAATTGATGAGCTATTTGATCAATTATCAAGAGCTACATACTTCTCCAAGATTGATCTTCGTTCTGGTTACCACCAATTGAAGATCAAAGAAGAAGATATTCATAAAACTACATTCCGAAGTAGGTATGGGCATTACGAATTTACTGTTATGCCTTTCGAACTAACAAATGCCCCTGCAGCCTTTATGCAATTAATGAACAACACCTTTCGGCCACATCTGGATCAATTCATTATGGTCTTTATTGATGATATCTTGATTTATTCAAAGTCCAAAGAAGACCATGAATAACATCTAAAGAAGGCATTACAAATATTAAGGGAAAATAAATTGTATGCCAATTTCAGCAAGTGCAAGTTCCGGCTCGAGGAAGTATCCTTCTTGGGCCATGTAGTCTCGAAGAACGGAATTTCTGTCGACCCTTCAAAGGTCGAGGCCATGAAGAATTGGGAACGACCGATAAATGCAACGAAGATTCGAAGCTTTTTGGGACTAGCTGGTTACTATCGGCGTTTCATCAAGACTTCTTAAAGATTGTTGTCTCTCTCACCAGATTGACTCGCAAGGAAGTGCCTTATGAGTGGGATGAAGACTGCGAGAAGAGTTTCTAAGTTTTGAAGGATCTCTTGACCATTACTCCAGTCTTATCATTACCAATTGAAGGAGAGAAATACGAGGTATATACCGATGCTTCTGGTATTGGCCTCGGATGTGTATTGATGCAAAATGGAAGGGTCATTGCGTACTCTTCCCGATAATTAAAGAAGCATGAAGAAAACTACCCGGTGCATGATTTAGAGCTAGCCGCGGTGGTATTTGCCTTAAAGATCTGGAGACACTATCTCTACGGAGAACAATTCATAGTATACTCCGATCACAAAGGCCTTAAATATTTATTCTCCCAAAAGGAGTTGAACATGCGGCAAAGGCGTTGGCTCGAATATCTCAAGGATTTTGACTTCACTATACAATACCATCCTGGTAAGGGTAATTCCGTAGCTGATGCCCTTAGTCAGAAGCCGAGAGTAATTTTGGCCAATTGTATGATACATGAATGGAAGTTGCTGGAGAAATTCTCAGAACTCAATATAAGCACGGATGAGACGAACAAGTGTATCACTCTATCCCACATAAGTCTACATCCGGATTTGCTACCTGAGATTAAGAAGCTACAAGAAGTAGATCCTGCACTGGTGGAAATAAAGGACAAGCTAGACGAGAGACCCGATTTCAAGCTGGCACCTGATGGTAGATTGCTATTTCATGAACGGACATGTGTACTTGACTGTCTCGAGTTAAAGAAGAAGGTTCTTGAAGAAGCTCACCGATCGAGGTACATGATCCACCCTGGAGTCACTAAGATGTACCAAGACTTGAAATGAACTTTCTGGTGGCCTAATATGAAGAGGGAGGTAGCGGACTTCGTATCTCGCTGCCTGACATGCCAACAGGTGAAGGCGGAACATCAGAAACCCGCTGAAAAATTGCATCCGCTAGATATTCCCAAGTGGAAGTGGGAAGATATTGGCATGGAATTTATCAAGGGCTTGACCAAGTCCAGGGGCAGACATGATGGAATTTGGGTAATCATCTACCGCCTAACTAAATTGGCTCATTTCTTTCCCATCAAGAGCTGATCAGATTGCATGGAGTCCATGTGTTGATCGTATCCGACCGAGACCCACGCTTTACCTCTCATTTCTGGAAGAGTCTACAACACTCTCTGGGGATGAAACTCAACTTCAGCACTGCTTTCCATCCTCAGATCGATGGACAGACTGAAAGGACAAATCAAGTTGTTGAAGATATGTTAAGAGCATCTATTATAGACTTCGGCGGAAGCTGGCATAACCACTTACCCCTATCCGAGTTTGCATACAACAACAGCTATCAAGCCAATATCCAAATGGCACCTTTTGAGGCACTTTATGGCAGGAGTTGCCGATCTCCAATATGCTGGGATGAAGTCGGTGAGAAACAAATTCTAGGCCCAGATATGGTAAGAGATTCAATCGAGAAGATACACCTCATTCCAGAAAGGCTAAAGATAACACGGTCCAGGCAGAAATCTTATGCCGACAATAGAAGAAGAGATCTGGAATTTCAAGTTGGAGACCATATTTTTCTCAAGGTTTCTCTCGGCCGAGATATTAGAAGATTCGGTGTTAAGGGCAAGCTAACACCAAGGTTTATTGGTCCATTCGAAGTATTGGAAAGAGTAGGCGAGGTGGCTTATCGCATTGCTTTGCCTCCTCAACTATCAGAAGTGCATAATGTATTCCATATTTCTATGCTGAAGAAGTATGTGCACGATCCTTTCCATGTCATTAACTACGCTAATTTGGCAATACAAAAGGACCTTATCTACGAGCAAAAGCCGATGAGGGTCCTCGATCGAGAAGTCTGAGTTCTAAGGAACAAGACGATCCCTATGGTGAAAATCCAATAGAATCGATGCTTAGAACAAGAAGCTACATGGGAAACTGAGGAGTCTATGAAAAGAAGATTTTCAGAGCTATTCTAGTCTGTAAATACTTCGCACCCTCCATATCTCCGTATATGCGATTGAATTTGAGGACCAAATTCTTTTAAGTGGGGGAGGGTGTAACACCCCCGATAAAATGATAGAGAAATTGAACTTCTTCTTAAATAAATAATCTTACATGAAGGCCTTATAAAAATAAACATACCATATGAGGGCCACTATATAAATATACATACATTTAAGAGGCCCAACATCACTTAAATACCAACACATGGATAACAAGCATATGGGTTTTCACTTTTCTCACACAAAGGAAATGGGCGCCCCTTACCAGGGCACCATTCACCAAATTAGAGCCCTAATGCAAGGGCGCTATTTGCCTTCAGGGGCCACCATCCCACTATATATATATACACCATAAAGACCAACACATGAAGGGGGCAGTTTTTGTCTAAAGTAATAGGAATGGGTGCCCCTGTACAAGGGTGCCAATTCCATGAACTACAGTGGCCACCCAATTAATGGGTGCCCCTATCTAGGGTGCCATTTCCCCACAGTAACCCACAAGTTCTAGAAGGGGTTGAAACAAGAACAGCCTGCGTTTGCTGGTAATGGACCATTGAGGGAACATACACAGCAAGGTTTTCAGATCTGGGTTCCAATGGACCCTTACGATTATTCCCTATAAACAACTCCCTCCATCCAATGACCCTTACTGTCGTCCTGCTATTGTCATCCTGCCGCAAAAGAGAAGGTTATATGTGGCTTTTCTAGTCTCCACCTGTGGAAGAGATATCTCATTTCTTCTCTTCACGTGCAGGAGACAGGAAGGTATCTTCGTCCTAAGTACCACGTCCTGCTGCTGGGAGCTAGGCTGCAGAGAACGTGGAGGGCTAAGATTCTTATTCTATCCTACTATTATACCTCGTTAACCGCACCAACAGGTAGGAGATCTCAAGATCTGGCCTAACTAGCAGCTAAATAGGGTAACATAGCGTGCATGCCTAGAACTAGTAGAGTTCATCTTCCATGTGATATAGCATGTTACACGGGTTTTTATGTAGATCATATTGATAGCCTGTTACACCGGTATTCTACATAGTCTGTTACACTGGTTTTATGGAAAACAAATATATCCTATTACACTAGTTTTACGGTCTAAACTATAGCATGCTTAGGCCTAATATATATCATGTTTTACTAAATATATATCATGTTTTACAACATCTAAAATTAAAGCCTTCAGGTAAAGGGTGCCCATCACCTGGGCGCCATTTCCTGAATCGGCGCCCCAGGCAAGGGCGCCCATTAATTGAAGAACCCTCAAACCGTCGTCAATTCCTTTTTCTGCCATTAATAATCACCATGTTAGAAAATCTATATCTATGAAACTAAATCATAAAATTCTTGCATTAGTATGATTCTGTGATCTTGATATTTTTCTCTATCTATCCATGTCCTTACTTCTTGACTCTGAGAACTTTAGACCTGATGAATAGTGTCTTGTGTCTCAAAACATACCTGTCCGATGCGTTTATTAGCCAGAAGAATGGGCGCCCCTGTCCAGGGTGCCATTTAAAGAATTGAAGATTCTCTACAGAGTCTTCATTTAAATGAAGACACTGCAGAGGGGCGCCATTTACAAGATTTGAAGATAGAATTGAAGACTATCTACAGAGTCTTCATTTAAATGAAGACACTGCAGAGGTGCGCCATTTACAAGATTTGAAGAAAGAATTGAAGACTCTCTGCAGCATCTTCATTTAAATGAAGACACTGCAGATGGGCGCCATTTACATAATGGCAGCCCTATTCCTGGAGTTTCAGAGGGAATGGGCGCCCCTGTCCAGGGCGCCCATTACCTGAATAATGGCTGATCCCAGGGTGCCATTTTATGAAATAATGGCAGCCCTCTAGGTGCCATTTCCCCTGAGTACTGGCTTCATAAAACCTTTGATCTATCCGTAGATTGGGCGCCCCTTAGTGAGGGCACCAATTCTAGAAATAATGACAGCCCAAAGGGTGCCAGTTCAATGACCTGTGGCAGCCCCTTGAGGTGCCAATTCCATCCAGGTTCCCGACTTGTCTCGTGTTTTGCGTTGTTTTAATCACAGCTCTTCTATACATGATAAAATGTCCTTGAACTCCATTCATGGAATCTACCTTATATTTCTACAATAGTTAAACCCTTGGAATTCTATATTGGCTATAAATGAGAGTGGATGTCGAAAGAATTACATGAAATGCTGTGCATATAGGGCCCGATCTGGACCTAGGAGGAGCGCCCGAAAGTACCTGTGCCCATGGGAGTTGAATGATCATGGTGTTTAGCATTGCACCGAAGTACTTGCTTGTTTGACTTGAGATAATCCCACTCACTCTCTCATGACACTACTTGCTTGCTTGACTTGACTTGCGTGGCCCGAAAAAGGGCAAAGTACTTGCTTGATTGAAATATCCAATTCCAGTTACATGTACTTGATATTACAAAAACTTGATATTACTTGCTTAAACATGATATTACTTGCTTGAACATGATTCTTACTTGCTTGAACTTGTTCCTTGCCTTCTTGGCAATCTTGCAAACACTGGATAGTACTTGAAATCCTGCAATATCCTTTCTATAAGTTCTTGATATCTTGCTTGTCAACACTTGATAGTACTTGAAACATGCGATATTCATCTATACAGTTCATGCCTTTCTCGCTTGTCTAGCATGCATAGTTATACCTGCATTACACGTAACATGTAATTACTTAAAGACTGCTCGAACTTGAGATGTAATTCCTACTGAGCGATTCGCTCATCTAGTTCATTCTAACATTTTTTAGGTAATTTGGATAGCAACAACCACATGAATGGGAATGAGACCGAGTGAAGAGTGCTATAGTCACCGATCATCTACTATTAGCTAGCCGCGTCTTTGCTTATCTAGAGTCATTTATCTTGTACTTCTAGTTATGTCAGTTATGTCTGTTATGTCGGTGTAGTCAATTGAAAACTTGTCAAGGCTTGTAGCCTAGCAGTTGGATTTGAGTAATGAATGTCATGGATTAGAATTATCACCATTTGGTTGTTTGACAATTGTCATCTTGGACTATTGGTATCATTTTAGAAATTTAATCTTAGTAATTATTTAGTCTTTTGCGCACTCTATCTTTTGTCAAAAAAAAATATATTGCTCTGATTGATTGGTTCTATATAAGCTGGCCGTGACCCCGGGTATCTTCCACGCTTGGGGCGTGACAAACCCAGTGGTTGACATGTGACCTCGTGAATGTCTCGGTGATCCCGTGAGGATCGAGACATGGTTTTGGACGCCTTGAGGTATTCTGTTACGTCGGTTTACATGTCTATGTGTTTTGAGGGTCTTGGTAATCCCTCATGTCTCCGTGATTCGTGTTATGTGGATGTGTGGATCCGGCTGTCTTGTGTCGTTTCCTTTATTGGTGTTCTACCGTGATTTGGCTTAGGGACTAGGCTGATCGGCGGCATGTTACCGCTTTGGGCGATGATCTTGACCCCAAGTCTTGTGACTCAAGGATCGTTGTGTCAGTAGGTCTAGTTGTCTGTCCTGAGTTTCGTGGCAGTCTTGTGTGTTGCCATGTGCTTGTGCTTCATAGTACGTGCGATAGTGCGTGCTTTGCCTGTCCGTACTTCAGCATTGATGTTTTAGAGTCTCTGTGTCTAGTGAGCCTCCACTAGTCGTAGCCTGATGGCACTTTCCTATGTGTCAGCCCACCTAAGAGTGGTGAAGGGGCAGTTCCCGACTCAGACGATTTTTAGGCTAGTTTCCGTGGGCCCCCTTGCTTGTCAGTAGCATCCTACAGGGTGAGAAACTAGTTAGAGGCCTGGCTCAGGACATTGAGCTTGTGTGTACACACGTGGTTAGGGGCGGTTGGATGAGCGCCGATGGGCATGACCCTGACTAGTCACTCGTTACTGTTGTTCTTTGTACTTGGTTCTGTGAGTGTCCCTGTTACCACCGTTCCAGGCGTGTGGGAGATATTTATGGCGTAGTGTAAGACATCAGTGGATGCATCTTGTTGGTGTTCTAGTGAGGAGGTACTTCTGTCACCCAACACCTGACTCATTGGGTTTCCCTGACTTTTCCGGGTAGTCTGTTCTTGGCTTCACCCGAGGTCAATGTAATGTAGCGTGCACGGCGATCTAGTTGTGTATGCGCTAGTGTTTCTTGTCTGTGTAGGTCTTGTTATAGGGCTTTCGCCTATTTCTGTAGACTTTCACGATAGGTTATTGTACTGGTATCGTGTCTTGTCGATGGATCGGTAATGCCCGACTTTGTGAGATCGGGGTTCGCCTTTCTGTTGCTGTTTGGAATAGCTTAGAGAGCCGAGGTTCGATCGGCTACCGTGTTTCTATCCCTTATGGCTTCACCCTTTCCTTTAGTTGTTCTTACTCCTGCTTTTATAGCTTTGCTGTTGTAGTTTAGTACTGCAGTTACTTCTGCTCCTACTTTACTGTTTAGCGATGTTGTCTTACGTGGTACTGCGTTGTTTCCAGTGGAGATCTGCAGGAGCCCTACTGAGCCAGTGACACGAGGCTCACCCCTACTTTTCAGGTGTGGTCGTTCTTCTTCCTCGTGGTCCGTGGTGCGGTGCGTCAGTTCATAGTTGCCAGCGTTACCTGCGTCGGGCTTCCCCCGACTTGTGTACATTCTCTTTTCTGTTGGACTATACTTGTCTTTATTTGGACTGCACTCTGTAATTTAAATTGTTAATTGAAAATGTAATTTTATTTTTGCTACTTTAGTAAACCTGATCATTGAAATATTAATTACTTACTACTTTATCTGTGACTTCAAGGTACTCCACACACACCTTTTATCCCTTCTGAGCTTTACTGCTCTTGGGAGGCCTCGCAGGATCCATGTGGTATCAGGTCAACTCGGTATCCGGACCCTGGGTCATCACAACTCTCCATAGGGTTCTGCAAGTTATACGAGGGAAAAACCCGCGTGGATCGTAAAACACGTATCAGGACTCATGAAAGTGATCTGATAGCTCTCCGATTCCGATCCGAAGAATCCAGGATATTACAGTCCTCCCCCCTTAAAGGAATTTCATCCTTGAAATTCAAGGAGCTAACAAGTGAACAAGGGAAGAACAAACCCGAAACACTGGCTACGCTCTCCAAGCATCAGCCAAACCTCAAAACACAAAGCACAATAACACAATTCTCAAAAAACATAATTCAGAGGGATACTGCCAGACCACAATCACAGGCACACGCTCTGGATCTCAAGGCACATCAATTCATAGAACGAGCATGGCACACAAGTGAACACAAGTCCGACACCTCCGAAATAGGGCAACGTCGCTTACGTCTCACAGGGAAAGGAGACACGACCCATGCCACGAAAATAACTACCGATAACACACTCGATAGACACAACAAGCACCAGCTTAAACAAGGAAACATGGTCCTCTCAGCTGACTGCTCAACAACATCGGCTTCCGTGCCAAGATCAATAATGAAACTGGCACGTAGAACGCCAATGACCGCACTGGACCACAAGCACAATCAAGTCTGTCTTCACTCAGACATTACATCTGATTCGAGTCGCATGCCAACTATACCATGACAGAAGAGTATAGCAAAAACAACCGACAAGACCTCGGTCCACACAATGCCAAATCAGACTCACAGGGAACTCCTCCCAAGCTGAACACAACCACATCATCAATAACAACAACAACAGCAACAACAACACCTGCAGAATCCCAGCTCCGTTCTCAACACAGAACCACGGGACACAACTGCAAGCTGGGTCACATCAAGGCACAATTATAGCTGAACACACGGATATTACATACAAGGCACACTGCGAGCAGCTTACCAACACGGACCCACAACAACAAACTCAGAAAATGCATCTCGAGGACCACGATCACGTCCGGAGAACACAACTCCCAAGAAAAAGAAGAAGAAAGGGTACTCAACTAGCAGATACACTGACAAATTTCCCCAATCCTCGAACATGCCAGTGCCAACAACCATAAAGCCTCAAGCAACGCCACAACAACCAACAACATCAAGTCACACATAGCCAAGACGACAATCACACCGAGGAAACAAACCTCTCGGCCGGCCAGAATCTTCCAACCAACGATCCTCGACCTATGGGTTATAAGCCCACACGCTTCCATTGCGCACTCAAACAACGCACCCATGCATCACAAATAACTCGGCATCTGCATCTCATCACACACTCGACGCCATCGTAATTCATGAAACTGTAATATACCACGTCTCGAGTACCGATCCTGCTAACAACCGATCACAAGTCGCCAAAGTGCAAACCAGGTAGAGCACCAACTTCAGCACAAAGCACAAAGGACACTAATCTCAGCTTATCCTCACGTCCTGGCACGATTACTGAACCTTCACAACACAACAGCCGCCAAACATGGCACGTCGGACACGGTGCACAATGGCCCCCAACATAAACACTGGGTCCAAAGCTAAGCAATCGCCGAACAAAGGCAAATCAGGTTCAGAACTAACACAGTCCACACATAAGCAGACACAGGACAAAGGCTTCCCAGAGACAGCATTGCCAAAGCTTACCTCGAAAAGACGCCACCAAATAGGATGAGAAGAATCAAGCTCGACTAATAGTAGCTCACCAGGAAGGGAAATCCTAGGTTCGCCCGAGCATTCTCTCAATGAAGGCATCCAATCGACCACCACAACACAACCAAACACCTCAGGGGTTGAACAAATCTTAGCTGGGATGACCAAAACAACATAAGAATGTGCACGGCCATCACCAACGATAGTTCCCAAACAGCCACCTGAACAAGCCACGAAAAATCTCAAACACCGCACCACAGATTCACGCCTGTCGGCGAACTCTGTCAAGTACAGCATAACCGAGACAAACACCGTGACAAAAGAAGAACACTCCGTCACATCTTGACGAGAGCAAAAACCATCTTGCACAGTGCCAACACAGCACGCATAAGACCACACGCAAAAATAAAGTGATAAGCAATCACAAAACCAATGCCAGCTGCTGACTGTACTAGACCTTAAGGACTCTGAATACTGCAATATCTTGAATTCCCATGTACTTCACAAACAAAAGCTCAGCTAGCTCAGAAAATTTCCAAACAACTCTGAACTCTCGCTCGGATACCAACTGTGGCGACCCAGACTCCGGATATCAGGTAAACCCGATACCACATGGAACCTGCGAGGCCTCCCAAGAGCGGAAAAGCTCCAAAGGGAAAGAAAGGTGTGTGACAGTACATTGAACTTCCAGATAAAGCAGTAAGCAATTAAATTTCTACGATCAGGATTGCTAAAGTAGCAGAAATAAAAGTACATTTTCTATAACAAATTAAAACTAATAGAGTCAAGTCCAAAGAAAGATAAGTATAATCCAACATAAATGTACCTACAAGTTGGGGGAAGCCCGACACTGGCAAACACTGGCAACACAGAACTATCGCACAGTGGAACCTCCAGCCACGAGGCAGAACAGCTACACCTGAAAAATCAGGGGTGAGCCTCGTGTCACTGGCTCAGTTGGGATCCCGCAAAACCCTACCACAAAACACGCAGTAACAACAGTGCTACACTAAAGCAAAGCAGTAAAAAAGTAGGAATAGAAATGACAGAAGCAAAGAGGAAAGCTGTAACATTGAAACACGGCAGCTGAAGGAACCTCGGCCCTCTAAACTACTCCGAATAGCAATAGAAAGGCAAATCCCAATCTAACAAAGTCGGGCGTTATCGATCCATTGTCAAATCATGAAACCCTATCATGTAAAGCCTACCAAAACAGGTAAAGGCCTACCAAAGACCTTCACAGTCAAAGGCACAAACATACACGAGCTCACCGTCGTGTACGCTAGACTAGACTAGACTGCGAGTGTAGCCAACGTAGACTACCTGATGAGTCACGTTGATCATGATAGAAACCAGTCACGAAAACACAAGTCATCTTGTAGTGTAACAGAAGCACCTCCTCACTAGAAGAACAGCCACATGCGTCATCTGACGTCTTACACTGTGCCTCAAGCATCTCGCACTCGCCTAGAACGATGATAACTGAGACACTCACAAAGAACCAAGGAACTACAGTAACGAGTGACTAGTCAGGGTCATGCCCGTCGGCGCTCGTCCAACCGCCCCTGACCATGTGTGCACACACAAGCCCAATGCCTTGAGCCAGGCCTCTAGCTAGTTTTCCCCCCAGTAGGACGCTACCGCAAAGCAAGGGGGCCCACGAAAACTAGCCTAAAAACTATCTACCAGGAACTACTCCGTCACCACTCCCAGGTGGGCCGACACACAGGAAAGTGTCGTCAGGCTATGACTAGTGGAGGCTCACTAGACACAGAGACTCCAAAACAGCGAACACCGAAGTACAGACAGTGTAAGCACACACTATCGCACGTACTACGGAGCATAATGCAGTATACAACTGCTACCAGACTCAGGACAATCAACTAGACCTGCTGATAACGATCCTTGAGTCACAAGGCTCGGGTCAAGATCGTCACACATCACAGTAACATGCTATTAATCAACCTAGTCCCTAAGTCAAAATCCACGATAAAACACATCAACAATGAGTCCTCGGCCTCCGAGCCACACAACGGACTCACAATTCCGTATAACACAAAACACAGAACATGAGGGATAATCAAAAGCCCTCAAACCACATGGACACACAAATCGAGGTAAGATGATACCTCTAAGCGTCCAAGCCATGTCTCAATCCTCACAGGATAGACGAGACACTCATGAGGTCACGTGTCAACCGCTGGGCCACAACCGGGTTGACCAGAAACCATGATGACCCTCGATATAACACAAAATAATACTCGGTATAGTGGCACTCTCAGACACTCTATAACACAGTCACAGCCCTCATAGAACGTCCAAGACATCCACGGAACAATGGGCTAACCAAGGGGTCAGAGCCACATCAACCGAAAATCAAACCAAAACAAAGGAACACTCTGGGCAGGTGGCAGTCTCACCTTGGCCACTAGACCAACCTGGCAGTCATCCAAAGGGCCACTACCTTCAAGAAAAACCTAGATACAAAAATCCACAAATGCAGGAGTCTTGCGGGTTGTCTGAGGCCGCTACCTTCATAAAACGGTCTCCTCTGCCCGCAATGCTGAGCCTAGTGGTCTTGACCTGACCGCTAAGCACAGTCAAACCCCAAATAGTTAAACCGACTAACGGTCTACCTAGGACCATTACACAAAGCCTGGCGGTCACCCCAAGGCCACCAAGGACACCCATGCGATCGGAGCTAGACCGCTAGCCCGAACCGACTTAAAACCTTGAACTGACATAAAACGACAGGTGGTGGTCACAGACGGGCTGCAACACCTCAGAGGCAGTCAGTCGCATGGCCGTTACCCAGTGAACCAACTTAGCCAATCACAACGTAGAGAGTAGCGGTCACCCTTGGGCTGTCACTCAGAGCCTAGCGGTCCTCCTCAGGCCGCTATGCAAAGCTTAGCGGTCCACTAAAGGTCGCAAGCTAAGGCCTTGCGGTCAGTCACGTGACCGTTTATCCTAACCGACATATACACTATTAATGGATCTTGGTAACGGTTCCCATTGGGCCGCCTCACCTTAGTAGCGATTTCTGTTGAGACCGCCACTCCTATACGGCATGAAAACCGTAGGGAAGCTCAAAGCTCAGCATTTCCATGCCCCTATCGTGTCTAAACGACGGGGAAACACTCCTAGACACGATATATGCCTTCCACAAGTCGGAAGGGATCAATCCACGTGCAAAAATATAAGAAACGGTTGATTCCCATGAATCGACCCAAAACGAGTCATAAGGATGGCCGAGCTCATATCGGCTCCGATTCTTAACTAAACGCAGTGAAACTGGCAGGAAAAGATTCCCAACATGCCAGGGGTTCAAATGAAACAATTTAAACTAGAAACCATCACCTGGAATGACGAACATGGCTCACACCCCCCGAACATGAAATTCGCCCAACCGAAGTAAAACCCGCTCAAACTCACACCGTTCGGCTCCAAATTGCGAGAGAATGCAGGAAAAGAGTAGGGCATCTGTCCCCCTACCTCCATCGAAGATCTCACGCGTCGAGACGGAAACGATACGTCGAAAACCATCACACGAACCCGCCCACGCCGGCTTTGAATCCACCGAGAGATCGCGCCAACATCACGCTCCATTGTTCACGTAATCACGCTCCAGGTCTTCTCCATGCCGTCACCGCCTCACCCAGCTCCGCACCGGTCACGCACCCGGAGGAGAGGAGAAGAGAGGAGAGAGAACGGAGGGAGAGAAATGAGAGACGTGATGGAGGAGGGAAAAGGGTTAAGAAGAAAAAGGAAAATAGGAAATAATGCAATTTTCCTAAAATCTGATTTTCTGCACGAAAATCTATAAATTCAAAAAAATACAAAAAAATAGTCTTCACGATCCTCGGAACGAGCACAACGCACCTGTAGTGTCCCTGAGTAGCCAAACTCAATGGTCAACTCTCTACAGGGTTCTGCAAGTTATACAAGGGAAAAATCCGCGTGGATCGTAAAACACGTATCAGGACCCACGAAAGGGATCTGATACCTCTCCGATTTCGATCCGAAGAATCCAGGATATTGCAAATGTCGTCTTCAAATGATCTTCATGCTCTTCCTTAGTCCTCGAGTATATCAAAATATCGTCAATGAATGCCACCACAAATTTGTCAAGATGCTCTCTAAACACATCATTCATCAATTGCATAAAAGTTGCAGGCGCATTAGTTAATCTGAAAGGCATAACGACAAATTCATAATGGCCATACCTGCTCCGGAAGGCCATTTTATGAATATCCTCCTCCTTAATTCTCAGTTGATGATAGCCAGACCTGATGTCAATCTTGAAAAAATATTGAGCGCCAGATAATTGATCGAACAACTCATCAATTTGAGGTAGGGGATACTTGTTCTTAAAAGTTAACTGATTTAATTGTCGATAATCAATACATAACCTCAACGATCCATCCTTTTTCCTTACAAACAGAATGGGCGCTCCCCAAGGAGACGTACTTGGCCAAATGAATCCTTTTGCCAATAGTTCCATTAACTGCTCCTTCAATTCCTTTAACTCAGCTGGTGACATTCTATAGGGTACCTTGGACACCGGGGCTGCCTCAGGGATCAAATCAATAGAGAACTGAACATCTCTCTCGGGTGGTAGACTAGGTAATTCCTCAGGAAAAACATCAGGATAATCTCTTACCGCCGGAATATCTTCAATAACAGATTCCTTCTTTTTTTATAACAATAGAGGCTAGAAAAGCTGCACACCCCTTCTTCAACAATCTAAAAGCTCGAAGATCAGATATAAGATATGGGGGCTTAGAACGCCTAGCTCCATAGAAAACAAGTTGAGGGTGCCTCTCAAAGGTCACTAGCCCTTCCTTACACTTCACACTAACACCATGCTTAGATAGACAATCAGCTCCTAAAACCACATCATAACCCTCCATGTCCATACGTATCAGATGAACGAGTAGATTAGGAGAAATGTGTTCCATGGAGGGATGGGATTGAATTAGATGAGATTGAATGGTGAGAATATAGAGGGAATGAGGTGATAAGGAAGCTAGCCACCCCTTCTTCTAGGGTTTGGGGCACCCTCCCCCTTCTCTCTTTCCTATTTTGGTAGAGATTCTCTTGATTTTTTCTCCTTGATTCTCTCCTCTATTATCTCCCATTTAAATCCTTGCTTTATCTTTTCCTCCAACAAAAAATAGATGGTGGCTGCCTTTGAATTGGTCAAGGGAAGATGGGGGGCGCCCTAGGGCTTCCCTCCACTTGCCTTGTGACCTTTTTACCCATCGCTTATCCTCCGATTGCCCTGAGTGTCCTTCACAAACTCAAGCAATGTAGTCTATAAAAAATTATTACACTGTATATATAAATTAAGAATGCTCATAATTATGCAATGTAAAGTTAATGCACATGCCCCTCAACTCCCCTTTATTGAATGATAATACCAAATTAAGTTAATTTGCGTGAAAGGCCCAATTTATGTGTGAAGTTCAGGTTAACTATAAAATATGCATAGTTATCTAATTATATGCACTTAGAATGGTGTGTGTGACATGAATTATCATAAAAGAATAGACGCTTATCACACCCCCCAACTTGAGCATTGCTAGTCCCTAATAATGTAAACAGTTAATGAGTCAGAACTGGCAAGAACTCATGTATCACATTTCATGGCAAGAGCATTATGCATCATGATTCAAACTATTGGAGTATTACAAGTTCAAGCAGTATGTGTCAGGAACAAAGTTCATCAGTCCATGCATTAAGACATTTCTTCAAGATACACTTAAAATTATATATCCCTTAGTGTAAGAATGATATAACTTGACTAGTGGATAGTAAATAACTGGATAAATGAGCTTTCTACCCATCACTTAAGGATAATTTTCAAGTCTACATACTTCCAATCATATCTTTGACTATTGGTAGCTTCACACTGTCTTTTCTTTTCTTTTTCTTTTTTCTTTTGAACACATGGTGTTGCACATCCTTTCACCATTTGACGCGAACCTCAACTCTCGCCTTAGGAGTAGCAAGGCAGGTTACTAAAATCAGGGGCATTTTCCATGGTCTTTTTTTGTGTGCTTTGCACTTATTTTCGGCAGGTAGCTTTTTCCTCACAATTTTCCTAAAAAGAATATGCAGAAAATCAATCATCCCTAAGTGTTAAGCAAAATTCCCATCGTCCTTATGTTTGAAGTCCACTAATCTCATTATTATGCGAAAGTGTGCAAGTTCAATAAAATTTCAGGTGTATTATGAGAAAAATGCAAAAGATATAACCAACTAATTCACCCCTTTAACTTACTACTATCACACGTAAAACTCTAAGTCATATCATTCTTAGAAAAGTTTCTCATCATGAAATATGAGCATGAAGCTCTTTATTTGTTGATTTATTTATTTTTTGAACAACTAACACAATGTGAACAACTAGCAACTATCCCCCCCCCAACTTAAGTGACATTGTCCTCAATGACATGAAAGATATGAGATATGTAGCCAAAAGAAGTTAGGGAAGGAGAGATACAACCTGATGTAAGGGGGCAGCGCCTCCTAAAAAATAGTGCTCCAGACTCCTAAGGACACAAAAATACAAATGACTCACTAAGATTTTTAGAGAAAAATGTTGGGTTGCCTCCCAATAAGTGCTAAGTTTAACGTATTCAGTCAGACGCATCAAAACTTACTGTGAATTTTCTAAGCCCACGTTATTGATGATTCATTCTTATGAAATGCCCGCAATGTATGGTTTCAGCCATTGTCCATTTACTTTAAAAGTGTTTCCACTTTTAAGATGCATCAAAGCTTACTATGAATTTTCCAAGCCCATGTTATTGATGATTCGTTCTTCTGAAATGCCCGCAATGTATGGTTTCAGCCGTTGTCCATTTACTTTAAAAGTGTTTCCACTTTTAAGATGCATCAAAGGTTACTGTGAATTTTGCAAGCCCATGTTATTGATTGTCACGCCCCGAACCGATAGCAGCAGGAAGCACGCTCGGAACGTGGCAGTGATTCATTCATGATACAAAACAGAACAAAAGAGATAATACAAGAGAATTGCACCAAAATAAATATAACTTTTATTCACATAAAAACCAATGTTTACAACTCTTAACATTCTTATAATAAAATAAAGAAAAAGACTCGATTTGACAAAAGAAAGATTCGAATTAAAAGACTAGACATAAATAACTCCACACTAGACTCAAAAGACCAACTCTTCACGATCAAGCCAACTCATCACTCTTCCCCGTCCCCATCTGTGGTCACATCTTCAATAATACCTAAAAAGGATTGGAAAGAGGGGATGAGCGAAAGCTCGGTAGGAATTACTCTCTATCACCAGGCAATGCTTTAAGTAATTAACCAATTCAGAAATGATGCATGATCTTAACAAATGCAAGACAAGAACATATATAATATCAAAGGAATGGCAAGGTAACAGAGCTTAAAGAACAACGAGAAATAAGATAGAAGATGAATTTTGAGAGCTAGAACAAGTACAAGAATTTCTGGCAAATTCACATAGCTAGGAACAAGATAGCAAGTACTTCATTCTCAACAGGTTTGTCCCTTCCGGACCACATATCAAGTCTTATCATAACATGTCATGTCAAATCACATGGGTAGGGAAGATGCCCAAGATGTAAAAATGTCTAGACCAAATCTTGCATATAGTTGGTGCAATGCCACACCCGATCATTCATAATACCGGTACATGTCTGGGCTTTGCCTCGCGCCTTGGATCAGATTCGGGCCCTAATAATTTCAGCCTAGCATTGACTATCAAAGTGGACCCACAGTCCCATATAACATATCTCCAGACAATTTACAATTGACATCGGAATTCCAAGGTATAGCTCATTGTAAACAAGGCACATTAGGTAGGAAGTAGATTTGAAGACCAAGCTTATCAACTTCCAAGGAAAAGCTCCACAAAGAAAAATATTCCCAAGGAATATAATATCAATAGAGACCCAGCAAAGGCCAGAATTCGAGATATACAATGGTTAACCTAAGCTGGATTGGTTTCACACATAAAATTCACGAAAAGCCAGAATTTGGTTGACTGGAGAAGAAAACGGTCACGGCATGGACGCTTAAATGATAAAAACGGTCGAAGCATGGCCGCTTTAAGATAGAACGATCTATCGTTCGACCGCTACACAGAGCAGCACACAAACAGCAAAAACCAAGGACAGATTAAGATCCCAATCGGCTTAGGCTAGGGTTAGACTGAAACAGGGTCCAGTCAACTCTACTAGGGTCAATTGGGGCTACTCAGATCGACCTAACCAGGGCAGAGTCAACCTGGAACAAGGCCAAGTGACCGAACAGATCTTGTAGCACCCCGTATAAAAATGATAGAAAAAAATAAAAAATATATATATACTAAAATATAGACTTTTTCTCCAAGTAAATAAAAACTTTAGATAACTCTATGAGGAGACAATACTATAAGAGGGTTAAATAAAAGTTAGAACGCCCAATGAGGGCCCTTATATAAATATACCACCATGGAAGTCATCTTACGTAATAAGGCTTCCTGTTCCAATAGACGCTTCATTTAAATGGGGACTTTGCACAAGGTCATCAATTCATTTAGCTATAGGGCCACAACCCACGTTTTTAAAGCCTACAATACATATATAATAACCCTTTTTATTATCAAGCATGGCACGGAACAGTACACACCCAGCATGGTTTGGAATAGGAACGGTGGAAGAACAGTGGGCATGAGAAAACAGCGCCCCTAACCTGGGCGCTATTTTCATAAATGGCGCCCCCAGACCAGGCGCCATTTCTTTTTGGACAAAATTAATATATATATTATATATGTATGGAAGGCCCACAGGATGTAACGCCTGTGTACACAGACGCTATTTTCCTAAGTAAAGACTTCTTGAAAGTCGTCAATTCCTTGCCAGCAACCTACCAAACCGAATGCCATTATGATCCTTCCAGAAGTAAACATAAACAACTTATTTTTTGCTGGCAATGCACCCCTTTTACCCAACAACCGATTGAAGCATTAATTACTTCTTTTTCTCTGGCAATGGACCCATACGTTTTTCTTTCCTATAACTATCCCATACCCTTTAGTGTTAGAAGGTGATTACCATCATCTGTGTAGTCTCTGCCCGTAGAATAGGGCCTTTACAAGAACGTACCTAAAGGGAGATCTTCATCCTACTGGCTTCTTCCTGCTGTTGGGAAGATTGGTTTTCTTATCATCTATTCTACGTATTCACGTTAAAAGGTAGGTGTTCTCAAGATCTGCCTTAACTAGTAGTTAATATATGTTAACATGCATGCTAGTTAAATCTGGTCATTTAAGTCAGGGATATATCAAAAGGCTTAGTGGGAAGGTTAGGCCACATCTATCTGAAAAACTAAATCTTGCGTGAGTAGATTCTCCGCCAAGTACCCCTTGTACAGCACACGGTTTATACTCATAATCTGTCATGATTCTTGTAAATTAATCAATGTTTAAAAATTGATATCTATGAAATTAAACTCAATAATTATTACATGAGCATGATCGTACAATCCTGCAAATGTCCATGTCGATCTATGTCTTTACTTCCTGATTCTATGAACATGTTATAAATCATGAACAGTAAGTATGTGATTAGTAGCCACCGTATTCAGAAATTTATATCTATTGAACCCGACGATAAAATTCTCGCATGAAGATAGTTCTGTGATCCTGGTATTTTTCTGTACCTGCCCATGTCCTTATTTCCTGATTCGGAGAAACTTTAAAAAAATGAATAGTAACTAACCATCGTGCTCAGGAATTTATATCTATTGAACCTGACCATAAAATTCTCGCATGAAGATAGTTCTATGATCATGATATTTTTCTCTACATGCCCATGTCCTTACTTCTTGATTCGGAGAAACTTTGAAAATATGAACAGTAACTTGTATCTCAGAACATACCTCTCTGATGTGAAGCATGACTCAGGTTCAATTGGTGACTCTCCGCAGTGACTTCAATTAATTGAAGACACTACAGAGGGGCGCCATTCACCAGAATCCCTTACATCAATTAGCGACACCCCCAAGAGACTTCAATTAAATGAAGTCACCCCGGGAAGACTTCAATTCATTAAATGAAGCCACCCCGGGAAGACTTCAATTCTTCAATTAGCGACACCCAAAGGTGACTTTAATTAAATGAAGACCCCCCAGAGAGACATCAATTCCATTTTTAGAAAAAAATATAAACACCGCATTAGAAATTTTATATCTATGAAACCAAAACCCAATAATTTTGCATAAGCATGATTCTGAACTCCCGAGAATTTTCTCTACCTGTTCATATCCCTGCTTTCTGTTTCTGAGAAATGTTTACAGTATGAATAGTATTTTGAGTCACAGAATGTACCTGTCCGGTGTAAATCACCCCCAATTCATTGAATAGAGACACCCCAGGCGACTTCAATTAAATGAAGAGACCTCAGAGAGACGTCATTTAATTTTATTATTTTTTTTATTTTTGAAATAGCACCTCCCCCCCTTGTCGCTAATTCTTTAAAAATCTGAAAAATAGAGAAAAATACCCAGAAAATCTATAAAAATAGAAAAAATAGAAAAAAGTATAAAAAGGTGAGAAACCCAAGAAAAGTCAGAAAAACCACTCAAACAAGGTCAATTTGAGGGTCAAATTGGGGCATTATGAGGTAATATGAGATGTACTCACAGTAATGTCAATTTTAGCGTATCTACAACCCCCAAACACCAATTCAGTCTGTTAGCTACCAATCTTCGTTTGATTACTGATTTGTCTCGTGATTCGTATCGATATAACCCTAGTACATGTTCCTGCATCATATATGCCTTTGAACTCTATTCCTGGAATCTAACTTATACTCTTACAATGGCAACCCTTAAAATTCTATATTGGCTATAAATGAGAGTGGATGTAAAAAGAAATACATGAAATGTTGCGCATATAGGGCCCGGTCTGGTCCTGGGAGGAGCGCCCGAAGGTACTTGTGCCCATGGGAGTTTATTGACCACGATGTTTGGCATTGCACCGAAGTACTTGCTTGACTTGCTTGACTTGAGACACTCCACACATACTCTCTCTCTACTTGCTTGACTTGACTTGCGTGGCCCGAAACGGGCGATACTTGACTTGCGTGGCCCGAAAAAGGGCAAAGTCCTTGCTTGATTGAAATAGCCAATTCTATTGACACGTACTTGATATTATTTGCTTGAACATGAACTTTTACTTACTTGAACATGACTCTTACTTACTTGTACATAAGTTCTTGCTTGCCCAAAAAGTGGCATCTACATCTATAAAATTCTTGATATACTGCTTGTCAAATACTTGAAATCATGCGATACTCCGTCTATATAGTTCTTGACTTCTTACTGGTTCATCAAGCTTAGATATACTCGTATACCTGATTTTCATACTTATTCATCGTACATTGTTATACATGCATTACATATAACATGTAAATCACTTAAAGACTGCTCGAACTTGAGATGTAATTCCTACTGAGTAATTCGCTCATCAAGTTGCTTCCTAACATTTTCATGTAATTCGGATAGCGACATCCACCCGAATGAGAATGAGACTGAGTGAAGAGTGCTAGAGTCACCGATCGTCTACCGTCAGCTAGTCATGTCTTTTGATCTTCTTGAGTCTCCTTTTGTATTTTGTAGTTATGTTTGGTCTAGTCGATTGAATCCTTGTTAAGGCATGTAGCCTAGTATTTGGATTTTAATTTGGAATTGTCATGGACTAGCTTTATCATCTTTTGATTAATCGTTTAGTTGTCACTTTGGACTATTGGGATCATTGGATATTATTAGTCTTTTACGCACTCCGTATTTATGTATGTCAAATTTTATCGCTCTAATGACACGATCTATATAGACGCGTCATGCATTCGAGTAGCTTCCGCACTCGGGACGTGACAGTCTTCGTGGTATCAGAGCCTAGGATTTTAATTTCCTAGGTAAAACCCGAGTCCAAGGATAGGTAAAACCCGAGTCCAAGGATAGTTTGTACCTTACCCGGTGAGATGGATAGAGCCATGGGTTAAGTGCTATAATGACTTTTGACCTTATAAATAAACCCGATCTTTATTATTTTTCAACTCTTTTATAGGATCATGGCCGTTGAAAGAGCACAATGGCACGAGATGTAGCGCACCGTGCAAGGCCTTACACAGGCACTACAGCAAGTGGCGCAAGGTGGTACTAACCGTGGAGCTGGTGATCTCCACAGGGGTTTCCGTAACATGAACCCACTAAGATTCACGGGTTCGTCTTACCCCGAGGATGCCGAAAATTGGTTAAAGGAAATGGAACGAATTTTTCATGTGATGCAATGCACGGACGAGCAGAAGGTTCTACTGGCTATATTCCAACTAGAGCGGGACACTCGATGTTGGTGGGAATCCATGGAAGCAACATTGTCAGAAGATCATGTCACATGGGATGAATTCATGGAGCATTTCAACAACAAGTACTTCTCCGACCATATCCAGGAAAAGAAGGCCACCAAATTTGCCGCACTGAAACAACGGGGTTGAAAGTGGCCGAGTATGAGGCCCAATTTTCAAGACTGGCTAGGTATGCACCTCACTTGGTGTGTACGGAGAAGATGAAGGCTAAAAGGTTCCTCAACGGGCTTCGGCCCCACTACATTACACAACTTGCACCGATGGACATACAAGTCTACTCGGAAATGGTTTGGCGTGCACAGTTGCTCGAGGACGCCACCGAATTATCCGAGAGTATCCGAGGAAGGGACAAGAAGGAAGCTGTCACAAGCTCGGAAAATTTTAAGGCATCATTCAATAAGAAGCGGTACTTCAGTGGAGGGGAGTCCTCCAAAGGAAAGAAATTCCAAAAGAATGTCAAGCCATTCTCCATCACCACACCTTCCAAGGAAGTCTATAAGTACTGTGACAAAGATGGTCATAGGACCGAGGAATGCTGCAGGAAGCTAGGAGCATGCCTCCGATGTGGAAGCCGAGAACATCGGTTCCCTAATTGCCCATTGATGAATGAGCAAGCCAGTAAAGAAGAGAAGCTCCCGGCAAAGAAGCAAGGCCGTCTGCAAGCTCTCCAAGAGACGGAACCAATGGAAGGAGGAATCGTGGAAGATACACTAACCGTTTGCTCTAAGACTGCTAAAGTTTTATTTGATACCGGAGCAACTCATTCTTTTGTTTCCAAGGAATTTGCTGCTTCATTCTCTAAGGAGCCCGAATGGTTAGACTTAGTCATATCCACACCCCTCGGGAATGAGTCCGATATCACACATCATTACCCAAACTGCAAGGTTGTGGTTAAAGGGAATAATCTGTCTGCCAACCTGATAAGCCTAGATATGAAGGGTTATGATGTCATACTAGTTGTTGATTGGTTGTACCAAGCAACTTTAGATTGCCGGAATGGCAAGATAACTTTTGTGGATTACCCGGAACTGGTGTACATTAGCCCTCAAGCTAGATCACATCTTATATCAGCCCTCCGAGCTAGTAAACTAATAGGCAAGGGATGTACGGCTTATATTGCATTTGTAACTACCACGGACTTCGAGAAGTCTAAACTTGAAGACATCCGTGTAGTTCAGGATTTCCCCTATGTTTTTCCAGAAGAATTTCCCGGTTTACCCCCGGAGCGGGAGGTGTCGTTCACCATCGACCTTGTCCCTGGTGCTGGACTTGTTTCCAAGGCACCTTACAGAATGTCTCCTGTTGAGTTGAAAGAGCTAAAGGAACAACTGATGGAGCTATTGAACAAGGGTTTCATCCGGCCAAGTACCTCCCCAAGGGGAGCGCTGGTGCTATTCGTCAAGAAGAAGGACATATCGATGAGACTCTGCATCGACTATCGGTAGTTAAACCACCTTACGATCAAGAACAAGTACCCACTGTCTAGAATTGATGAATTGTTCGACCAAATATCTGGAGCTAAATATTTCTCCAAGATTGATTTTCGATCTGGTTATCACCAATTGAAGATCAAAGAAGAAGACATCCATAAAAGTGGTTTCATCCATAAGTGCTAAGTTTAACGTATTCAGCCAGACGCATCAAAACTTACTGTGAATTTTCCAAGCCCATGTTATTGATGATTCGTTCTTCTAAAATGCCCCAAATGTATGGTTTCAACCGTTGTCCATTTACTTTAAAAGTGTTTCCACTTTTAAGACACATCAAAGCTTACTGTGAATTTTCCAAGCCCATGTTATTGATGATTAGTTCTTCTGAAATGCCCGCAATGTATGGTTTCAGCCGTTGTCCATTTACTTTAAAAGTGTTTCCACTTTTAAGACGCATCAAAGCTTACTGTGAATTTTCCAAGCCCATGTTATTGATTGTCACGCTTCGAACCGATAGCAGTGGGAAGCACGCTCGGAACGTGGCAGTGATTCATTCATAATACAGAATAGGACAAAAGAGATAATACAAGAGAATTGCACCAAAATAAATATAACTTTTATTCATATAAAAACCAATGTTTACAACTCTTAACATTCTTACAATAAAATAAAGAAAAAGACTCGATTTGACAAAAGAAAGATTCGAATTAAAAGACTTGACATAAATAACTCCACACTAGACTCAAAAGACCAACTCATCACTCTTCCCCGTCCCCAACTGTGGTCACATCTTCAATAATACCTGAAAAGGATTGGAAAGAGGGGATGAGCGAAAGCTCGGTAGGAATTACTCTCTATCATCAGGCAATGCTTTAAGTAATTAACCAATTCAGAAATGATGCATGATCTTAACAAATGCAAGACAAGAACATATATAATATCAAAGGAATGGCAAGGTAACAGGGCTTAAAGAACAACGAGAAATAAGATAGAATATGAATTTTGAGAGCTAGAACAAGTACAAGAATTTGTGACAAATTCACATAGCTAGGAACAAGATAGCAAGTACTTCATTCTCAACAGGTTTGTCCCTTCCGGACAACATATCAAGTCTTATCGTAACATGTCATGTCAAATCACATGTGTAGGGAAGATGCCCAAGGTGTAAAAATGTCTAGACCAAATCTTACATATAGTTGGTGCAATGCCACACCCGATCATTCATAATACCGGTACATGTTTGGGCTTTGCCTCGCCCCTAGGACCAGATCCGGGCCCTAATAATTTCAGCCTAGCATTGACTATCAAAGTGGACCCACAGTCCTATATAACATATCTCCAGACAATTTACAATTGGCATCGGAATTCCAAGGTATAGCTCATTGTAAACAAGGCACATTAGGTAGGAAGTAGATTTGAAGACCAAGCTTATCAACTTCCAAGGAAAAGCTCCACAAGGAAAACGATTCTCAAGGAATATAATATCAATAGAGACCCAGCAAAGGCCAGAATTCGAGATATACAATGGTTAACCTAAGCTGGATTGGTTTCACACATAAAATTCATGAAAAGCGAGAATTTGGCTAACTGGAGAAGAAAACGGTCATGGCATGGCCGCTCGAATGATAAAAACGGTCGAAGCATGGCCGCTTTAAGATAGAACGGTCTATCGTTCGACCGCTACACAGAGCAGCACACAAACAACGAAAACCAAGGACATATTAAGATCCCAATCGGCCTAGGCTAGGGTTAGACTGAAACAGGGTCCTGTCAACTCTACTAGGGTCAATTGGGGCTACTCAGATTGACCTAACCAGGGCAGAGTCAACTTGGAACAAGGCCAAGCGACCGGACAGATCTTGTAGCACCCCGTATAAAAATGATAGAAAAAAATAAAAAATATATATATATAATAAAATATAGACTTTTTCTCCAAGTAAATAAAAACTTTAGATAACTCTATGAGGAGACAATACTATAAGAGGGTTAAATAAAAGTTAGAACGCCCAATGAGGGCCCTTATATAAATATACCACCATGGAAGTCATCTTACGTAATAAGACTTCCTGTTTCAATAGACACTTCATTTAAATGGGGACTTTGCACAAGGTCGTCAATTCAATTAGCTACAGAGCCACAACCCACGGTTTTAAAGCCCACAGTACGTATATAATAACCCTTTTTATTATCAAGCATGGCACGAAACAGTACACACCCAGCATGGTTTGGAATAGGAACGGTGAATGAACAGTGGGCATGAGAAAATAGCGCCCCTGACCTGGGCGCTATTTCCATAAATGGTGCCCCCAGACCAGGCGCCATTTCTTTTTGGACAAAATGAATATATATATAATATATGTATGGAAGGCCCACAGGATGTAACGCCTGCGTACACAGACGCTATTTCCCTAATTAAAGACTTCTTGGAAGTCGTCAATTCCTTGCCAACAACCTACCAAATCGAATGCCATTATGATCCTTCCAGAAGTAAACATAAACAACTTGTTTTTTGCTGGCAATGCACCCCTTTTACACGACAACCGATTGAAGCATTAATTGCTTCTTTTTCCCTGGCAATGGACCCTTACTTTTTTCTTTCCTATAACTATCCCATACCCTTTAGTGTTGGAAGGTGATTGCCATCATCTGTGTAGTCTCTGTCCATAGAATAGGGTCTTTACAGGAACATACCTAAAGGGAGATCTTCATCCTACGTACTTCTTCCTGCTGTTAGAAAGATCGGTTTTCTTATCGTCTATTCTACGTATTCACGTCAAAAGGTAGGTGTTCTCAAGATCTGGCTTAACTAGTAGTTAATATAGGTTAACATGCATGCTAGTTAAATTTGGTCATTTAAGTCAGGGGTATATCAAAAGGCTTAGTGGGAAGGTTAGGCCACATCTATCTGAAACACTAAATCTTGCGTGAGTAGATTCTCCGCCAAGTACCCCCTATACAGCACACGGTTTATACTCATAATCTGTCCTGATTCTTGTAAATTAATTCATGTTTAAAAAGTGATATATATGAAATTAAACTCAGAAATTATTGCATGAGCATGATCGTACAATACTGCAAATGTCCATGTTGATCTATGTCTAAACTTCCTGATTCTGTGAATGTGTTATAAATCATGAACGATAAGTAAGTGATTAGTAGCCACCGTGTTCAGAAATGTATATCTATTGAACCAGACCATAAAATTCTCGCATGAAGATAGTTCTGTGATCCTGATATTTTTCTCTACCTGCCCATGTCCTTATTTCCTGATTCGGAGAAACTTTGAAAAAATGAATAGTAACTGACCACCGTGCTAAGGAATTTATATCTATTGAACCAGACCATAAAATTCTCGCATGAAGATAGTTCTATGATCATGATATTTTTCTCTACCTGCCCATGTCCTTACTTCCTGATTCAGAGAAACTTTGAAAATATGAACAGTAACTTGTATCTCAGAACATACCTCTCTGATGCGAAGCATGACTCAGGTTCAATTGGTGACTCTCCGTAGTGACTTCAATTAATTGAAGACACTGCAGAGGGGCGCCATTCACCAGAACCCCTTACATCAATTAGCGACACCCCCAGGAGACTTCAATTAAATGAAGTCACCCCGAGGAGACTTCAATTAAATGAAGTCACCCCGGGAAGACTTCAATTCATTAAATGAAGTCACCCCGGGAAGACTTCCATTCTTCAATTAGCAACACCCTAAGGTGACTTCAATTAAATGAAGACCCCTCAGAGAGACGTCAATTCCATTTTTAGAAAAAAAATATAAACTCTGCATTAGAAATTTTATATCTATGAAACCAAAACTCAACAATTTTACATAAGCATGATTCTGAACTCCCGAGAATTTTCTCTACCTGTTCATATCCTTGCTTTCTATTTTTGAGAAACTTTTACGATATGAATAGTATTTTGAGTCACAGAATGTACCTGCCCGGTGTAAATCACCCCCAATTCATTGAATAGCGACACCCCAAGTGACTTCAATTAAATGAAGACACCTCAGAGAGACGTCATTTACTTTTATTTTTTTTTGAAATAGCACCTCCCCCCCCCTTGCCGCTAATTCTTTAAAAATCTGGAAAAATAGAGAAAAATACTCAAAAAATCTTAAAAAATAGAAAAAAGTATAAAAATGTGAGAAACCCAAGAAAAGTGGGAAAAAACACTCAAATAAGGTCAATTTGAGGGTCAAATTGGGACATTATGAGATAATATGAGATGTACTCACAGTAATGTCATTTTTAGCGTGTCTACAACCCCCAGGCGCCAATTCAGTCTGTTAGCTGCCAATCTTCGTTCTGATTACTGATTTTTCTCATGATTCGAACCGATATAACCCTAGTACATGTTCATGCATCATATATGCCTTTGAACTGTATTCCTGGAATCTACCTTATACTCTTACAATGGCAACCCTTGAAATTCTATATTGGCTATAAATGAGAGTGGATGTCAAAAGAAATACATGAAATGCTGTGCATATAGGGCCCAGTCTGGTCCTGGGAGGAGCGCCCGAAGGTACTTGTGCCCATGAGAGTTTATTGACCACGGTGTTTGGTATTGCACCGAAGTACTTGTTTGACTTGCTTGACTTGAGACACTCCACACATACTCTCTCTCTACTTGCTTGACTTGACTTGCATGACCCGAAATGGGCGATACTTGACTTGCGTGGCCCGAAAGAGAGCAAAGTACTTGCTTGATTGAAATAGCCAATTCTATTGATACGTACTTGATATTACTTGCTTGAACATGAACTTTTACTTACTTGAACATGACTCTTACTTACTTGTACATAAGTTCTTGCTTTCCCAAAAAGTGGCATCTACATCTATAAAGTTCTTGATATACTGCTTGTCAAATACTTGAAATCATGCGATACTCTCTCTATATAGTTCTTGACTTCTTACTTCTTCATCATGCATAGATATACTCGTATACCTGATTTTCATACTTATTCATTGTACATTGTTATACATGCATTACATATAACATGTAAATCACTTAAAGACTACTCGAACTTGAGATGTAATTCCTACTGAGCGATTCACTCATCCAGTTGCTTCCTAACATTTTCATGTAATTCGGATAGTGACATCCACCCGAATGGGAATGAGACCGAGTGAAGAGTGCTAGAGTCACCGATCGTCTACCGTCAGCTAGTCGTGTCTTTTAATCTTCTTGAGTCTCCTTTTGTATTTTCTAGTTATGTTTGGTCTAGTCGATTGAATCCTTGTTAAGGCATGTAGCCTAGTATTTGGATTTTAATTTGGAATTGTCATGGACTAGCTTTATCATCTTTTGATTAATCGTTTAGTTCTCACTTTGGACTATTGGGATCATTAGATATTATTAGTCTTTTGCGCACTCCGTATTTATGTATGTCAAATTTTATCGCTCTAATGACACGATCTATATAGACACGTCACGCATCCGAGTAGCTTCCGCGCTCGGGACGTGACAGTCTTCGTGGTATCAGAGCTTAGGATTTTAGTTTCCTAGGTAAAACCCGAGTCCAAGGATAGTTTGTACCTTACCCGGTGAGATGGATAGAGCCATGGGTTAAGTGCTATAATGACTTTTAACCTTATAAATAAACCCAATCTTTATTATTCTTCAACCCTTTTATAGGATCATGGCCGCTGAAAGAGCACAATGGCGCGAGATGCAGCGCACCATGCAAGGCCTTACACAGGCACTACAGCAAGTGGCGCAAGACGGTGCTAACTGTGGAGCCGATGATCTCCACAGGGATTTCCGTAACATGAACCCACCAAGATTCACGGGTTCGTCCGACCCTGAGGATGCCGAAGATTGGTTAAAGGAAATGGAACGAATTTTTCGTGTGATGCAATGCACGGACAAGGAGAAGGTTCTACTGGATATATTCTAACTAGAGCGGGACGCTCGATGTTGGTGGGAATCCGTGGAAGCAACATTGTCAGAAAACCATGTCACATGGGATGAATTCTTGGATCATTTCAACAACAAGTACTTCTTCGACCATATCCAGGAAAAGAAGGCCACCGAATTTGCCGCACTGAAACAACGGGGCTTGAAAGTGGCCGAGTATGAGGCCCAATTTTCAAGACTGGCTAGGTATGCACCTCACTTGGTGTGTACGGAGAAGATGAAGGCTAAAAGGTTCCTCAACGGGCTTCGGCACCGCTACATTACACAACTTGCACCGATGGACATACAAGTCTACTCGAAAATGGTTCGTCGTGCGCAGTTGCTCGAGGACGCCATCGAATTATCCGAGAGTATCCGAGGAAGGGACAAGAAGGAACCTGTCACAAGCCCGGAAAATTTTAAGGCATCATTCAATAAGAAGCGGTACTTCAGTGGAGGGGAGTCCTCCAAAGGAAAGAAATTCCAAAATAATGTCAAGCCATTCGCCATCACCACACCTTCCAAGGAAGTCTATAAGTACTGTGAAAAAGCTGGTCATAGGACCGAGGAATGCTGGAGGAAGCTAGGAGCATGTCTCCGATGTGGAAGTCGAAAACATCGGATCCCTAATTGCCCATTGATGAATGAGCAAGCCATTAAAGAAGAGAAGGTCCCGGCAAAGAAGCAAGGTTGTCTGCAAGCTCTCCAAGAGACAGAACCAATGGAAGGAGGAATCGTGTAAGATACACTAACCGTTTTCTCTAAGACTTCTAAAGTTTTATTTGATACCAGAGCAACTCATTCTTTCGTTTCCAAGGAATTTGCTGCTTCATTCTCTAAGGAGCCCGAATGGTTAAACTTAGTCATATCCACACCCCTCGGGAATGAGTCCGATATCACACATCATTACCCAAACTGCAAGGTTATGGTTAAAGGGAATAATCTGCCTGCCAACCTGATAAGACTAGATATGAAAGGTTATGATGTCATACTAGGTGCTGATTGGTTGTACCAAGCAACTGTAGATTGCCGGAATGGCAAGATAACTTTTGTGGATTACCCGGAACTGGTGTACATTAGCCCTCGAGCTAGATCACCTCTTATATCAGCCCTCCGAGCTAGTAAACTCATAGGCAAGGAATGTACGGCTTATATTACATTTGTAACTACCACGGACGTCGAGGAGTCTAAACTTGAAGACATCGGTGTAGTTCGAGATTTCCCCGATGTTTTTCCAGAAGAATTTCCCGGTTTACCCCCATAGCGGGAGGTGTCGTTCACCATCGACCTTGTCCCTGGTGCTGGACCTGTTTCCAAGGCACCTTACATAATGTCTCCTGCTGAGCTGAAAGAGCTAAAGGAACAATTGATGGAGCTATTGAACAAGGGTTTCATCTGGCCAAGTATTTCCCCACGGGGAGCGCTGGTGCTATTCGTCAAGAAGAAGGACAGATCGATGAGACTCTGCATCTACTATCGGTAGTTAAACCACCTTACGATCAAGAACAAGTACTCATTGCCAAGAATTGATGAATTGTTCGACCAAATATCTGAAGCTAAATATTTCTCCAAGATTGATCTTCGATCTGGTTATCACCAACTGAAGATCAAAGAAGAAGACATCCATAAAATTACATTCCGAAGTAGGTATGGGCATTACGAATTCACTATTATGCCTTTCGGACTAACAAATGCCCCCGCAGCTTTCTTACAGTTAATGAATAGCATATTCTGGCCTCACTTAGACCAGTTCATTGTGGTCTTTATCGATGATATTTTGATTTATTCAAAATCTGAAGAAGACCACGAAGTACATCTTGAGAAGGCATTGCAAATATTGAGAGAAAACAAATTATATGCCAAATTCAGCAAGTGCAAGTTCTGGCTCGAGGAAGTATCCTTCTTGTGCCATATAATTTCGAAGAACGGAATTTTCGTGGACCCATCAAAGGTCGAAGCCGTGAAGAATTGGGAGCGACCAACAAATGCAACGGAGATTCAAAGTTTCTTGGGGCTAGCTGGTTATTACCGGCGTTTCATCCTCAAGAATTGTTGTTCCTCTCACCCGACTGACTCTCAAGGAAATACCTTATGAGTGGAAGGAAGACTGTGAGAAGAGTTTCTAAGGTTTGAAAGATCTCTTGACTACTGCTCCCATCTTATCATTGCCAATCGAAGTAGAGAAGTACGAGGTATATACCGATACTTCTAGTATTGGCCTCGGATGTGTATTGATGTAAAATGGGAGAGTCATTGCATACTATTCCGGGCAACTGAAGAAGCATGAAGAGAACTACCCGGTGCACGATTTAGAACTAGCCGCAGTGGTATTTGCCTTAAAGATCTGGAGACACTACCTCTATGGAGAATAATTTATAGTGTACTCTGATCACAAATGCCTCAAATATCTATTTTTCCAAAAGGAACTAGACATGCGGCAAAGGCGTTGGCTCGAGTATCTCAATGATTTCGACTTCTCTATACAGTACCATCCCGGTAAGAGAATATCTGTAGCTGATGCCCTCAGTCGAAAGTCGAGAGTAATAATGGCCAGTTGCATGATTCAAGAATGGAAGCTATTAGAGGAATTCTCTAAACTCAATATTAGCACTGATAAGCAAGACTGGTGCATTACTCTAGCCCATGTGAGTCTACATCCGAATTTGCTATCAGAAATTCAGAAGCTACAAGAAGAAGATCCTGCACTAGTGGAGATAAGGGACAAGCTGGAGGAGAGACTTGGTTTCAAGTTGGCACCCGATGGAAGACTTTTATTCTATGAACGGACATGTGTACCCGACTGTCCCGAGTTGAAGAAGAAGGTTTTTGAAGAAGCTCATCGATCGAGGTACACGATCCACCCTGGAGCCACCAAGATGTACCAAGACATGAAGAGGACCTTCTGGTGGCCTAATATGAAAAGGGAGGTAGCGGACTTCGTATCTCGCTACCTGACATGTCAATAAGTGAAGGCGGAACATCAGAAACCCGTCGGAAAATTACATCCACTAGATATTCCCAAGTGGAAGTGGGAAGACATTGGCATGGATTTTATTATGGGCTTGCCCAAGACTAGAGGTGGACATGATGAAATTTGGGTAATTATCGACTGCCTAACTAAATCGGCTCATTTCTTGCCTATCAAAAGCCGATGGTCGGTTGATGTCCTTACTGCCTTGTATATCAAAGAGACGGTTAAATTGCATGGAGTTCCCATGTTGATTGTATCCGATCGAGACCCACGCTTCACCTCTCATTTCTGGAAGAGTCTACAACACTCTCTGGGAACGAAACTCAACTTCAGCACTGCTTTCCATCCCCAGACCGATGGACAGATAGAAAGGATAAATCAAGTTGTTGAAGACATGTTGAGAGCATGTATTATAGATTTTGGCGGAAGCTGGCACGACCACTTACCCCTAGACGAATTTACATATAATAATAGCTATCAAGCCAGTATCCAGATGGCACCTTTCGAGGCACTCTATGGCAAAAATTGTCGATCTCCAATATGCTCGGACGAAGTTTGTGAAAAGCAAATCCTAGGCCCAGATATGGTGAGAGATTCAACTGAAAAGATACACCTCATTCGAGAAAGACTAAGGATAGCACAATCAAGGCAGAAGTCATATGCTGACAACAGGAGAAGAGATATGGAATTCCAAGTTGGAGACCATATTTTTCTCAAGTTATCTCTTGGCTGAGGTATTAGAAGATTCGGTGTTAAGGGCAAACTTACACCGAGGTGTTGGAGAGAGTGGGCGAGGTAGCTTACCGCATTGCCTTGCCTCCACAACTATCGGAAGTGCATAATGTATTCCACATTTCTATGCTGAAGAAGTATGTGCACGATCCTCTCCACATCATCGACCACACTAACTTGGTGATACAAAAGGACCTTACCTATAAGCAGAAATCGATGAAGATCCTTGACCGAGAAGTCCGAGTTTTGAGAAGCAAGACCATCCCTATGGTGAAAATCCAATGGGATCGATGCTTAGAACAAGAAGTTACATGGGAAATCGAGGAGTCTATGAGAATGAGATTTTGAGAATTATTATAGTCTGTGAGTATTTCTCACCCTCCTTGTCTTCATATATAAAGTTGAATTTGGGGACCAAATTCTTTTAAGTGGGGGAGGGTGTAGCACCCCGTATAAAAAATGATAGAAAAAAATAATATATATATATATATATTAAAATATAGACTTTTTCTCCAAGTAAATAAAAACTTTAGATAACTCTATGAGGAGACAATACTATAAGAGGGTTAAATAAAAGTTAGAACGCCCAATGAGGGCCCTTATATAAATATACCACCATGGAAGTCATCTTACGTAATAAGGCTTCATGTTCTAATAGACACTTCATTTAAATGGAGACTTTGCACAAGGTCATCAATTAATTTAGCTACAGGGCCACAACCCACGGTTTTAAAGCCCACAGTACGTATATAATAACCATTTTTATTATCAAGCATGGCACGGAACAGTACACACCCAGCATGGTTCGGAATAGGAACTGTGTAAGATCGAATAGTGGGCATGAGAAAATAGCGTCCCTGACCTGGGCGCTATTTCCAAAAATGGCGCCCCCCAGACCAGGCGCCATTTCTTTTTGGACAAAATGAATATATACATAATATATGTATGGAAGGCCCACAGGATGTAATGCCTGCGTACACAGATGCTATTTCCCTAATTAAAGACTTATTGGAAGTCGTCAATTCCTTGCCAGCAACCTGCCAAACTGAATGCCATTATGATCTTTCCTGAAGTAAACATAAATAACTTATTATTTGCTGGCAATGCACCCCTTTTACCCTACAACCGATTGAAGCATTAATTGCATCTTTTTCCCTGGCAATGGACCCTTACGTTTTTCTTTCCGATAACTATCCCATACCCTTTAGTGTTAGAAGGTGATTGCCATCATCTATGTACTCTCTGCCCGTAGAATAGGTTCTTTATAGCAAGGTACCTAAAGGGAGATCTTCATCCTATGTGCTTCTTCCTGTTGTTGGGAAGATTGGCTTTCTTATCATCTATTCTACGTATTCACGTCAAAAGGTAGGTGTTCTCAAGATCTGGCTGAACTAGTAGTAAATATAGGTTAACATGCATGCTAGTTAAATCTGGTCATTTAAGTCAGAGGTATATCAAAAGGCTTAGTGGGAAGGTTAGGCCACGCCTATCTGAAACACTAAATCTTGCGTGAGTAGATTCTCCGCCAAGTACCCCATGTACAGCACACGATTTATACTCATAATCTGTCCCGATTCTTGTAAATTAATCCATATTTAAAAATTGATATCTATGAAATTAAACTCAGAAATTGTTGCATGAACATGATCGTACAATCCTGCAAATGTCCATGTCGATCTATGTCTTTACTTCCAGATTCTGTGAATGTGTTATAAATCATGAACAGTAAGTAAGTGATTAGTAGCCACCGTGTTCAAAAATTTATATCTATTGAACCAGACCATAAAATTCTCGCATGAAGATAGTTCTGTGATCCTGATATTTTTATCTACCTGCCCATGTCCTTATTTCCTGATTCGGAGAAACTTTGAAAAAATGAATAGTAACTGACCATCGTGTTCAGAAATTTATATCTATTGAACAAGACCATAAAATTCTCGCATGAAGATAGTTCTGTGATCCTGATATTTTTCTCTACTTGCCCATGTCCTTACTTCTTGATTTGGAGAAACTTTAAAAATATGAGCAGTCACTTGTATCTCAGAACGTACCTCTCTGATGCGAAGCATGACTCAGGTTCAATTGGTGACTCTCCGCAGTGACTTCAATTAATTGAAGACACTACAGAGGGGCACCATTCACTAGAACCCCTTATATCAATTAGCGACACCCCCAGGAGACTTCAATTAAATGAAGTCACCCCGGGAAGACTTCAATTCATTAAATGAAGTCACCCCAGGAAGACTTCCATTCTTCAATTAGCGACACCCTAAGGTGACTTCAATTAAATGAAGACCCCTCATAGAGACGTCAATTCCATTTTTAGAAAAAAAATATAAACTCCGCATTAGAAATTTTATATCTATGAAATCAAAACTCAACAATTGTACATAAGCATGATTCTGAACTCCCGAGAATTTTCTCTACCTGTTCATATCCTTGCTTTCTGTTTTTGAGAAACTTTTACGGTATGAATAGTATTTTGAGTCACAGAATGTATCTGCCCGGTGTAAATCACCCCCAATTCATTGAATAGCGACACCCCAGGTGACTTTAATTAAATGAAGACCCCTCGGAGTGACGTCATTTACTTTTGTTTTTTTTTATTTTTGAAATAGTGCCTTCACCCCTTGCCGCTAATTCTTTAAAAATCAGAAAAAATGGAGAAAAATACCCAAAAAATTCAAAAAATAGGAAAAATAGAAAAAAGTATAAAAAGGTGAGAAACCCAAGAAAAGTGGGAAAAACCACTCAAACAAGGTCAATTTGAGGGTAAAATTGGGGCATTATGAGGTAATATGAGATGTACTCATAGTAATGTCAATTTTAGCGTGTCTACAACCCCTAGGCGCCAATTCAGTCTGTTAGCTGCCAATCTTCGTTCTGATTACTGATTGTCTCGTGATTCGTACTGATATAACCCTAGTACATGATCCTACATCATATATGCCTTTGAACTCTATTCCTGGAATCTACCTTATACTCTTCCAATGGCAACCCTTGAAATTCTATATTGGCTATAAATGAGAGTGGATGTTAAAAGAAATACATGAAATACTGTGCATATAGGGCCCGGTCTGGTCCTGGGAGGAGCGCCTGAAGGTACTTGTGCCCATGCGAGTTTATTGACCACGATGTTTGGCATTGCACCGAACTACTTGCTTGACTTGCTTGACTTGCTTGACTTGAGACACTCCACACATACTCTCTCTCGACTTGCTTGACTTGACTTGCGTGGCCCGGAACGGGCGATACTTGACTTACGTGGCCCGAAAAAGGGCAAAGTACTTGCTTGATTGAAATAGCCAATTCTATTGACACGTACTTGATATTACTTGCTTGAACACGAACTTTTACTTGCTTGAACATGACTCTTACTTACTTGTACATAAGTTCTTGCTTGCCCAAAAAGTGGCCTCTACATCTATAAAGTTCTTGATATACTGCTTGTCAAATACTTGAAATCATGCGATACTCTCTCTATACAGTTCTTGACTTCTTACTTGTTCATCATGCATAGATATACTCGTATACCTAATTTTCGTACTTGAAGAGGCGTGATCTCGCGTTGGTCCTGAGCGGATGGAGGATCACCGGGTAGTGAACTGCAAGATGGGGAAACGGATCAGGGGGCCCAGGGAGAGTCCCTGGGGAAAATCCTCCGATGCTTAAGTCAGTGGAGCTATGGCGGGAGCAATAAAGGGAGAAGAGAGCGTATGCGCGAGATCCCTCTCCACCAAATGGGGTGAAGTGGTTCTTGCTCAGGAGCTTTGAGCGTATGATTGCCCTTACCTTCGTCGGAGGGTATCCCTGGTTTAAATAGTGCACCGTCTTCAGGAGTCCCGTAAGCTGAGGGATTTTTGGAGAGCGTTACGTCCTCATCGTGGGCTTTTATTGCCTTATCGTGAGAGCGTTATCACCTTGGGGAAGAAGAAGTCCCTTGCCTTCCTGAATTCCTACCTGCTGTGGACTCTTAACGGCTGCAAAGGATAAGCAATCGTCGGCTGTTCCGCGCTCAGAGAGGCCAGCCCTATCGGGCGATAGGCTTAGCTCGGAAGAGGATGGGTCGGATGGGTCGGGGTACGCCTTCTTCTCCCAGGCGGAGATATGGCTTGGGCCGGACCTTTCCTGTGACCTGAACGACACTCGGGCCCTCCAAGCCTAGAGGCCGCCTAGGAAGGTTGTGTCCTCGAGAAATTTTTTTATTGGGCTTTCTTCCCTGAGTGGGCCCTGTGGGCTGTCACTTAGGCGAGCTTGGCCTCTTTGGGTCCTGTCGGGCCTAGTCGGGCTGCTCTTTGAATGGGCTACAGAAATCTCCCTCTCCACTTGTCCCCCTCCTACTCCCGAGCCAAAGGAGGCTCGGACGAGTAGTATTTGAGGGTTTTGGACCGGTGTGGCTCAGGTGGGTGGAGATCTGGCAGTGTTATGAAGCCACGTGCCGTGGTCACCTGGGCCCGTAATAATTGTGATCCTGACGGATTTGAAATGAAGGGGCCCCCTTTTTCTCGGAAGTCGGAAAGACGCGCCGCCTCCCGCGAGGGTTTATAGGCGTTGGGCGCTGGTTGTCATTCCAGACTCTCTAGGGTTTTAGCTTTCCTTCACTCCTGTGCTTTCGGGGCTCCTTGATGCGCCGTGAAGACACAGCGGAGGAGCAGAGACTTGCGGCGGCGTTTGAGGAGTTGGCGAGGATAACTGCGGAGGCGGTCCGGCAGCTTCCTCCTCCCCCGGAATCTTTGAGATCCCTTGAGAATTCTTCTTCCAGCTCTTCCTCGGAATCCATGGTGGACCAGCGTTTGTGTGCTGAAGGATGGGGCGACGAACCGGTGGCGAGAGCGCCCGTCCTGAATCGCAGTGAACTGGGGGAAGCTGAGGTGAAGAGGCTGGAGCACAGGTTCCGTCTGCCTCTTAGGTACAACTTTGTTGCTGCTGCCCCGTATGAGACAAGTCTGGACGACCGCACGGGCCACATCTGCACCTTTCTTCTGGCGTGGAAGAGCGGGTTTCGCCTCCCCTTCGAGCCCTTCATCCTCACACTCCTCAATTTTTTTCAATTAGCGCCCATTCAGTTGGTTGCCACCTCGTACCTCCTCCTTTCTGCCTTTCGAATTCTCTGCCGTCAGTGCAGGGTTTCTCCTTCTCTGGACCTTTTCCATTATTTCTTTGAGTTGAAGGCGCATCCGTTGGCGGGGAAAGGTTTTTACTTCATCCAGGCGAGGAGGAACAGGAGCTGCATTTCGCTGGCGGCGAAGGATTCCTCGCATAAAGGGTGGAAGACCCAATTTTTCTGGGTGAAGATACATTCGGTGGAGGAAACCTGGAGATGCCAAGTGATGCCCAATTTCTGCCCGAATATCCCTCCCCGGCAGGAGGAGTTCCCTTCAGATGTGGAGGAGGATGCCGCTCGTCTGCTGAAGCATCGCCAGTCTACCGAGGAGTTGGTGACGCCGGAGAATGTCGAGCGGTGTCTTCTCACGCGGCTGAAGCCGTCAGGTACCACCATCTAGGTTTTTCTTTGGGGGTTGCCTTTCTTTTCCTGATCACGCCTTCTCCTCTATTGTAGACACTAGGTGGGAGCCTCTGGAGGAAGTTGCTGAGATCATCGATCTTGCTGACGACTTGGCGGTCGATGAGCCGGGCGTCCCGGTGGGTCGCTCCCAAGCCCGAGATAAGGGCAAGGGGGCGTCTTCCGAGGGGGCCTCACGACCTGGCGGCGCAAAGCGCAAGGATCCCATGGAGGGAAGGTTGCAGGAAGCCGTGAAGGCCAGGAAACGGGCCAAGAAGGCCGGTCTCCTCATCACTGCCGGGGGCGACTCTGGTTCGGTGGCGCTCCCCTCTCGGGGGCAAGATGGGGCCGACCCAACCGGGCTGGCTCCCCCATCCGCCGAGCGAGAGAGGGTCGAGGAGACCAGGGGCGCCTTAGAGGATGGTGACGATAGGTCGGCTCTCCCCTCGGTGGGAACAGAGGGGGCCGAAGTAGAAACAGCCTAGGCCGAGACCGGGGGACCGGTCGAGGTAGGTGATGTCTCGGGCGGTGATGTGCGGGCCGACATGGTTGAGGTTGGGGGTTCGCCTGCGGAGGCGTCTCAACCCTAAACGTCCGTGGTGCACGGGTCGGCCGAGCTCACAGCGCCGATCGAGGCCAAGGGTTCGCCCGTAGGGGCATTGCAACCCCAGCCGACCGTAGTGCGCGGAGCGGCTGAACCCGCATCTCGATCCGGACCTTCTGGCGAGGCACCGGGCGCGGAAGTGGTTCCCATGTCGGTGGCGCAGGAAAGGCTCGGTATCTCGAGCAATCTGTACAAGCTCTGCCGTGAGGTGTCCGCGAGGATAAAAGGCGGAGACAAGCGTCACTCCCCGGCCGGGGTCCTCGACGTCATCATGGAGGGCGGCCTGGTCATGGCCCAGATGGGGGCCACGATGGCGGAGACTTATGCCCGGGCGGAGTCAGAGCGGTAGAACCTCGCTTGGACCCTCGGGGGGTGTGAGAGGAAGTTGGCTCAACTTAATGAGGCGACCGAGGGGCTCCGGCCGGAGTTCTCCGCGATCAGGGTGTCGGCGCGGTCGAGCTGGCTGGAAGTCGAAGCATTCACTGAGCAGCTAGCCAAGGCCCGGGAATCGCTCGAGAGAAAAAACAAACTCCTTGAGGAGGAGCGCCTTCAACATCTTGAGCTGGACGGCCGTTGGGAGGCTGAGCGCGCCGAGCTGGTGTACCGGGCGGAGGCGGCGGAGCGCCAGTGCTTGGAGGCCGAGGCCGACCGAGCTAAGGCGGAGGAGCGATCGGTCGAGGCCGAGGCATGGGCGGCTGGGGCCGAGGCGAAGAAATGATCGGCGGCGGCCGAGGGGCACGCGGCCGAGGCAGAGCGGAAGTTGACCGAGCTTGCTGAGAGGATGGGGCCGGTCGGAGCGGAGGCGATTGAGCAATACAGGGGCTCAGAGGCCTACCAAGCCGACTTGCAGGAAGCTGCCCTCCCCTACTACGAGGCGGCCCTCCGCCGAGGCATCCGCAAGGGGTTCAAGCAGGGTTATCGTCTGGCAGTTGCTTACGCCAACGAACAAGACTCCGGGGTCAACTTCCTTCTTGGCCAGTGCTACAACTCGGACGAGTCGTCTTCTAGCTCCTCTGCGTCGGGCGGGGAAGATCCAGAGAGCTCTTCTCCGATGGGGTCACCAACTCCGGCTATCTCTGGAGGGCTCGCGGCAGAGGCAGTTCCCGCGCAGGTGGGGTCAATGCCAGGGCCGGCCGTCACCGAGGGTGTCGGGGGTGAAACACCCATGCCTTCCGTTCCCGAGCTTCAAAGTGGGCCCGAGGCCTGATGTATCGCTCTATTTTGCCTCTTTCATTATTTGTTTCTTTCCCTTTTCTGAAAAAGAAAGATTTTCTTTTTGCAAGGCAATAAATGACTTACTTGTTTCTTGCCTTCCTTGCCGTGGTTCGATTAGTGTATCTGCAGTAGTTGGAAATTGCCGATACGTCCTGCGTGATTTTCGCATGTCGGTTGGACGGGCCCCTGATAGGGTGTCTTTCCGTTTCCTCACGCTTTGAATGCCTGGCCGCTTCGTGTATCCCGCTGAGGCGGGAAACGAGGGGTTTGAGGTAACCGTTCAGAGGGGAAAATTCCTTTGGCGTGTTTTCGAGGGGGGAGTCATTTAAGGCAAGTAGCCTCCCTTAGCCTATAAAAAGACTGAAGGGCGTCCTTTCCTCTCCACCGCTTAAGATTTTCCCTAACAGTCTTTCCTCGCCCCTTCTTCACGTTGCGTTGTGCCGTTGCATTCAGAGCATGGAGGAAGACAATGCTGCCGATGATGGAGAGCAGAGAGTTTTTGGCTGTTTCGGGCTGTTAAGCAGGTCCGATGGTCGTCGCGCGAGTTCGAGACGGGTCCGACGGTCATCGCGCGGATCTGGAGAGGATTTCGACGTGCGGAGGCATGCCGTTTATCCTTTATCAGTTGCGGCGACGGTCCCGGGGGGATGGGAGTATCCGTGATGCCCATCCCCTCCAGGCCTTCCCCTACCTCCTCATCCAGCTCTGCTGGTTTCTTTTTCTTTCTGGCAGCCTCTTTTTCCCTCTTCTGCTTTTCTTTTTTCTTTTACTCTTCTGAGGGTGCTTGCTCTCTGTTCGCTCCAAAGAGTTGGTAGGTTGGAAGAGAGAAGGCCTTCACAGGCGTTCCTTCCCCCTGGCTTCTATCAACTTGGAAGGTAGCCTTCCTCTTCTCAGTTCCCTCTGTCACCTTTGTCATGGGCCACCTGAGCCAACTGGACCGACCGCCTCTTGTCCGAGCCAGTTTCTACACGAGGCAGAGTCAGTGGCTGGACGTGCGGAGATCAAGACCGAGTCAGCCGAGCGATGGCCTCTTGCAGTGATGCTAGATGGATTTTTTGCTTTTTGCTATGCGATGTACTGCCTTTTGCCTTTCTGATGTACCAACAATTGTTTGAATGAAAAGAAGAAAGTTTTATTTCATCCAACTTGTTTGCACAACTTCAAAAGTAGAATTTGCGTAGTGTGGCTGCGTTCCACGTCCGAGGGATGGGTTCCCCTTCCATTGTAGCTAGCTTCTACGCACCTTTCCCGAGCGTCTCGACCATTCGGTAGGGGCCTTCCCAGTTAGGGGATAACTTGTCCGCCGCCTCTAGTGGTTGAGAGGCTTCGGTTTTCCTGAGGATGAAGTCTCCCGGTTGGAAGTGTCTGTCTCGGACTTTGGCGTTGTAGTATCGAGTGAGGCGGCACTGGTATTCTGTTGCTCAGATGCTGGCGATCTCTCGGAGCTCATATGCTAGGTCAAGATTCTCGAGTAACTTTTGCTCGTTTACCTCGGGCGAGAAGCGGATGACTCAGAGAGAAGGGTTGGCAACCTCTAACGGAATAACGGCCTCAGTGCCATACACCAACTGGAAAGGACTCTCACCGGTTGCCGTTCTGGGAGTCGTTCTGTGTGACCAAAGTACGCTAGGTAGTTCCTCGAGCCAGCTACCCTTGACCTTGTTGAGTCTGGTCTTTATGCCTTTTAAGATAGTCTTATTGGCATTTTCGACCAGCCCGTTGGCCTGAGGGTGGGCAACCGAAGTGAAGTGGCTGCGAATACCTAGGTCGGCGCATCGGTCTCAGAAATAGCGAGAATCAAATTGCTGACCGTTGTCGCTCACTATCACCCGGGGGATGCCGTAACGACAGATAATCGACTTCCAGATGAAACTCCAGACGACTGTCTCGGTGAACCTTGCCATGGCTTCGGCCTCGATCTATTTGGTGAAGTAGTCGATGGTGACGATGATGAACTTCTTTTGAGACTGAGCCGTAGGGAACGGCCTGAGAATGTCGATTCCCCACCGAGCGAAGGGATAAGGCTCGGTAAGGGTGACGAGCTCCGTAGCTGGCTGATGGACTAAGTGGTCGAATCGCTGGCATCGGTCGCACTGTTGTACGTGGGCCGTGCAGTCGCGCTGCTGGGTGGGCCACCAGTAACCTTGCCATAGCAGGATCCTGAAGAGCGACCTTCCTCCTACATGCACTCCGCATAGGCCTTCATGGATATCTCGGACAGCTTGGATGGCTTCGTCGGGGGCGAGGCACTTCAGGAGGGGATCGGAGAAGGACCTCCGGTAGAGAGTGTCGTCCAGGATGACGAAGCGTCGAGCTTGGTACTTCAATCTTCGAGCCTATCGAGGGTCGAAGGCTCTTGGGAGTCCCGGAGCCACGACAGGTAGGGGGTACGCCAGTCGCTGAGAATGGCCGAGTCAACTGCGAGGAGCTCCGAGTCAATGCTCGGGCACTCTAGCTCTTCAAGGAGGACCGATAGGGTACCTTCCGGGTCGAGGGATGAGGCCAACCGAGAGAGGGCATCCGCTCGGGAGTTTTCCTCCCGAGCTATTCAGACTACCTCGAATCCCGCGAATTGTTGGGCCAGGTCTCTGACCAGCTGGAGGTATTTGATCATTGGTGCCTCTCGAGCTTCGTATTCATCGTTGACTTGGCTAGCGACCAGTTGGGAGTCGGTGTGGATTTTGACTCGCTCAGCCCCCAACCGTCAGGCCATGCGTGCTCCCGAGATAAGGGCCTCGTACTCGGAAGCATTGTTGGATGCCTGAAAGCTGAATTTCAAGGCGTACTGTAGTTCTATTCCTTCGGGGGACCTCAGGAGGATTCCAACACCACTACCGATTGAGTTGGAAGATCCGTCAACGAACAGTTCCCAGGTTGGCCCGGGCGCGGACGGGGATCTTTCTTCAGTCGGGATGGTACTCTCGGCGATGAAGTTGGTGAGCGCTTGGCCTTTCACAGCTGAGAGCGGCCGATAGGAGATGTCGTAGGCCCCGAGCATGATGGCCCATTTGAAGAGTCACCCTGAAGCTTCGGGGTGGGCCAGAATCTTCTTCAATGGTTCGCCGGTCAGCACGGTGATGGGGTGCCCCTGGAAATAGGGTCGGAGGCACTTGGCGGAGGTAACCAACGCTAGCACGAGTTTCTCGGTTGCGGGGTACCTCCTTTCAGCCTCGTTGAGCACCTTGCTGGTGTAGTAGACCAGCCTCTCGATTCCTGAGTCATTTCTAACTAGGACCGAGCTGACTGTGGATGGTGTTGTCGAGAGATAGAGCAGTAAGACTTTCGCCCGGAACGGGCTTGGAGAGCACCGGGGGTGAGGCCAGGAACTCCTTGAGCTTGACGAACGCTCTCTGGCATTCCTCATCCCATGCGAACGTAGCAAATGCCAACTTGGGCCCCCTCAATAGCTTGAAGAAGGGCAGGCATCGTTCGGCCGCACGGGACAGGAAACAGCTGAGAGCGGCGACACGCCCAGTTAGGCGCTGGACGTCCTTGATGCTGGTGGGCGGACGCATGTCTAGGATGGCCTGGACCTTGTTGGGGTTGGCTTCGATCCCACGCTGAGTGACCAAGAAACCCAGGAACTTCCCAGATCTCACTCCGAAGGTGCACTTGGCAGGATTGAGCTTCATGTTGTACTTCAGGAGGGTGCCGAAGGTTTCGGCGAGGTCGGTGAAGAGATCTTGGGCCTTGGGGGTCTTGATGAGCATGTCGTCAATGTAGGCTTCAACGTTCTAATATAGTTGCTCCTCGAACATGTGATTGACCAGCCTTTGATACGTAGCTCCAGCATTCTTCAACCTGAAAGGCATCCGGGTGTAGCAATATACGCCGTAGTCGGTGATGAAGGCGGTCTTCTCGACATCTTCTGGGTCCATCCTGATCTGATGGTAACCTGAATAGGCGTCTAGACAGCTGAGTATCTCATTGCCCGAGGTTGAGTCAACCAATTGGTCGATGCTCGGTAACGGATAACAGTCCTTAGGAGGGGCCTTATTCAGATCGGTGAAGTCCACGCACATCCGCCATTTGCCCGAGGCTTTAGGCACTAGGACGATGTTGGCTAGCCATGTCGGGTACAGGACCGGTCTGAAGAGGCCAGTCTCTTGTCCCTTGGTGACCTGCGCCTTGATGATCACCTGCTTTTCGGGTGCATGCTTCCTTCTGCGTTGCTGAACGGGCTTCACGGCGGAGTCGAGGTTGAGCTTGTGCATTACAGTCTCCTCTAGTATCCCAGGGAGTTGATCATCGGACCAAGCAAAAACTCGGATGTACTCAGAAAGAAATTTCTTATATTACTGCTGAACCTCGGGTGGTAGGTCGGCTCCGATCCTTACTCCTAGGGTTAGGTCATCGTTTAGGAAAACCGTCAGTAATTCGCCACCAGGTTTGGTGGTCGCAGTTTTATCCTCGACTCCTCGGGGGCCCTTGTCCTTCCCGTCCGGCCTTGTGGCCTCTACCGAGATATTGTAGCACCTTCTGGCCGTGGCTTGGTTACCTCGGACTTCCCCCAACCCATTTTTGGTGGGGAACTTCATTTTTTGGTGATAGGTAGATGGTACGGCCTTTATTCGGCTGAGGATGCCCCGGCCGAAGATGGCGTTGTACGCTATCATACCTTTAATCACTATGAAGTCCACCATGACCGTAACTGTTTTGGGTGGGGTGCCGAGGGTAACAGGCAGGCTTAGGGCTCCCTCGGGATAGGTGGCCAGGCCATTAAACCCGCAGAGGGGGGTTCGGACCGGGCGGAGTTTGGATGGATCTCCCCCATCTTAAGGAAACAGTCATAAGACAATACATCAGGGGCACTCCCATTGTCAACTAGAATTTATCTACGTTACAATGGTTTATCGTAGCAGAGATCACGAGGGCGTCGTCATGCGGGGTGCTCAGCCCTTCCAGGTCTCGGTCGGAGAAGACTATGACCTGGGGCTCACTTGGCGGGGCCTTGGGAGGCTCTATGGCTCGGCTCGCCCGCTCGGCATGCCGCTTCCTTCCTCGGCTGCTGTCGCCTCCTGATGCCGTCCCTCCGGAGATGACGTTGATGTGGACCCCTCGGGGGGCATTGTCGATCTCCTCTACGGCGCCTCGATCTTCTTTACGCTCGGCTGCGAACCGAGCTAGGTGACCCAGACGGATGAGGCGCTCAATCTCGTCCTAGAGCTGGTGGCAATCACCAGTGTGGTGCCCGTGATTGCCGTGGAATAAGCAATGCTTCTCGCAATTACGGTTCTTCGACCTCATCGACTCGGGCTGGCGGAGAAGTCCTGAGTCTTTGATGTCTTCATATATCTCGTAGACCGGGGCGGCTAGTGGGGTGTACCGCTCGTACTTCCGCTTGCGCTCCCCATCACGGTATCTCTTTTTCCACGGGCCTGAGTTTGGCTCGGGAGCCCTCTTCTTGTCCCCCTCCCAACCCGGGCCAGTTGCGTCTCGGCAAGCGTTGAGCACCTCTTCGCACTCGGCGTGGCACAATGCCAGAGTCACTAGCTCGGCAAGGGTCGAGGGAGGGTGGAGGACAAGTTCACGGCGGAGATTCTCGTCCCGGGTGCCCCCAGTCAGTGCGGTTATGGCTGAGGCCACGTCCAGGCGGGGGATTCGTAGGGCTTCCGATTTAAATCGGTGAATATAAGCCCGGAGTCTTTCCCCTTGCGTCTGTTTAAGGGCCAGGAGCCCCGCTACTAACCTCGGGGGGGCACTTCCGGCGAAACTCTCTTTGAAGACTCTCCCGATTTGCTTGAAGTCTCGGATGGATCCAGGGGCGAGGGCCCGGAACCATGCTTGAGCGCCTTGGACCAGGGTGGTCATGAAGGCTCGGCACTTGATGGTGTCGGACGCTCCGTGCAGGGTCATCAGAGCGTCGAAGCTATCGTAATGATCGGCCGGGTCACCCTGGCCGTCGTAGGGCTTGAAGGTAGGGATGGAGGTTCTGGGAGATACCTCTGCCTTCAAGATGTACTCGGAGAATGGGGATTTCTCCTCGTCCTCCAGAAAAGAGGTCTTATGCAGGGCGCGGAGGGCGCGCTCCTGTTCTGTGAATCGCCTCTCAAAATCTCGTAGTTGGTGGGATAACTCCGGCTGCTGCCGCGTCGTGGGGCTGGGGGGAGCATCTTGGCGATCTCCGGGAACGTCAGTCTCTAGGTTCGGACGGCGCGCCCCCAGTTTTCCTCTCCTCGGTGTGGAGGAAGCCTCTTGCTCCGGAAGCGGAGCATGCGAGGGGCCTCCAATCCGGTTGCGGATGATCTGCTGGCCACAGAGGGTGAAGCGGCCTCCGGCGGTGTGCTGGGAGATACTCCCGCGGGGAGGGCTCCCTGACGGAGCGTGGGACCTTCCATCCCTAGCCGCCTGGGCCCTCATGAGCTCCACGAGGACATCAGTTTCGCGTTGAGGGCCTGGAAGGCTTCGGCGCCACCGTTGGGTGGTAGCCCTACCGCCGCAGGAGGGGGTGGTGGATCGTCGGCAGGGGGCACTGGCGTTGGAGGGAGGGTTCTGTGAGGCCCGAGAGGGGCCATCCCCTGCCGCTACCATGGCCTTTTCCCTCTCGCCGATGGACCTCCTCCCTGAGCTCCTTCGCACCATACTGGCTCTTTGTACGTTTCCCACAGACGGTGCCAGATGAAGAGGCATGATCTCGCGCTGGTCCTGAGCGGATGGAGGATCATCGGGTAGTGAACTGCAAGATAGGGAAACGGATCAGGGGGCCCAGGGAGACTCCATGGAGAAAACCCTCCGATGCTTAAGTCAGTGGAGCTATGGCGGGAGCAATAAAGGGAGAAGAGAGCGTATGCGCGAGATCCCTCTCCACCAAAAGGCGTGAAGTGATTCTTGCTTAGGAGCTTTGAGCGTATGATTGCCCTTACCTTCGTCGAAGGGTATCCCTGGTTTAAATAGTGCACCGTCTTTAGGAGTCCCGTAAGCTGAGGGGTTTTAGGCGAGCGTTATGTCCTCATCGTGGGCTTTTATTGCCTTATCGTGGGAGCGTTATCACCTTGGGGAAGAAGAAGTCCCTTGCCTTCCTGAATTCTTGCCTGCTATGGACTCTTAATGGCTGCAAAGGATAAGCAATTGTCGGCTGTTCCGAGCTCAGAGAGGCCAGCCCTATCGGGCGATAGGCTTAGCTCGGAAGAGGATGGGTCGGATGGGTCGGGGTACGCCTTCTGCTCCCGGGCGGAGATATGGCTTGGGCCGGACCTTTCCTGTGACCTGACCGACACTCGGGCCCTCCGAGCCTAGAGGCCGCCTAGGAAGGTTGTGTCCTTGAGCAATTTTTTTATTGGGCTTTCTTCCCTGAGTGGGCCCTGTGGGCTGTCACTTAGGCGAGCTTGGCCTCGTTGGGTCCTGTCGGGCCTAGTCGGGCTGCTCTTTGAATGGGCTACAGAAATCCTCCTCTCCAGTACTTATTCATCGTACATTGGTATACCTGCATTACATATAACATGTAAATCACTTAAAGACTGCTCGAACTTGAGATATAATTCCTACTGAGCAATTCTCTCATCCAGTTGCTTCCTAACATTTTTAGGTAATTCGGATAGCGACATCCACCCGAATGGGAATGAGACCGAGTGTAGAGTGCTAGAGCCACTGATCGTCTTCCGTCAGCTAGTCGTGTCTTTTGATCTTCTTGAGTCTCCTTTTGTATTTTCTAGTTATGTTTGTTCTAGTCGATTGAATCCTTGTTAAGGCATGTAGCCTAGTATTTGGATTTTAATTTGGAATTGTCATGGACTAGCTTTATCATCTTTTGATTAATCGTTTAGTTGTCACTTTGGACTATTGGGATCATTAGATATTAATAGTGTTTTGCGCACTCCGTATTTATGTTTGTCAAATTTTATCGCTTTAATAACACGATCTATATAGACGCGTCACGCATCCGAGTAGCTTCCGCGCTCGGGACGTGACAGATCTGACTTACAGGTCAGACTGAAGTGGTCAAGACAGGGCTGCATACAGAGAATAGTGGTCTATAACATGGCTGCTATCAGAGAGTAGCGGTCCAAGGGGGGCCGCTACAGATAAAACAGTCCCGTTTCCGGGCTGCGAACTCACATGATTCGATCGAGTCAATTTGGTTCAGGTTTTGGGGTACAACCTGCCCGACGTCCTAGAGGGAATCCCATGCTCGCGAGGTCTTACGGAGGCCTCGGAACATGAACACCTAGTCCGGCAGAAGGAATATCCGACGGAGAGGCATTTGATGTCCAAGGTGAAAGGTTCAAAAAACATCGAAAACCATGTATATTCGGTCCAGTCGCCACCACCGGAGTGGCACGACCTTAAAACAAGTTCTAACTATATAACAAAAATTAAAATTTGCAACTAGTCAATTATAAGCATGTTACTCTACTCTCTTTTCAATCCTTTTATAACAAAGAAATGATGATCATGAAGTGACAAAATATAAGAAAGAGAATTAGACTTAGATCAAATGTTTCATGAGCCCTAATTATTAGTGCATTTATACAATGTAATTAACTCTAATATCATATTGTTAAACAAGGAATGACAGAACATAACAAGTCAGAAAAAGATCAACATTTTCACAGAAACAAGAGCAGAAACGGTCGCTAAGAAGACCGCCTTATGCATAAACGGTCAAGGGAAAGACCGCTTGATCGGAATTTGTTCGGTCCCGTAGTGCAGGAACATGGTTCTAGAAGGGGGGTGAATAGAACCCTCTACTAAAATTATGTCCAATTAAAACTTTCAACTAGCTCGCAGCGGAATTAGCAAGATTAGCAAGATTGAGGAATTTAAACTAATTAGAATATACTAGATTCTCTCAATCTAACCGTACTCACTCGAATGGATAACTAGATATGAACAATAAAGCAAACCACCACAGCACAAACCACAATGCACGGGAATTTTTAAGGTGGTTCGGGACCACGACGGGCTCCCTACGTCCACCTCTCATCAAACCGGTGAGGCTTCACTGCTGTATAAAATAGCCTGGGGATAAATCCCCACACACACACGGAGCCAAGCTCCAACACACACACGTAGGGCGAAGCCTACACAATCACATGGAAGTGAACTCCCAACCACACACGGGGAACACACCCCAAGATATGTCCAAGCACACACGCGGATATGCTCCGCACAAAATGACGCACACGCGTAAACATAAACCCTCGGAGAATCCTTTCTCCGAACCCCCACACAATATATCCTTTCAGAAATTTAAGAAGCGAAGACAAATAGATGCATTGAGCCCCAAACAAACTCTAGAGACTGAATCAACGAAGATAAAGCATGTATGAAGCTCCCCCTTCAAGAAAGACTCCGGCTCTTCTTGGCTCGATGTCGGATGGCCACGATTTCGGCGTCCTCGCGTTTCTCTCTTTGAGACGCTTCTTTTCTTCTTCTACCACAAGCTCCAAATCTCCATGGAAGTAGATGAAAACCACCTTGCAAGAGCTCATCTTCCTTTTCCCCCTTTCCTTACCCTACAAGATAGAAAGATAGCACATTAGGGTTCATCCTCCACAAATTCGTAACTCATATTTATATGCAAGGTAGAGAGCCCAAAAGACACATAAAACCCTTCCCATACATGTTAGAAACATCCTAATATGTTTAGGAATTTATGGGGGGTAGTTTGGTAAAGTTTAGAAGGGTTTTCATTGTGTTTCGGACGCTCTCGAAAATCCCGTGCCGGAATGGGTCGACCCCATGGGTCGACCCCTAGGCAACCAGAGGGTGGCCAGCAGCAAATCTGTTGTCTGGCAGTCAGGGGTCGACCCCAAGGTCGACCCCTGCAGACAGGCTGCATATTGCAGCTTCTGTCCAGCCCAGTTCCCCTAAGGGTCGACCCTAAGGGTCGACCCTATGGGTCGACCCCAGTCAGTAGGGGTTGGAAAACACCGCAAAACCACCAAGATTTCATGGGTAAATAAATGAATAAATATTATCATAAACCCATGATGATCAACTATGAATATTAACCCTGAAACACATGATAAAACAAGAGGTTAGATCATAATCAAAGTTCATGAATCAAGCATTAACAATTTCAACTTATTCGCATAAAAATTCATCATACAACCCATTCAAACATGTGTTTGGCTTTCCATTTACAACCAACAAAAACACATTCCACCATATGACAAGTGTTTGTTGTAATGAAATTGAATCTCTCAATTGTCCAAATACAAAGGCATGAAAGCTCAACCTCAACTACCTCCATTTCAAGCACACAAGGTGGTTAGATATTACCATGATCCACTTGATATGGGAGGTTATAAAAACCATCCTTGGACCTGCAAAAACACAAGAGTATCAAGTTACCATAGGTGTGAAAGTTAAGAGCTCATAAACTACATTCTTCCAAAAGAACCTCCATAACTTGTCAACCATCCAAATGTTAATTGCATAAATAAATGTTTCCATAAAGACATAAGTCACGAGCTATGGCATTTGGGGAACTTTGAATCTTCCATTGCATCCAAGGCATATGCATTGATATGGGAGCTCAATCATTCAAATAACATTGCCAAGATACGCTTACATATCATGAAACTCAATTCGACAAAGTGTGAACACCTAAACACACACATATGCAAACATATACAAATATGCATTTTCATTATGCATCACCATGATCTCATACACATATGTAGCTATGCATATTTGTAAAGATGTTTCCACAATTACATTATCATTCAATTGTAAGGCTTTCTTTCAACATTCAAATTGTAAACATTCATGCCTCATGAAAGTTTATAACATGCTAACCATTCAAACACACATTCATTCAAATGGCATTCTTGTTGACAAAAACTAACATTCATGAAGCATTGATATCACGAGGAGCATTGATATAAACAAGGGATCTTTTTAATCATCCATACATTGTAACCTCATGAATGATATGACATTGTCATTCAAATAGAAAGGTGTGTTCAATGAACACAATCTCATTGATTGAGACCTAATTGAAGCCATCTTCATAAGATCCAACTTCATGCAATTCTTTCACACATCAAGTTAATAAATCAAGCTTTTAGTGCATAGCTCACAAGACCAAGCATTCATGCAATGCATGAGCAATATAGAACCAACTCTCAGAAGTCTTGTATGAATATTTCAAGCACATCACAAGCTTAAAAACTTCAAGTAGAAAGTGCATGAACCACATTCATGTCTTTGGAAACTTAGAAGAATATGCATGAAAACCCAAGGCGTCTCAACCAAAAACCAACATCATAACCCATGCATTTGAATAACATGTATGTCCCTCAAAACCTCGTATAGAAAATGCATGAGGCATACATCTTCAAACCATAATGACCCATGAAAAAGGTACATGAAACCACATGTATATCTATGCACAAGTATTCTGGGTCAACACACTGCAGCTCTCTTACCCAAAGTTCACTTAACTTAAGATATGTGAATTGCAAAGCTTTACCAATGGTTCTTTGAAGAATGGAGATAAAATTAACACATGTTCTGAATGGTGGACAACAAGATGACTTATTTAAGCATTCTCTTGAGTTCCATTTGATGTCAATCATGACTCGATCCTGCAATGCAAGAAGATTAGCACACTTGCATTCAAATGAGCATAAAGACTCATTCATGTTGATGGCATTCATGAAGCATTATTTTACAAATTTATTCTCATTCTAGAACATGACTCCATAGCAAGAGAACAAGTATGATTCAAGCACATGAGAACATGAAGTATCATTCAAGCACAAGGCCAAGTAAGGCCAAGCAACAAAGTCATTTTGTAATCATCAAAATCGCATACACAATAGAATTCAAAACAGGGTCCTTGCAGTCTATCGGGCGGCCGCTTGGATAGGTTAGCGATCCCTGGAAGGACCGCTACCTGGTCGCCATGCCCAGAACACGGGCAGGCCGATACAGGTCCAATAAAAGACTAAATATGATCTGTATACTCCATACAAATTGGGCAAACCACTATCAATCAAAAGAGGACTTAAAATAGAACAATATGACAAGATCAATTCGGATTTTAGACTACTTAGCCTACGATAATCAAAGGGAAGTCGAAGTTAATATAACCCTAAACATGATTTCCATAAAAATTGGGTGAAATAGAATAAAATGGAAGAGGACTTCAAGATCTATCATGCGAAATGTTTTAATTATAGTTTAGCCTGAGAGAAACCTACCTTAGATCAACAGAAAGAGGAAGAAGAGGACGCTCAACAGAACCCTAATCGCGCCACCCTCAAACGCCCAAATTCGCCTAACTCTGATCACGATCACCCACGCCGCCGACCAAGGAATCAAATAGGGAACCCTAGTCGACGAAGCCCTCTACTTATAGATCCTATTGAAGCTTCTAGAGATCGAATTCGGCCCAAGAGTCCAAAGGGGAAAACTCGGCGAGAAAATCGGGAGCTAACCAAATCCGTCGCCGCCGTCGCCAAATGGGAGGTCCATGGTTAGGGTTTCGAAGGGCAAAACGATCTACTATCATGGGCCAAGAGATTGGGTCTAAATTGAGCCTATTAGAGCGTAAATTAAGGCCTAATTAGATGGTTTAAGTTGCTCATATAAAATGACGAGTTTTTTAGCCTTAGATTCAAAATTGTGCCTGAAGCAATTTTATTTAGGACTTGTTCCTTTAGTCAAAGTTGCTGGAAATTAAATTTTACACGAGATACATATTTTTTCATAATTTTATGAAAATATCAAATTTAGGGTCTGAATATAATATTACATAATTCAATTAAAAATTTGATTTGAGCAAATAAATATTATTTAATTCCGAAAGTTTTAGATACTTAGATATTTATTCATTTTAAATATTCGGGATGCTACATTGATGATTCATTCTTCTGAAATACCCGCAATGTATGGTTTCAGTCGTTGTCCATGTACTTTAAAAGTGTTTCCACTTTTAGGATCAAAAATTTTAATAGCACCATGTGGAAATGCATTAACCACAATATACGGCACATCCAATCTAGATTTGACCATCTCAGGGAATAGTTCCAATTTGGAGTTGAACAACTAGACCTTTTGGTTAGGCTCAAATATTTTCCTAGAGATATGTTTGTCATGGAAAGCTTTCATTTTAGCCTTATAGATCCTAGAGTTCTCATATGATTCCCTACTAAGCTGATCTAACTCACTTAGTTGCAGGGCCCTATTTGCTCCTACTTGGGCCAAATATAAATTGAATTGCTTCACAGCCCAATATGCTTTGTGTTCTAATTCCACCGGGAGGTGGCAGGCCTTCCCATAGATCAACCTAAAAGGTGACAATCCAATGAGGGTTTTGTATACCATTCTATAGGCCCATAGTGCATCATCTAATCTTTCAGCCCAATCCCTTCTATCAGTCCTCACCGTCTTTTGCAAAATGTTCTTGATTTCTCTGTTGGATACTTCCACTTGCCCACTGGTCTGAGGGTGATATGGTGTGGCCACTTTGTGAGTCATTCCATACTTGTTAAGCAAGCTTTTGAATTGGTGATTGGTGAAATGGCTACCCCCATCACTAATTAAGGCCCTAGGAAATCCAAACCTGGAGAAGATGTTTCTTTGGACAAATTTCATGACCACTTTGTAGTCATTGGTTCTTGTGGCCACAACCTCAATCCATTTGGACATATAGTCAACAGCTATAAGAATGTACTCATTCCCATAGGATGTTGGAAAGGTTACCATGAAATCAATTCCTCACACATCAAAAATTTCCACCACAATGATGGGGTTCAAGGGCATCATGTCTCTTCGTGAGATGTTCCCCATGGCCTGACATTTTGGGCAGGATTGGCTAAAGATGTAAGCATCCCTAAAGAGCGTGGGCCAATAAAAGCCACTTTGGTTGACTTTTGCAGCAATTTTCTTTCTAGAAAAGTGTCCTCTACAAGCAAGAGTGTGGCAGAATATGAGAATGTTTTGATGCTCATTTTTTGGGACACACCTTCTAATGACATTGTCAGCACAAATCCTGAACAACTCCGGATCCTCCCAAATGTAATGTCTTATCTGGGCAAAGAATCTATCCTTATGCTTAGACCAACCATCTCGAGTTAATCCAACTATCAGATAATTAACAATATCAGCATACCAAAGAGGTTTGATTTGGGCAATTGCTAGAAGTTGTTCATTAGGGAAATAGTCTTTAATGGAATCACTATCTTGCACAAGAATCCTAGAAAGATGATTAGCCACACCATTTTCAGATTCTTTTTATCTTGAATTTCAATGTCAAATTCTTGCAGAAGCAAGATCCATCCATTCAACCAGGGCTTGGCATCTTTCTTAGCCAAGAGGTATCTCAAGGCTGAATGATCAGAGTAGATGATAGCCTTAGACCCTAATAGGTATGATTTGAATTTCTCCAGAGTAAATACTATAGCCAACAGTTCCTTCTCAGTTGTGGTGTAATATTTTTGGGCCTCATTCAAAGTTTTGCTGGCATAATAGATCACAACCGCGCTCCTGTTTACTCTTTGGCTCAAAATTGCCCCAATAGCATAATCCGAAGCATCACACATTATCTCAAATGACAAAGACCAATCTGGGGGTTGGATGATGAGGACTTTGGTCACAGCATCTGTCACACCTCGAGCGCGGAAGCAACTCGGAGACGCGTGACGAGTTTATATCGATCATGTCAATCAGAGCGTTAGTGTATTCAACACAAAGACAGAGTGCGCAAAAGTAAAGATAACCCAATCTTTTATTCAATCACAACCTCAAAAGTACTTCTATTACAGTCCACTTAATGAAAGTGCTAAGACTCAATAAAGGGAAAAGTACAACGATTGACTCAAAAATATAGAAAGATAAGACTAGTAGACGCTTGGATAGACGGAGTAGCTCTAATCTCTTCACTCTTGACCTTCCCCATCCGATTGAGTCTCATCATCGGACTTACCTGAAAAATAGGGAAAAACACTGGATGAGCGAACGCTCAGTAGGAATTATATCTCAAGAGCTAGCTTGCTTTAAGTAAATTACATGTTACATGGATGCAATAAAGCTATGCATGTTTACGTAAAACGATAAGAGAGAGAGAGTATAACAAGAGATAATTGAGTGAACTAGCATGTCTTTCAAGAACTTATATCAATAAATGTCAAGATATTCAAGCACGTATATTCATCATGTCATGTCGGGAATTGGCTATCACGTTTCAAGCAAGTATATAAATACCCTTTCCGGGTCACGCAAGTCATGTCATGTCAAGTCGAGTATGAGATTGTGGAATGTCAAGCTAGTCATGCACTTTGGTGCAATGCCACACCGTGATCATTACAACTCCCATGGGCACTAGTACTTTCCGGTGCTCCTCCCAGGACCAGATCGGGCCCTTATATGCGCAGGTATTGATCGTGTAATTTTCGACATCCACTATGGTTATAGCCAATATAGAGTTTTAATGGAATAAGCTTGTAGGGACTTTAAGGTAGATCTTGTGGAATAAAATTTTAAGGATTGAACATGATGTATAAAGATAACAATAACGGTACAGTCACGATTAACGATAAAATTAGGTGGAATCGGCTCCCTAATTGGGTGCCATGATAATAAGAATAAGCACTCATATAGCGATGGTCGCTCGTTCTTGGACATGATAAGCTAGATAGAATTGAGGTCCATAAGTACAACACTTAATTCTGAATGAGTAATAATGGTATGGTTTCCCCATTCCATTAGTTCAAGAATATTCTCATGACATCCTCATAGCACGTCACGAGGGCCGGTTTACCATGTTTCTATAGAGTGACATGGTAATCAAATAGTGACATAGGTTTTTAAGGGTACAACCAGCTCGGCTGCCTCGAGGGAATCCAAGGCTAGCGGAGTCTTACGGAGGTCTCTATGATAAAGTCACCAATCCGAAGGAACGGAATGTCCCACGGAGGGTTCATCTATCACCGAGAAATAGGGGGTAATCGATAAAACAACGTGAAACATGGGACTATACTCACGGAATGGAATATAGTGCCAACACGCATAACCCATTGTCAAAGGGTTATTGAAAAACATGAAAAGCAGAAAGTCAGAACTACCAGTCAATTGATGCCTGAGCTTGAGTCTTAATTTTATGAATTGACGCCCTTGTCGGGGTCGTCAATTCAAAAATTGACGACTATTCACTCAGTCATTTTCTCCATGTACTGTTGATATTCACATCTGTAAATAATTTCAAATTCCAGATATTAAGTAGTTGACGACTTACATTAAGTCTTTATTTCATTAAACAGCGCCCTAGTCAGGGGCGTCATATAGAAAACTGACGGCAGGGGCCATGTCATTATTTCCAATAATCAGGTGAATTTCATGAAAATGAAAAATTCATGGGTTATTCGCTAATTGGCGCCTGTGTACGAGGGCGTCCATTCAATTGACGACCTAGACACGGTCGGTATTTACTTGTCATATGATGGTGTTTTTTTTTTGGAGTATGTCCAATCAAGGATCTAGAGACATGAACATATAGAGAAAAATATCAGGAATTTACTAATATAATCATGCATTAGTTAACTCATCAGGGTTCATAGTTATTAATTTTTGATCATGCGTAATTATTAAATGACTAGTTCAATTGACGACTATTCGCAAGGGCGTTAAATCAAAATAACGCCTTCAGTTAGGGCGTCATTTAATGTAAAAACTGGTTTTATCAATATCACCACTAACAACCTACATGCATGCAGATGGCCTAATAATCATATGTTTTGCTTAACACTTGAGAAAACCTACTTGATTTTGATGATTCGGTTGACAGATGATGAAGAACACGATGAGGAATACGATTTTCCGATACTCTGTTTTCAACAGAGATCTCGGCAGCAGCAATATGAAGAAGCTTGGATGAACTATCAACAGCTCTTCTGCAGGAAGCTAATTTCAGCAACGTCGCAACCCCTTTAGGAAGAAAATAGAGAAGCAGAGGCCTCCCACGAATATTCCAAACCTTCAGAAGAAGAAGCAGAAGACAACTTCCTCCCTTCACGGTATCGACAGCAAGAGGGAGAGGAAGAAGACGATGAAGAACAATAACCAGAACGATACTCTGTTTTTATGCAAACAGAGGCAGCAGGAAGAAGAACAAGAGCAGGAGCTCTTGATTCCGCAACGTAGTGGTAGCAAATAGAGAAAGCAACGTCCTTTCCCCCTCCTTGGTAGCAGCAAGACCCGGCCTTCGCGCAGCAAGGAAGAAGATGAAGAACTGCTATGTTCTTCTCGCACACCACGGCAGGATGAAGAGCAACGCAATAGCAGCACCAGAGAAACAGCAGCAGAATGACGTCTTGGTTCGATGGAAGGGTTGGTATTTATAGGAGAAGGAATCCTAGTGGGTTATAGGAGTTCGATTAGGATTAAAATTTCCTATGTAGAATCTCTATTAAACATAGATATCCACGTATGGACTCTTCCCTAACCAAGAAACCTTCCTGGCTAATATCCATGTTCGAACCAAACACCAACGGTTCTGTTTGTAAATGACGCCACAGGTTGGGACGTTATTTCAATAAATGAAGCTTGTATACATAGTCGTCAAAATTAAATGACGACTTACTCAGATGAGTCATTCACCTTTCCCTTATTTGTTATTTTAAGGTGTAACGATCTTTCTGGATTTTTATCTTTTTTTCTTGATATGATCTTGATGAGAAATTTTAGGGGTACACGTTTTCCATTTTTCTCTATTTTTTCATATAATTAATTTTCCAAAATTCTTTAATTCAAAAATAGGCACTATTCATTTTAGAATAAAATAACGACTTTTATTAAGTCATCACATTTGTAATACACGCCCAAGGCAATGGCGTCAATTCCATTTTGGCATTTCTCCTTAACCCCCCAAAAGACTAATATTATGTATATATCCCTATCATCTCTATAACTCTTTAGCTATATACTTTATTTGATTTTCACTAATTTATAAATAACGACTTGTGTTAAGTCGCTTTTCACGTTGGATACGTCTACACAAAGAGGCGTCAATTGAGTTTTGGCCATTTCTCAATCCCCTTGAAAGAATCAAAATTACATATATACTCATTCTTTTATCTTTTACATATCTTTAATGTAATTAAATCTTATATATATATCCTTCTCCCTTTTAATAAGATTATAATGTAATAAATGTGGAATATTAAATTTTATAAATTAGTAATAAAATATAAATTGACATTTTCTTCAAGATTTAATGATTCTTAATTCAATTAAAATTATGTTGTGCATTAAATGCTTACCTAAAAATAACATGTCGTTCTTAAATTTATTATAATACAATAGTAGTGCCCATGAGTTCTTTTGTCATACTTTTTAGAACGTAAGAGGGTCATGTACAAGGTCTGGGCCTTGTTTAATTATTATTTTTAATTTATTTAGACTTTCTAGTCCTTTGATTTTACCAGGGTTGCTACACCCTCCCCCACTTAAAAGAATTTGGTCCCCAAATTCAATCGTATATAGACATGGAGAGTGTAGAGTACATATCTTTTTAGAATAAATTTGGGAATCGTTTCCTCATAGACTCTTCGATCTCCCATGTGGCTTCGTGTTCTGAGCATTTACTCCACTGCACCTTGACCATGGGAATAACTTTGTTCCTTAATGTTCGTACCTCGCGATCGAGGATCTTCATGGACTTTTGTTCATAAGTGAGATCCCTTTGAATCACCGAGTCTCCATGATCAATGATATGTGACGGATCGTGCACATACTTCTTCAACATAGATATGTGGAATACATTATGAACTTCGGATAATTGAGGGGGTAAGGCGACGCGGTAAGCAACCTCGCCAACTCTTTCTAGTATCTCGAAAGGTCCAATAAACCTTGGTGTAAGCTTGCCTTTAACACCAAATCTCCTTATTCCACGCCTAGGTGATATCTTGAGAAATACGTGATCTCCAATTTGAAATTCGAGATCCCTTCTTCTTGTGTCAGCATAAGCCTTCTGTCTAGACTGAGCAACTTGAAGTCTTTCTCTAATCAACTGAATCTTTTCAGTGGTATCCCTCACCATGTCTGGACCTAATAGTTATTTTTCACCAACTTCGTACCAGCACAAAGGCGATCGGCAACTCCTTCCGTATAAAGCTTCGAAAGGTGCCATTTGTATACTTGCCTGGTAGTTGTTGTTGTATGCAAACTCGACTAAAGGCAAGTGATCATGTCAGCTTCCACCAAAATCAATGATGCAAGCCCTGAGCATATCTTCTACCACCTGATTCATTCTTTCGGTCTGACCATCCGTCTGAGGATGAAAAGCAGTACTAAAATTAAGTCTCGTTCCCAACGAATGTTGTAGACCCTTCCAAAAGTGAGAAGTAAAACGAGGGTCTCGGTCAGATACGATTGAGACAGGTACTCCATGTAACCTGACTATCTCCTTAATGTATAATGCAGCAAGGACATCAACTGACCATCGACTCTTGATTGGCAAGAAGTGTGCCGATTTGGTCAATCGGTCGATGATAACCCATATTCCATCATCCTCCCACTTCTATTTGGGAATATCTAGAGGATGTAGCTTACAGGCAGACTTTTGGTGTTCTGCCTTGACTTGTTGGCACGTGAGACAGCGAGACACAAAGTCTGCTACTTCTCTTTTCATGTTGGGCCACCAGAAGGTCCTTTTCAAATCTTGGTACATCTTAGTTGACCCTAGATGAATGGTGTACCTTGATCTGTGAGCTTCATCTAAGATTTTCTTCTTCAGCTCTGGATAATCCGATATACAAGTTCTATTTTTGAACATCAATCTTCCATCTGATGCTAATTTGAACTCCGATTGTTCTTCAATTTTATCCTTGATTTCCACTAATAATGGATCCTTATCTTGTAGTCCTTGTATTTCTGAGAGTAGATCTGGCAGTATGCTTATATGGGATAGTGTAACACACTTGTTCTCCTTGTCCATGCTTATATCAAGCTTAGAGAATTGTTCTAGCAACTTCCACTCCTGAATCATACAATTGGCTAATAGTGCTCTCGGATTTCGACTGAGGGCATCGGCTATAGGATTACCCTTTCCAGGATGATATTGTATAGTGAAATCGAAGTCCTTGAGATATTCTAGCCAACGTCTTTGCCTCATATTCAATTCCTTCTGAGAGAAGAGATACTTAAGACTTTTATGGTCAGAGTATACAGTAAACTACACTCCGTATAGGTAATGTCTCCATATCTTCAGTGCAAACACTACCGCCGCCAATTCTAAGTCATGGACTGGGTAGTTCTCCTCATGCTTCTTCAATTGGCAAGAAGAGTAGGCTATAACTTTCCCTTGTTGCATTAAAACACATCCGAGGCCAACGCCTGAGGCATCGGTGTATACCTCGAATTTCTCTCCTTCAATTGGCAAAGCTAATACTGGGGCAGTAGTTAGATGATCCTTGAGAGTTTGGAAGCTTCTTTCACATTCCTCACTCCATTCATAACGGATCTCCTTGCGAGTTAGCCTAGTGAGTGGTACGGCGATCTTGGAGAAATCCTTGATGAATCACCGGTAATAGCCTGCAAAACCTAAGAAACTTCGGATCTCGCTAGCGTTGGTCGGTCTTTCCTAATTTCTTACAACTTCAACCTTTGATGGGTCTACAGATAAACCATCCTTTGATATAACATGCCCCAAGAAAGATACCTCTTCTAGCCAAAACTCACATTTACTGAGCTTTGCATATAACTGATTTGTCCTCAATATCTGTAATGCAATCCTTAAATGCTCCTTATGTTCCTCCTTGGTCTTGGAATAAATCAATATATCATCAATGAAAACCACCACGAACTGATCTAGATGAGGTCTGAATATACTATTCATTAACTGCATAAAGGCTGCAGAGGCATTTGTTAGTCTAAAAGGCATAACAACAAATTCATAGTGCCCATACCTGCTCCTGAACGCGGTCTTATGAATGTCCTCATCTTTGATCCTTAGTTGGTGATATCCCGACCTGAGATCAATCTTCGAGAAATACTTGGATCCAGATATTTGATCAAATAATTTGTCGATTCTCGGCAGTGGATACTTGTTCTTGATAGTAAGATGATTCAACTGTCGATAGTCGATGCATAACCTCATGGATCCATCTTTATTCTTTACAAACAGCATAGGTGCTCCCCACGGGGAAGTGCTTGGTCTAATAAAACCCTTCTTAAGAAGTTCCATCAATTGCTCCTTCAGCTCCTTGAGCTTGGCAGGGGACATCCTATAAGGTGCCTTAGAAACTAGACCAGCACCAGGGACCAAATCGATGGTGAAGGCCACTTCTCTTTGTGGAGGTAATCCAGGCAAATCTTCCGGAAACACGTCCGGAAATTCTTGCACAACTGGGATGTCTTCTAGCTTAGTTTCCTTAGTCTCCTTTATGGTGACAAAAGCAAGGAAAGATACACATCCTTTCCTTATTAGCTTGCTAGCTCGGAGAGCTGAAATAAGAGGTGACTTGCTCCGATTCTTAGGGCTAGTATAAATCAATTCCGGGAATTCCTTGAAAGTAACTTTGCTGTTACGGCAATCAACAGTTGCCTGGTATTTGGATAACCAATTGGCTCCTAATATGACATTATATTCCTTTAGGTCTAAACATATGAGGCCGATAGGAAGATTTCTTCCCTTTACCAATACTTCACAGTTTTGATAATGGTGAGTAAGGTCAACTTCGCTTCCGAGAGGAGTTGAAAGAACTAATTTCATCCATTCCGGTTCCATGGGTAATGGATTAGCAAACTTCTTAGAAATAAAAGAATGCGATGCACCAGTATCAAATAAGACATATGCAGACTTGGAACAAACTTTCAATGTACCTTCCACTAGTCCGCCTTCATCTTGTTCTGTCTCCTTAATAACTTGGAGACGTGCACTCTTTGTCACCGGGCGCTTTCCGTCACCGGCTTGATCATTGAGTAGGGGACAGTCGGGAAGCCAATGATCACGGCTCCCACAACGGAGACAAGCTCCTAGTTTTCTCCAACATTCTTCGGCCTTGTGCCCGGCCTTATCACAATGCTTACATACCACCTTAGTAGGTGTAGTGGTGATGGAGAAAGGTTTGGTCTTCTTGAACTTCTGCTCTTGGGAGGGAGTACCTCCATTACTCGGCCTCTTCTTGAAATTGGGTTTGAAGGAACCCGAACTAGTGACTTGTTCCTTCTTATCCTTCCCACGAATTCTATCAGATAGCTCCGTGGCATCTTCTAGTAATTGAGCTCGGCGTACTATCTCTGAATAGACCTGTATGTCCATCGGCGCCAGCTGTGTGATATATTGGGGTCTGAGCCCATTTAGGAATCTCCTAGCTTTCATCTTCTCGGTACTAATTAGATGTTTAGCATATCGAGACAACCTGGAAAATTATGCCTCATACTCAGCCACCGACAAAGACCGTTGTTTAAGTGCGGCGAACTCGGCGGCCTTCTTCTCTTGGACTCGGTCTGAGAAATATTTATTGTTGAAATATTAAACAAATTCTTCCCAAGTAACTTGTCCTTGATCTAATGTGGCTTCTATCGACTCCCACCAGCAGCGGGCGTCCCTTTCCAATTGAAACATTGCTAACAAGACCTTCTCTTGGTCCGTGCATTGCATGACTCTAAAGATACGTTCCGTCTCCCGGATCCAATGCTCGGCGTCATCCGGATCAGTGGATCACATGAACTTAGGAGGGTTCATGTTCTTGAAACTTTGGTGGAGGTTTCCCGCTCCACGGTTCGCACCTCCTTGTGCCACCTGTTGAAGTGTCTGGGTCATGCCTTGTAGAGTGCGTTGCATGTTGCGCCGCTGGGCACGTTCGGCAGCCATTGTCCTACAATTACAATAACTATATTAATATGTGATTATGTTCAAAGGTTTTGATTCTCAGTTAACTTAACCCTTGGTTCTACCCAATCTCACCAGTTAAAGGGTTTAAACCTATCCTTGGACTTGGGTTTCCTAGGAATTGAATATCCTAGGCTCAGATACCACAAAAACTGTCACGCCCCGAGCGCGGAAGGAACTCGGAGACGTGTGACAAGTTTATATTGATCATGTCAATCAGAGCGTTAGTGTATTCAACACAAAGACAGAGTGCGCAAAAGTAAAGATAACCCAATCCTTTATTCAATCACAACCTCAAAAGTACTTCTATTACAGTCCACTTAATGAAAGTGCTAAGACTCAATAAAGGGAAAAGTACAATGATTGACTCAAAAATATAGAAAGATAAGACTAGTAGACGCTTGGATAGACGGAGTAGCTCTAATATCTTCACTCTTGACCTTCCCCATCCGATTGAGTCTCGTCATCGAACTTACCTGAAAAATAGGGGAAAACACTGGATGAGCGAACGCTCAGTAGAAATTATATCTCAAGAGCTAGCTTGCTTTAAGTAAATTACATGTTATATAGATGCAATAAAGCTATGCATGTTTACGTAAAACGACAAGAGAGAGAGAGTATAACAAGAGATAATTGAGTGAACTAGCATGTCTTTCAAGAACTTATATCAATAAATGTCAATATATTCAAGCAAGTATATTCATCATGTCATGTCGGGAATTGGCTATCACGTTTCAAGTAAGTATATAAATACCCTTTCCGGGTCACGCAAGTCATGTCATGTCAAGTCGAGTATGAGATTGTGGAATGTCTAATCAAGCTAGTCATGCACTTCGGTGCAATGCCACACCGTGATCATTACAACTCCCATGGGCACTAGTACTTTCGGGTGGTCCTCCCAGGACCAGATCGGGCCCTTATATGCGCAGGCATTGATCGTGTAATTTTTGACATCCACTATGGTTATAGCCAATATAGAGTTTCAATGGAATAAGCTTGTAGGGACTTTAAGATAGATCTTGTGGAATAGAATTTCAAGGATTGAACATGATGTATAAAGACAACAATAACGGTACAGTCACGATTAACGATAAAACTAGGTGGAATCGGCTCCCTAATTGGGTGCCATGATAATAAGAATAAGCGCTCATATAGTGATGGTCGCTCGTTCTTGGACATGATAAGCTGGATAGAATTGAGGTCCACAAGTACAACACTTAATTCTGAAGGAGTAATAATGGTATGGTTTCCCCATTCCATTAGTTCAAGAATATTCTCATGACATCCTCATAGCACGTCACGAGGGCCGGTTTACCATGTTTCTATAGAGTGACATAGTAATCAAATAGTGACATAGGTTTTTAAGGGTACAACCAGCTCGGCTGTCTCGAGGGTATCCAAGGCTAGCGGAGTCTTACGGAGGTCTCTATAATAAAGTCACCAATCCGAAGGAACGGAATGTCCCACGGAGGAGAGTTCATCTATCACCGAGAAATATGGGGTAATCGATAAAATAACGTGAAACATGGGACTATACTCACGGAATGGAATATAGTGCCAACACGCATAACCCATTGTCAAAGGGTTAATGAAAAACACAAAAACAGAAAGTCAGAACTACCAGTCAATTGATGCCTGAGCTTGAGTCTTAATTTTATGAATTGACGCCCTTGTCGGGGTCGTCAATTCAAAAATTGACGACTATTCACTCAGTCATTTTCTCCATGTACTGTTGATATTCACATCTGTAAATAATTTCAAATTCCAGATATTAAGTAGTTGACGACTTACATTAAGTCTTTATTTCATTAAACAGCGCCCTAGTCAAGGGCGTCATATAGAAAACTGACGGCAGGGGCCATGTCATTATTTCCAATAATCAGGTGAATTTCATGAAAATGAAAAATTCATGGGTTATTCGCTAATTGGCGCCTGTGTACGAGGGCGTCCATTCAATTGACGACCTAGACACGGTCGGTATTTACTTGTCATATGATGGTGTTTTTTTTTTGGAGTATGTCCAATCAAGGATCTAGAGACATGAACATATAGAGAAAAATATCAGGAATTTACTAATATAATCATGCATTAGTTAACTCATCAGGGTTCATAGTTATTAATTTTTGATCATGCGTAATTATTAAATGACTAGTTCAATTGACGACTATTCGCAAGGGCGTTAAATCAAAATAACGCCTTCAGTTAGGGCGTCATTTAATGTAAAAACTGGTTTTATCAATATCACCACTAACAACCTACATGCATGCAGATGGCCTAATAATCATATGTTTTGCTTAACACTTGAGAAAACCTACTTGATTTTGATGATTCGGTTGACAGATGATGAAGAACACGATGAGGAATACGATTTTCCGATACTCTGTTTTCAACAGAGATCTCGGCAGCAGCAATATGAAGAAGCTTGGATGAACTATCAACAGCTCTTCTGCAGGAAGCTAATTTCAGCAACGTCGCAACCCCTTTAGGAAGAAAATAGAGAAGCAGAGGCCTCCCACGAATATTCCAAACCTTCAGAAGAAGAAGCAGAAGACAACTTCCTCCCTTCACGGTATCGACAGCAAGAGGGAGAGGAAGAAGACGATGAAGAACAATAACCAGAACGATACTCTGTTTTTATGCAAACAGAGGCAGCAGGAAGAAGAACAAGAGCAGGAGCTCTTGATTCCGCAACGTAGTGGTAGCAAATAGAGAAAGCAACGTCCTTTCCCCCTCCTTGGTAGCAGCAAGACCCGGCCTTCGCGCAGCAAGGAAGAAGATGAAGAACTGCTATGTTCTTCTCGCACACCACGGCAGGATGAAGAGCAACGCAGTAGCATCACCAGAGAAACAGCAGCAGAATGACGTCTTGGTTCGATGGAAGGGTTGGTATTTATAGGAGAAGGAATCCTAGTGAGTTATAGGAGTTCGATTAGGATTAAAATTTCCTATGTAGAATCCCTATTAAACATAGATATCCACGTATGGATTCTTCCCTAACCAAGAAACCTTCCTGGCTAATATCCCTATTCGAACCAAACATTAACGGTTCTGTTTGTAAATGACGCCACAGGTTGGGACGTTATTTCAATAAATGAAGCTTGTATACACAGTCGTCAAAATTAAATGACGACTTACTCAGAGACGTCATTCACCTTTCCCTTATTTGTTATTTTATGGTGTAACGATCTTTCTGAATTTTTATCTTTTTTTCTTGATATGATCTTGATGAGAAATTTTAGGGGTACAAGTTTTCCATTTTTCTCTATTTTTTCATATAATTAGTTTTCCAAAATTCTTTAATTCAAAAATGGGCACTAATCATTTTAGAATAAAATAACGACTTTTATTAAGTCGTCACATTTGTAATACACGCCCAAGGCCATGGCGTCAATTCCATTTTGGCATTTCTCCTTAACCCCCCAAAAGACTAATATTATGTATATATCCCTATCATCTCTATAACTATTTAGCTATATACTTTATTTGATTTTCACTAATTTATAAATAACGACTTGTGTTAAGTCACTTTTCACGTTGGATACGCCTGCAGAAAGAGGCGTCAATTGAATTTTGGCCATTTCTCAATCCCCTTGAAAGAATCAAAATTGCATATATACTCATTCTTTTATCTTTTACATATCTTTAATGTAATTAAATCTTATATATATATCCTTCTCCCTTCTAATAAGATTATAATGTAATAAATGTGGAATATTAAATTTTATAAATTAGTAATAAAATATAAATTGACATTTTCTTTGAGATTTAATGATTCTTAATCCAATTAAAATTATGTTGTGCATTAAATGCTTACCTAAAAATAACATGTCATTCTTAAATTTATTATAATACAATTGTAGTGTCCGTGAGTTCTTTTGTCAGACTTTTTAAGACGTAAGAGGGTCATGTACAAGGTCTGGGCCTTGTTTAATTATTGTTTTTAATTTATTTAGACTTTATAGTCCTTTGATTTTACCAGGGTTGCTATAGCATCCCTAAGAAACACATAGGCAAGAAGACATGACTCGTCAAAGTTGAAAGGGGTGTCTTTGGAAAGATGGTTGCACAAAGGATGAGAAATTTTGGAAAAGTCTTTGATGAATCAAGGATAAAACCCAACATGGCTTAAGAAGGATCTAACTTGCTTTACAAATGTCAGGGGAGGTAGGTTAGAAATCAACTTAACTTTTGCCTTATCCACCTCAATTCTTCTTTCAGACATAATATGACCCAATTCAATCCCTTCTTTCACCAGAAAATGACTCTTTTCCTAACTTAGAATCAACTTTTTCTCAATACATCTCTCAAGGATCTTTGCCAAATTATTCAAACTTGTTTCAAATGAATCCCCAAAGACAGAGAAGTCATCCATGAAAATCTCTAAGAAATCCCCCACCGTATCAGAGAAAATGGTCATCATACATCTTTGAAAAGTGGCAAGGGCATTGCACAACCCAAAGGGCATTCTTCTAAATGCAAAAGTCCCATAGGGACATGTGAAAGTGGTATTTTCTTGATCCCCTAGGTAAATGGCCACTTGGTTGTATCCCAAGTATCCATCCAAAAAGTAGAAGTATTTTTGGCCAGTTAATTACTCCAAGATCTGATCAATGAAAGGTAGAGGACAGTGGTCTTTCTTGGTGATAGAATTCAATTTTCTATAACCAATGCATACCCTCCACCCAGTGGGTAATCTAGTGGGCATCATTTCCCCTTGGTCGTTACTCACCACGGTGAGCCCAGATTTCTTGGGGACAACTTCGGTTGGGCTCACCCATTGACTATCAGAAATGGGGTATTTCATGCCTACATCAAGCCACTTTATCACTTCTTTCTTCACCACTTCTCTCATGTTGAGGTTCAATCTTCTTTGCATCTCCCTAGTTGGCTTAGCATTGTCCTCTAGGTTAATATGGTGCATGCATACAGATGGACATATTCCTTTAAAATCAGCTACAGACCAACCTAGGGCTTCCTTGTGACTTTTAAGAACATCAATCAACTGGTTTTTTTGAGTAGGTGTCAGATCGAAAGCTATAATGATAGGCAAGGTCTCCTCAGGTCCTAAAAACACATATTTCAAAGAATCACGCAAGGGCTTCAATTCCAGCTAAGGTGGGCTTGGATGGAAGGGAGTAAGGGCTCATGTGTGCGATCAAGTAGTGGCTCAAGCTTAGTGGAGTCAAGTGCATGAATATCCAAAATGGTTTTAGAGTCATTAGGTTCAGTGAGATCTGCATATTGGCTAAAGGGGGAGTTGTTTTCTGCAACATCATCAATCACATCAATCAAGTAACAATCTTCCTCCTCCCTCATGTGCTTAGAAACCTTGAAAACATTCAAGGTTATTTTTTGATCCCCAAAAGAGGTATCTGTAAGTCCAGATTTGTAATTCATGTTGGCATTGGTAGTGGCCAAGAAAGGTCAGCCCAGTATGATAGGGCTTTGGGCCAAATCTGGGGTGGAATCCAAGTCAAAGATTAGAAAGTCAATAGGGAAGTAACATGTGTCAATTTTGACAAGGACATCTTCTACCAACCCCCTATGTGTTCTAACGGACCGATCTGCCAATTAGAGAATCACAGGTGTTGGTTTAAGCTCCCCCATCCCAATTTTTTGGTATACAGAAGTTGGCAAAAGGTTCACACTAGCCCCTAAGTCCAACAATGCCTTCTCAAAGGTGACACCCCCAATGACACAAGATATGAGTGGGGCACGGGGGTATTTCATCTATTGGGGGAGTTGGTTCAACAAAACTGCACTTACATCTTCTGACAAAAGAATTCTTTTGGGATTTGCCCGTGGTTCCCTCTTTTGAGTGCACATTTCTTCGAGGAACTTGGCATAAGCTGGTACATGTTGGATCGCATCAAGAAGTGGGATGTTCATGTGGATTTGTTTAAACAATTTCATCAATTCCTCATTTTGAGCTTGGATGTTCTCCTTCTTCCTTTCTTTTCTAGCTTCTAAGGTAGTGGGGAAGGGAATCTTGGGCTTGTAAGTTTTAGGTGATTCATCTAATTTTCCATTCCGTTTGTCCTTCTTGACTTCCCCACTATTTGTTGTGTGCATTGTATTTTGATGATGTCTAACTATAAGTCATTAGCAAGTTATTTTAAGAAAATCTGAAACAACTTCTTTTATGAGTGGCTGAATGTGAAGAAATTGACTAAGTGTTCAGAGTGTGTTGACCTACCTCTCAAGTGAGTCGTCCTACTTGCTTACAAGTAGCAGAACAGCTAGAGCGAACAACTAGATATGTTGACACAAGACCTTCAGTGCATCGACGCACCTTCAATTCCAGTACAAGTCATACTGGGAATTCTTTTCAAGTTGCGTCGACTCCATCCTCTCATTCCTCTTAAGTGCGTCAACCTATACGCCTACAAGAAGTAGAATAGCCAGAGCGGACTTCAACACTATGTCGACACAAGTCTGTCAGTGCCTCAACACATCTTCAAATCCAGTAGCCATTATACGAGTAACTCTCTTCAGCTGCATCGACACAATTTTCTTAGTGCGTCGACAAAGGACTGAATCCAGAAGCTGCTTCAGGAGCATCTTACAAGAGTGCATCAACACACCCTTCCAGCTACATCGACGCATATTGGTTCGGCTCGCATTCCAACTCGCAGCAGCCTACGTAGGTCACGAGGTGCGTCGACACACCCTTCCAACTGCGTCGATGCATAGTGGTTCGGCTCTCAGTCCAGCTCGCGTAGAAGGTGAGGTGCGTTGACACACCCAACTAAGTGCGTCCACACACTTAAAGCAAGTCATGAGATTAAGTCAACTCAGAACGGTACTCTGGCAGACTTCGAGCAGGGTTATAATACCCTGGATTCTTCATATCGGAATCGAAGAGCTTTCGAAGTGCTTTTGTGGGTCCTGAAACGTGTTTTACGATCCACTCGAGTTTTTCCCTTGTATAACTTGCGGAACCTCGTGGAGAGTTAACCGTTGAGTTTTGAGACTCCGGGTGCATTGTGCTCATTCCGAGGATCGCGGAGACTATTTTTCTGTATTTTTCTGAGTTTACATAACTTCATGCAGAAAAATTGAATTTTAGGAAATATTGCTAATTTCCTATTTTCTTTTCCTTTTAACCCTTTCTCTCTCCTCTCTCTCCCCTCACGATCTCTCACTTCTCTCCCTCTGTTCTCTTTCCTCTCTTCTCCTCTATCCCAGGACATACGATAGTGGCAGAGCTAGACGAGGTGGTGACGGCGTGGAGCTGACCTGGGGCGTGATGGTGCGAGTATCGGAGCGTGGCGTTGGCGCGATCCCATTTGTGGATTCGAAGACGGTGTGGGTTGTTCGTATGATTGTTTTCGGTGTGGTTTGGCCGTTTCGACACGTGAGATCTTCTGTGGAGATTGGGGGATGGATACCCTACTCTTTTCCTACATTCCCTCGCGGTTTGGAGCCGAACGGTGTGAGTTTGAGCAGGTTTTCCAACTTTAAGGGTGAAATCATGTTTCAGGGGTGTAAGCCATGTTCGCAATTCCAGGTGATGGTTTTCACATTAAATGGTAAAAATTGAATTCTTGGCATGTTGGGATTCGATCCCCGCCAGTTTAACTCTGTTTGGTTATGATTTGGGGCCGGTATAAGCCCGTTTGTCCATGTGACTCGTTTTGGGTCGATTCATGGGAATCGCCCGTTTCTTGCCGTTTTGAGGTTGGTTTGATCCCTTCCGGCTTGTGGAAGGTTGATATCGACTCTAGGGATGTTTCCCGTCATTTAGGAGCGATTGGGGCATGGAAAGACCAGGTTTTGTGAGGTCTTGCGGATTTCGGGCCGGAGGCTGAACGCATTTCCGCAGAAACCGAGTTCGACTCTCGACCTTAGTAGCGGTCAGTTGTAAACCACGACCACTTTTCGGGCTTTATCGGTTTGACGTGTATGGCGGTGGGAGAACGCGGTCGATGTTCAACCGCATCTGATGGCCGCGGTTGGCTTGAAACCGCGTCTACCTATCTTCGTCTCCACCTGCTTTGTCTTCTTCTAGACACGGTCTTTGGCGTACCGCAGCTGGGATGCTCGCGGTCAACGCGTAACCACGTCTGGACGATCGCGGCTATCTTGGAACTACGTCTGTCTCTGAGTCGACTTTGCTTCGTGAAGCGTCGACTCTGTCTTCTTCTCCTCTTTTTATGTGTTTGGTTTTGGTGATCCCTCATGTTCCGTGCTTCGTGTTACGCAGAATTGTGAGTCTGTTGTGCGGCTTGGAGGCCGAGGACTCATCATTCCTGCTGTTATGGATCCGGCTATTGTGTGTCATCTTCCATGATATGTTTTACTGTGATTTTGGCTTAGGGACTAGGCTGATTAACGGCGTGTTGCCGTGATGTGCGACGATCTTGACCTGAGTCTTGTGACTTAAGGATCGTTGTGTTAGCAGGTCTAGCTGTCTGTCCTGAGTCTGGCGACAGTCTTGTATGCTGTCTTGTGCTTCGTAGTATGTGTTATAGGTGCATGCTTACCATGTCTGTACTTCACTGTTTTGAGTCTCTGTGTCTAGTGAGCCTCCACTAATCGTAGCCTGACGACACTTTCCTGTGTGTCTCCCCACCTGGGAGTGGCGGCGGGGTGAGTTTCCGATTGAGACGGTTTGTAGGCTGGTTGTCGTGGGCCCCTTTATCTTGTCGTGAGAGTCCTACGGGAGAGAAAAACCAGCTGGAGGCCTGGCTCAAGACATTGAGCTTGTGTGTGCACATGTGGTCAGGGGTGTTGGACGAGCGCCGACGGGCGTGACCCTGACTAGTCACTCGTTACTTGGTACTTGGTTCTTGTTGAGTGTCTCAGTTATCGCCGTTCTAGGCGAGTGGGAGACGTCTGAGGCATAGTGTAAGATGTTAGTGGACGCATCTGGCTGTTCTTCTAGTGAGGAGGTGCTTCTGTCACACGACACGATGACTTATGGCTTTCGTGACTATTTTTCATCACTGTTGATGTGACTTGTCGGGTAGTCTGTGTTCGGCTTCGCCCGAGGTTATTGTAGCATACACGATGGTGAGATCGTGTATGTGTTGGTGCTTTAGACTGTGTGGTCTTGAGTTGGGCTTTTGTCTCGGTAGATGAGCCTGCACGACTGAGGTGTCGTGATGTGTCCTGGTTGTATAGCCAGAGTCTTTTGTATCGGTTTAGTGTTTCTTGACTGTGTGTCTAGGGATCTGTGCCTCTACCGATAGGAGTAGTTTTAGAGGGCCGAGGCTCGATCGGCTGACGTGTTTCCATGGTATGGCTTTCCTCTTTACTTTTACTGTTGTTCCTGCTCCTGCTGTTACTGCTCTGTTATAGCTGTTTAGCACTGTTGTTTACCGCTTTTGTTTCATGGTAGGGATCTGCGGGACCCCTACTGAGCCAGTGAGACGAGGCTCACCCCTGACTTTTCAGGTGTAGTTGTTCTTCCTCGTGCTTGGAGGTGCAGTGTGTGGTTCTTAGTTGCCAGCGTTTAACAGTGTCGGGCTTCCCCTAACTTGAGAGTACGTTCTCTTTCCTGTTGTACTGTACTTTAGTTGGACTAGACTCTGCTAGCTCTATTAGTTTTAATTGTTATAGAAAATATAATTTTATTTTTGCTATTTTAGCAATCCTGATCATAGTAATTAATTGTTTACTACTTTATCTGGAAGTTCAATGTACTTCACACACTCCTTTTTATCCCTTCAGAGCTTTACCGCTCTTGGGAGGCCTCTCAGAAACCAAGTGGTATTGGGTTTACCCGGTATCCGGAGTCTGGGTCGTCACAAGGGTCAGCTAGTTTTGTGTTTATTTACTCCAAGTCAATGGCTCATACCTCTAAAACACACGCCTCAAGGTCTGAAAAATGTCCTAGGACAAAGATTTTTCCTTTTCATCATGGGACAGTTAGAAAACTTTTTGTGAAAAGGACCTGTAAGAAAATAGATCTGGAAAAAGGGACTTTTCATGTTGTCTTATCGATAAACATGGACCAATCAAAAATAGCAATGGAAAAGGACCAGTCAGAGAACAGATCTGGAAAAAGATACTTTCCAGGCTTCTATTCAATAAACACAGACCAATCAGGTGGCCGGTTATGAACGAATCAATCACAATACAAGATCTAGAAGAAGGGGACTCTCCACGTCCTTCTTCTATATATACGAACCTATCGCCCTAGAGAAGAAGCAGAGCGTGGGAGAAGCAGAGACACCCTGAGCCTGTTTGAAGAATACCTGAAGAAAGTTGGCCTGTGTGATTCAAAATCCAAGTGGGAATTCCTGAGATCACCGTGATAAAATCTTCCTTCCCACTACTGCCTAGCCTCTGAAGAAGAAAGACTGAGCAGGTACAAACCTGAGCTCGGACCTTGATTTTCCAGTTTCTTGAATTCTGTCAGAAGCTACATTTCAGTTTTCCTTGTTTTGAGTTTTGTTTTTGAGATTTCTCTTCTATTTTTACGTGTGTGCTTGCTGAGCTTTCAACATTTTTCTAGTTCCCTGTTTTAGGGACTGGAGTGTGTTATTGTTGTTGTGCAGCCGTGTGTGGTCGAGGAGCTTGCTCCTCGTGTAAGCTGTGTATTAGCGTTTGTGGGGCTCGTCCCATGTGGTGCTGTGAAAATAGCGTGTATGTTTTGAGGATTGTGTCCTCGTGAGGACTATGTCCTCGTGTTAAGCTATGTATCAGCATCTTGTTGGGGACTTGTCCCCATGTGTGTTGCTACAATTGTAGCGTGGAAAGCCTCACCGTGTTTGGTGAGGGGTGGATGTAGATCTGCTACATAGCAGTCGAATCATCTTAAAAATCCTTGAGCAGTGGTTTGCTATGGTGTATTCCATCTCGTCTATCCCTTTCACATGTGCAACCATCTAGATAGTGCATCTCACCATATTCTACTCTCGAACAGCACGTTTTCTAGTCTACAACCGAGCCCAAGTTGTTCAATCGAGTTCACTATGTTCTGTAAATTTTTAAGTGATCAAGAGTCGTTGGTGGGGATCTATTCACCCCCCCCCCCTCTAGATCCACTCATACCACTCATCACTATCCACTATGGGAGTGCCCCTAGGCAAGGGTTCATTTTCAACAACATCGTGAGCCTGGCTTGATGAGGCTTCATTGGATTGATGGGCCATGTAAAGGTCTTCAAGGATTTTTTCACTTCTTAAGGTCAAGATGGCCTTGGCGTTCTCAAATTGTGGGCCCTTTGGAGGATTTGAGCCTTGTTGGAGTTGACCTTGAGGCGCATGTAGAAGGGGTTGTTGAAAACTTGGAGGATAGTTTCTAGTGTTTGGCACATGTTGACTTAAAAGTTGACTCGGTTCTCTCCTCGCATTGTCCTCTAGGAGTTGACAGATTTGAGTTTTTATTTCAGCCATTTATGTTTGGAAGGATTGATTTTGTGCTTGAATTTGTTTGTTTGGGGCCAAAATGAGTTGTGTCAATTGATTGATCTTGTCTTAATTAGGGGCCATTGGTTGAGGGAGAACAGGAGATTGGTAAGTTGGTGGTTGATGAGAAGGTTGATAAGAGGGTTGCCCATATGTAGAATGACCAAAAGGTAATTGCCCATACGTGGGCTGAGACTGATTGAATAATGGTTGATTCTTGTGGAAGATTTAGTTTTAAAATTGGGCCTGCGGTTGGGGCTTTGATTGGTAGGTTTGGGCCTGCGGGGTCTTCCAGGAGAAATTGGGATGCCAGGATTGTATGTATTGGAAAATAGGTCATTAAGAGGCCTCGAGGATCCCTGGGCCGCGTGGACTTGCTCCTGGATAAGAGGAGGTAATTGGGCTACTATAGGGCAGTCATCTACTTGATGATCTTGGCTTTCACATAACATACATGCTTCTTGGAAAGATTTGATCTGACCCTAATGAGAATTGGAAGGTGGCTAGGTAGTGGAGGCTTGCCTATTCAACTTAATGAGTTGGTCCAATTGTTGGGCCATCAGGTCCATTTTCTACAGTTTTTGGGCTATGGTGTTCACATCTAGCCTAGGTTCAAGCTCCCCTCTATCTTTCACCTCATAAATCCTCGCTTTTCTAGGTATCCCCACTGACCTTTCATATGAGGAGAGAGAAGCATGATTTATTAAATTTTCACTTAACATTTCGAAGAGATCATAAGCTCCTTTCTCACTTTTGCTCATAAACGCACCTCCACAAGAGGCATCTACCATTTGCCTATATGGTTTAGTTAATCCCTCATAGAAAGCTCGCACAATTTGTCATTTGGATAGTCCATGGTGATAGCATTTTCTCAACAACTCCTTCATTCTCTCCCAAGACTCATGGATCAATTCCTCTGGGGTTTGAGTGAAACTCGTGATGGCTCTCCTCATGGTGTTGGTCTGACCTATAGGGTAGATTTTTTTCAAAAATTCCTTTTGCATTTCTTCCTATGACCGAATGGGTCTTCCTATGGTCCTTAACCAATATTTAGCTTTGTCCTTTAATGAGACGGGGAAGAGAGTCAACTTCAGAGCATCCTTTGTAAAGTTTTGAATTTTCACTATGGATCATATCTTGAGGAACTCATCCAAGTGCTTATATGGATCCTCATTGGTAAGCCTATGGAATGGTGGGAGCATTTGGATTGTGCTAGATTTTATCTCATATTGGGCTGCCGGCACTTCAGGTAGATGGATACATATGAAAGGTTGGTAACTAGAAGGAATGAAGTATCCCTTCATCTATTTGGGTAGCTCACCTTGATTAGTCATTTGTTGGATTGGATTTTGGGCTTGGTTGTGGATCAATCTCTTAATCTCCTGAATGGGCTCAACTAAATATGGATGTTGTGGTCTCCTCCCTTGCATGTACCACAGTTCTTAAAGATTTGGGCCTTGATGAGTCAGCCCGGCCCAAAGTAAATTTCTTTTTTAATGGAATTTTTAATTTACTTCTTTTCTTTTCTTTTTACAACCACAAACAAGTTATCAAACAATTAACCTATAACTAAATGGTGGATCTACACATATGAGTGAAATTTCTTACAAATCAACCTAAGTCCACTTAAGTCCACTATCAACATCGTCCACTGGCCAGGTAAGAGGTGGGGTTGTGGGAGGCTCTCCCTACTCTCGTAGGGACCTAATTAAATAATCACAAGCCCACTTAAGGCGTTTACCTTTAGACCTCTAGTCTAGACACAAGTTTCTAAACTTGATAATGGGCCCAAGATGAGACTAAGTTTAAAAGTGAACCCTGGGGCCAATGTCTACTGAAATTTTATTGGGCTTAGGTGATGCAAGAGATGCAAGGGGTTGTGATTTTTGGGCTAAGAAAGGGTGATCAAACCCTCACCTTATATTGTTTAGGGTTAGTGTCGTTAAGATATTTTTGAAATGATATGCAACAAACAAAGTTCAAACAAGGGGTTCTATCCAAGCATGGAATGCATGAGCATGCTTTTAAGAAAGGTAGAGATCTCACCTTGTCCCCCGCAATCTACAAAAAGAAATTTGACAAAATATAAACAACTAAAAATGCAATCCTAAATGATGCATGTCCTAAAGCAAGAAGTTGGGGTTGCTAATCTTGAAGTGAAGACTTTATTGGTTCAAGATTTTTTTAATTAATGCCCCTGTCTAACCAAATAAAGAAAGGAAAGAAAGGAAATTAAATTAAAAGAGGGAAGTTAGGATACTTACTTGGAGAGCAATCCCTCGTACTTTTTATAAAAGAAATAAACAGAAAAAATGGTAAAAGACTTACCTAAAAATATTTTTTTTCTATTTTTTAGTGACTTTTAAGATTTTTTGTTATTTTTCTGAATAGTACCTTCACTTACACATTTCTACTTTCTGCGACACTTCTTTTTCCTGGAATTTCTGATTTCTGCCTTTCTGCTTACAGTTTCTACTTTTTGCGATGTTTTTCTTGACATATTTTTTTCTTCGGATTTTTAGGTCTGATTTTTCTCTTTTTTTTCTTTTTTTCTGCAAAAATGGTAAAAAGCAAGAAGTATTAGTACAATTATATACACAAGAAAAATAAAGTTAGTAACTCAAAAATCAGCATCCTCCCCGGCAACGGCGCCAAAAAATGATAACGCAGAAGCGTACGTAGTTATTACACGCGCGTTAGCAATCTTAAACTGGACTCGCAACGAAATAATAAATAAATAAGTGGCACGATGGTGAGTGCAGGTCGAATTCACAGAGAGGATGTGTAATGCCCCGTATTTTTTAGATATTTTTCGGGTCATTTTAGTGGGTTTCGGAGTGTATTTTGTGCTTCACACGTATTTTTTCCTGATGTGCCTTCGGAACTCTATGCAGGGCGAACCATGGCGTTCTCTGACTCCGGGACATTACCACTGCGTTGTGCTCCTTTCAAGGATCGCGGAGGTAATTTTTTGAATTTTTGTAATTTTTAGATTTTTCTATATATATTAACCCTTTTCTCTCTCCCCCTCTCATTCTCTCTTTCTCACTCTCTCTCATCTCTTTCTTTCCCCCTCTCCCTGGGCGGCCGACGGTGGCAGAGGAGGGTGAGGCGGCGATGGAGGGAGGTGAGGAACGGGTCGAGGATCGAGGGCCGGTGGCACGTGGAAGCTCGGCTGCGGGTTCGTGGAACGGCGAGGGTTTTACGGCGTTTTCTTCGTGGATCAGCGTCAACGGCGCGTCGTTTCTTCAGTGGAGGTAGGGAGATGGACCCCCAGCTCACGCATTCCCTTTCCCGCGAGTTTTGTAGGCTGTGGTGATCCGAGTGGGTGTATTTGGGGATTTTGGGAAAAATACATATTTTTGGGGTTGAGCGTCGATCCGCCGTTTCATTATGTTTTTGGTCAATCCGAGGCCATAGATGCATGCTAGGGGCTATTTGGGGGCTTCTGTTGGGTCCCGTGAGGTGTAAACGGATCTAGAAGGGGGGGTTGAATAGATCCTATCAGAAACTTTGGCCTATTTAAAACTCTTAGCTAGCGGAAGCTTAAACCACTCTTATAAAGTGAATGAATCACTTAGACACAATGCACATCGAAATTAAGTAGAGTGGCTCAAATGAAAAGACTTGAATTACAAGCTATGAAACGTCCACACTTCTTTAAGTGAATTACAAAGCATAACACATAGATGAACATACAATAGCTTGCAACAACCGTGTGTGTGTGTATGCTATGTTGATCACTCAAAGTGCATATGTGTGTGAGCAATATAACCAAGTGTGGAAGCACACGAACCTGCGAATGGGGTTAGAAGATATAGATCAATCACACACAATAAACAACCCACAACACAGGGATTTTTAAGGTGGTTCAGTTGCAACCCCGCAACCTACGTCCACCCCTCACCAAAACCCGGTGAGGCTTCCTTGCTGACTCACAGCTTGACCCGGGGACACGCCCCAAACCACAGAACAGAGAAAACTCTCTTTCTGTCTTCCTACACACAAAGCCGACAGGGACGGCTACACCGCAGATCGGAGAACTCCCGATTGCCTTCCAACTAACCACCTGGTAGGGACGTCAACCGTAAATTGGAACACCCTCCAATTGCCTTCCTACTAACCACCTGGTAGGGACTAATCACAACTTCAATGTTTAACAATATTGAAAGCAAAATAGATGTGAAGGAATTAAAACAAGAGATTGAGTAAGAAGGAATTGGCCCTTGAATGGAAATGCTTTGTTGATCAACAACAGGGATCTCTTCTTCTTGCAAATCAATCTTCTTGATTCACCCTTGAATGGATGAATGTTCTTCACGGAGTACTGTTCATATGAACAGTAACTGTTCTTCCAATCCTCCTCTTTTGATCTTCCTTTTGATCTCTTTGAATGAATGAATGAAGAAGTGAATAGATGCTACCTTGATCCTTGCTTCCTTCTTCACAGATCTTGGAGGATGATCTCTTTGATACCTTGGATTGGATGAAGATGTTCTTCACGGAGTACTGTTCACGTGAATAGTAACTCTTCCTTCAATCTCCTCTTTTGATCTTCTCTTTGTATCTTCTTGAAGTGGATGAAGAGAGAAATTGATTCTACCTTGAATCTTGTTTCTTCAACAGCTTCTAGGAGTTTGAATGCTTCAGAAATCACCTTGGATAAATCGGAATGATGTAGATGATTTCTCTTGAAGATCTTGAATGAAACTAGCTTCCTTAGATCACCTTGATAGCCTAGCTTGCATCTGATCTTCCTTGAAGGTTGTTTGCCTTGATTTGAGCTTGAATCAACCTTGCTTGGATGAAGAACTTCTTCACGAAGTACTGTTCACGTGAACAGTACCTCGTCCCCTTTAGATCTTCAATTAAGCATATGGAAGCCCCCTTGAAGCATTAGGTTTTCCATCCCCTCAAGTGTTGGTTTTATAACCCTTGAATGGTCCATAGATGCCCCCTAGACCAGATCCACAAATCATGGAAGATTAGGTAAGATTTGATTAAACAAATCCATGGAAAGGGGCTAGCCACGAGGTGGATTTCGAGGTCAAACAAGGCTGCTTCGGGGCTGGCGGTCGACCTAAGGTTCCTGGCGGTCGACCGCTACTGTAAAACTTGAAAACGGGTGATCCCTGGGATTTCCGGTCGACCGCCACTAGCTGGCGGTCGACCGCTACTGAAAAAGCCTGTAGACGGTGAGGCTCTGGCTGAGGCGGTCGACCGCCCCTGTGCTGGCGGTCGACCGCCAGCTGGGCAGACCCCCAGTTCAGCCGGGTTAGTCCATTAACCTTTTTAGGTCCGTTGCTTGACTCCTTTAGCAGCCCATTCATGTCTATAGCATCAACCTTGACTGTCTTGTAGATTTGATTATAGAGTATTCAATCAAATTTTTGTTCCGGGGGCTCCGCCCCCGGAAACCCCCGCAAGGGGCGCTGCCCCCTTGACCACCGCGACCTGACCGGGCAGGTCGATCCCCGCGACCTGACCGCACAGGTCGATCCGCGTGCGAGGGCGCAACATTGAGCTTTCATATTTGCATTGAGCTTTGACATTTTCATTGAGCTTTCACGTTTGCCTTGAGCTTTCACATTTGCATTGACCTTTGACATTTTCATTGAGCTTTCACATTTGCCTTGAGCTTTCACATTTACCAATTCCACTTCATTCCTTGGATTATCTTGTAGCATGCTATCGAGAAGTTGCACCGACCTTGAATCATCCATAAGGTAGGACATGCACTGACCATATGAAGAATATGCAATGACCTTATGTGTGATGCTATTCAGCTTGATTTCTATGCTTGAAACATGCTACATGTTCGTGTATCCAATATTGTCATATGCCTTGATATCTGTCAATTCAGTTGTCTAGATTGGTGTGCCATTCTTGAGCTTTTACACTGGAAGTATAATGACCTGAAATGTATGAATATTAACATTATCAAATGCAGGTATAGTTCATTAATGACTAAAGAGGCAGACATCATCAAAACCAACTAAAGAGGCAGACAGCATCAAAACCATAAAGGATGTAATCATGTTGCACACATGTAATCATGTTGCACACATGTTCAACATTCTCTCCTTTGTTCAACAGCTTCCCCCTTGTTTTCCCCCTCTCCTGTGAAGGTATGGGGGCGTGGGATGATTTTTGGGTCGTTTCCCGCCGTAGCGTTCTCGGGACGGTGTGACGGTCCTTCCAGTGACCGTCACAGTTTGTAACGCCCCAAGGTGGGTGTGTTACGTGCTGTGACGTGCCAAGGAAGGTGCGTCACATGGTCCTATTTTGTCGGCAGGGCGTCGGTCGCTCTGACGGTCCCACGATAAACCGCCAGAGGGTGTGACGTGCATGGGTTCGACCGCTACGTCCGTTCTCGTGTTTTCAGACCATTGGGGGTGACGAGTCTCTGACGCATCAGGGGTGGACCGTCAGAGCACTGTGACGCCCCTGTATGGGAGTGTCAGAGCTGACGCAGCTCATCTTATGACGCGCCTAGGTAGGACCGTCATAAGCTGTGACGCCCTAAGGGGTGTGCGTCACAACCTGTTTCGTTCTGTCTTCTAACGCACCAGGCTTGGTCCGTTAGAGACTGTGACGCCCCAGGGTGGGTGCGTCACAACCGGTGTTGCCCCTCTCGTGTAACGCTCCTGTGTTGGACCGTTAGAGTGCTGTGACGGTCTAGCCATGGACTGTTATAGCTGTGACGGCCCAAAGGTAGACCGCCAGGCACTGTGTTGCACCAAAGTGGTTCTTAGTGCTTGTCGCGATTGTTTCACATTGTGTAGGTCCCTAGTCGACCTGGTTGTGACCCAGTGGTCGACTTGCGGTCTCTTGGATGTCCCAGACACCCCGAGGGTTCTGTGTCCATGTCTTGAGGGTGTCGGGAGGACCGTGCTACCTCATTTAGCGTGCCCATGGGTTTGAGAGTCCGGGTGACTCCTTGTGTTCCGGGCTTTTATGTTACGCTTGACCGAGTCACCGTGTATCGGTGTGTGTGCGGTGGGGTCTCCCCCGGATACCGTGAGTTTTCCTGGAAGATGATTCCCGAGTGGGCCATGTGTTTGGCCTTTTACTACGAGTCCAGTTATCGGCGTGGCAGCTTGTGCGTTGTCTTGGGAATCGTGCTTCTGTGCTTTCTGCGTGGGCCGTGTGTGAGGTCTTGGACCGTGAGTCCAGTTGCCCAGCCTGGGGTTGGAGGGTTCTCGTTGTTTCCTGAGAGTGGAATTGGGTTTGGCGGCTTGTGAGCTACCTTGGGAACCGTACTTCTGTGTTTCTTTATGGACTGTGAGTCCCGTTTCTTCTCCGACTGTGGTCACCGTGCGACGGTGCTGGTACGTTGGACGGTCCCCGTACTTCGTCGGGTTCGGACGTTGTGTTCTGTTGGCTTGAGAGTCTACTCCTTCAGTGACCCTCCACTAGTCGTAGCCTACTAGTACGTGTGTGCTGGTCTCACCTGGGAGTAGGTGTACGGGCTTACCCTGAGGATGATTTTTAGACTGGTATTCGTCGGGCCCCACGTCTGTAGCCAGAGTCCAGCTAAGGGGAAAACCAGTTAGAGGCCAGACCTGGGATGCATGGTCTATGTGTGCACACGTGGTTGGGGGCAGTGGACACGCGCTGACGAGCGTGACCCCAGCTAGTCACTTGCTTTGTGGTTACTTGTTCGGTGTCCGTGCCTCTGGTAGGCGCTACCACGTCAGGCAGTTCACCTGCGGTGCGGTGTAAGACGTCAGGGGACGCTACCAACTGTGCTTCTTGTGGGAGGTACTCCTGTCGAGTCGGGAGTGACAGAATGTCAGTTTCCGTGACTTTGACCTTCGGGTTTTCGGTCGTGTTGACCGTTGAGTTCCGGTTATTTCACCGTGGTGCGGGTGTCGGTTCTCATGCCGTGAGACCGGTGCTAGTGGCTTTACCGAGGTTACGTCTTGTTGGTGCGGTGTTCGTTACCGGGTGGTAAGGGTTGCACCTTGGAAAGCGTGTCCAGGTTGGCCATGTCCCGGGAGATAGGCCTCTACGGTGGGGTTGCCGTAGGTTTTACTTTGGTTAGTGGTACTAGTGTGGTTCGGTAGCCCTGACCGTGAGATCGGGGGGTGTTTCTGGAACAGTAGGAGTAGCTGTAGTGTCGAGTTTTGACCGACCACCGGTTCGATGTTCCTGTTGTCGCTGTAGCTTGCCTTTCCACTACCGCCGTTGTTTCCGGTTGGGGTTCCGCGGGATCCCTGTTGAGTCTCTGTTTTGGAGACTCATTCCCTACTTTTCAAGTGTGGCGATTCTTCCTCGAGGTTCGAGGGTGCGGTACGGAGGTTCTCAGTCCCCAGCTCGCCGGGCCGAGTGTTCACTTGGCATGTGGTACGCTTTACTACTTTAGACTGTACTTTCTGTTGGACTGGACTCTGTTGTAGCAGTAGTTATTTATTTATTTCTATTAATTATTGAATTATCCTACTTTATTTCCTATTTCTTTGTGCCTCCACACTCCTTTTAGCCCTTCCGAGCCCTCCCGGCTCGTAGGCGGCGGTTCGAGTCTCGGGTTATCGGGTCTCTCCCGGTAATCGGATTCTCGGGTCGTTACAGCTGGTATCAGAGCATTGATTGTGGACGTACATAGGAATTCAAAATATTGCAGTGATCAGAGTCCGTAGGGTCCATTATAGTCGGCAACTGGCTTAGGGTTTTGTGTTCACTTTCCGCCTAGTTTCTCGCTTGAGAGCTTGAGTGCGATGTGTGGTGCTGTGAAGGTGGTTGATGTCCGCGGCTTTCGTGCCAGCATGGGGTCTAAGGATCGACGTCGAGAGCCTTCTCCCTCATCAGTGGTGGCCCTGGTTGTGCTGCGTTGGGCAGAGGTTGCTGGCAGGCGTGAACTCCTAGTGCTGTGTTCGAGGTTTTTGCAGCGAGGTCAGGTGGCTGGCGAGGATTGTTTGTGGTTAAGTGGCCATGAGCATACTCTGAGGGAGGTGTTGTCAGTTTTGGCCACTCCAGCTTGAGGTTATCCTGCCCCTGAGGTGTTAAGGTCGTGGTTTTAGGTGGCAGAGCGGGTGCTCTGATCGAGAAGTGTGCTCGGGTGAGCGGAAGATCTTCTCGGTGAGCTGTTGTTTCTTCAAGCATGATGTTCTTGTCGTGCTCTGTTGCGTCAGAAATGACGTGTTGGTCCCGATTGTTCTGCGGATTTCGAGGCAGGATTGGGCTGTGGTGTCCTAGTAAGTCTTGCTCCTGCGCTCTTGTGTGCGAATGGGTTGTATTTGCCTGGAGTTGGTTTGCGATGTGAAGGTTCCGCAGTGAGTTTCGGGACTCGAGGATGAGCGTTGGTGGTTGTCGATTATGGCTCGTGTTGCGGCTCTTGGCGCTGTGCTTACAGTTCGAGGAATTGTAGTGGTGGTGCATCGAGAGATGCTATGGTTGTGGTCTGATGTGACACTCATCGAGTGTGTCAGAGGTGCTGACCCGATGGAAGCGATGGTTTTCCTTAGTGCTGGATAGTGCTGTTTCCAGCGTGCGTGAGGTATGAGATCAGGTCGGGCGTGGAGTTCTTCCGTTGGTCGGAGGTGCGATTGGTTTCTCCTTTGGTTGGAGAGATTGCATTTGGCCAAGGTTCGTCGTCTTGCATTGTGTGTTCGGATTGGTTGGCCTTCGTGTGCCATGAAGTCCGTGCGAGACGTAATCCGTGTTTTGGCAAGGTGGTTGCCTGTGAGAAGTTGTGCCCATTCCCTTGTCGTGTAAGGGTGCTGGCGCTGTTCTGGAAGGACGAGTGCTGGTTGGGCGGTGTTCACATTCTTGGCTATGCGCGCGTGGATCAGAGTGAGCAGCGGAAGCCTGGTGGGCTTGTAACCCACTGGTTCAGGATCGTAGCGTCGGTTGCTATAGGCGGATTCCTGAGTTTGCGTTGAGCATTGGAGGATTAGTTCCTCTGTGTGAAACGTGTTGTTGCCGTGCCGTTGCTCGAGGTATCGGGGTTCTTGGCATTGGCAGGATGGAGTGTTGGGGAATTGTGGACGCACTTTCTATTAAGAATCATTGGTTGTTCGTCTATTGGGGCTTATTAAGTGCGTGGGCGTGCCAGTCACAAAGTGACAATTTATTTGGGCTTCACGGAAGCCCATGGTGCGCTCGATCTGACTAGTCAGAGGATTGTGTGGTTCGGGTCGGGACCAAAACCCGCCGTGCCATAAAGGCCACGGTGTTATTTACATCCCCCATACGGGGGAACACCCTTGATTGATTGCCGGGAGTAAGGCCCTACGGCCTGAAATTCATGGTGACAAAGTGAGAACAACGATCTTGGATCACGTTTAAACAAACCCACGTTGGGGCGTAAAATGTTCATAGATACGTATATGTTGGTCACTCACGGACCATTTCGTGCTCGGACGGAAGTCCGCATCAGTAGCGTCGAAGACGAAGACAAGACTGTACGGATGTCTGCCGTAGGTACGGCAAGTTTAATTTGGATGCGGGATCAGATCCCGGAAGAAGTGGGTCAAGCTGATGGACTATCGGCCCAAGAGGTGCCCGGATCATGACCATGTCGAGGGTTCCGAGGTCCACGTCCGATACCAAGGGGCATCATCACTTTTCTCTTTAAACACAGTTCGGGGAAGCGGATTGGTCGGTGTGGAGCCCGAACTCACCAACGTGCACCCTCGCACGCGGATCGACCTGCGCGATCAGGTCGCGGGGTTTGACCTGCCCGGTCAGGTCACGGGGGTCAAGGGGGCAGCGCCCCTTACGGGGCTTTTCGAGGGCAGCGCCCCCGGAACAAAATTTGATTATAGAAAGGGTGATAGTGTTTGTACCATGACTTGGGGTGCGCTGACTTGGTTGTAACATTTTTTATTATCATTGTTCCAATCATTAAATTATATGGTTTGCTCTCACATGAATGGTTTATATGCTTTCTTTTCTTTCTACTAACCTCAAGCCTTCTGTTTTCTTTTATTTGGTTAATTATCCTTTTATGAGGCACGCCGGATTAGCATCAAGAGGAGGGTGCGCCGGTTTAGCCACAAGGAGGGGGGGGGCGCCGGTTCAAGGCCAAGGGAGGAGGCGTGCCGATTTAAGGTGGCAAGGGGCGCGCCGGTTTAAGGAAGGCAAAGGGGCGCGCCGATTTAAGGAAGGCAAAGGGGCGCGCCAGATTAAGGAAGGCCAAGGGGCGCGTCGGAATAGGTGGAGCAATGGGGCGCGCCGGAATAGGCTCAATGATGAATGGCGCACCGGATTAGGGCACTATTCATCCCAAGATTTCGAAAGTGGTTTTGAGTGTGGGGTTAAACCGGCGCGGGGGGGTACCGCGCCGGATTAACCCGCGCCGAAATAGCTTCTGTGGGTTTTATTTCATTCTGTTTGATTCTTTTTGCTTCTGTTCTTATTTCTTCAACCTGCAGACTGATCCAATGGATGGATTGTTTGTTCAATTGATGCTTTAAATTGATAGAGTGCTTCTCATCACCTATTGAGGTGAATGAGTATATATATTTGAATGTTTTACTTGAAGGGTCTATTATGCAGGAACTTGGAAGTTCAATTTGCTTCAGAGGCGGCTTTAGACATGAACTGTTCTTATCTTCAGAGAACTTAGTTTGTTCGCTTGTTCTTAAATGTTCTTGGCCTGGCAAAATTTGGGCAGCATCACCCCCGGACTGATGCTTGCCGGAGAAAAATGGGGAACACCAAGCGGATTGCTCCGGGGTGAACCTCAAAGCTCGGAGTGAGACCTCCGTTAACCCATAAGTGCGTGTGGAGACTCAAGGACCAGCCTTCAAGAGTTCCAGCAGCTTACAGGTGGTGATTTTGTGGAAGCTCCACGGGGACAGATGTTCGCCATGAATAGCTATGAGTATTCACCCTTCAAACGAGTTCCCTCAAAGTTCATGCCAAAAAAGGGGCAAGCTCTCGAGGACCCCGGGTGATGCAGAAAACTGAGAGAAAGAAAACTCAAGGAAAGGGGAAGCCAGATCAAAGCAATAAAACACTCCTCAAGGGAAAGGAGGGAAGAGAGGTACAAAAGGAGATCTACCCCCAAAGCACAGGGAAGAATACAACAGAGAAGCTAAAAAAAACTAGGCATTGAGGTGGGGGGGAAGAAGATACACCGGTGGGGGAGAAGAAGGAACAGAGCACAAGCTCCTCCCCCTCTCTCTCTCTCACCCTCTCTCTCCTTTTTTCTTCACCTTGCAGATGGGAATGGATGGAGTTTCTTCTTCTCTTCGGACGCCGGAGACCTTAGCTGAACTAGCCAGCCTTCCCTTCAGCCTCTCTCCTCTTTTTCACCTTGGAACGCTGCCCCTTTTATAGAATGGCCAGCCTGGGAGCGTTCCTGCCACTTCTACCTCGTCCGCAATGAAGTTGGGAGTTGACTCGATGCGCTGGACGATGCTGGTTCGCGCCGTACACTGCCGTTCATCCGAGGACGGGATGTTCGCAGGTCTGTCGGGGGTTGCTTCGTCATTGCCACTTCTGTGATGTCGAAGGGAGGTAGAAGCAGAGCCATGGGCATTGAATGTTCTCTGTGCGTCGCATTTATGCTGAACAGAGCATCGGTTGGCAGACGGGACAGGATGAGGTTAAACTCATTTGCATTTGGCGTGCCGTATTGAGAAGAGGATATTGTGATGGGCTCTCCAAAAGTAGCGCGCCGTATTAAGTTTTTGACCTTCAAATGGCCACGCCGCTTTAGCATTTGAAGGAGAAGCTCTTAAAAATGGGCAAATGGGTACTTCGGTTAAAATGGCGCGCCGGATTAAACATTTGCAAAGGGGCGCCGTATTAGAGCATAAAGGGGGCGCGCCGTATTAACAAAGCAAGGGGCGCGCCGGATTGATGCTCTACGGCACCGTTTTAAGCCTCAAAGTGATTCTTCTCAGAAGCGCGGCCATTTATATGAACGTTGGCATTCCCAAAATGTTTTAGTTGAGATGCATGGCCTCCGCAATGTTCCGTTCGTAGCTTTTGGGGATCGATCCAGACTTTACGTGACTTTCGGTGCATGCCGGGTCGTGCCCGAGTTCCCGCCTTTTCTTTGACTCTGCTCTCGGCATGGCCGGTCGTAGAGTTGCGGGCGTATCTTTTTCCCGGGGGCTTCCTTAATGGATGGCGAACCACCAAGTGAGTTCTCGTCCTGGTTGGGCGAGGTATGGGTTTGTTCGGCCCTCTCATCTTTGACTTGCGCTTGAACGCGTAGACGCGAGTGTCGTATGATCATCATCGTCATTTTTTGACGTCCACAGGAATGTGCTGGCTAGTGCGCCGCATGAGTACCATGTTCCTGTGGTGGAAGCCGTGTCAGGTGTCGGTGTTAGACCCGGATGGGGTTGTTGAGGACATCGCCTGATGGTGGTCGAGGACGTGATGGACAGAGTTGGTGTCTTGGTGCCCGACTTGTGTTGGAAGTTGTGTCCTCGGGTGAGATCATCCTTGAAGAGTGATGTCTGTGTATCGAGGTCCTTGATGGGACGTTGGTGTCACAATGGTTATCTCTGGTTTGGTGACCAGCATGGGATGGTTCCCCTGTAAGTCTGAGTCTAGTGAGGTGATGACCGAAGACGCCAAGATCTTGTCATATGGTTTCATCGTGCTCCCCTGAGAGGGTCGAGTTGCTGCGATGATCGAGTTCAGACGCAGTGTCCAAGAGAAGTTCAGCTCGTGATGTGGTAATTGTCTATGTGTGTGTCAGCGGATGGCCTGTTGCGAGTTGGATCGTGCCCGTTGGGCCGATGGAGGTTCCCATTGACGAGCCGTTGGTAGCCGGCATGTGGTCTTTCACAGACAGAAGATGCTGGTTGTCGGGGCTCGAGCGTGGCGAGAGCCGTGTGCCAACGAGGCCTCGGGTGGCTGATTTTGAGGTGCGCCTTTCCGGACTGGATCTGGGCTTTTGTCGAAGTTTGTCTTCTGACAGAGTTGGCCCCATGCTGTTGTTGGCTACCGGCTTGCCAAGTATGAGGTGATCCTTGGCACTGAGTCGATGAGCTGGTTGCGGTCTGTTGAGATGGTTGCTTGAGCTGGTGGAGGCTCTGTATTGGTTGTTCCCTTGAGAGGGTGTGCGACCGGTCAGCTGGTTGTGAAGCTGGTGTGTGATTTGTCTGTTGACCATTGGATGGATCGGTAACTGTTTCTCGTGTCGAGGACTGTGTCTCCTCGGTGAGCGAGATGGTGGCAGCGGTGCCATGATTGGTTCTCGCGTGTCTGAGGTGATGCCGGACAGTGTCCTTTGGTGCGCCTGCTCTAGTGGCTGGTGTGCACGGTGCGCGGAGCGAGGTGTTGTTCGTGATTGTAGTCTGGCTGTGTCGCTCAGGATCGGTGTTTTTGTGAGAATCGAGGTTTTCTATGCTGGGGCCCTGACAGCGTTGTCAGTTGGCCGAGGCATTCTTCCCCTATGACTTTGTGCTTGTCCTAAATTTCGAGGATGAAATTTCTTTAAGGGGGGAGGGATGTAATGCCCCGGATTTTTTAGATATTTTTCGGGTCATTTTAGTGGGTTTCGGAGTGTATTTTGTGCTTTACACGTATTTTTTTCTGATGTGCCTTCGGAACTCTATGCAAGGCGAACCGTGACGTTCTCCGACTTCGGGACGTTACCACTGCGTTGTGCTCCTTCCGAGGATCGCAGAGGTAATTTTTCATAATTTTTTGAATTTCTGTAATTTTTAGATTTTTCTATATATATTAACCCTTTTCTCTCTATCCCTCTCATTCTCTCTTTCTCACTCTCTCTCATCTCTTTCTCTCCCCCTCTCCCCGACGGTGGCGGAGGAGGGCGAGGCGGCGATGGCGGGAGGCGAGGAATGGGGAACGGGTCGAGGATCGAGGGCCGGTGGCGCGTGGAAGCTCGACCACGGGTTCGTGGAACGGCGAGGGTTTCACGGCGTTTTCTTCGTGGATCGGCGTCCACGGCACGTCGTTTCTTTGGTGGAGGTAGGGAGATGGACCCCCAGCTCGTGCATTCCCTTTCCCACGAGTTTTGTAGGTCGTGGTGAGTCGAGCGGGCATATTTGGGGATTTTGGAAAAAATCCATGTTTTTGGGGTTGAGCGTCGATCCGCCGTTTCATTACGTTTTTGGCCGATCCAAGGCCATAGATGCATGCTATGGGATATTTGGGGGCTTCCCCCTTGTTTTCCCCCTCTCCCATGGAGGTATGGGTGCGTGGGATGATTTTTAGGTCGTTTCTCACCGTAGCGTTCTCGGGACGGTGTGACGGTCCTTCCAGTGACCGTCACAGTCTGTAATGCCCCAGGGTGGGTGCGTTATGTGCTGTGACGGGCCAAGGAGGGTGCGTCACAGGGTCCTATTTTTTCGGCAGGGCATCGGTCGCTCTGACGGTCCCACGATAAACCGATAGAGGGTGTGACGCACCTAGGTTCGACCGCTACGTCCATTCTCATGTTTTCAAACCGTTGGGGGTCATGAGTCTCTGACGCATCAGGGGTGGACCGTCAGAGCACTGTGACGCCCCTGTATGGGAGCGTCAGAGCTGACGTAGCTCATTCTTCTGACGCTCCTAGGTAGGACCGTCACAGGCTGTGATGCCCCAAGAGATGTGCGTCACAACCTGTTTCATTCTGTCTTCTAACGCACCAGGCTTGGTCTGTTAGAGACTGTGACGCCCCAGGGTGGGTGCATCACAGCCTGTGTTGCCCCTCTCGCGTAACGCTCCTATGTTGGACCGTTAGACTGCTTTGACAGTCTAGCCTTGGACCGTTACAGCTGTGACGGCCCAAAGGTACACCGCGAGGCACTGTGTTGTTCCGAAGTGGTTCTTCGTGCTTGCCGCGATTGTTTCACGTTGTGTAGGTTCCTAGTCGACCCGGTTGTGACCCAGTGGTCAACTTGCGGTCTCTTGGATGTCCCAGACACCCCGAGGGTTCTGTGCCCGTGTCTTGAGGGTGTCGGGAGGACCGTGCTACCTCATTTAGCGTGCCCGTGGGTTTGAGAGTCTGGGTGACTCCTCGTGTTCCGGGCTTTTGTGTTACGCTTGACCGAGTCACCGTGTATCGGTGTGTGTACGGTGGGGTCTCCCCCGCATGCCGTGAGTTTTCTTGGAAGATGATTCCCGAGTGGGCCATGTGTTTGGCCTTGGACTGCGAGTCCAGTTATCGGCGTGGCAGCTTGTGCGTTGCCTTGGGAATCGTGCTTCTATGCTTTCTGCGTGGGCCATGTGTGAGGCCTTGGACCGCGAGTCCAGTTGCCCAGCCTGGGGCTGGAGGGTTCCCGTTGTTCCCTGAAAGTGGAATTCGGTTTGGCGGCCTATGAGCTACCTTGGGAATTGTACTTCTACGTTTCTTTGTGGACTGTGAGTCCCGTTTCTTCTCCGATTGTGGTCACCGTGCGACAAGGTTGGTACGTGGGACGGTCCCCGTACTTCATCAGGTTCGGACATTGTGTTCCATTGGCTTGAGAGTCTACTCCTTCAGTGACCCTCCACTAGTCGTAGCCTACCAGTACGCATGTGCTGGTCTCACCTGGGAGTAGGTGTACGGGCTTACCCTGAGGACGGTTTTTAGAATGGTTTCCGTCGGGCCCCACGTCTGTAGCCAAAGTCCGGCTAAGGGGAAAACCAGTTAGAGGCCAGACCTGGGATGCATGGTCTGTGTGTGCACACGTGGTTGGGGGCAGTGGACACGCGCTGACGAGCGTGACCCCAGCTAGTCACTTGCTTTGTGGTTACTTGTTCGGTGTCCGTGCCTCTGGTAGGCGCTACCACGTCAGGCAGTTCACCTGCGGTGCGGTGTAAGACGTCAGGGGACGCTACCAACTGTGCTTCTTGTGGGAGTACTCCTGTCGAGTCGGGAGTGACAGACTGTCAGTTTCCGTGACTTTGACCTTCGGGTTTTCGGTCGTGTTGACCGTTGAGTTCCGGTTATTTCACCGTGGCGCGGGTGTCGGATCTCGTGCCGTGAGACCGATGCTAGTGGCTTTATCTAGGTTGCGTCTTGTTGGTGTGGTGTCCGCGACCGGGTGGTCAGGGTTGCACCTTGGACAGCATGTCTAGGTTGGCCGTGTCCCGGGAGACAGGCCTCTACGGCGGGGTTGCCGTAGGTTTTACTTCGGTAAGTGGTACTGGTGTGGTTCGGTAGGCCCGACCGTGAGATCGGGGGGTGTTTCTGGTACAGTAGGAGTAGTTGTAGTGCCGAGTTTTGACCGGCCACCGGTTCGCTGTTTATGCTATCGTTGTAGCTTTCCTTTCTGCTACCGCCATTGTTTCTGGTTGGGGTTCCGTGGGATCCCTGCTGAGTCTCTTTTTTGGAGACTCATTCCCTACTTTTCAGGTGTGACGGTTCTTCCTCGAGATTCGAGGGTGCGGTACGGAGGTTCTCAGTCGCCAGCTCACCGGACCAAGTGTTCACTCGGCATGTGATACGCTTTACTGCTTTAGACTGTACTTTCTGTTGGACTGGACTCTGTTGTAGCAATAGTTATTTATTTATTTCTATTAATTGTTGAATTATCCTACTTTATTTTCTATTTCTTTGTGCCTCCACACTCCTTTTAGCCCTTCCGAGCCCTCCCGGCTCGTGGGCGGCGGTTCGAGTCTCGGGTTATCGGGTCTCTCCCGGTAATCGGATTCTCGGGTCGTTACAGAATGAGATTTTTTTTGAGTCAAAACCTTGAGTTCCTTAGATGGATAAAATATTTGAGTTTCTTTTAAAGTTGCAAAATCATGGAAATAAACCTATCTAACAAAACATCATGCATAGAAAGAGAAAGAAGTCGAGAGAGAGGAAGAGGGAGGGGGGACGAACAGAACCAAGATGGAGGAAACAATTGCTTCTATTGTATTTAGAAATTATTCTATAAAGTGGCAAAACAATATTACAATAAAATGTCGAGACACAATTACAACTATGATGAAAATAAAAACTCTAGCCACTATGAATGAAAAATTATGAATGAAGAACATAAAACAATAAAAATGCTAAGAGCCTAGAGCCAGAGTTGATACAGCGGTGGTGGTGATGGCGTCGTTCCTCCTTGACCTTGGATCACGAACCACCTTGCCAATGATGTCATCTACGTCGGAGTGGATGCCGCCTTTTCCTTTGGAGCCACCTTTGGAGGAGAATGTAGAGATGGAGAAGAGAGATCTAGGGTGAGAAAGAGAGAGAAAATGTGGAGAAAAGAGGGTTAACTAAGAAAATCTAAGAGGGAAGGATGAATGTAGAAGTGAGAAGAAGTAGGAGCAAGGATGAGGGGCAATCTAGCTAGATGATGGGAGAAGAGAAGAGAGGGGTGAGGAACCTAAGGAGAGAGAGGATGAGGTGAGGGCGCCCTAGGGAGAGGGAGAAAGAGAAAAATCTATTTCAAAAATAAGAACCATTTTTCTCCCCTTGCATTGGGCTTTTTATAGGAGAAATGTGTTCCATGGAGGGCTGGGATTGAATTAGATGAGAATGGATGGTGAGGATATGGAGAGAATGAGGTGAAGGAGGTGAGAAGGAACCTAGCCACCCCCTCTTCTAGGGTTTGGGGCACCCTCCCCCTTTCTCTTTCCTATTTTGGTGGAGATTCCCTTGATTTTCTCTCCTTGATTCTCTCCTCCATTATCTCCCAGTTAAATCCTTGCTTTATCTTTTCCTCCAACAAAATATAGATGGTGTCTGCCTTTGAATTGGTCAAGAGAAGATGGGGGGCGCCCTAGGGCTTCCCTCCACTTGCCTTGTGACCTTTTTGCTCATCGTTTATCCTCTGATTGCCTTAAGTGTCCTGCATACACACAATTTCAATTTAGTCTATAAAAATTATTACACTGTATATATAAATTAAGAATGCTCATAATTATGCAATGTGAAGTTAATGTGCATGCCCCTCAACTCCCCTTTATTGAATGATAACACCAAATTAAGTTAATTTGCATGAAAGGCCCAATTTATGTGTGAAGTTCAGGTTAACTATAAAATCTGCATAATTATCTAACTATATGCACTTAGAATGGTGTGTGTGACATGAATTACCATAAAAGAATAGACACTTATCAATAGGTCGACCGGCTCACCGCAGAAAAGGCCGCTTCGGCCCAGAATTCCCAATTTTCACCTCAGAATATAAAAATTAATATTATATAAATGAAAACCCATTGAAATTGGGCCATTTCGGCTCTGTGAGGGTGGCGGTCACCCGAGAATGGATTCACAATGTATGAGGTTTAATAGATTCTCTACGGTGGGTTTTGTTGTATATATGGTATTATTTTTGCGTGGCTTGCTTGTCGTGGTGAACTATGTCCGTGTGAGTCTGTGACTGTGGAGGGTATTTCTCACATGAGATCTGTGACCGCGGAGGGTATTTCCTGTGAGAGTTTAGTGACCGTGAAGGGTCATATCTGTGTGAGTTCTATGAACGCGGAGGGTGGCCCTTGCATGAGTTAATGGGTCGGCATCCATTAGTCCCCATCATCTAGCCTTAGATGGTTTCTCGGTACCCGGTGGGGTTGTGCCGTGGGCTAGGGAGGTTCAGGTGTGTGTGTATACACATTTCTCGAGATTTCTACAAGATCATGGATGATAATGTTTTACGGTGGATTCTCGCGAGACCGTGAAACATAGTGTTTTACTATTACACTGCCTTGAGGGCATTGCGTGTAGGACCGATCGAGACCGCCCAGTATGTACAATGCTCCTTGTGCAGAGGTAAGATTACTTGATCATGTGTACCTTGGTTAGGACACGTGTACAGTGCCGACGGACGTAGTGGCGTGTACCCCGTGTGGAGCAGCAGGACACGGCCATGCTGACGGGCGCAGAGGCATAGATCCTAGCTAGTCCCAGGGCGTGGTGTATGTGTGTGTCTCCTTCACTCCTCCTGAGACTAGGTGTTGGCAGCGCGCTCATATGAGATCTTGCCATAGTATAAGAAGTTAGTGGATGCATCTGGCCTTGTTGTGTATATTTGAGTGGCAGACCCTATGCCGATAAGGTTGAGGTACTTACAGCGTTGTCGATGGCCCTTCCGGCAAGCAGGTTGGAGTTGCCCTGTGTAGAGGGAATGGTTTTCTTACTAGTTTTGGTTCGATACCAAGGTTTACCAGTGTTGACGTTGTCCTCCCGAGGGTGGAGTAGGTTGTGTGTGTGGCCGTGTGGCGTTGTGTCACGTCCCGAGATTTATATAGCGAAAATAACTCGGGAACATGAACAGCTGGCAAAGTAAGCCTCTAGCTAGCAAGACAATCAGAGCGTCACATACAACATTATAAACATTGGACGCAAATGCCATATGACAAAAACCTTCAACTTTATTGATCAAATAAATCAAAGTTATAACTTGACAATTGACTCTCTTGACATATGACTTACTAGACTCAAGAAAATAGAAAATTACATAACCTGATCAACTTCACCGTCTATTACAGTGAAGGACTCTAAATTACAATAAGACTCATAACTTTCTAGGCTTCACTCCATCTTCATTCGCTCTCGGAATCACCACTTGTATAATCTGACTCCGAGCCACTAGAACTTCCTGAAAAGATTGGAGAAAGTAGGGAATGAGCGCACTCGCCCAATATGTATCTTCGTGTCAACATGAAGGCATGCTTTACATGATTAACATTTTAGCTCTAGAAAACGTAATGAAGAAAGTGTGATAAAACATGCAATTAAACCATAGTAGCAACAAGTAGCAAGATAGGAATGTAAGGACATGATATTGCAAGAATATACGATCATGATAAGAATATAAGTTTGGCCTTTCATTCACAAGAATGTACTATCATGTAACGAGAATGTACTTTTCATAACCTTGAAAAGGCTATGCACTAGAAAGTCATGTAACAAGCACGTATAATTAATTTATGAATTTGCCTCGTGGATTTCACCAGTTTATAAAAAAAGTACTCCCAACGTAATGTGATGCTAGTAATCATTATACTCCATGGTTAATAGCATATTTCCGGCCATTTATCGAGAGGGCTAGACTGGAGCCCTTGGACACCGTCCGTGCCCGCCCTTGCATCTTCAAGTTATAAATCAAGCTACTTCCACGAGAAATATCAATAAAGTCGGCCAATAATGTCAAAGTCAATAATGTATTTGAGATGATATTAAGCAAGGCATGAACGTACCGATTCCATTGAAAAGGAGATCAATGAAAGAATTAAAAGGATGTTGTGCTACGGAAGTATTTTGGTAGCATAACGGCATCTTTATTAGTTCCATGTTTCATTAACAACTTGATGAATAAAGTTTCAGGTTCCAAACCATCAGAAAATCATCTAAGAACATATCACAATCAACCCTTGGGTCAGACCTTGGGTTGGACAAAGTTTGACAGAACGCGATTTCAAGAGGACCACGACAAGTAGAACGCGGTCAGGAACTAGCCCGCGATCAGGAGTCTGTCGACTAAAAGAAAGTCTATCGACTGGAAAGGATAACACGGTTGTCATGGGACCGTGATAAGGAGAATGCGGTTCAGTGGCAATCCGCGATCATGAGTGCGTCGACTCAGCACAGAAATTGGGTCGGCTCAATAATAAGAAAGCGGTCAGGTGGTCAACCGCGATCAGCAGAACACAGTTATTTTTTGGGCCGCGATAAACAGAACGCGGTTGGCTGTGAGCCACGATTAGGATAGATCACAGAAACGTAAAAAATACGAAGTGCTCTTCTAGACTTTGGGTTTTTAAGGTACAACTAGCTCGACGTCCTAGTGAGAATCCTAGGCTCGCGAAGACTTACGAAGGCTTTGAAACAAGATAACCTAGTCCGACAGAAGGAATTTTTGACGGAGAGGCGCTCAATTTCAAGAGAGTGTTCCTATCAAGTGTAAGTGACTAATAGTAAACGTACCAGAGTACGAGCTATGTGCAAGTAATGGAACCAGAAATAAGATGAGAAGGAAACGTGTCAAAATAGAGATCGAAGTGTGAGAAAAATCATCAAAAGTGAAAATATCTTAAGTACAAAACTATAGGGTCTATTTATGATAATAGCATATGTTGAAACTAACCTTTTAACCCATGATATGGATAAAATAACAACCCTTTTAAACACATGGTATAATAGGTAACATAAATAGCACGAAATATGGTGCAGATACTACTATATATAACCGTAACATGTGAAGCTTGATGTGATCTCTGGTTGGGGTAAACAGAGGTCAGATAGTGATTTTCCCCACGACCGCCACCTTGAAAATCGCGGTTGATCGAGTGACTGCTACATGAAGATGCGGTTTCTGGGAGACCGCGATTACTCTATCATCAGACAGAAGTAACTCCAGCCGTGAAAGACCCTTTTCTATGACTAATCAATGTGCAAACTAGGTAAAACGGAGAGGGAAAGCATGCTATCATGGAAACAATGCCTGGAAGAGCACATAACAAACTAAAGCTATTATCTTTTCATTAGGGTTTGCAAGGACAGCATGAACTAGAAACCTAGATGCGCAGTCATGGTAAAACATGAAATACTCTGTGCATAATGCATGAAATCGAGAGATAGGAGAGGGATTTTGTTCCTATTACAATGTTTATGCCAATCATGAGACAACCTCTGGTATTGCTCCTAGACTTAGAATTTCTCGCCGGAAGAAGGCTCCCGTTCCTGCACGTCCTGCGTGGAACCAGTAACTTTCGTCCGCTCTAACTCTTTGACCGCTTGATCTCCTAACACGAAATTTGGAAGAGAGTTAGAAGACACTAAAGAGAACATAAAGTTATAAAGGAAGAACTTAAGATGATGATACTATACCTTCGATCCACGTGATCCAAAAATCAGGGTTTGCGCAAGTCGAAATTGGGTTCTATTTATAAAGACGACCTAGGGCTAGGGTTTTGATCAAAATTAGGATCCTATTGGCTATCAATTTGATCCCCTAAGAGTCCTAGATAGATTTCCTTGCCAGATCACATCGAATCGTGGCGATTGGATGGATAGAAATCTGAGTTTTCTCATGTTTATCACTTTCTATTTTCGGAACATAGTCGCGGTTGAGATAGGACCGCGGCCACCATATCGCGGTGTCGCGATAGACAGTGACCTGCCCGAGAATTTTGAATTTTGAGTTTTATTCTAATTCAACTTCTAATTTCCCCATTTATCTATCTTAATTAGGAAAATATTCCCTATTACGCCTCTAGGGTTTGGGCTTAGGCCAAAAGGCTTAGAATCAGGTCTTAAGGTCCAATTTAAGTGGGCTTAACCATTTAATTAATAGTTGGCCTATTTATCAAAGGCTTTAACCTATTAATCCATTAATTAGCCCATTTAGGTCTTTAAGCCCATTAAATGCTTAATTAAACCCATTTTAATTTCTAATAATTTTAGAAAATTACCAGAGGTGCTACACCTTGCCTGGGGTTCCGTCAGCGAGGACAGATTGTTACGATAATGTTGTCGTGGGTTTTCTCTCAGTAGTGAGACCGTGGTTTCACCATAAGTCGATGGTCCCGACTAGAGGTCGTGGCTTCCTTGTCAAGAGTCGGAGTAGCGTAGAGACTCCGTAGTTCCGTCGTCTACCATTCTTACTGTTTCTGCCGTTGTTGTTATTTTATTGTTGTTATTATTGTTATTGCTACTGCTATTATTGGGTTGTTATTGCTTACCTCCATTATTGTGGTAGAGATCCGACGGACCCCTACTGAGCCAATGAGATGAGGCACATTCCCTATTTTTCAGGTGCGACGCTCTTCCTCAAGCTTGGTGCAGCACTTAGATGGTCGTTAGTAGCCAGCTTCCCAATGCCGGGGTATGTCCCGCAATAATGTATGTTCCTTTTCTAGTTGACTATACTTGTGAACTAGACTCTATAGTTAAATTGTTTAATTGTAACATGTTAACTTTATTGTTGTTATTAAGTTGATTAGTCATGTAGTTTATTTCCTACAATTGTTTAAATTTCAATGCATCTCCACAACACCAAAATAACCCTTCCGAGCCTCCCGACTCATGGGTGACAGCGCAGGATTTGAATGGTATCGGGTACTTCTCAGTATCTAGATTTTGGGTCATTACAGTTGGTATCAGAGCCCGGTTGTGGACATGCATGAGAATTTGAGATGATTATAGCATCTAAGAGTCCAAAAAGTCTAGTATAGTCGCCAGCTGGTATAAGGTGTTTGTTTTGTTCACCATCTTATTTTACGTGTTCGTGCTAGAACAGCGGCGATGACAACTAGAAGGAGGACTCATTCCTTATAGGAGCTATCGGCCGAGAATCAAGAGGAGTAGAGCAGGACATCACCTCCCCTGGCTATAGCTGCGGGAGTGCAGGGACGAGAGGAGTTCATTGAGGGGATGTACCAATTTTATCTTCGGCAGCATGGTAGAGAGGCTGGAGAGGGCTCGTCATTTCAAGGAGATTGTGGGCGAGCGTTGAAGGAGTTCCTACAGTTCCACCCACCTCAGTTTGAGGGGTAGCCAGATCCAAATGCAGTGAGAGTTTGGGTAGATGCCATGGAAAGGGTGTTTCATTCCATGGAGTTTGTAGAGGATGAGAAAGTGATGCTTGCTAGCTACTAGTTGTAGGGTTTAGCTTTGTCGTGGTGAACTTCAGAATGGGAATCGGCATTCCAATCTTGTCCTCTACTACAGATTCTCTGGCAAGAGTTCTTCACAGTTTTCGAGTGTGCCTTTAGCCCAACTCATGTCAGAACAAAGAGGATATATCAGTTTATGGAGCTGACCCAGGGAGATATGTCAGTGATGCAGTACCGATCGAGATTCATAAAATTGGGTGGCTATGTACCCTATATCATGACGAACGAAAGATTGAAGACACAGTAGTTTGTCAGAGGCCTAAGGTCAGAGCTTAGACATCTCGTGATTGCGACCCATGTGGTAGACATGGAGGCGGCTTTTCAGGTTGCGGAAGACTTGGAGGATGATTTACTGAGAACCCAGGAGCAGGCTAGTATAGGTACAATCTCAGTCGGGTCGTGGTCAGGAAAGGACTCTTCAATAACAGAATGTACCTCAGTAGTCTTGGGGGCAACCAGAATCGTCATCCTTCTCATTTCCTAGTGTGGATTCTTCCCCTTCGGGATCGAGGCTCAATCGGATGACCAGATTGTTCAGGAGAAGTACGTCTGGCTGGAGACACTAGGAGTAGGAGGAGTTGGTTCTAGCAGTAGCTATTCAGCAGCCAGTGGCTTGACCACTGCAACATAGTATTAATGAGCAGCCAGGACAATGTCTGAGATGTGACAGATTTCATGAGGGTTGGCCATGCACAGTAGATGTAGCAGAACTAGAATGCTTTAGATGTGGTCAGATCGGACATATTGCACTCGAGTACCCATGGTGGCCATCCCAGTTCCAGCCATCCCTACAGCGGTAACAACTTTTCGAGCCAACGAGGCATGGTTCTCGAGGCACATGAGGTGCATGCCTCGGGGTAGGAATGGAGGTGTTCCACCTCGTGGAAGGTACATGTTGTATTTTGGTTAATTATGCGTAGTGTGTTTTGATTGAATTCCGTTGTCTTCTTGTTTTAATTGTGTTTGTAAATTCTCCTCGAGCATTCGAGAGCTCATAAGAGTGCCTTGTGTATGTGGCAGTCAAGCTACTGTAGGGGATGTGTGATTACCCCTTGTCGTGTTAAGGCACATTAAGGCGATTAAGGCCAAGTAGAATCTGGTGAGTAGAGCTATCAACCAGGTTAATGTGTTGCATGGTAGGGTGGTGTTATGCTTTCTGGTGTGAGTTGGAACCAAAACCTATGGTGTTGTAGGTGGATTGGCTGGTGGGTCGAGGAAGCTTATATTCCTTCACCATGGGGTATGAGCTCCTTCACCTTAAATTCTGGATTTCTCCAATTGAATAAGGGGATACGTTATGGCGGATCCCAGATTTCCCTGCTTCGATGGTGTAAGCAGTGCAAAGTGCGCAGCGGAAGCATGGTGGGCCCATAGCCCACAGGATCAAGGATCGGATCAGCAGTGGAAATGGTGACTACTTTGATGGTAAGTGATTGAAGGCTTTGTAGCCAATTACCGAGAGTTGTCTCATGGCGTGAGATTGTGCTGGCCACATAGGTGGCATTGATTGTCGTGTCATCGGCAAGGACACCGTGCTAAGTGACACCGACATAATTGGGAATTGGATGACACATCTGTAAGAGTTGTTGGATTAGGATGATGAATTGCACCAGCCTTTTTTGCAAATGTGTCACGTGGCTTAGAGTGGAGCTAGTTAGCGATTGAATTTCGTGTAGATCGTGGCCGATTAGACTAGCAATAAGGCAAACAAGCATTTGTTGCTCAGAATTGAGACATCAAATTGACCAGCCCTAGTCAAGGTGGGTGTTCTGGAAGATGCGAATGTCCAGAATTCTGGCAAGATGCCGAGGGTAGTCAGTAAAGCTAGTTGAGCTATCTAGTGCCCCGACGATTCGGGAATTGGTGCATCGGCATTCTACGACTATGGTACTAGTGGTCCACAATAAGTGATGTGATAGTTATTGGGCCAAGGACTTGAATTTTGGCAAGAAATCAAGAACGTCTAGAGTTCGGTATCGGGGTCTGTGCTATTGACCAGATTGTTAAGGACAATGTACGGCACCCTCCTCTTCAGTAGGTAGTAGGTCGGGATTTGTAAGCTTGTGGCTGCCCGACCTGAGCAAGTTGTGATGTGTATGTGGGCCCCAAGATTGAATAATTATTGGCTAGCCAGCTAAGAAGGTGATTGTGGCCTCAATAAGTGTCAACATGCTAGTTGTAGTTTAGAATGGATGGTTCTTGAGTGTGAGAACTCCAGTGGTGGTGTCGTGAGATGGAACCCTGTATCACTCCAATTTGGATCATGTACAGAAGCGTGGTGGCCACAATTGGTGTGGTTGAGAATTTTGAGGCTTGTGTGAATGACCTCATCATGCCTCATGAAGCGGGTTGGACTAGTTGGGCAGTTGGATCTAGTGGTGAAGCATTGTTGAAGTGATCACGATCTCTTCTCCTCTCCTTCGTTCCCTCTTCTTCTTCCTCCAACTTCCTCTGTTCTTTTCCTCTACTCTCCCAACTGCAAATAGTGGAGTGTAGGAGAGTTCGACTAAACAGCGATGGCAGTGGACGATGGCTTGTAGGAGTAAGGAAGAGGTGATTCATGCAAGTAAGACCATGGTTTATGCACTTGGTTCGGATTTCAAAATGATCCATCAAAGAATCAGAGTTATTCCAAGTATCTAATGCGTGGAGGTTGTCAATTGGCGGGTGGCCGATGACCGCGGATGGACTTCTGCGACCAGTTACTGCCTAACGTGATTAGTTAGATAATGGCGTGATACCATGGTGTTGTGAGGCCTTGGGTGGCCGATGGCATTGTGTTTCTTTGGTGTTGAGAGTGTCTAGTGGAAGCTTGGTGTCGAGACCGGAGTCGGTCCAGTGATGTTCAATGGCGATTCAGCTTGTAGAGCATCGAGTGCTGAGGGCAATGGAATCGAGGCATAGGAGTGACAGTCTAGAGGACTGGGTAAGATGAGTAGAGCTGGGAGAATGTTATTGTGATGGCGTCTACTTATGCAAGAGATGAGGAAGAGGATTGTTGCATCCCCTAGTTCGTGTTTGGTATCAATGATATCAAAACGATTGTGTTTGTGTGTGTATGTGTTTCATTGAGTAACATGTCTTATATCTTGATTTGATGAGTTGAAAGATGGAGTCAATGTTCACTCTTAAAAGCCATGTGAACCCTTGGTGTTTAAGGAACTAATGTTATATTTATGTTGGTTTGTAGGAACACAAATTCATGGCTCATACTTGAAATCTAAAGGAGTCCATCAATGAAGCTCTTCTTCTTAAAGGGAGCTAACTATGTTCATATTTGAAAGTCATATGAATGTTTTATATTTAAGGATCTCATGCTTTGAATATTTTGATTTGCAGAATAAAAATCCATGATTCATGTTTGGAACTCAAAGGAGTGCATCAATGAAGATCTTATTGAAAAAGGGAGTTGACTCACTCATTGCATTGCGTTGACTCTTCTATATTTCATGCATTTCATCAAATAGCTTTTCAAAGTCTTGGTTGGGTATTTTCATGCGTTTTCCTCATAAGCTTTTTGGGCTTGAAATATCCTTAACCTTATAACTTAGAATTTGATGGATGTGATTTTAATGATGCTTGCTCATTTCTTGGACTCGTTGGTGCGGACACTAGAGCACGCGAGAGGCACGAGCCGGCGAGCCATCAGTACCATACACGGAGCACCACTCGATCTACAGCAGCTTCTCTTTGGCTCGGGGATAGCCAGGAAGCCCCACCTTGATTCTTGGTCATTTTTAGCATTTCCTTGTATTGTTTTAGCAATGGTTTGCCTTGTAATTGGGTTGTAATGAGTGTTTTATTTGGGTTTGTCATATTGGGTTCAATGTAAGGCTCTTAATAAGCCAAATGGGTGAGTCCTTTAGGGTCCATTAAGGGTTAAGTGCCATATTGGGTTATAAGGCCTCATTAGGCTTCATATTGGGTTCTTAAGCCACTTAAGGCCCATATAAGCCTCCACTCCACATGGGCCACCTAGATTGGGATAAGATGGGCTTGTGGAAGGCCTTAACAAGCCTTGAAGCAACTTGGCCCAAGAAGGGCCCAAGAAGGGGGCGCCCCCTCTTTTGGCATTATTAGGCTAGGTTGGTTTTTTTTTCTTTCTTTCCTCCCTCTCTTTGACCACATGGGATAAAATTAGGAATTGGTCTCTTTTAAATAATTTCTTCTTGTGGTTGGTCACATCCAATCCAAGCCATCCATTCCCCCATACCTAGATCTAAGGGTGGATATTGGATTTGGCATGTAACCTATAAAGAGTTGTATTTTTTCATTTTAGTGGAATTAATGCCATTTGAATCAAACTTAATGTTGGAGCAAGGCCTAGGCCGCCCCCTTCCTCTCTCTCCATCCCCCTTGCAGCTGTGAAGGCTGCCTCTTGGTGGTGTGACTCCACCCTATCAGTTCCGGTCGCCGCCGCCGCCGCCACGAGCCGCCATCGCCACCGCCGGAGTTCTGTCCGCGCAGTACCACAGCCACTTCCACGAAATTCCAGTCTCAGCCACGGCCTCAGATCGAGCTGGGACTTTTACTGGATGTCCCAGAGGTGTCCAGAACGTCCTCAGAATTTTGGTTGGTCATAAAGATCTCATTTGGTATTTTTTTATTTTCGTCCAATCACAGTTTCCAGATCTGTCTACTGTCTGTTTCCATTTCCACCCGCCCAGAGTTTTAAGTCTTAGGTCCTTTTTTTGATTTTCTTTGGTTCGCCCAATTTAACTGGCTGTTCCTTGCATCCATCCCTTCATCCCCCATTTTTTTTAATTTTTGGTTCGTCCATTTCATATTTTCTAAAATTCGTTCCCAGTCCTAGCTACAGTTCTGTTCCCCAGTTCCCAGATCCGACCACTAGACACTCCAAAAATCCTATCAAATGACCACCACCTCCAAATCCAATTCTAAAAATTGTCTCAGCTTCGTGGTTTGATTATCTACAATGTTGAAGAAGAGCTCGAAGTCTGATTCCTACGGAAAGTAGGCAGTCAACGGTGGTTCTCAGACAAGTACCCTGTAAATCTGATGTCTCGGTTACTGTACAACAGGGATTTGTAAATTCATTAAAGTCTAGATCCGGCTAGATCCATCAGATCTCTCTGAGTCTAGATTGAAGCATTTGAAGAGAGCTTTCCAACGATAGCTCATGCGTCCCGATCCGACGTCGGGATCGACCGCAGCGGCTGTTTTCGCTGGAGCGCGCGCAGGGAAAACAGAACTGAAATCCGTGGGCAGCCATTCCACAACTTGAACATCGGACCCGACCGGCCACCAATCGGTGTCTCCGGCCGACCGCCGTCCGTGGAGGCGCGCCACCAGGGGTCTCCATCATAGTGGGACCCACCTCCGCAGATCCGGAGGACAGCGCCATCCGTGGGCCCCACGGGCCCGCAGAACCCGCCGTTCGGGAAGCACGAAAATGCGGAGTTTGGCGCGTCGAGTCGACATCAAGATGCTGCCTGTCAACCTGATTTGCGTGATCCCCGGGGCCCACATGTGACCTTTTACCTCCCTGCGTGGAGTGGGTCGAATCCTTTTGTACCGCTGTGAATTATGTTAACCGGGGGTCCGTAAGTCAGCCGGGGTGTCTTCGCCACGCCGGGTGCGTGGAGGTAAAGGTCTTAACTTCTTGGCGTTACATTGCTTAGCTAGTATACAGTCCTAGGCCGCTGCCGAGAATGTAGGTTCCTAGCCCGTGTGTCCATGTCACCGCTGTGAGCGTGAGAGTGACCCGTCCCGCGACTCGATCCGAGTCCGGAAGTGAGTCTGACTACCTTGAACTCTGCCGGTTCCTTAACCGCGCACGATCCACGCTTTCCCTCGCATGGGACGCCGAGTGAGCTTGTACTTCTGTTAGCGACGTTTGCCACTAGGAGCTCGTAGTGTCGGGCTTAGTGTCTCCCTGGTGTGTATTGCTGGTCGCGTCTTCATCTAGAGTCCGAGGGTGGCACTGTATAGTGTCGTCTCCCGTGTCCGTCCCGCATCACTCGTGGTAATTTAATTTGGGAAGTTTATATCAATGCTCCTCTTGAGATAATGCTTCATGAATGTTAGTTTTTAATCAACAAGAATGCCATTTGAATGACTGTGGTTCCATGATATTATGCATGCTTTGCATTTGACATAACTGTTAACACTTGTATGATGAAGCATTATGTTGTTGACTTTTGGTTGAGATGCCTTAGGCTTTCATGCATAATCTTCTAAGTTGTTAATGACATGAATGTGGTTCATGTATTTTCTATTTGAAGCTTTTAAGCTTGTATTGTGCTTGAAATATTCATACAAGACTTCATGAGATTTGGTTCTATATTGCTCATGCATTGCATGAATGCTTGGTCCTGTGAACTATGCACTAAAAGCTTGATTTATTGACCTGATGTGTGAAAGAATTGCATGAACTTGGCTCTTATGAAGATGACTTCAATTAGGTCTCAATCAATGAGATTGTGTTCATTGAACACACCTTTCTATTAGATTGATATCATTCATGAGGTCATCGTGATTTCAATGTGTGGATGCATTTGTGATATAGTATGGTTCCTCATACCTCTGTGGCTGCACATCGTCTGATCATGTCTTTGGTGTTGAGCTATATATTTGCTTCTTGTATGTGTAAATTAATATCCCTCAATTGATGCTATTTGATGTTGAGCATTTGGTAGATACAAGAATACTAGTTGAATGGTTGAGCTCCCATGTCATTATATTTGATTAAGTGAGATATTCATGTTCATCATATCAAAACCTTGTCATATGGTGAATGTGTTTTTGATGGTTGAATTGAGAAGTCAAATACATGCTTGAATGTGTTCAATGATGTATTTTTATGTGAACTAGTTCAAAGAGTTAATGCTTGGTTCATGAATTTTGACTCTTATATAACCTCTTACTTTTTCATATTTTTAGGATGAAAATACATGGTTAATCTTCATGGGATTATGGTAACATCTAATTACTTTTATTCTCTTGAATTTCTGAAGGTTTGAAGTGTTTTTGAAACCCTCATAGGCAGGGGTCGACCCCAAGGGTCGACCCTTACAGCTTATGGTTTGGACAGAAGCGAAATAAAGGACCCAGGCTGCAAGGGTCGACCCCAGGGGTCGACCCCTGTGCCCAGAATTTTTCTGGCCGCGGGTTTTATGCTCTGGCAGCGCGAGGGTCGACCCCAAGGGTCGACCCCTTCCGGTCGAGATTTGCAAAAGTGTTTAAAACATATTATAAACCCTTCCAAACTTTACCAAAACACCCTCCATTGGTTCCTAAATATATTAGGGTGTTTCCAACATGGATTGGGAAGGTTTTATGTGTCTTTTCCCCTCTCTTTGGTGTGCATATATATGAGTTACGAATTTGTGCAGAAGGTAACCCTAATGCTCATTCGTTCATTCTTGTAGGTGAAGAAAAGGGGGAAAACGTGGTGGAGCTCTTGCAAGGTGGTTTTCATCTACTTCCATGGAGATCTGGAGCTCGTGGTAGAAGAAGAAAAGAAGCATCTCGAAGAGAGGAACGCGAGGACGCCAAAATCGCCATCATCCGACATCAAACCAAGAAGAGCCGGAGATTCAATTGAAGGGGGAGCCTGTTGCTTGTTGAATCTTTCTTGTTTTAGTCTTTAGCACATGTTTTGGACTTAGAGCATTCATTTGTTAGCTTGTTACAAACCTATAAACGATTTTCTGTGTGTGGGTTCGGAGAACGGTTTCTCCGAGTGATTTGTGTTGACGCTTGTGCGTCGTTTGGTGCGGAGCATATCCACGTGTGTGTTGGGATTTTTACCTCGTGTGTGTGGGGAGAAATCCCCGTGTGTGTGTGCCACTTTTGTAGCGTGTTTGTGTTGGGGTTTTTATCCCGTGTGTGTGGGGAGAAATCCCCATGTTTACTGCATTTGCAGCGTGTGGAGAAAGCCTTACCGGTTTGGTAAGGGGTGGACGTAGGGAGCCCGTCGCAGTCCCGAACCACCTTAAAAATCCTCGTCTCCTGTGGTTTGAATTGTGTGATTGTATGGTTAGCTTGTTATACTTATTTGTGTGATCATGTGTGAATGGAGAGAGTGAGAGAATCTAGTTAACTTGTGTAACATTAAATTCCTCTATCTTATCAATCTTGTTAATTCTGCTGTGCGCTAGTTTATGTTTTTAATTGGACATTATTTTTAGTATAAGGATCTATTCACCCCCCCTCTAGATCTGTGTTCCTGCACTACGGGACCCAACAATTGGTATCAGAGCGAGGCGCTACTGTCCCTAGATCTCACGATCTACAGAGTGATCCTAGTGCATTCTACAATCATGAATTTTTCTGTTGAGCATATGTTGATGAATTGCCTTCCTATTCTTAATGGTTCTGATTTTACTTCATGGATAGGTAAAATGTGTGGACTGATCAATTCAGTTAATCCTAATATTTGGAAGTTGATTTATGATGGTCCTCACATATTGCCTCTAGATGAGACCAAGTGATCTAGTCATGATAAATTGAAGAACCATGAAAATGTCATTGTCTTAAGTTTATTGAAAAGTGCCATTGATACTTATATGTTTCCATTTGTTTCTTCTTGTAGAACGGCAAAGGAGCTTATGGATCAGTTGATCAAAACTCAAGAGATGGAAGGATAAAATTGTCTCATGGCCGACAATGATGATCAACTCAATGAAGAAAATTATGATGAGGTAAATTCTGAATCCGAAGAACTCTCTATTGAGGAATGGTAAATGGCATATGCTGAACTGTATGATAAATGCAAGAAACTCAAATCTGAAAATAAAACCTTGAAAATGAAGATTAATGACAATGTGCATGATAATCCTTCCTGTAAAAATTACAAAACTTTGGAGTCAAAGATTGAGAACCTAGAATATGAAAAAGAACTTCTAGAATCCAAAGTTGAATTATTTTCAAATGAGATGTCTTGTATGAATGAAGAGCTTGAGATGTTTAGAAAATCTAATACTGCTCTTAAAATTGATAATGATTCCCATGATTTGCTTGATCAAAACAAACACTTGTTGTCTAAGATTTCATTGCTTGAAGAAACAGAAAAATATCTTAGAAACAAGTTAGCTTCTTTGTCTGATGATGATAAGTTGTTTGAGAAATTGCTTGATTCTGAAATTGATAACAAGAGCATCATGGATGAAAATGAAAATCTTAAAAAGAAAAATGGTGCTATGTTAATTCAGAATTCCTTGCTAGAGAGAAGATTGAGATGCTTTGATAAGCTTGAAAAAGCAATCTCATTGTTAAAACATGAGAATGAACAGTTACTTGCTAAGATCTCAAAGCGTGTTGAAACTGAAAAGGTTCTTGAAAAGCTTGCTGAAAAATTTCACTGCACAAATCTGGAAAATAAAAATATCATGCAAGAAAATGAAAAATTAACATCAAAGAATTACTTACTTGACGATAAAATCATTGCATGTAAAAAATAGATTAATAACTTGAAGTTAGATTTGTCTAAATTTGTCAAAGGGAAGGAGAACTTAGACACATTGCTAGGTGTTAAAGTGAACTTTCAAAAAGAGGATCTTGGTTACATCCCGTTCAATAAAAATCTTTTGAATCAAAAATGAAAACCTCTTTTGTTCATGCCTCCGACATTCCTAGCATCTCCAAAACACCTCCTCCCGTTGCTCAAGTGAAAATCTCTGAAAATAGTTTTGATAAAAAAAAAAATCTCAACAAAACGCCTTCCATGTCAAATAGATCTCAAAAATCAAAGTTGAATGTTGAATGCTTCTATTGTGACATGTTTGGTCATGAAATGAATGATTGTGATGTCTTAAAAATGGATGATCAAAATGCATGCAAAGATAAATCTTCCTTCAAAAGAAAGAAAAATGTCTCATGCTTTTATTGTCACAAACTTGGCCATGTCATGGATGATTACTTTGTGAAATAAAATGATGATTATCGTGCCATGAATGCTAAGTTTAACTTTCAAAGAAAATTCAGAAATGAACATGCTTCCCATGCTAAAAGGTTTGCATCCCATAAGAAAAATTCATTCACGAACACTCATGCAAACAATGAAAGGTCATTCCATATAACCGAATCTCCATGTTATTTTCATTGTGGCAAGTACGGGCATGTTATGAAAGAGTGTTGGTTTTCAAAAATAGAAAATTTCCATGCTTCTAGAATGCATGCTAGGTCTAATTTTGTTAAATCTAGATCTTTTGAAAATAGAAGATGGAATGGATTTTAAAATTCCTTTACTCCTAAAAGGAAGTCTTTTGGTAAAACTGCTTCTCCTCAATGCCTTTATTGTGGAAACCATGGACATGTTATTGAGGATTGCAGGATCATGGAAAGTGATGACAAGGTGGCAATGAAAATGTCAAAGAAAACTTTTGGAAGAAATGTTTCTAACATCCAAGGACCCAAGAAGGCTTGGGTGCCAAAATCTGACAAATGAGTCGGTTGTGATGAAGGTCCACTTGAGGTAAATAAAGAATAAAATGAGTTCTAGTAAAATGGAACAAGGCACATTCATATGGTAAAACCCCAACTTTGCTCCTTCACTGTCAAACTTGATGATTTTGATGTTTTGGAATGAGATCTTGGTGTGTTCTCATGTTATGTTCTAAATTCTTTACAAGCCATACATGTCTTTATTGAATGAATATTTGGTATATCAAATGGTGATGTGTGAAATGACCGGTTAAGCCTGTTAGGAAGCCATCACTATGCGTAATGTGATCTAAGGATCAATGCTCTCCGCCTTGTACCAAAATTCTGAAATTGAATAGTTTGGCTCATGAGGAATCATGTGCTTTGAATGAATTGAATTTGCCTTTGAACTGCAATATCTTTTAAACTGAATCTGAAAAATTCTCTTGTTTCAAAAAGGTAAAATTTTTGAACTGTGAAATTCTTCGATCATATGCAACAATTGGTATTGAAATGTGGAAACATGTCTTTTGAAGGAAATCAATTTACCTTGAAATTTTGAAATACCATGTGCGTTCAAATTGATTCTGAAATTCATTCTTGCTTCTAGAATGTAAAATTTCTGAAATGCAGAATTGTTCCTTTGACAGATATTGTTTCTGAACTTGATCTGTTGTTCTTGTATTCTGCTATGATGAACATGACTCATTGGTTGAATGAATCTAAAAATTTTGAGGAACAAGCATGATGTCTTTGCCTACTGAATACTTTTCAATATGAAATGCATGAGCATTTGAGTGTAATTGAGTATCTGGTATATCAAATGGTGTGTAGTGGAAAGGTGGATTATGTCCCCCTAGAAGCTCTCACTATGTGTGAGTTGGGTTTTCAAACCTTCACCTCCACCTCGTACCGGAACTTGTAAAATCTGTTTGGTTTGTGGATGATACTCTAAGATTTTGAAATGTTATTGAAAATCTATTTTTGAACATTTCTGAAAATAATTTGGGTTCACTGCTTGATTTTGATCATTTATGTACCATTGTTCAAAAAGGGCAAGTCTTGAAAAATAGTTGTTGCTCATCATTTGAATATGTATGTCTCCTTGTGCAATCTGTCATGATGTTCTAAAATAAAAAAAAATTGCATCCTGCATTGCATTCTCATGCTTTCATAAGTTACATGCATTAGAAACTTCATAAGGTACATTTAGATCATTCATATGAAAAACTGAAAACTTGCATCTTGCACCCATATTGAATTTTGCAATGCATTTAGAACTTTTAAATAAAACTCTGACATTCTACATCGCATTGGCATCTTTACATATCATTCACATACTATGCATACAAAATGACAAAAAGATGCATATTCATGCATATAGAGCATATGCATATATTTTATGATAATCGTCTATCTTGACTCATGAATGCTTGCATGAATGTTTTATGAATCCTTGCATGCTTGTAAGTATTTACACTATGAAACTATTTCTTGATCTTTTTAAGGCCTTACCTCTTTGCTAAACAGTAATACAGTGACTTTATTCATATGTGATACATGTCATATATTAAGGGGGAAGATTTGACTCCGACCATACATATATTTAGGGGGAGTCATAGCCGTGTCTTGTCGAATTCATTTTATTCATGCAAAATAAAAATTTACCCCTACACTCTTGCACACAATGAATTTAATGACTTTACTTGATAAGGATTTAAAAAATTCTTTCAACACTTTAAAGGGAATTTGAATCTCTACATGGATATTAAAGAGTAATCGTGAGAAAAAAGTTACCTACCCCACAAAAATTCAATAAGTGGTATGTGGATCCGAGTAACCGGGAATCCCCCCTGAAACAAAGGAGGAAACTCGTGTCGAAAGGAGAAATAAAAATCCATATGTGTGACGAATCCAAGTAGCCGGGAATCCCCATTGAGACATATGAGGAAACTCACGTCGAAAGGTGAAGTCTATTAAAAGAAAGAAAATAGGGGTTGTGCGAAGCTACCGATAGTCGAGAATCTAAAGTGAAAGTGTAGAGAGGAGATTACCTTCTAGTATTCTTTAGAAAATCTAAAAATTCATATGTTTTGAAGCTCATTAGTCATTGCCTCACATTTCACATTGGCATTTTTGTGATGTATGTATTTTATGAATTTGCCTACATTCATGGTTTATGTAGTACTCCTAGTTGTGTATGCACAAATCTCTTAGTTATGCTTCATGCCTTACATTCTTGAATTTGAATCACATGCTCTTTTGTTAACCCGTGCCTCATATAGAGGGAGTTACTATATGTACTATCTGTGTGCATGACGATTGTGCTTGTGTGCTTGCATGTTCATGCATTCCCCTTGAGTCTAATTCTGAGCATAAACCTTACTTTTGAAGGATAGAAGTCATCATGTGCATAGATTCATATCTTGCATGATTGGCATTTACATAGTGCATATTCATTGCATTTGAAAGATGACGCTCATCGTGTGCATATTTGCATATTTGACATTTTCAGCATACATACACTTCATGTTGCATACATGTCAAAATGAGTTCAACCAACAATTTGTATCCTATCTTCGAGGCTCTCTCTTCAAGAATTGAAATTACTTATGTTTGTGCCTCTATCTTGATCAATATTTGGTATCATATCTTTGAGCCCCTACTTAGCATCCATTGGTCTTTAAATTGGAATCATATCCTTTGGCCTAACATGTTCATTTCATGTCACATAACCCTCTATCTTTTTGTAGATGACAAAAATGGGCAGAATGTTTGGTGTATGCTCAATACTTTATGAATGATGTTGTCTTGGGGAGAATGGAAGAATTGGTGTATGCTTAATGTTTGCAAATATTTGTAAAAGCTGTATTATCACACACATCGTTTTGTCATCATCAAAAAGGGGGAGATTGTTGCATCCCCTAGTTCGTATTTGGTTTCAATGATATCAAAACGATTGTGTTTGTGCGTGTATGTGTTTCATTGAGCAACATGTCTTATATCTTGATTTGATGAGTTGAAAGATGGAGTCAATGTTCACTCTTGAAAGCCATGTGAACCCTTAGTGTTTAAGGAACTATTGTTATATTTATGTTGGTTTGTAGGAACACAAATTCATGGCTCATACGTGGAATCTAAAGGAGTCCATCAATGAAGCTCTTCTTCTTAAAGGGAGTTAACTCTGTTCATATTTGAAAGTCATATGAATGATTTGTATTTAAGGATCTCATGTTTTGAATATTTTGATTTGTAGGATAAAAATCTATGATTCATGTTTGGAACTCAAAGGAGTGCATCAATGAAGATCTTATTGAAAAAGGGAGTTTACTCACTCATTGCATTGCGTTGACTCTTCTATATTTCATGCATTTCATCAAATAGCTTTTCAAAGTCTTGGTTGGATATTTTCACGCGTTTTCCTCGTAAGATTTTTGGGCTAGAAATATCCTTAACCTTATAACTTGGAATTTGATGGATGTGATTTTAATGATGCTTGCTCGTTTCTTGGACTCATGGTAATTTAATTTGAGAAGTTTATATCAATGCTCCTCTTGAGATAATGCTTCATGAATGTTAGCTTTTAATCAACAAGAATGTCATTTGAATGACTGTGGTTCCATGATATTATGCATGCTTTGCATTTGACATAACTGTTAACACGTGTGTGATGAAGCATTACGTTGTTGACTTTTGGTTGAGATGCCTTAGGCTTTCATGCATAATCTTCTAAGTTACTAATGACATGAATGTGGTTCATGCATTTTCTATTTGAAGCTTTTAAGCTTGTATTGTGTTTGAAATATTCATACAAGACTTCATGAGATTTGGTTCTATATTGCTCATGCATTGCATGAATGCTTGGTCCTGTGAACTATGCACTAAAAGCATGATTTATTGACCTGATGTGTGAAAGAATTTCATGAACTTGGCTCTTATGAAGATGACTTCAATTAGGTCTCAATCAATGAGATTGTGTTCATTGAACACACCTTTCTATTAGATTGATATCATTCATGAGGTCATCGTGATTTCAATGTGTGGATGCATTTGTGATATAGTATGGTTCCTCATACCTCTGTGGTTGCACATCGTCTGATCATGTCTTTGGTGTTGAGCTATATATTTACTTCTTGTATGTGTAAATTAATATCCCTCAATTGATGCTATTTGATGTTGAGCATTTGGTAGATACAAGAATACTAGTTGAATGGTTGAGCTCCCATGTCATTATATTTGATTAAGTGAGATATTCATGTTCATCATATCAAAACCTTGTCATATGGTGAATGTGTTTTTGATGGTTGAATTGAGAAGTCAAATACATGCTTGAATGTGTTCAATGATGTATTTTTATGTGAACTAGTTCATAGAGTTAATGCTTGGTTCATGAATTTTGACTCTCATATAACCTCTTACTTTTTCATATTTTCAGGATGAAAATACATGGTTAATCTTCATGGGATTATGGTAACATCTAATCACTTTTATTCTCTTGAATTTCTAGAGGTTTGAAGTGTTTTTGAAACTCTCATAGGCAGGGGTCGACCCCAAGGGTTGACCCTTACAGCTTCTGGTTCGGACAGAAGCGAAATAAAGGACCCAGGCTGCAAGGGTCGACCCCAGGGGTCGACCCCTGTGCCCATAATTTTTCTGGCCGCGAATTTTATGCTCTGGCAGCGCGAGGGTCGACCCCAAGGGTCGACCCCTTCCGGTCGAGATTTGCAAAAGTGTTTAAAACATATTATAAACCCTTCCAAACTTTACCAAAACACCCTCCATTGGTTCCTAAATATATTAGGGTGTTTCCAACATGGATTGGGAGGGTTTTATGTGTCTTTTCCCCTCTCTTTTGTGTACATATATATGAGTTACGAATTTATGGAGAAGGTAACCCTAATGCTCATTCGTTCATTCTTGTAGGTGAAGAAAAGGGGGAAAACGTGGTGGAGCTCTTGCAAGGTGGTTTTCATCTACTTCCATGGAGATCTGGAGCTCGTGGTAGAATAAGAAAAGAAGCATCTCGAAGAGAGGAATGCGGGGACGCTGAAATCTGCATCATCCGACATCAAACCAAGAAGAGCCGGAGATTCAATTGAAGGGAGAGCCTTGTGCTTGTTGAATCTTTCTTGTTTTAGTCTTTAGCACATGTTTTGGGCTTAAAGCATTCATTTGTTAACTTGTTACAAACCTATAAATGATTTTCTGTGTGTGGGTTCGGAGAACGGTTTCTCCGAGTGGTTTGTGTTGACGCTTGTGCGTCGTTTGGTGCGGAGCATATCCGAGTGTGTGTTGGGATTTTTACCTCGTGTGTGTGGGGAGAAATCCCCGTGTGTGTGTGCAACTTTTGTAGTGTGTTTGTGTTGGGGTTTTTATCCTGTGTGTGTGAAGAGAAATCCTCGTGTTTGCTGCATTTACAGCGTGTGGATAAAGCCTTACCGATTTGGTAAGAGGTGGACGTAGGGAGCCCGTCGCAGTCTCGAACCACCTTAAATATTCTCGTCTCCTGTGATTTGAATTGTGTGATTGTATGGTTAGCTTGTTATACTTATTTGTGTGATCATGTGTGAACGGGAGAGAGTGAGAGAATCTAGTTAACTTGTGTATCATTAAATTCCTCTATCTTATCAATCTTGTTAATTCCGATGTGCACTAGTTTGTGCCTTTAATTGGACATAGTTTTTAGTAGAAGGATCTATTCACCCCCCCCTCTAGATCCGTGTTCCTACACTACGGGACCCAACAAGGATGTCCTGATTGACTTACCAAGCGAGGCTACCCCAGCGAATGAATGCTTGTGGCCAGGGCCACGCCTTTCCATGGTGCAAAGCTGGCACCATGTGTCGTCTTGATTCGTGAAGATCTGGGAGGTGTAATGATGATACCAGACTCGTTGAGTGGCGGATGAGGAATAAGGTAATTCCACCAGATGCTGTGGTCTGGTCGTGTGATGTGGGATGGATGGAGAATGAAGAGTTGAGCTCGGCATATGAGTTGCCAGTGGAATGCATCATTATTCCCCCTTGAGTTATTATGCATTGTCCTAAATTTTGAGGATGAAATTTCTTGAAGGGGGGAGGACTATCATGACCGGGTTTTCAGATCTTACATCCATGGGTTTCGGGGTGTTCCCGCGGGTCTCGAAATGTATTTTCTAATTAAAATAAATTTCTAAAATATCGGATCTTCGAATCCCTCAAATAAGAGAAAATAAAATGTTTCCAGGTTTTGTGATGTAGCCGGTGAGTTGTGCATTTTTCGAGGATCATCGGGTTGAAATTTGGGATTTTTTTCTATTTTGTTTGAATTTTTAAAGTATAAGAGAAGAAGAAAAGAAAAGAAAATAAGAAAATAATAATATTTATTTATTTAAACCCCTCACGCTATCTCTCTCTCGAACTCTCTTCTCTCCCTCTCTCTCATTTCACCCTCTCTCTTTCGTGCCTCTCCCTTCCTCTCCCACTCCTCTCCATATCTCCACCCCATTCTTCATACGGCCGTCGGAGGATGCCGAGGAGGAGACGGCGAGCTGCGTGGGGTGGTGTATGGCATGCACGAGAGCGAGGAATGTGAGGCAGTGGTGAGGTGAACCAGTCGCATGTTCACAGGAAACCCCGAAGTTTTTGGCATGGATCGACCCTGGTGTCATACAGTTTCTTGGTAAACGGTAGGGGACGGACCCATCCACCTCCCCGTGTGATTTCTCACTGATTAGAGTAGATTCTGGGTGACAACAAGTGGGTTTTGTTCATGCTATGAGAAGAATGCATGTTTCGGGATGAGCGATGATTTTGCCGATTCGGCGGTCAATTTATGATTTATTTGATGTGAATGGGTGTGCTTAGGGTCGGGGAGTGATTTGCCATGTTTCCCACTCGTAATGGGGCGAGTTGGGCGTGGAACAGGGCCCTTAGAGGGTCTTCTCATTCGGCCGTCACCAGAATCGGTCGACCAATCTAAAGGATCGGTCAATCGATTCATGGCAAAGAGCACGGTAGGGCGCACGGGTTGGGTTCAGTCTATCGACCCTGGGGGTTTGGTCGACTAACCTGGGCAACCGGTTGACCGACCCCAGGGTCTAGTTGATCGACCCTGTGTAGCCCAGGTTCTAGGGCGATTTGGTCGACTGGTTCCCCAAACCGGTCGACCGATTAGTCTTGTAGGTCGATCGACCCTTGTGATAGGTCGACTGACCCACTGTAGAAAAGGCTGCTTCAGCCCGAAAAACTCGATTTTCACCCCGGAATATAAAAATGAATACTATATACATGGAAACCCATTGAAATTGGGCCATTTCGGCCCCGTAAGGGCGGCAGCCACCTCAGAATGGATTCACAAAGTATGAGGTTTCATAGATTCCCTACGGTAGGTTTGGCTGTATATATGGTATTATTTCCGCATGGCTTGCATGTCGTGGTGAACTATGTCCGCGTGAGTTCTATGACTGCAGAGGGTATTTCCCGCATGAGATCTATGACCGCAGAAGGTATTTCCCGCGAGAATTCAGTGACCACAGAGGGTCCGCGTGAGTTCAGCGACCGCGAAGGGTGGCCCTTGCATAGGTTAATGGGCCGACATCCACTAGTCCTCATCATCTGGCCTTAGATGGCTTCTCGGTACCCGATGGGGTTGTGTCGTGGGCTACGGTGGTTCAGCTGCGTGCATATGCACATTTCTTGAGATTCCCGTGAGACCGCGGATGAAAGTGTTTTACAGTAGATTCTCGTGAGACCGCAGAAGATAGTGTTTTACTATTACACTGCCTTGAGGGCATTGCGTGTAGGAACGAACGAGACTGCCCAGTGTGTACGATGCTCCTTGTGCATAGGCAAGATCACCTGAGCGTGTGTACCTTGGTTAAGACAAGTGTACGACGTTGACGGTCATAGTGGCATGTACCCCGTGTCGAGCAGTAGGATACGGCCATGCTGACGGGCACAGAGGCATGGATCCTAGCCAATCTCAGGGTGTGGTGTGTATATGTGTCTCCTTCACTCCTCCTGAGACCAGGTATGGGCAGCGCACGCATATGAGATCTTGTCGCAGTATAAGACGTTAGTGGATGCATCTGGCCTTGTTGTGTATATTTGAGTGGCAGACCCTATGCCGATAAGGTTGAGGTACTGACAGCATTGTCGATGGCCCTTCTGGTAGGCGAGTTGGAGTTGCCCTGTGTAGATGGCATAGTTTTTTTACTGGTTTTGGTTCGAGACCGAGGTTTACCGGTGTTGAGGTTGTTCTTCTGAGGGTGGAGGAGGTTGTGTGTGTGGCCGCATGGCCTTGATTGGGGTTCCATCAGCGAGGATGGATTGTTACGACAGCGTCGTCATGGGTTTTCTCTTAGTAGTGAGACCATGATTGCACCATAGGTCGGCGGTCCCGACTAGAGGTCGTGGCTTCCATATCGAGAGTCGGAGTAGCATAGAGACTCTGTAGTTCCGTCGTCTACCATTCTTACTATTTTTGCCGTTGCTATTATTTTAATATTGTTATTATTGTTATTGCTACTGCTGTTATTGGGTTGTTACTGCTTACCTCTGTTATTGTGGTGGAGATCCGTGGGACCACTATTGAGCCAATGAGATAAGGCTCACTCCCTATTTTTCAGGTGCAGCACTCTTCCTCGAGCTTGGTGCAGCACTCAGACGGTCGTTAGTAGCCAACTTACTAGTGCCGGGATATGCCCTACAACAGTGTGTGTTCCTTTTCTAGTTGATTGTACTTGTGGACTGGACTCTGTAATTAAATTGTTTAATTGTAAAATATTAACTTTATTATTGTTATTAAATTAATTAGTCCTATAGTTTATTTACTGCAATTGTTTGAATTTCAATGCATCTCCACAATACCAAAATAACACTTCCGAGCTTCCCAGCTCGTGGGTGACGGCGCAGGATTCGAATGGTCCCGGGTTCTTCTTGGTATCCAAATTCTGGGTTGTTACACCTCTCCAATAAGATGTCCCCTAAGACTCCTGAGAAGAGAGAGTACATGAGGAGGATTCCCTATGCTTCTTGGATAGGATCCATCATGTATGCTATGCTATGTACAAGTCCTAATACAGTGCTTGCTCCAAGTATTACGAGCAGAGATTAGGCGGATCTAGGTAAGAAGCATTGGAACATTGTAAAATGTATCCTTAAGTACTTAAGCAGCACAAAAGATGTGTTCCTAGTGTATGGAGGAGATGACTTGAAACTTCGAGATTTCACTAACTCGAATTTTGAGTCAAACGTGGATAACAAAAAATCAACTTCAGGATTTATCCTTACCCTGAATTATGGGGTAGTTGGTTGGAAAGTTTCAAATAGGATACAACTGTCGGTGTAGGTGAAGAAGTTTGTCGCTAAGTCAGGAGTTATCCCAGGTGAAGAAGTTTGTCGCTAAGTTGGGAGTTATCCCAAGCATCTCTAATTCGGTGCCCTTGTCATGAGATTAGAATAGGGCTATTACGAAAGCTAAGAAGCCAAGGTCTCACTAGAAGTTAAAGCACTTTATGCGACGGTTCCACCTGATTAGAGATATCGTAGCAAAAGGAGATGTCACCAAAGAAAAAGTTTCTTCTACTGATAATATTACAAATTTACTAACTAAGTCATTGACTCAAAGGATGTTTGAGTATCACCTAAGGGTTATAGAGATCCAAGGAAGAGATGATTGGATTTAGTGCAAGTGGGAGAATGAAAGAAGTGTATGCCCTGCAAGCCGATCACTTATGAAGTGATGACGTCATTTCATGTACATTCTCATTCTAATTAATAGCAATTTCTTCATTATATTTTATTTATTTATGTGTATTATCAGTTAATGTAATGAAGTCCTTGAATACATGTAATGAAGGTTAGATCATAATAATAGTATGCTAATGAGACCAACCTTTTAGATGTATGTATTCTAAATGTTCTTAGTCATAGTATCTTTGAGACGATATGTCAAATTATATGGATAGACCAGTGCATGCAATATCTTCTCATATGATGAAGGTAATTGGCTTCATAGTCACTAGTGTGGAGACACTAAGATATGTGTGCAGGTGTCCATTATAAGAATAAAGTTCAATGAACTGATCCGATTATGAATCTCTAGATGGTAATTATATCTAACTATCAACCAAGAGATTCTTTAGTCACAGTAGCACAATTGATCCTTAGACATGAGTCACCAAGGATACCTTGCACGAGGACTCATGTGTTTTGATTCTTGGCAAAGAGACTTTAGTCACAAGTTTCGGACGCTTAGGTATTCTGATACAGTGGGATATATGTGAAAGAAATTGAGTGACAATAATGGAGCATTCATTCTCAGATATAGCATGAGAGAGAATGCCCTATGAACGGTATTCACGAAAAACCTTTAGCCAAGGTTAGACAGTTCACTAGAAAAGGTGTTTTCTAGTGAGAGTTTGAGCACATAATTCATTAGGTCATAAGTCAGAAGGGTTTGACAGTATGACTATATCCTTAATTATAGGCAGGGAGATTATGTATGAATGAAGGACTATAGCTATGTGATAACTATAGACAGAAAGTTCCCAAAGTGGTTTATAAACCCCCTTTGTCTTCTCGGGCCATGGAGTGTTGTTTGACGCTTACCGTGGCCTGAAAGTCTAATAAAAAATAATTATAAGATGATTATCTATCATGAGATGATGAGTTGATTATTTACGTCATGAGATAATTAAATAATTAAGTCAGTGTTAAATATTAATGTGGATAAGTTAAGAAATAGTTCTTAAGCTTTATCGGCCTAAAACAAGACTAGCATTCGGCCTAGAGAGTCGCACACACACATTAGGGTTATGAACAGCAAGAGTATTTATGCAATTATAGACTTACGAGAGTTTCTATGAAAAATCATTGGAGTCTATATATTGTTGCATGGAGGGAATCCTGAGCCAAACATCTAGGATTCCTCTTTATAATGTTGCCCTTCTCTCTCTCCTCCCTTGGGATTTGCACCCCCTAATTCTCTCTCTTCTCCCCTTCACCTTCTCAAGTGTTGAGACTCCGAAGGTAGGAAGCCGGGGAGATCTTTCAAGGTGTGCTTGGTAGAGAGAACACCATCATCCATGGCCCGTATGGATATTGCTAGAGATTGGGCACTTGCGCGGTTTGTTACGCCACGAGGGTACTCTTTTAACTTCATTGGGATCTGCATATCGCAGAGGAAATGATAGAATCCCTATTTCTAGTTAATTGTCGGGAATCACATCTAAGCGATCGACTCGGCTAGGATAAAATTTTAATTTCTTATTCCACTACATTTTTTGATTCCAGCTCAAATCCTTACATAAAGAATAGCATAACCAGACTATTTGACCATCATATTTTTTGCCCAAAATGTAAGCGGGACTGCCTGCACTATGTGGAAGAGCCTATATATCAAACCAAGAGGTAAGCATGGATGACATGAAAGGAAGATCAGCACTCTTAAAGGTTGATGATGCAGAGGAAAAGTCTACCAACTTCTCGTAGTTAAGATTGGGGAGGAAGACTTTGAAAAAATGAGAGCTTCTACTCTAGTAGCCTCCGCCTCTTTCACCTTCTCCCATAGTGTTGGTGAGGCAGGAGCTGGGTGCCAGAAGAAGGTGACCCCTGATCTCATCAGCTTTCTCTTCTTCTTTATGGTTACAAAAATCTCAAGGAAAGTTTGATGAATATTATAAAGATTGTTTCAATATATTATAATTTATATGTGAAAAGTACATTGAGATAAAAAGTGTCATTAAATTAAAATTGGTGATGCTACTGATGATTTGACTAATGGAAGTAATTTTTTTTATCATAATCTAGTTATTTGCAATGGATTATAACCGTCGCAAATTTATCGTTAATCTATCATTAAAACATGCAAATTAATTTACAACGGATTAACTCCATTGCAAATCCATCTCTAAGTGCAAATATATTTGTGATGGATTTTTTCTGTTGCAAATCTGTCTAAAGTGACGTAAATTTCATAAATAAATTTAGAGCCTGCATATTTGTGACAGATACCTATCACAACATGCGTCGCAAAATAACGATGAAATGTGTGACGTATATTTATCCATCACAAATATATTTGTGATGGATTCCTCCATCATAATTCCTTCTCTAAAGCGACGCAAATTTGGAAAATAAATTTAATATATGAATATTGCGACGGATACAAATGTCGTCGCAAATATCAACCTCTATCACTATACTCTACACATCAGAAGTAAAAATGCTTGATGACTAGGTAGTTTTAAAATGGCATAATTAATTAAGGGGAAGCGAAATCATTTTATTTTATTCTTCTAAATGTGCAACAACTTATCAATCCTTGTTAGATATTATTCGACTTCAAACTTTTACACTTATGTTAAAATGCCTCTAATCGAAATCATAGTCAACAACTATCTCGTCCATAGTTGGTTGATGCTATCCTTTTAATTTTTTTAAAGTGAAAGCAAGATCGAAGAACCCATTACAACAAAAGGTGGAAATGCATTCTTCCACTGTGAAATGAAGAGTTCTCATAGATAGAGTGAAAGTTCTAAACCATTACAAACAAACCAAACCATTGGATAAACACAAAGCTAACCAAAAGATCACCAACATAAGATCGATAAATTACCATGTGCCTTTTTGCGGAAATGCATTCTTCCACTGTGAAATGAAGAGTTCTCATAGATAGAGTGAAAGTTCTAAACCATTACAAACAAACCAAACCATTGGATAAACACAAAGCTAACCAAAAGATCACCAACATAAGATCGATAAACTACCATGTGCCTTTTTGCTCTTGATCAAACTCGAAGCAAAATTCTCATCTATACAAGTCATGGGTTCTAGAAATAGCAGGGGTCATTCTAAGTCGTGGGTTCCTTGGACATGTTACTATTGTGACTAAGATGGTCATATGAAGAGGGATTGTCTGGTGCGAAAGGAGAATGCAAATATGCGGAAGGAGAAGAAAGAGACATCTCTTGTTAGGGCGGTTGTGGAAGACATAGAGGAACATATTATCTTGTTCATGACATCTATAGGTGAGGGATATTCAAGTTAGATTTTAGATTCTAATTGCTTGTTTCATTTGTATTTGGACAGAGAATAATTTAACACATATCATGCACGTGACGGTGGCTCAGTCTAATTGGTAAACAGCATGGAGTGCACAATTATCGTAGTGGGATCGGTGCAAGTTCGTGTATTTGATGGAGTGGTGCATACACTAATGGAGGTCTAACATTAGCCCTATTTAAAAAAGAACTTAATCTTACTTGGAGTCTTAGATTCAAGAGGTTACTGATGCACTCTTAAAGGCGAAGCTCTCAAAGTACATAGAGGAGCACAAGTTATAGTTGGGGTGCAGGCATCTAGGTATAGGATGCAAGATTGACAGATAGATTATGGATTCGGCACCGAGTTGATCTTCAAGTGGTTTGCGGATTCAAGTCAAGTTGGAGATTTGTTAGGGGTGTCTTGATCCGCAAGTAAATGAAGTCGGAGTTGGACTCATATTTGAGTCTGTCAAGACTCTGAGTAGGTATTAGGAGACGGTCCTAATGGGATTAGGAGACTGTTGAGAATCATTTATAAATATGATTGTAATCCCGGGGGGATAGAAACTGAAGGCATCGAGTGTTTGGTCAGCATCGTTGAGGAAGGTGTAGTTCTTTTCATAGTGGAAAATTATAATTCCTCCAATCTCTCTCTTATTCTTTCTCGTGGTGTGTGCATGTGTGTGATCGTTCTCTTGTTGGTGTCCCGATCTTAACAAACACTATTTGTTACGTATGGTGAACCTGGTAAGAAATGTAATTCATCATAAGCTTCATGCTTAAAGAAATAAAAATGGTTAGAATCGGAGATAAACGGTAGATTAGCATAGCGGAGTATAATCTGAGAAAAAAAAAGAGTATGTTGCCTAGGTCTTGCCTTCGTTCGTTTAAAAAAGGAAGGGTGAAGTAAGTAATTGACCCATATATGTTCCACAAGGCAGTGGCAACTAGGTAAACCTATTATTAGACTTATGTCTAGGTTATGCAAAGATAAAAGGAAGGGCGTAATGCTCTCAATATTTATTATTTTAAGATTTTTAGACAGACAACTCAAAACTTCAATATAAATAAAAATGTGTGCCGCAAGTCTTACGTTGGCCTGGGTTCTACTTTTTTTATTGGGCCATGTGACCTGACACAATAAGCGCGACACCGCGGAAGACAAACCCATGTGATATATCTAAAACTCAACCCTAGTTGCCGACTTGAAAAATAGATGATTCAATTGACAAGTAGAGGATGTGATCGAAAGATATGTAATATGATTGAAAAATATAAGTTGGATTGAAAAATATATGTTAGAACTTACATATATATTTCAATCCAAACCTGTATTTTGTCAATCAAAATTTATACTTTTCATTCTAAATGTGTATATTTCATTTGAACCTCTATTTGTCAATCTGATACTCTATTTCTTAATCTTATCCTCTATTTTTATCAATTGAATCGACATTTTTTTCAGGTCGACATTCTTTTCATTATCCTCTACACATCATAAAGTAAAAATGCTTGACGACTAGGTTGCAGTATATTTTACACTTTGATTCCATAATTTTATTGCACGATAGAAGGTTCCCCTTGAGGCCTAACTTACAGAGATGACTACTTTAGGTACCACCGATGTTCCACAACTGGAGCCTCTCCTAGCAGTTTAACCACTGAAAAGATAGAAGGGATGATACATCCTCCATGTAGCAGTCAAATCTCCCAACCGCAACTTCGGACTTTTTAAAGTCTCATTCGCACCACATTGTGGAATCGCTTGCATATGCAGTAAATTCAATAATGAAATTGTACAACATCACTTTAAGCAAAACATACCGGTGGTTCATTCATAAAGGCGGAAAGAGAGAAGAAGATGGTGCCCGAGCACATGATATTCCAGCTCCATCATATAGAGAGTGCGCAACCTACTAAGAAAGGCTGTCATTCAAACAATCGGTCTGGAATCTCAGATCCAGGGCACCTAAAGACCTCACGCCGTATCTGTTGATTGTTCAAAATACTAACATGCTTGAGATGATGCATAGGAAACATGGTTATTTTGACCTGCCAGCATTAGGATCTGAAGTTACAACAGTTGCTGGTCACCAAAAATGCTGGAGCCATCTGATGTAGCGTGCAGTAGGTGACTGATTTGAGGTGCTGATGTCCAATCGAGTGAAAACGTGGATATGATCCAGATGCACTGTGGCAGTTCCTCCAGAAGGTAGAGAACGGTGTTTCTTTGGTACTCCCATCAGGTCATTTTTCTCTCAAGTTTCTCATCATGGGCAAGCCTTTTCAGCCATTGCAGACCCAGGTCGCAGCCTGCGCCAGCAGCAATTCTGAACTGCTCTTTTGCCATCTCCACTCGGTCCTCTTGTGACTTTTGGACATTCTTTCTTGCAGCTCTTGCAAGAGGGCTTCTCTTTGCATTGAATTTTGTGATCGATTCAGGGATCTCAGCACCTGTAACACACGTATATATGCTTAAGAGAGGGGCCCAAAATACCCTCCTTTGCATTATTGTGCACACGTGAAGATCAACTCAGAGATTTCTGCTGTGCTATATGGTATAGATCTTAGGTGGAACCGAATAACTCAGGCATCCAGTAAAAAGGGGATTCTAACTAAAGGCTCTACTAGCATGTCAATTTGTCCCCCGAGGAAAGGGGTTGGGAGACAAAATAATTCTATCGCATCTCAATAAGGTAGATGTATAAGTACGTGAAATATCTCAAAGGTGTATTCAGGCTCTATTGCATAAAGCAGGAGTGCAGGACCTGCTTGAGCAAGAAAAAGTGGCTCTGATAATGGGGCTAGAGTCAGAAAAAGATTTGAGCTAAAAACTACACTCAAGGACTTTGAATGCCATGGAACAAGCAGTTAAAAAGTAATTCCCGGTGTTTTGTGAGCAAGGAGGTTTACAACATCACGATTCAACCCCATGAAAAAAACAACCAGATTGAAGTCTAGAAATTAAGAAGAATATTCAAAAGGCAAAAAAGTTTCCACTCTGAAGGCGTATGTGAATCAAATCCAATTTGCGTTCTTTCAATACCAAATTTGGTTTCGTTCAATAGTGGACAGTTTTTCTAGCAATCAAGACATGACACTATCCTTTTTTTGGTCGGTAGTCAGGACATGACTCTACCAATGTATATTGTGCAGATAAAATGCATGATAGCCTCACAAATACCTTTTAGTAGAAGTGACCCGTAAGCAATTGCTGCTCCAGCATGGCCCTGAATGATTTAAAACATCACCAATTAATGGCAGAAATTTTCTTGCATCCAAGTGAAAGCATTCTGGGTGAAAGAGTTTGGAACTGGGATGATGATATAAAAATCAAAATCCATCAGGTGACAGAATTTGGTACCAGCCATGGTGTCATATAAAATTTTACAAAGTTTGGGATTTGTCTTGCTGTTAAATGCTTGCCATAAAAGCTAATGCAGCTCGAAGTAGAACTAACTCCATGCAGTGGTTCCAATTACAGAGCATTTCCAAATGCTTTAACAAAAAATTATCTGCTTCCTCATTTCTTAGATAAGGAACTAATTACAAAAACAAAAGAAATTTCCCGAGCCTTCTCCAAAACTTTGAGCATCTATTAAAAAGCAAGCAAGGAGATAAAACACTGTATATCACTAGGAAATGTTTTGGAAGCGATACAAGGAAATAATTGAACAATGAGAAGTAGAATATAGCAAACCTTCTCTGATGCTCTACAGAAGCACCACATTGCTGAGGAAGGATCTTTCTCAACACAATCCCCCGCCAAAAATACAACACCCAAAAGATACAAGGCACCGGGATGTAGCTAGAAGAGTCACTGTTATATGTCAAAGGAAAGTATATGGATGATTACAAAGCATAACAAACTTAGACCCACATGATCTACAAAATATACCTGGTCAACTGCCTTCTCTATATAATAAAAAGCTTGCTGATCTGATTGAACATTTTCATTCTGTTCAGAAAAAACAAAATGAGCATTAAAAAGCAAGGCAACAAATAGAGGTGAAAGCTCTGCAAGCCAAAACGAGGATGCAATTTCAAAGACATTAAGCTAAGAAGACATCAATAAGGTATCATTTAGAATCAATAATTGTTTCTGTACAAAATGTGGGTGACCTGGCTTACATGTGACCAAGGTTTGCAAAACCGGAACTGGTTCAGGGACCGGTCAGGCTGATTCCCATCCCAGTTCCGATTCAGATCGGGAACCAGCCGGTTCAAACAGGTTCCCTTAGTGGAGGTTTATACGCTAATCTCACCAGATCAAGTGAGATTTAGACTCTAATCTCACTTAAACCCTATTTTCAAAGCAATTTAACTAACACCAGGTATATTTAAACTCTAATCTCACTTAATCTCTTTAGATTCTAGTCTCTAATGACTTAAGTCTTTAATAGTTGAAGAGGGGCGATCTCGCACTGGTCCTGAGCTGGAGGAGATGATCACCGAACAGTGAACTGCAAGGAAGGAAAACGGATAGGGGGGCCAGGGATGGTTCCCTGGGGAAAACCCTCTGATGCCTAAGTCAGTAGAGCAGTGGTGGAAGCTATGAAGGGAGGAAGAAGGGGATGCACGAGATCCCTCTCCACCAAGGTGGTGAAGTGATTCCTGCTCAGGGAGTTTTAGACGTGTGTTCGTCTTACCTTTCGCTGGAGGGAGTCCCAGGTTTAAATAGTGCGCCAGCCTTATGAGTCCCGTAAGCTGAGGAGTTTCAGGCGGGAGTTACGTTCTCGACGTGGGCTCTTTACGTCCTCATCGTGGGCTCTTTATAGCCTTGAGGATTCGTGGGCCCCCTTATCCTCGTAAACTCCTGCTTGGAAAGGGCTCTCAACGGCAGCGTGGATAAGCAACCGTCGGTCGACCCAAGCGTGAAGAGTGCCAGCCCTGTCCCGGGCGATAGGCATAGCTTGGGTGAGGCTCGGTCGGAGTGGGCGCTGGGCGCTAGCCCTTATCCCGGCGAGGGGGATAGGTCAGGCGTGGGTCTTCCTCCGACCGAACCGACGCTCGGCCTTCCGAGCCTAATGGCCGCCTAAGAAGTGCTTGATCCCGAGTGAACTTATTGGGCTTTTATGCTAAGTGGGCCCGGCGGGGCGGTCACTTAGATGAGCTGGACCTTGTTTGGTCTTGCTGGACCTAGTTCGGCCGCTCTTAGATGGACTACAGAAATCCCCCTCTCCACTTGTCCCACTCCGCCTCGGCCTTCTCCCACTCCGCCTCGACCAACCTCCGCTCTGCCTCGGCTATCTGCTTCTCCGCCTCGGCCCGATCAGCCTCGGCCTCCAGCCGAAGACGCGTGGCTTCCTCCGCTCGGTCTAATAGCTCGGCGCGCTCGGCCTCCCACTGGCCATCTCGCTCGGCGCGGGCCACGCGCTCCTCCTCCAGAAGCTTGCTCTTCCTTTCGAGCGACCCGCAGGCCTGAGCCAGTTGCTCGGTCAGTGTCCAGGCCCCGCCTGGCTCGCCCTCGCCAACTCTCTAACCGAGGAGAGCGCCCGCCGAAGCCCATCATGCTCCTCCGTGAGCCGAGCTACCTTCCTGTCGGACGCATCAAGGGTCCAGGCAAGGTTCGCCCGTTCTGACTCCGACCGAGCGTAAGCTTCAGCCAGAGAGCCCCCAACTGGGCCAGGACTAGGCCACCCTCCATGACCATCTCAAGGGCCACGGGTGGGGAGCATTGCCTGTCTCCTCCCCTCACCATCTTCGAAGCTATGCTGCAACATTTCTGGTACAGAGGGCCCTAGATGCCCAGCCTCTCCAAAACAGCCGGAATAGGGGCCCCCCCTCCGAGCGGCATCCCCTCGGGAGCCCCGCCGGCCGGCCCGGATTGAGCCGCTGCTTCATCCACCCCTCTTGCCTCGGTTGGTTGGGGTTGCGTCGCCTCTCCTCGCGACCCCCCGGCCTCGACCGGCTCGGCCCCGACGTCGCCACCCGGAGCGCCGCCAGCCTCGCCCGACGCTCCAATCTCGGCCGCGGTCCTGGAGTCGCCCGCTTCGGCCTCCGCCCCCTCGGCTCCTGCAGAGGGGAGAGCCGGGCCAGTGCCGCCGCCAACCGCAAAAACGGCTCTGGCCTCCTCGGCCCCCTCTTGTTCTGCGGATGGGAGAGCCGGCCTAATAGGGTCGGCCCTGTCACGCTCGGCAGAGGGGAGAGCCGAGCCAGAGCCACCTTCAACTGCGGGGACGGCCCCGGCCTTTTTGGCCCGCTTCTTGGCCTTCACGACGTCCCGTATCATCCCCTCCACGGGATCCTTGCGCTTGGACCCCCGCGTCCTGGAAGACCCTTCCCGGGCCACCCCCTTGCCCCTATCTCGGGCTCGGAAGCGACCCTCGGGAGCCCGCGACTCAATGGCAGCCGAGTCGTCGCCCAGATCGATCACTTCTCGATCGGTCATGTGCTCCTCCTCCGCAGCTGACCGCCTGGTGTCTGCGCAAAAGAAGATATGGTCAGGAAAAGAAAAATGGCTTCATCATCCGAAGAGGAACTTGAAGAGGAAGCCTCCCAAGACTCCGAAGACTCTGGAGGAAGGGGAAGCTGTCGGACCGCCTCCGCGGTTATCTCCCCCAACTCTGCAAACGCCGCTGCGAGTCTCCGCTCTTCCGCCGTATCCCCACGGCATATCAAAGAGCCCCGAAAGCAAGTACAAAGGAAGGCAAAACCCTAAAGCGGAGGGAGTATGGAACGACAGCAAGCACATAACGCTTATATCCCCTCGCGGAAGGCGGCGCGTCATTCCGACCTCCGAGAAAAGGGGGGGGCCCTCATTTCAAATCCGTCATGATTATCATTATTATGGGCCTAGGTGACCACGACACGTGGTTTCTTAACACCGCCAGATCTCCACCCACCCGAGCCACGCTGGTCCAAAACCCCAACGGCTACTCTTCCGAGCCTGCCAAGGCTCGGGAGTAGGAGGGGGACAAGTGGAGAGGGGGATTTCTGTAGCCCATCTAAGAGCGGCCGAACTAGGTACAGCGAGACCAAACGAGGCTCAGCTCATCTAAGTGACCGCCCCGCAAGACTCACTTAGCATAAAAGCCCAATAAGTTCACTCGGAATCAAACACTTCCTAGGCGGCCATTAGGCTCGGAAGGCCGAGCGTCGGTCCGGTCGGAGGAAGACCCACGCCCGACCTATCCCCCTCGCCGGGATAAGGGTTAGCGCCCAGCGCCCACTCCGACCGAGCCTCACCCAAGCTATGCCTATTGCCCGGGACAGGGCTGGCACTCTTCACGCTTGGGTCGACCGACGGTTGCTTATCCACGCTGCTGTTGAGAGCCCTTTCCAAGCAGTTTACGAAGATAAGGGGGCCCACGAATCCTCAAGGCTATAAGAGCCCACGATGAGGACGTAAAGAGCCCACGTCGAGAACGTAACCCCCGCCTGAAACTCCTCAACTTACGGGACTCATAAGGCTGGCGCACTATTTAAACCTGGGACTCCCTCCAGCGAAAGGTAAGACGAACACACGTCTAAAACTCCCTGAGCATGAACCACTTCACCACCTTGGTGGAGACGGATCTCGTGCATCCCCCTCTTCCTCCCTTCATAGCTTCCACCACTGCTCTACTGACTTAGGCATCGGAGGGTTTTCCCCAGGGAACCATCCCTGGGCCCCCTAATCCGTTTCCATTCCTTACAGTTCACTGTTCGGTGATCATCTCCTCCAGCTCAAGACCAGCGCGATATCGCCCCTCTTCAATAGTCATTAAGATTGTTGGTCAAATAAGCAAATTAATTCATTTCTAAGTTGTTAACCTTTTTTAAAAAAACTCATATTTCTTTTTTCAAGGACTGGCCGGTTCAGTCACAGAACCAGCTGAATCGAACTGGCCACCTCTGATTCCGATCCGGTTCAAGCTGGTCCAGTTTTGCACCGGCATCTGAGGAGGTCGAGAGAGAGAGAGAGAGAGAGAGAGAGAGATGGATTCTCTTTCCCCACTTGACATGAATTTTGAGAAAGTGATAAATTTGAGAGGCAAAAAGTTTGAAATGACAACGGAGAACATTAAAAGTTGCTTTGACAAGAAAGTTTTAAAGTTAAATTACCTCTCAATAACTTATAATCCAGTGAAACATGCATATGAGATTTTAAATAAATTTATATCCTAAAAAATCAGCATTCTCTCAAAATCTATAGAATTATGAGATCGTGAAAATTGAAAATGATCCATAATCTAATCGCGTTCTCATATCCTTACAAAATTGTCATATCCTAGGCCTTCATAAAAGCATTCAAGGGCAGATTTTGGCATTGCTCAACAAGGACATTCTTGGCAAAAATTTATTATGAGGACAGTTTTGTGATAGAGCCATATTAGGGTAAAGACTTTCCCACTTCAGTATCATGAATGCTCAACAATTGGCCTAGAAGAAGGCAATCGTCATTTCTTATATGGCAAAAATAGAGTGGTTGAGGAAAATGTTTGCCACTAATATAACAGGATCACCAGCCTTCATTGACATACAAATGCGTGGGTAAATCAGGTCAGCATGGAAATCAATTGTAAGATATCTGTGAATCACAAAATGATGGCAGACTACTGAAAGCAGCACTTACATGACAGACTATTTTAAACTTCATTTCAATGAATCAGAGTTGCCAATTTAACAGGACATGGAAGTAGCACTGATTCCCAATTCTTCTTATTATGTTATTCAAGGGAGAGTACAAAAAAGGAAAAGTATCATTGAGATCCAATAACTCTTTTTGTCTATAACACTTAAAAAAAACTCTTTGTCTATAACAAAAACCTCAGGTGCAGCTCAGGAAGAGTGCACACATCCCCAACAGGGAGATATGATCCCACTCCACTAAGTGCAACCCGTAGGTGTGATTTTATTCACAATGAAAAAGGATAAAGGGTACACAGATCCAATAATCCCTTCTTCTATTGCTGTAGTTTTTCTGTGGAAACCTAAAAGTGTGAGAAGATGAAAGCTGGGTATTTACTTTCACTTGGAGATGATTAATGATGCTGTTGTGTACCCAGGGAATAAACATAGAAACCAACAATCACATCAAGTCATAACATCAGAACTGAAGAGGAAGTGAAGAGTGCTCACAGATTCCAGCTCAAATAGAAAGATAGAAGATGCAGTTGAACCATATAAACTACTGCAAATCTCATGCATGCTAGTTCCTGGACATCATGGAAACCTAGGAATTGTTACCTAGCACAAAAGCTCATACAACCGAAGCCAGTGCCAAATCCATTGCTATCCCAGTTAAGAACTAAGCCTGCACGTGATATTTAATTTTACAGGTATGCTACTGGCTTTTGACTGGCATTATTTAATGTTTTTTTCCTTTTATTTCCCCCTACTTCATATTGTTGAAACCTGAATGCTTTATACTTCCATTATGCCTCTCCAATTCACTAGTGTAGCTACTAGTTTCATGAATCAAAGTTTCCCCCATCCTATGTGGACTTCATTGAAGAAAAACCCATGTGATTATGAGGGCTTTTGTCACCGCCGATCACCATTTCTCATATTTCAGAGGACTTTACTCTGGTCACTCTCACACAGAATACCAGGTGCTGTGTTGTGGCCTACCTTCATTCTTTTGACTAAATATTTTCTTCAAAAATATGCCTGACCCTATCAACTAGTTTTCCTCCACTAAATGGAGAAAAGGGTAAAAATCCAATATAAGTGATCTTTCACCACTCATCAGATGAATGATGACCAAATAATCGACCAAGTATTAATAACATGGAGACGAGGAACCATGATCTTCGAGCCACTGCCGTAAGAAAATATAAGAAATGAAAGGGTGATGTTTGTAGATCTGCATTCTCAAGATTTTCATCTGCCTCTTTCCAAATACAGAAGGTCACGGTTCCCAGTCCAACTTAAGCGCAACCAAAACAGCTGAACCAATCCCCAACTGGCCTAAACCAGCCCCCAACAAGTTTAAAAAACTCTAAAGCAAGTAACCTAACAATGAATCAAAACCAGATTCTTTCAATTTTTTACTGTTTACAGTTTGAGTAATTATTTAATATCACATTTTCTATATTTAATATTGAAAATATAATTACTGCAAGAACCGACTCATTCAGGCCTGAATCAGAACCAGGACTGGAACAGCTGTATCTGGTTCTAGTTCCCAATCCAGTTTTTGAAACCTTGTTCCACACAATATGTTTGTTGCATTGTCCTTTGGAGAAAAAGGTCAGGTTGTAACAGCTCCTTCTGACCCCAAGTACCTTAAAATTAGTCAGACAACATGTACAATAAGGTTAGTGACCCACCATATAATGGGGTCAACAAAAAACCAGTAGTATGGGCATATTTTCCCTTCAAAAGAAATAAGGGAGAGGTAATATTTAATGAAGCATAAATAATGTTAACACAAAGGAAGGTTCCAACTGAAACTGCGACTAAAATGGCTGTTGAATAAATTACTTGAAAAAATGGACCTTGATGTCTTCAATAAAAGAATGCAAATTCAATATTTCAAAAGAGTCAGACCTCAACTCGTAGATGACAGCCAAGTTCATATTGTGCATCTGCATCCCCCATGTTGGCAGCTTCAATCAGTAAAGCAGCTCCTCTATGAAAGAAAATGGTAAAGAGAGATTGTTCATGCATAGACCGAAGCACAAAAACCACAATATAGCTTTTAACACTTCAAACCAAGAAAGATTGTCAAGCTATTGATATATATTTCTTTGATATACTTTCCTAGAAAATGGTTTAGAAATAAGAAAGATATGTGTTGCACTGTTCCCAGTCAAAATGTAATGATCAATGGAAAGACCCATGTATAAGCACATAATGTTTTTCATGGTTAGCGTTTAATGTGAAATGCTTACAAATGTAGTGCAATATTCATAACATTCAAAGGAAAATGAGAATGAAATTAGGCAAGGCACCTCGACGAGAGTAAGGAAAAGGAACATGAAGGTATTGCATCCAATTCCCTCCCAGCATTCTATCTAAACCTAACCGTTGGCAAGTAAGGGGTGCCTATTATTGGCACCGCTATTGATTGTGATATCTATAAAATATATATGTCGATGATAATATGTCCAAACAGGCTTATTTTTTAAGAAAACCTAATCTGCTCCAGCATAGAGTGCAACCTATGAAGAAAAAGAGCAACAATAAATGAAAACAGTTCCAGGATCTGATGGCACCAAGTTGACAGGATAAAGATCAACATTCTCAGTGTGCACGCACGAGGACATTATAAAACACACACCAACCTGTCTATTCGCAATTACCTTTTGGAATTAGGTTCAAGTGCAATTAATATTTCCTACAGAAGCAGAAGCCTAAGAAATGTGTAAGATGAGCTTGTTTCTTCACAAGACCAACGTAACAATAGCATAATGATTTAAGCCATCTCTTCATCAAAATCTTTAGATACTAGTGTAACCAGCCAACACACAGTTTGTGCCCTTCAAACATTCATACTGCAGATGGAAATTACCAAGAATAGTCATCCAAATTATAAATATTCGAGAGCGAAGTCACTCACACGGCTTTACATGCCCCGGGAACATGATACTTGAAATGAAGCCTGGAAAGCCAATATCTTGCGTGGGTGTTCATATTGTCAACCTCCAAAGCCAATTCAAAGTTCTCCTTGGCAGTCTACATGACATGCCGACACAAAACCAAACAAAGTGGCATATTTGATTAGAGGACTGAAACATCTCCAACTAACCCCCGCGCCCAAAAAACAAGTAACAGTAATAATAACAAATGTAGATGATTTATTGCAAGTAGAATAGCAGTAGCTTTTCCTAGCAAGATTTAAAAAAACAACAAAAGAATTCTCCCAGCCATGTCGGTAGAAGCAACTTTTTTTCCTTTCTTTCTCGGGTAGAAATTCACATATCCGCTTACTCTTAGGAGGGGTATCAGGCGGGAATCCCTGCGCTCCGTGTAGTCGATCACTCTGTCCACTTCCTGAAGTGCACTCCAACCCTTGGCAACAAACTCCATCGCCTTTTTGTTCCTGCTGTGGATCCCCCTCTGTATGAACCCAAAAGCAAATGCGAACATGACCACTTAAAAATCCCAAATTGTGCCCCGCCATTGGAGCATCACGTCGGAAATTGCAGCAAAAGCAGGGGATGGTAATGGTGCACCTGGGGATTCCAAGGAAGAAACCCCATTTGCCATCGAGGGGCGCCGGCTCTTGACAGGAGGCGAAGCATGTGTGCACCTCAATCGGTCTACCACTCCATGATTACGCGCGCAACTGCAGTCACGATGGATTGAGCGGAGGAATCCCCGGCACAAGCAAACCTACATGGAACCTGGATGGCGTCGCTGCAGCTTGTCGCGAAGCCTTCAACCTGGAGTCCTAGACTGCCACGGGAGAGATCAGAGAACGAGAGAGTGGAGAGAGGGCACCCCACCCAGCGGCCCAGGGTGCGCAGAGAGAGAGAGAGAGAGAGAGAGAGAGAGAGAGAGAGGGCGCGAGAGAGACAAAAAGGGCTGAGAAGGAACGCCGTCGGATGAGAGAAATCCTAGCGGCTAGAGAGAGAGAGAGAGATAGAGAGAGAGGCTGAGAGGGGTTCCGAGAAGAGAAGGGGGATCGGATTCGGGGGAAGAACCGGTGAAGGTGGCACCACTTAACCGTTGCAGAAACTTGTGTTTGACGTTGTGGGAGACATCCGATTTATATAAAAAAAAATGTTTTACGAGCTAACACTAATCATGCTGTAGCATAGAAGGACCGGGAAACATGCGACACGACCTTTCTGTTTCTCTTTCTTCCCTTCACTAACACTATAAAAACGTGCACACATGCCGCTAACCGGTGCCGCGACTCTCCCCGTTCGTGTCTATTCTCCCCCGTACTGCTCACCAAGCACAGATTTGGTGTGCGACTCATTTATGATAAGTAATCATTGTGTTATTTATTTTTTAATATTATATATATTATTTTATATTAAATATATTTTTTATAAACATTTTGATTCAAAGAGTTATTTTTTTTTTAAACGTGGAGATCTAAGTTCAAAATTCATAACTAACGTCATTTTTTATTTTTTTATTATTTTTTTTAAAAAAATGATATATTTATGACAATTTTATAAACTGCTTACCTCGCAAATAACTAACATGTACCGATAATTGAGCTATAGATAATTTTTTTTGTCATATTTTACTATAACATATATTTATTAAATAATTCTTCACTCTTGACGTCGTAACGACACGAGATAATATGATGTCATATATTTTTTGCCATATTTTATTATAATATATATTTATTAAATAATTATTGACTCTCGACATATCATGATACGAGACAGATCGATGTCATACTGTATCGTACTAATAAAATATCGATACGGTCGATACGATTGGACCGATAAATCTTACTACTCACCTCATTCTGTACTCCCTAGTTCTTACCCTTCAACGGCCCAACAAAGCCCATTCCAAATAAGTTTAGTTTAATTATTTTATGTTGGCACCTTCTGTTTTCTTGAATCTTTGTCCGAGTGTGTCAATAGCATCTACGCTTGCGCATGGTCTTTTTATTCTTAATTTGACTACTTTTTATATAACGTAGCTTCGATACTATTTGTCTTCGCGATATTTTTCATTTTCATTCACATCATTCAATTGGTGACTAGAAATTGACTTGCTGTTTGTTGCCTTCTATATATTTATCTTTGCAGCCTGTTAATAAAACTCGATTAATTCATATAATCTAATATGGGCCGAGTCTGGGACATACCAATGTACAACTAAAGTGATAGGCCCACATAGCATCGCGAAGGTAGAGAGTAGACTATTAGAGTCTACCCTTTAAAATTTACGTTCCAAGATCTAAGGACGAAGGTGATGTCTTTTTCCTCAAAGACGAAGCCAAGATCACCGTGAGAAGACGACTCGTCCACGGAGACGATGTACAACGATCTTCTTTCTATAAGGCGCGGTAAGCTTATCCTCTTATTCTTCCTTGCAGCAGCTAGTAGATGGGAGAAAGATGGAGAAGGGAGTGAGGGTGAGAGAGTGGCTGGCTCTCTCCACAAGCAGGCAAGACATGGTCAATCACTACCTGCCTTTTTCTCCCTCACACACACATGCGCATAGGGGAGGAGAAGAAGTAGGTCAAAGAGGGATCAACAGTATGCTCCTTCTTCCTCGAACCGGTCTAACAGCAGTGGGTGGTGTGACCCCTAGCAGCAAGAGCAATGACGCTGGCGAGCAATGGCAGTGGCGATGGCGTGCAAGCGCGGTAGCTAATAGGGGAGCAACTGCGGTGGCGAGTAGTGGTGAGGCAGGGCCATGACGGCGATGGAAGAACAGCGACAACAGTCGACGGGCAGCTGCGGCGGCGGCAATGAAGTAGGGAGCAGGGATAGCCTGGCAGGGGAACGGTTGTGCCTGCAAGCGGCGACGAACGACAGTGGTGGGAGTGAGAGCGGTAGCATCAACAACGGCACCGATGAGCAGTGGCAACGCGACGGGCAGCTATCACGGTAGTGGCAACCATGGTAGCCCGCGAGGAGGGCTACTGCGCTCTCTCTCCCTTTCCTTCTCTCCGGCGTGTAGGGACTAATGTGTTTCTCTCTGTTTCCCCTCTCCTGTCCTCTTATTTATAGAGGTGTGGGAGTTAGTAGTCTAATTAGAAAGTAGAGTCCATGCCATGTTAGGATATGAAAAAATTTCCTTCTCTATTTAGATGTCAAAGTCTGAACTTGACTAAGAGAGAGGACAGCCCACTCAAGGGGGAGTCCAAGTCTGACTTGGACATCAAAGGAGTAGAAATCTTTTCCTTCCTTAATCCACCGCAATCGTACCCCCCAAGTGAGTTCCTAGTGCAGGCCAATCACGGGCGTCCAAATCTGGGTTGTATTTGGGTTGCGTCTTAGTGAGTTACCCTTAATGGACATCCAATTAACGGGCTAGGACCAAATGCTAACACAGCGCTATCCCTTTGGATGAATTCACCTCATGATCTCGATCTTCACACATAGATACATCATGGTATGCATGTTGTTACTGTCGGCTGTCATGCATAGGCATGCAGGTTCCCGTTCTCAATGAACGAGACAGAGGCCCAATGGACTCACGTTACCTCACGTTACGTCCACAACAGTCATTTTCTAAAGGCTTTAAAACTACTTTAAAACGCATGCCCAACACTCAATGAATGTGTAATTAATCTGGACGTACACTGAGCATAACTCATCCTTATAAATCTGAATGTTGCGGAATATATCTAACTAGTTGTTGTTATACCCTTGTCTCGATTTACCTTTAGTTAACATAAGTTACCTATATAGTTTAAAAGTTGATACGATGAACTTGCCCTTAACTTAGGTTTTATATGGGGATAAGTGATCGGTCAAGTCATACGAGTCGTAAGGATTATCTTTGATTTTGTAACATCTTGTAACATCTTTTAGAAATATTCTTTCAGAGTTGATAGTTGGAGAGTGTATAACTACAACTATTTAGACATGTTTAAAAAAAAAACGGACAATTATTGAAAGTTAAAAATATAGACACGAGTACAATAAATTATAACGATATATTTGCAAAGATCCCTGTATATATTGATTTCTGGTGTCCGCTCACATATCTTACGATATTAAATGGATATATGTTACCATCCTACATATTTCTGATAGTCATTTTCTTTTACGATAAATAAGCATGGCCAAATTGATCCATCCTCATAAGATGGACAGGTGGTCAGCTAACTAATGAATTTAGTTCTCATAAACTACATAAACTTACCAAACTCAAATTTTCCGATAGAGGTATTTTACCGTCTCATCTACTAGAAAGGAATATATTGTGGTAATTTGAATGACAAAAAGAATGACGTTATAATATGGCTCCTTCTATATCTGTAAGAATGTTTTATATCAATAAATTGGTTCGAAATAAATTTATGTAAGAATCCATTCTAGATTTGTATTTACGTGTATGTATATCTTTTGCACTACTTGAGTTTACCATCATGAATACTTTATTTGTAATTTTTTATCAAATATTCACAAAATATTTTTTTTCTTTTTCTTCATCACTTGATAGGAGATCTTAGCATTTGTCAACTAAAGTTGACTGAAGGAACACATACATTACATGACTTGCACATTGAGAGTACATATATAAATTACAAATTTAAGATACATTCTCATACAATATCATTTGGAAAGAAATCTTATTTGCAATCACCTCGCCACCGTTAATTAAAACCTCATTATGCTTTCCCCAATCCTGTGTACGTGTGTAAGTTGCGGTATAAATAAGTGTTACTCTCTCTCTCTCTCTCTCTCTCTCTCTCTCTCTCTCTCTCTCTCTCTCTCTCTCTCTCTCTCTCTCTCTCTCTCTCTCTCTATATATATATATATATATATATATATATATATATATACGCGGGGTAAATCGGAGTCAAACTACAAAAATAACTTTCTATATGAACAAATACAGGATTGCCATTCTCAGATAATTATTTATCTTCAGAAAAAATACAATGACTCACGTAAAAAAATGTTAACAAAAAAATTTTCAGTTATCAACTAACAAAGTTCTCTCTCTCTCTCTCTCTTTGTTTGGATGAGGCAGTGGCCAGGAACAGAGGGGTAACCCGGGAGGGGTGTAAGAGGGGAGGAGATCGAAACCCACAAGCAGGGTCTCCGAAGAACGCTCCCAGCACACCAGGGAGGCGCTAGCTACACGTGCGTCTCCAAGGGCCAGCCCTGAACGGGAGGAGCACCCACAACCTCGACAGATGCGGGGCTCGTACCTGTGCCCTCTCTCTCTCTCTCTCTCTATATATATATATATATATAAGTTAAATAATATATATTGTTAATAAGTAGATGTGCTCTAGATTATTGGATGAAATTTTATCCCGTTATGTCTCCCGCAAAGGGCCTCTCGTCGTGTATGGCAATTGGGTTTATTATCGTCGACAATAAATTTACGAAGATGAGCAAACTAGTAAAATTTTTTAAATTCAAAGTTCATGATCTTACGTGCTTTTGTAATAATAATGCGCATAATGCGAATTGTATTAAAAGAAGCAGAATGGAGGGCAAAAAGACACACAGAACAACATAGAGGGCAAAGGCCAAACCAAGAGCAAAACCCTCTTTATAACGTAAAAGTGGTTAACCTAAGGAATAGAAAATTAAATTATAAGATTATGGGACAATTACAAAAAAAAATCTAAGCGAGGGTGAAACATCTCTAATATTTACGGGGGGGAGACCCTCCCAAGAAGTACTCTATCAAAACAGAGAATGAGGTCGAAGATCGGTTTGTCGTTGATAGCTCTTCTTCGTTATCTTAATCTTCTTCATCATCCTAGTCATACTATTTATTAGTAGTCACAGACTCAAGCCTTATGTGATGCCAAGATGTCATACTCCAGAGGAACTTGGTTCTGCATAGCTCGAGGGACAAATGGAGCAGCAACGACATTAAGAGCACTACGAGGGGATCGTGTAGGACACCTTAACATTTGATCTCAGAAATCTCATAAAAAATTAGAAGAAGTCAAATCGGCTCTCTGATTAGCAGAAGTGGCTAGAGAGCAAGCCCAAAGGATAGGCAAGCGAATTTTAATTGCACTTTTTTTAAAAAAAATGGAGTCCCCCCCTCTCAAATTATCTTAACTTGGAGTGCAATCACGTCGATTATTTAAAAAAATTAAAAATAAAATGGGTCAATTTTTAAACGAATGAGTTTAATATTATTTATTTAATCTGATTTTATTTATTTATTTATAGATAATTCGTTGACGAGTGAGTTACAACTCAAATTAAGAGATATGTCAAGATCTAAAATTTTTAAATAAAAAATAAAAAAATAAATACATTGCACACCCCGAGTGAGCAGCACACCGGGGTGTGCAACGAGCCTTTTCTCTTTGGTTTCCGTCCCCGACCCATAGTGCAGCCCTACCCGCATGCGTTCCCCCATCCCCTCCCGGTGGCGGGGCAAGCCATGGATGGCCTGCTGTGTGCTCGGCAAGCAACCGGCTCGCAGCCACTGAGGAGGGGGGAGTCCAACCATGCCGGCTTCTTCTTCTTCTTCTTCTTCTTCTTCCTCCTCCCTCGTGAGGAGGTGTGGTACCGTAGCATTGCTCTTTCTTCTCAAGGTTACTGGTTTGGTTGGCGACGCTGTTGCAGGTGAGGCTTTGAGATGGGGAAAGGTGGGGGTTTTACCCCTCCCCTTCCCTCCCGGCCCATGACCCATTCTTCCCCTCCGCCTCCGACCTCAACTTCTGTTGCTGTTCCTGCTGCTGCTGTTACTCTTGTTGTTTCCCTGTCTCACGCAACACACGCTCACCCTGTGTTTGTGTGTGTGTGTGTGTGTGAGAGAGAGAGAGCAAATGTGTGAGGCGATGAGGATGCCTTTGGCTTATCGGCCTTCCGCTAACGGCGGGGTGGCCCTGGACGGCCTGCTGTTCTCAGCGGGCAACCGGGTTGCAGCCGTTTGTGGGGATGCTGAAGCAAACGGAAGCCCCGATGGGCAGAAGGAAATCTTGGGTCTGAGCCTCCGCCTCCCTTTGCTCCTACTCCTCTCCATGGAGAGGCAGTTGGCTGCTGCTGCTGCTGGGACCTCCTATGATTCATATACTTTCTCCTATGGATGCGGTGACGATTCCCTTCTCATTCCGCTGGTCTGCTTTCTTCTGCATTGTGGTGTTTGATTTTGTTGTTTTGTTTGTATGATTGTTGGGATTTCACAGAGCTGTCGAATCATTTCCACACACCCCTTCCCCCCCTCAATTCCAAACAATTTTAGCCTAGATTTCTAATTCATTATATTCCTTCAGACTTTTCTTTGCTTGCATAAATTCTAATGTCATAGTTAAGTTGAGAATCATCAACCAAGTTCGTATTTTATATATAGTTCATCATTTGCCTACCTCGTCTGATGTGAATTCGCATCCTGGGTTAGAAATGACTTCATATAAGATGCCATTTTCTACTAACATCGTTTTTTGTTCCCCGAAAAGTTGCAGTCATGTTGTTTGTTTGCTGTGACGCTTCCACCTTCTTCAAACATGTCTGCCTGTGTCCAATGTTTGGCCATATGCTTGCCTTCCTTGAACCTTCCGAGAGATAAAGATTATCGAGTTTGGGTTCCACTAACATTCCTCCCTAATGGTGATATGTTGTGCATGTGTGGGTGATGATGATCCCTTGGATTTGTCTCCCATGCCCTGCTCCTCCTATGGCGAGGCATCCTTGAGCTGCCTGTTCTTAGCAATGCTGCATGGCTGCAGCCATTAGATTGCGATTGTGAGAAAATGTTAGATCTGTTTGCAGTGGAGGGTTCAAATGAGTCAAAGTTTTGCTGAGGCGTAAAGAGAGGAAATGGAAACTGTCTCATTCTCCCAGCCAACACACGTTGTTGTTACCCAGATACCATGTTAATATTCTCTGTATCAATCCAATTTCATTGAATGCATCCAAAGAGATTCTCAAGCTGATGATTTCTTTGGCCCTGTTTGGCTGGAAGATTAATTTTGATATTAATATTTTGGAGGTCTGAAATATTAATACTGAAATTGATATTAGAAGAATGCGAAGGAAGATGTTTGAAGGGGAAAATATGAAATGGCCATCTACATGAGGTGATGATGATCGTCTGGCCTGCGGATGCCCCCCTCTCAATGGCAGGGCAGGCCGTGGATGGTTTGCTGTGCTCAGCAAGCAACTGGCTTGCAGCCACTGAGGGGACTAGGGGAGCACAAAGCATGCGGGACTCCTAAGAAGAAGAAAAAAAATGAAATGACTGTGACTGAGCCTCCTTCCAACCCTTTTTTCTCTGTATGATGAGGTACTTTGTTCAAGAACATCATTTTATTAACACACTTTCTTGGCAATATTTCTGTACTCCATGTTCGAGAAGAAAGATGAAATGACTAACTTAACCCTAGTTGCCTCCATCTCTCTTTGTTTAAGGATTTGCAATTGTTTTATTACATGGGGAGGCATGTGTTTGCAGATAACTGATAAGGGGTTTGATCATGTCATATCTCTGATTCCAATGTTCAGCAAATAATACGCCCTTGGATGTTCAGAAAAATGCCCACTGCATCTGGTTTTCTGATCAAGCTTAGAGCAGCATTGGCAACTACTCTTTGCAGAGCCTTTTCAATGTCTTGTTGTACACGACAGAATCGGGCTTGCATGTTTATCGACATGACCATATTCACACGAGAGACTTGCTAAGACCTTTTCGCTATTCTTCAAGGCCCCCACAAAAAACCCACTTCTTGAGAAGGCTGTGCTCCATCACCTTTATGGCAGGGAAGTCTTTGATGGTAATCATGGGATGATGTTTCCGGTTTCCAACAAGCAACAAGGTTCCAGCCACGGTGGTGATATGATAAGGATGTGAAATAAAGAACTTGTATTTGTTGCTTGCAGGGGTTTTTAACCGTATGGACACACGATCACATTCTGAATTCTTCTCATAATGCTTATTATCAGACAGCTTTTAAGAAAGAAATGATGAAAATTCATGTTTAAAATCTCATTTGGTTATTTGTAGCTCTTTTTAAGAAAGAAATAATGAAATAATTATATTCTCTACTAGCTATTTTACTCTAAAACTCTAGACTCTTGAGGAACACTTTTGAGTCCCCCCCCCCTTTTTTGTCCTCTTGAACTTCGAACAACCTTTGTCCTTCAAAAACTGTCAAGGAGGATTATGTTGCAAATCCTCGTCTTCCCCCTTTTGTGTCTCCCCCTCGCTTCCTCTCTCACCCAAGTTCTCTCAGCATGCATGTTAAGACACTTTGCGTTCACGTGGAAATGGTTAAGACATGTGGGAGATTTCAATCACATAATCAATTCCCAAATGATTCCCGAGTGACATTGGTTCCTATATGCTTCATTATCACCATACGACATGGCCCTTCTTTCTTTAATTCCCGTTGTTTTGTGTTCTTCAATTTAGTTTTTCCATGGCAACTTGGAAGGTCTTGCAGTTTGAATTTGTTTGTGCTACGTATGCCTGTCCGTTGTACCGGACTACGGAAATTTGAACTCACTGTTGCACCTAACTAAAATTTCATGTGAAGTGTTTTGATATGGGATAAAAGTTGTGATTTCTAAACTATCTTGGGTTGCACTTTCTGGCAGAGCAGATGATCAAAATAACGTAGGTGTCTTCATCTTTTGCTACAAATTTCTCTTTTTTTCATTAGAGTTAACTGAAGTGTAAATTTTATTATAATGATGTGGTGACGGATTTCATAACTGTCATGTATACTCTTCGCCATTATACGTGGATGTATGTTCATGTGTCTAGTGCAATAGGAAGTTTAGTTTAAATCTGCGGCAGTGGCATGCTTATCCTTCATTACTGCACCCTCAGAAACGGACATTATTGGTTAATCAGCTGTTGTTTACATCCCGAAAATTGGTAATATTTTGTGAATAATAATCCATCGTATGGCATGGCATCCTCGTCACCCAGCGCGCCTCAGTATTGGCAATGCTGCATGACGGCAGCGTGTGGGATAATGGCTACGGTGCAAAAAATCGTCAGATCTGAGCCCTACGCCAATCTTCACCTTCTGGATGAAGGTAATTGATGCGTGGAAACGTACGTCATTAATACGTTCCACTATCAAATTAAAATATCCGGCTCATAAATGGAATAAATAGAATAGTTAAGTGATGAGACTGAGTCGAATCCACAGGGAGAAGTAGATTAGAAAGTTGAAAACCTTGAATTTTTAAGATTTAAAAATCAAGAGAATTGAATTTAAATCGCCTTACAAAGATTGGGATGCAATTTAGAAGGGTGGAATTGATAGAAGAACAAATAGACAATTATAATGAAACTAAAGTGAATTAGGAAGAAAAATAACTTTTAAACCAGATAAAATTAGAAGAAGTGGAATAAATGAAAGTTGTAGAGAATGAAAAGATGAAGAAGTTTGATGAAGAACATAGAATCAAAAAATGAAAGAAAGATAGTGAAAAACATGAAAAATTAAGACCTATTGGTGCGGATGAACAGTAAAATAGCAGAAATCCGAACAATAACAAATTAATTATAACTCACAAAATAAGAAGAATTTGGAGAAGTGATAGAAGAACAAAAGTTATATCTACAAGTAAGGAACAATTTTTATGAAGAACTCAGATTAAAAATATGATTGGAAATGTTCCAAAATGAAGAAATGGCAGGAGGTATCAACTCGGATGAATAGTAATCACGTAGAACAACACTTAAGAAAACTGGAAATAACTTTCAACCTAGAAGGAATTGGAAGAAATGATAGAAAGAGAAGTTGAAGAACACTTAAAGATGAACAACTTTGTAGAAGACAATAAATTGAAATAAGGATCACACAAACTTGTAAATTGACTATGAAGAGCCAAAAATGACTAAGAGTACAATGAAAATATTCAATACAAACTAACAACAAACTTCAAAACTTAAATACAAAGCTCTCAAAATCTTCTCCTACCAAAGCCACAAAGTAAGAACTTCAAGAACACTTATAAATCTTAGCAACCCCTAGCTTACAACTCGTGGCTCCTCTCTCTTCACTCCTTTCATTACAATTGAATCCCTTTATATAGGGTAACACAACAACCCTTTAGCTAATATGAATACTTATTACTTTTTTTGTTGACAATTGCTGCTCTTGTTGACTTGGAATTGTGTGCTGCACACTTTTATAATTTTTTTTGATTTTTTTCTGATTTTTCTGGCATTTTTCCTTCCTCTCTCTCTTCCTTTCTCTCTCCTGGCGCCGTGTGGACCGCCCGCGTGCCGCCTTTTCACGCCGGCGCACGCGCTTGCGTGTGCGCCCGCCTCCGTGTGAACGCGGCTGCGCCGCGTGTACGCCGGGCCGCCTCCTCCTTCGCCCGCCGCGTGTGAGACGCGGGGCGCTGTGCGCCCGTCGTCTTCCCCTCCTTTCGCTGCTGACCGCCCGCCGTGGGCGGGTTGACTTCGCCCGCGAGATCGCGGGTTCGAGCCCGCCAACCTGCAAAAAACACACGCACACACTCACATTCACGCACACACCCACACACACTATATATATATATATATATATATATACATGTGTGTGTGTGTGTGTGTGTGTGTGTGTGTGTGTGTGTGTGTGTGTGTGTGTGTGTGTGTGTGTGTATTATATATATAATATATATATTGATGTATATAGATTTAAAAAAACCTAAAAAATTGTCAAATAATTTTATTTTTTTTCTTTTCTTTTTGAACAAGTCATGGGCTTTTGACATTTATTAATTTTTTTTATTATTTTCCATAATATATAGATATATATATATATATTATGTTTATAGCTTATTAAAGCCTTAAAATATCAGATAAATTTATTTTATTTATTTATTTATTTATTTATTTTTCTTATTGAACAAATCCTTGGGCTTTTGGCCCATTTCAACATATATTATATTTTCTTTTTTTCTTATTTTTATTATTTTGAGTGCTTGTTAAATAAGTAAATATCTTTATTAAAATTATTTAATTTTAAAAAATTAACTATTTGACTCTAAATTAAAAGTAAGTGTGATAAGTGCATATTTATTATTATTAAAACCCATAAAAAATGTAAATAACATGAATTAAGATAAGAAAATACACACTTATCACACCCCCCAACTTACTCATTGCTAGTCCCTTAGCAATGCAAATAATCTCCAAATGTAAGGATTAACAGGAGTTTCAAATATTCATGTTTCATTTCTAGATCATCGTTCATAGAATCTACTAGAGATTAGGAATCTTGAATCATTATCACATACTAGCCTTATGTAGGAAATTAAAGTACATGATTAAGAATTCTAATCAAAATTCAGTAGCACTTGTGCATGTGTAATACTAAATTCACAGTAGAGACAATTGCATCCCTCATTTACTATTCTAAACAAATACATTTCAATCTTGCACTTCCGAAACAGAGTATTCAGCATAATAGCTTTGTTTGTCTGCCTTATTGCTATGTCTCTTTTTCCTTTTTTTTTTGTTTTCTTTTTTTTTTCTACTTTTTTGCTATACACACATGATGTTGCACTACCCTTCACTGGTTTACGCGAACCTCAACACGTCTTAGGTGAAGTAGACCCGGTTACACAGATCAAAGTTCCATTTTCCTTTTGACGCGAACCTCAATACGTCTTAGGTGAAGTAGGCCCGGTTACTCAGAATCAGAGCATTTTTCATGGTGTTGTTCTCATAATTTTATTTTTCAAAAGATACTATGGCAGAAAGCTTATAAATTATTTCATCTTCAAGAAGTGCAGAGTATCAAACAGTATGTCTAAAGGCTTGTCCTACTTGTTTCATTAGTGTGCAAAGTGATTTTATTTTTCTAAAGTGCACATGAACTTTAAAGAGATTCTTAAATCAATTTTCCATGGCTAGATTAAATAACTTGTCCATCATCCTTTTCCCTAGTCTTTTCTATTCTAGATTCATTTTCAATGGAAACATGAATCATGAAAACTCAATTGGGTGTTTGTAGTTTAGTGTTTCAAAAAAAAAATTGAGGTGAAAAATTTGGAGGTTGTATATATGAATGCAGAATGTGCGACATGATTTCTTGGCTGGTGGAAATTTTGAGGATGAACTTGCATTGTATTTTGATCACTTTGTGAAACCCCACTTGTAGATTCAGAGTACCCCTAGGTGTCTTAGGTTGAATTGTGTGATAACTTGTTCGTGTCTTCTTAAAATAAAATAACAAAAAAAAAAGAAAAAGAAAAAAAGGAGTAATATTCTATGCATAAGTCAATCTAATCTTGCTTTAAGGAATCAGAGTGTATGCATGGTAGGAGATCTCTTCGTCTTGACCTAGGTCAGCTTGATTCTGAGATTGAGAGAACCCTACAACACAGCCTTAAAAACACAAGGGTTGAGTCTATGGAGATGGAAGCCCAAAAGGAAGGACTTGTCGCTCAATCTAGAACATTGAAAGATTACATGTATCCTTCGAGGGCTAGCCAACCCTCTTGCATTCAGTTACCTGAACATAATGGGTATTTTGAGCTTAAGTCAGGAATTATCCAAATGTTGCCTGTCTTTATAGGGGAGGAAGCTGAGAACCCATATCATCATGTGAGAGATTTTGAGGAGATTTGTAGTACAATGAGCTTCACTCACCTAAGTGCTGAGTCTCTTAAGCTAAGATTGTTTCCATTCTCTTTAAGGGATAAAGCAAAGAATTGGTTGTACTCATTACGGCCTCGGTCGATTACAACATGGGATGGTCTATCCACTGAATTCTCAAGGAAATTTTTTCCAAACCACAAGACTGCCACCATTAGACAAAAACTCAATAGCTTTATCCAACTTGATGGTGAAACTCTGTGGAGATACATGGAGAGATTCAATGATCTTCTGCTGCAATGCCCTCACCATGGATTTGAACAATGGAGATTAGTCCAAATTCTATATGAAGGATTGGATTTCAATACTCGGACTATGGTAGAGTCCATGTGTAATGGGGGGTTCACCAATAAAAGAGCAGAAGAAGCTTGGGCATTTTTAGATGAAATTGCAGAAAAATCACAACAGTGGGAAACTATTAAGGAACCAAGGAAGGCAATCACAAGGGGAGGTTTGTTCCACGTGGACAAAGAAGTTGATATGGAGGTCAAAATGGGAGCATTGGCCAGGAGACTGGAGGCCTTAGAAATGACAAAAATTAGAAAAACTTATGAAACTGCCAAAAATATTGAGCCTTCTATGTGTGTGTTATGCAATGGTTCGGATCACCTGGTTGAGAATTGCTCTGAAATCCAGACCTTTAGGGAAAATAGAGCACAAACCAATTCATATCAAAGACCTAACAACAATCCCTATAGTGACACCTATAACCCATGATGGAGGAACCATCCTAACTTCTCTTGGAAGTCACAACAGGTTCAGGCCCAAAACTCCCAGGCTAATAATTTTCCAAATAAGGCCCAATATCAGACCAACTTCCAAAACCAAGCCTTTAACAGAGGTCAACCTTCTCACCCATTACCTACACAACTGCATCAACAATTTATCCCGCCCACTTATGGCCCATCATCTCAATCTCAGCCATCCACTCAAAATGAGGATAGGCTTTTACAACAATTCCAACAACTATTTTCGGCTCAACAAAAATCTTTTACTACCCAACTTCAACAAGCTGTTTCTAGGATGGAGGCCCAGGTTGGTCAAATGGCTGAGGCAAATATGAGGAGGGAATCAGGCCAATTGCCTAGCCAACCCATAGCAAATCCTAGGAACTATCCACCTGGTTTTAATTCACAGCCAACACTGCAAGTACAACCTAAGAACCCTCATGTTGAGAATGCTAAAGCCATCACTACACTAAGAAGTGGAAAGATTCTTGAAGATCCATACGAAGAGGTAAAGAGTGAAGCCAGCTCAAGCCAACCAAGATTTCAGACCATAAGGATGAGGAACCCATGCCTACTTCCACCACTACAGTGGGTCACGAGGGGAATAAGAAGGACAAAGGGAAAGTTCAAGTTGAGGATACCCCTGAGATTTATCAGCCAAAAATCCCTTTTCCATCAGCCCTAGGAGCAAGAAATGAGAAGAAGGAACAACAGGCTCAGGCCCGTAATGAACAAATGTTGGAGCTATTTAAGCAAGTACACATCAACATACCACTCATTGATGCCATCCAACATGTGCCTGCTTATGCTAAATTCCTCAAAGATCTGTGCACACAAAAGAGGGAGCTTAGGACAGCCACTAGAAAAATTCTACTGTCAGAGGATGTAAGTGCTGTCTTGTTGAATCAACTCCCACAGAAAATGAAAGATCATGGTGCCCCACTCATCTCTTGTGTCATTGGGGGCATTACCTTTGAAAAAGTCCTATTGGACTTAGGGGCTAGTGTGAATTTACTGCCAACATCTATTTATCAAAAGTTTGGGATAGGAGAGCTTAAACCAATCCCAGTGATTCTCCAATTAGCAGATAGATCTGTTAGGACACCTAGGGGATTGGTAGAGGACGTCCTTGTCAAGATAGACACTTGCTACTTTCCTGTAGACTTTTTGATTCTTGACATGGAACTCAGCCGTGATCTGGCTCAAAGTCCCATCATATTAGGTCGACCCTTCCTAGCCACTACTAATGCTAATATCAATTGTAAGTCAGGGCTCATGGACATCTCTTTTGGAAATCAGAAAATCACTCTCAATGTCTTCAAGTCATCTAAACACATGGGAATGAGGAGGACTGTTACACAGTTGATGTAATTGAGGACCTCATTGAAGATTGTTCTCCCTTAAATGAACCCATTGATTTAGATGAGTTAGAGAATAAGGAAGAAGATGTCCATGTGCTTGACTCAAGGAACATGGCATTGTGGCCTACTAAGGTGGAACCTTTGCCAAAACCTAACATTGAGCCGGCGATGCCTTCAATCCAGGCTCCACCACAATTGGAACTCAAACCCTTGCCTAAGTCTTTGAAGTATACATTTCTAGGGCCCAAGGAGACTTTACCTGTGATAATTGCTTCTGATCTGTCTCCCACACAAGAAGCCCAGCTACAAGAAGTCCTCAAAGCTCATAAAGCTGCCATTGGGTGGACTGTGGCTGACCTCAAAGGCATTAGCCCCTCAATCTGCATGCATCACATCTATTCTGAGCCAAATGCTAAGCCTATTAGAGAGTCACAAAGAAGATTAAATCCCAATATGAGAGAAGTGGTGAAAAAGGAGGTGGTCAAATGGTTAGATGCTGGAATCATTTACCCCATTTCGGATAGCAGTTGGGTGAGCCCTACACAAATTGTTCCCAAGAAGTCAGGACTCACAGTCATCCAAAATGAACAAGGTGAGCCCTTGCCTACTCGATTGACTACGGGATGGAGGGTGTGCATAGACTACAGAAAGTTAAATGCAGTCACTAAGAAAGATCACTTCCCTTTACCTTTCATTGACCAAATCCTAGAGAAACTTGCTGGATAAAAGTACTTTTGCTTTTTGGATGGTTACTCAGGATATAATCAAGTAGCCATGTACCTAGAGGATCAAGAGAAGACCACCTTCACATATCCATATGGTACATTTGCTTTTAGAAGGATGTCTTTTGGATTATGTAATGCACCAGCCACTTTTCAAAGGTGCATGATGGCTATCTTTTCTGACATGCTCGGAGATTTTCTTGAAATCTTTATGGATGATTTCTCTGTTTTGGGGGATTCATTTGAGAAATGTTTACAAAACTTGGAAAGAATCTTGAAAAGGTGTATAGAAACAAATCTGGTTTTGAGTTGGGAAAAGAGCCATTTCATGGTAAATGAAGGAATTGTGTTAGGGCATGTTATTTCTGAAAGGGGAATTGAGGTAGATAAAGCTAAAATTGATTTGATTTCTAGTTTGCCTCCCCCAACATCAGTCAAACAGATCCGATCCTTTCTCGGCCACGTTGGTTTCTACCGACGATTCATTAAGGACTTTTCAAAGATTTCTCGTCCTTTTGTAACTTGTTGGCCAAAGATATGCCTTTCCATTTTGATGATTCATGTCTTCAAGCATACAACTTTTTGAAAAAGGCAGTGACTCAAGCTCCAATCCTATAACCCCCAGATTGGTCACTACCTTTTAAAATCATGTGTGATGCTTCTGATTATGCCATGGGGGCGGTATTGGGCCAAATGGTGAATAAAAGCCCAGTTGTGATTTACTATGCCAGTCGAACCCTGGCTGAGGCCCAAAAGAACTATACCACAACTGAGAAAGAATTGTTGGCTGTAGTCTTTGCATTAGAGAAGTTCCGATCCTATCTTTTAGGATCTAAAGTCATCATCTACTCTGACCATTCTGCTCTGAGATACCTATTGTCCAAGAAAGAGGCTAAACCACGATTGATCAGGTGGATCTTGCTCTTGCAAGAATTTGACATTGAGATTCGGGACAAAAAGGGGTCCGAAAATGTTGTAGTAGATCACCTATCCAGGATCCTAGTGCAAGAAAGTGAACCTGATCAAGACTCATTCCCTGATGAACAATTGCTGACCATTTCTCAAAGGAGACCTCCATGGTTTGCTGATATTGTTAACTATTTGGCCGTAGGATTAATTCCTGATGGTTGGTCCAAACAAGAGAAAGATCGATTTCTCTCTCAGATAAAATATTACTTTTGGGAGGACCGAGAACTTTTCCAAATTTGTGCTGATAATGTCATAAGGCGGTGTGTCCCGGAAAGTGAACATCAAAGCATTCTTACCTTTTGTCATACTCTTTCATGTGGGGGGCATTTTTCTGGGAAGAAAACTGCGGCAAAAATCCTACAAAGTGGTTTCTATTGGCCCACTCTCTTCAAGGATGCCCACACATTCAGTCAATCTTGTCCCAAGTGTCAAACCATGGGCAACATTTCTAAGAGAGACATGATGCCCTTAAACCCCATCCTTGTGGTGGAAATCTTTGATGTCTGGGAGATTGATTTCATGGGTCCATTCCCACAATCTTTTGGACATGAGTACATACTGGTGGCTGTTGATTATGTCTCCAAATGGATTGAGGCAGTGGCTACTAGAACCAATGATCACAAAGTGGTTCTAAAGTTCATCCATAAAAATATATTTTCAAGGTTTGGGTTCCCAAGAGCAATAATCAGTGATGGGGGTAGCCATTTTACAAACTCCTAGTTCAAAACCTTGCTTAGAAAATATGGGATCAACCATAAGGTGGCCACGCCTTACCATCCTCAAACAAGTGGACAAGTGGAAATTTCTAATAGAGAGATCAAGAACATTCTACAGAAAATAGTTCGACCTGATAGGAAGGACTGGTCAGAGAGACTGGATGATGCTCTATGGGCTTATAGGACAGCCTACAAAACCCCCATTGGAATGTCACCTTTTAGGTTGATCTACGGGAAAGCATGTCACCTTCCGGTAGAATTGGAACACAAAGCATACTGGGCTGTAAAGCAATTCAATTTGGACTTGGCCCAAGCAGGAGAAAATCGGGCATTACAATTGAATGAGCTAGATGAGTTACGGATAGAATCTTATGAAAATTCTAGGATTTACAAGGCCAAAATGAAAGCTTTTCATGACAAACACATCTCTCGAAAAGTTTTTGAGCCTAATCAACGAGTTTGGTTGTTCAACTCGAGGCTTAAACTTTTTCCTGGAAAGCTCAGATCTAGGTGGGAGGGTCCTTTCATTGTGCATTCAGTGTCCCCACACGGTACAGTTGAAATTCTTGATCCTAAGAGTGAAAATATTTTTAAAGTCAATGGCCAAAGACTCAAACCGTATATTGAGGGAGTTTCAGTTGACATGCACATTGATGAGGTGCACTTCACAAAATCACTATGAGCTACATTGCGTCTGGCTGACGACGTTAAACTTAGCGCTTCTTGGGAGGCAACCCAAATTTTTCGTGTGTTTTTGTTTTGCAGGTTTGAATACAAGATAAGTTGGGGGAGAGAAGAGATGATTGCTTCCTCTGTTACATTGCCAAGCTTCCTAAGCCAAACCCGTCGAAGTCCACCTTTATCAGGTTGTCCCGTTCCTTTATAAACTTCTCATCTACATTGTTCTATTCATCTCTATTGTTCATGCCATTGAGGACAATGTCATTTAAGTTGGGGGGACAAGAAATCATATCACACATTCTGCATTCATATATACAACCTCCAAATTTTTCACCTCACTTTTTTGTTGTTGTTTTATTTTAAGAAGACACGAACAAGTTATCACACAATTCAACCAAAGACACCTAGGGGTACTCTGAATCTACAAGTGGGGTTTCACAAAGTGATCAAAATACAATGCAAGTTCATCCTCAAAATTTCCACCAGCCAGGTAAGGGGTGGGGTAGTGGGAGGCTCCCCTTGCTTTCACAAGGTCCTAATTAAGTAACCACTAGCCCGCTTAAGGCGTTTGCCATCCGACCGTCTTGCCTTAGGCACCGGTTTCCACAAGAGGATAAACTTAAATCGTACTAAAATCACAGTGTGATCTCCTAGGGCCAGTGTCTACTGATTTTTAGTATTGCTTAGGTCATGCAAAGATGCAAGGAAAATGTGGTTTGTGGGCTAAGGAAAGGGTGATGAAATCCCCACCTTATGTTATTTAGGGATATTGCCCTTAAAATATTTTGAAATGAAATGCACACCACAATTTCAAACAAGGGGTTTTTATGCAATATGCATGAGAGAATATGATAAGTAGAACATACCTTGCCCCTTGTAATCTTCAAAAATGTAATGACAGAAATCAAACAAAAAAAATCTTATGCTAAATGATGCATGTCCTAAAACAAGGTGTGTAATTTCTAATCTTGAAATGTAATTTTTGGGGTTCAAGTGCTTTCTTTTTTTTGTTGTTTTTATTAATGAACCTATCTAACCAGTAAGATTTTTTTTTGAATTTTCAATTAATAATATGAAGAAAGAAATTAAATCAAGAGAGAGAAAGTCAGATACTTACTTGACAGCGATCCCTCGTTCTCTTTTTTTTGACAAAATAAAAATTGTTAATATCAATTTATATACACAAACACAAAATAATCAACTTAAAAATCATAAACTCTTCCCCGGCAACGGCGCCAAAATTTGATGCACAGAAACGCACGTCGTTAATACGCCCCACTATCAAACTAAAATATCCGGCTCACAAATTGAATAAATAGAATAGTTAAGTGATGAGACCGAGTCAAATCCACAGGGAGAAGTAGATTAGAAAGTTAAAAATCTTGAGTTTTTAAGATTTAAAAATCAAGAGAATTGAATTTAAACCGCCTTAGAAAGATTGGGATACAATTTAGAAGGGTGGAATCGATAGAAGAACAAATAGACAATTATAATGAAACTAAAGTGAACTAGGAAGAGAAATAACTTTTAAACCAGACAAAATTAGAAGAAGTGGAATAAATGAAAGTTGTAGAGAATGAAAAGATGAAGAAGTTTGATGAAGAACACAGAATCAGAAAATGAAAGGAAGATAGTGAAAAATATGAAAAACCAAGACCTATTGGTGCGGATGAACAGTAAAATAGCAGAAATCTGAATAGTAACAAATTAATTATAACTCACAAAATAAGAAGAATTTGGAGAAGTGATAGAAGAACAAAAGTTATATCTACAAGTTAGGAATAACTTTTATGAAGAACTCAGAGTAACAATATGATTGGAAAGGCTCCACAATGAAGAAATGGCAGGAGGTATCAACTCGGATGAATAGTAACCACGTAGAACAATACTTAAGAAAACTGGAAATAACTTTCAACCTAGAAGGAATCAGAAGAAATGATAAAAAGATAAGTTGAAGAACACTTAAAGATGAACAACTTTGTAGAAGAGAATAAATTGAAATAAGGATCACACAAGCTTGTAAATTGACTATGAAGAGCCAAAAATGGCTAAGAGTACAATGAAAGTATTCAATACAAACTAACAACAAACTTCAAAACTTAAATACAAAGCTCTCAAAATCTTCTCCTACCAAAGCCACAAAGTAAGAACTTCAAGAACACTTACAAATCTTAGCAACCCCTAGCTTACAACTCTTGGCTCCTCTCTCTTCACTCCTTTCATTACAATTGAACCCCTTTATATAGGGTAACACAACAACCCTTTAGCTAATATGAACACTTCTTGCTTCTTTTATTGACAATTGCTGCTCTTGTTGACTTAGAATTGTGTGCTAGCATGTGCTGCACACTTTTACATTTTTTTTAATTTTTTTCTGATTTTTCTGGCAATTTTTTCTTTCTTTCTCTCTTCCCTTCTCTCTCCTGGCGCCGTGGACCGCCCGCGTGCTGCCTTTTCGCTGCGCCGCATGTACGCTGAGCCGCCTCCTCCTTCGCCCGCCGCGTGTGAGACGCGGGGCGCTGTGCGCCCGTCGTCTTCCCCTCCTTTCGCTGCTGACCGCCCGCCGTCGGCGGGTTGACTTCGCCCGCGAGATCGCGGGTTCGAGCCCGCCAACCTGCAAAAAACACACGCACACACTCACATTCACACACACACACACACACTATTAGTATATTATATATATATATATATATATATGTGTGTGTGTGTGTGTGTATTATATATATATATATAATATATATATTGATGTATATAGCTTTAAAAAATTCAAAAAAATGTCAAATAATTTTATTTTTTTCTTTTCTTTTTGAACAAGTCATGAGCTTTTGGCCTTTATTATTTGTTTTTATTATTTTCCATAATATATACATATATATAGATATATATATATATATATGTTTATAGCTTATTAAAGCCTTAAAAATATCAGATAAATTTATTTTTTTTCTTTTATTTTTTTATTTATTTATTTTTCTTATTGAACAAATCCTTGGGCTTTTGGCCCATTTCAACATATATTATATTTTCTTTTTTTCTTATTTTTATTGTTTTGAGTGCCTGTTAAATAAGTAAATATCTTTATTAAAATTATTTAATTCTAAAAAATTAACTATTTGACTCTAAATTAAAAGTAAGTGTGATAAGTGCATATTTATTATTATTAAAGCCCATAAAAAATGTAAATAACATGAATTAAGATAGAAAAATACACACTTATCAGTAATATACGCGGAGGGACCAAATGAACTGACTATGTCTTTAAGGGTATCGTAGACACCTCATTTTTGACGTTATGACAAGAAAATTTCATATTATATCGTGATGTCTTAAAGCGGTTTACATTTTCCTTTTATTTGAGTGATATCTGTAATTTTGGTTACATTGTATTTATTTTGTGAGAGGGAGAAAAATTTAAAAAATATATATATCTACATATATATATAAATAAAAAGAGAAAAAGAAATATAAATTAAAAAAATGTGTATGGTTGTGTTTACGTAAAAAAATGATATAATTAATTTTTTTAATAATAATTTTATTTTCATAAAAATATAAATAAATATGTATATAAGTGATTACTATATATATAATAAATATATATATATATTAAAAGGCAAAAAATATAATAACCATACAAAAATAAACATATAAAAAATATGAAAAGAAACAAAAAATAAAACAAACAAAACAAGTGATAATAATAAAATAATATTATCTCCTACGTCTCTTTCCCTCTTTCTATTCACTGGCCTCCCCTCACGTAATTCACGTCCATTATTATCTCTCTATTCCCTTCCCTTCTTCTCAGGTAACTCACCCCCCTCTTCCCTGTTCTCTCCCCAGCTCCCACGGCAGTCTGGTCCAATCCCATTTCACTCTATATCTCATTCGGGGGGATCTCCGGCATTCACACTTCCCAGTCGCAACCTCTCACACTCTCTCCCCCTCTCCCTCCTCCAGTCTCTCGACCACCTCCCTCCACCTTCTACCACTGTCGAGCCCGAGCGCCACTGCCGAGACCCCCTCTCTCCGCGAACCTCACCCACTCCCACTCTCGAGCATCATCCCCTCACACAGCACCCTCTTTTAGCCACCTCCTCACGCCGAACCCCCCACGCCTCCGAGCCAACCTCCACCTCCGGTAACCCGTCACCCAGTCGCGGAAGCCACCTCCGTCCATCTACCCCCTCGCCATTGCAACCACCGGACGACCCCCCCCCCCCCCCGTCGCCGCTGTTAACCCACGTCGCCTCCCGAGCCACCTCCGGCCGCCAACGAGACCCACCCCCTGTACCTGCTCACCGTTGCACACCACTGCGCCACCCCTCGTCACCGGCTAACCCCCCTCCGTCGAGCTCTCACCGCCGCTGCCTTATCTATCCCTCACTCCCTCTGCGCGACCTCCTTCGTCCGCACCTTCCCCTCTCTTCTCTCCGTCGCACAGACCACGCCCACAACACCTCGCCTTGCATGCACTTGCGACAACGCCACCACAGCCGCTCCCGCTGCCGTCCACTCCACCTCCGGCCACCCCCGGACACCACCTGTTGCGAACACCGGCGAGCCCTCACCCCCGCGAGACCCCCTGCGCATGCACGTCGCCCGTAAGCCCCGCCAACGCCCCACCTGCACCGCCGCGACGCCGTCCGCCACTCTGCCGCCCGCCGCCGCCATCCGCCACTCCGCCCTCCCGCCGTCGCCACCGTCGTGCACCACCGGACGCCCCAACGTCGCCGGTGAGCCCTCCGCGAGCACACTCCCCGTCGCCAATCTCCCTCGCTCTCTCTCTCTCTCTCTCTCGTCCTCACCTCTCTCATCCCTTTCTCTTTTTTATTCTTTTTTATTACTCTCTCTCACCCTCTCTCTATTACTCTCTCTCTCGATCTCTCTCCCATCTCATTTTTTTATTTTCTTCATCCCTCTTTCTTACTCTTTCTAACTCTCTCTCTCATCTCGCGTCTCCCTCTGTCTCTCTCTCACTATCTCTCTCGATCTCCCCCACATTCTCTTTCTCTCTTTCTTTTATTATTATTTTATTTTTTCTCTCTCCAGCTCTCTTTCTCTCTTCCCCCTCTCGCCTCTCTTCTTTCTCCCTTCTCCCTCTCTCTCTCTCTCTCCCTCTCTCTCTCTCTCTCACTGCCCCTCTCCCTCTCTCTTTCTCTCTCTCCCATCCCTCTCGCTGGCTCTCTCTCTCGTTCCCTCTCTCACGTGATCTCTCTCCCATATACATATAGATATATATATTTATATACTTTCATTTTGTTTATTTTTTTCTTCTACAATCTCTTCTATTCTATTTTCACATCTCTTTTTTTCCTTTAAGATTAAAACAAATAAAAAAATTAAAAAAGAAAGGAGAGCCTTCACCCTCTCCTTATTTCTCCCTTTCTCTCTCTATCCCCTAACATATACTATTAGTATTTCTTATTTATTTACCCATATTTTTATTTTTAACTATCTATATCTCCTCTCCACCCTATATATATATATATATATCCATCTATCTTCCCTCCACCTTGTGTGTGTGTGTGTGTGTGTGTGTGTGTGTGTGTGTGTGTGTGTGTGTGTGTGTGTGTGTGTGTGTGTGTGTGTGTGTGTGTGTGTGTGTGTGTGTTTACATTCCCCATTTAAACAGTTTCTGAAGTCCGTTTTGAAGGTCCTCGGTCGTGCTGTGCTCGTGTTACTGATGCTTCTTCCAAAGCCCGTCATCGGCACCTACCAATAAGCTTTTCTCTCCTTTTGCATTATGTTCGGTTTGTTACTTCTTTTGCATGCATCACTCACCATTCTGTTTGTAATACAATCATCTCATTGAGAATATTTCGTTGTGGATTCCATCATATCATTCCCCCACCCTTTAGTTCTAAAAGGGGTTTCAAACACCACCAACAAGGTGCATGTTCGTTTATGTTATTTTCAGTATCATTTTCTAAAGAATTGGTACTACACCATCGTCGTCCTCATTTAGTTGCTCTTTTCTGTTTGTTCTTTGTGTAGGGGTAACCAGCTAGAAGGCCATCTTCTTCGGCCTATCGAAAGAAGAGGAAGAAGGAGTCCACGTTATCCCCTAGTTGAGGTGAAGCGATCTCTCAATTTGGGGCCCTTAGCCCCTGGCGATCACAATATTCTAACGTGCGTTTCACTTTAACTTTCTTTATTTTTAATAACACCCGCGGAGAGTTACTTCCCGCAGCGGTTGCTCTTGTGTTCTTATCCTCACCTGCGCAGGGGATCATTCCCCGCGGCAGTTCCCCCTCCCCTATTTAACTCCTAACATTTTATTTCTGTACACTAATTCCTAACACATTACTTCTGCACATTAACCTCTAACATTTAATTTCTGTACTCTAACTCTGACTTTTATTTTCTGTACATCTAACCCCTAACTCTTAACTGGTAGCGGTGGGTCACCTCCCGCTACCGTTTTATTTTTGTACTTTATTTTCTGTACATCTAACTTCTAACTCCTAACTGGTCGCGGTGGGTCGCCTCCCGCTACCATTTTATTTTTATACTTTATTTTCTGTACATCTAACCTCTAACTCCTAACTGGTCGCAGTGGGTCGCCTCCCACTACCGTTTTATTTTTGTACTTTATTTTCTGTACATCTAACCTATAACTCCTAACTGGTAGCGGTGGGTCGCCTCCCGCTACCGTTTAATTTCTACACTTTATTTTCTGTACATCTAACTTCTAACTCATAACTGGTCGTGGTGGGTCGCCTCCCGCTACCGTTTTATTTTTGTACTTTATTTTCTGTACATCTAACCTATAACTCCTAACTGGTAGCGGTGGGTCGCCTCTCGCTACCGTTTAATTTCTGCACTTTAACTTCTGTACATCTAACTTCTAACTCCTAATTGATCGCGGTGGGTCGCTTCCCGCTACCATTTTATTTCTGCATTTTATTTTCTGTACATCTAACCTCTAACTCCTAACTGATCGCGGCGGGTCGCCTCCCGCTACCGTTTAATTTCTGCACTCTAACACCCTAACCTATAACCGTTTAATTTCAGCATTCCCCTATCACCGTCTTAAAACCCCGCAGAGAGTGATATCTCGTGGTGGTTTATTTGATTCCCCTTTTCATTTCTTGTTATATATACTTATATTTATATTACAGTAAAAACCCCGCAAAGACCAATGTCTCGCGGTGGTTCGCTTTCATTCATATTGATATTATGATTGTGTTGAATAATATCATGTTGTAATGATATACTCTCGTTTTCTCTGTTCTATTACAATGTTGCCGTTAGGTCGCACCACCTTCTTTCCCATATCACACCACAAAGCGTGCGTTCTTCTTTAAAAGTTGAGAGAAATCTTTCTCTCCTCCACCACGTGACACGCTCACATCTCTTGGCGATCACGGTGGGACAACTTTTGTTTTCTTTAGTTACCCGGATATTTTTGGCACCCACGTGTGCCCCTCCACTTGGCACCCGCGTGTGCCCCTCCTGATTACGCCCGCGCGCTACATTCGTGCTCCCAGTAGCACTCTTGCCATTCCAGTTTCATCCCTTGTGCACTACGTGCATTACCCCACCGTCCCTTGTGAGATCTTAAAAGATTCGCATCGTTACGGAAAAGGAGTGTTGTGATGTTTGCTCAATCTCTTTTGTTGCATATATTATTGTCTGTTCATGTATTATTTGTTAATTTCAGCACTGCATTGCATATCATCCCCCCTCTATTTTATTTTTCTAAGGATCACCCTTTCTCGGTGAAGGAAGGACTCTCCGTCAAGAATTCCTCTCGACGGACTAGGATCTCCTCCATCGGGACCTCCGTAAGTCCCCGACATCGAAGGATTCCCTCTTCGTTCACTGGGCTAGTTATACCACTGAAGTTCCCTGGAGATAGTCAACCCATTCGTGGTGAGTCGAGTGTCCTTAGACGACACGGTGGAAACCAATATATATTGCAACTAAGGTCCCTCCTGTGGTGTGAGCATTAGATTAAAAAAAGAAGAAAAAAAGGAAAACAAAAAAACAAAAAAGAGGACATAAAGCATCAACTTGTGTGTTAACCTCTGTCATTTGTTTGTTGATGTATGTTATTACGTTTCGAAAAAGTGTTACGGATGGCTGAACACAATTACGATGCTTTCGAGGCCAAGGTCTTCATCTATGAGCCCCAAATGCATGACCCAGGTCATGACTCTTATGGAGAGTATAATCCGGGCCAGGGCTACTAGGGTGAGCCAGGAGTCCGTGCCATGGACGCTGGTCCGCCTTATAAGTTCTCACATGGAGTACAGGCCACTGCCAGGGGAGCTTCCCCCTCCATTAGTGCCCCCTATGCCTTAGATGTGCTAGCTCCTCACATCGACTCCCTTACTCCTCAACAACTTGAAGCCATCCAGGCTGTCATTAAGAGGGGATCTACTTCTCCCACTCCCCTGGGTCATCCATGCGCCATAGGTGGTCCTCGTGCTACTCCTTTTGAGGACCACATGGGCCAACCATCTCCCTCATTTCAGCATCCCTCATGACCCCAAAATCTGGCTGTCCCTCTTACCCCGGTTCGACCGGGTCATTCCATGGGCAAACCTTACTCCCTTTCTCCTTCATGGCCTCCATGTCAAGCCGCCCCTCCAAAGTCTCAAAGTCGACCCTCAACTTCACAAGTCACACCTCTCCAACAAGCTATCATTGATAAAATTGATCAAATGAAGGAACAATTAAAGAGGATCACGAGTCCGCGACTGCCTCCTCTTCCTCCTCAAGTCAATCCCCTTCACACTTTCATGAATAACATCAGTATAACGGAGAAGGATTGGAAGGAGTGAAGAGATGAGTATGGCATTGAGAATATGAGTGGGCAAGAAGTTCTCCCAAGTTTTAACGATCAAGTGGATGCCGTCCACCCACCATTCATTCATTACACTCATTCATATGGCCCTCCGCCTCCGCATTCATATCCACAAAATCCTTCATGTCGATATACACCATCTCCACTCATCAACACGCCTCCACCACGACGTCCATTTGAACTTGATGATCATAAAGAATTGGAAACGGCACATGATGAAATTCATGAAGATTTTGAATATACACCTACTCCGAGTTTTCCTCGTTTCCCTCTTCCACTGCTCCCACAAGAACCCCATGCTCAGGATGAAGCCACTAGTCTTACCCCTACTTATGAGACATCATGGTGTTACGATGATGGGTCAATACTCCAACAACCCGCGTCAATGCACCATGAATCACTTCCTACCCTAAATCCCTCATGTACTACCAAAACTCAAAGCTTCCTACACACCAAGCCTCCTACCGTTACCCCTCCAACTATACAAGTAACCTCCATACCATCGAATTCCATCGAACCTCCCATTGGCCGTTGTCCCCAACCGAGTAACCCTCCATCCCTACCTAAAACCTCCACTATCCTTATAACCCCGAACCCAACCATTCCTATTCCTCCACTCGACCCCTTACCCAAACCCGTGATTAATCCTGAGCAGGGCACATCTATTTTTGCACACGAGCCAACCTCGTCTGCTTCCGAGCAAGGGGAGAAGCTCGCCGTGTTTCAACCTCCACCTACCCTTCCTACAAGCCCTTCCATTGAACCTCCATTACTCGCTGAGCTTGCCGCCTCCATCTCGCCTCCTTCCACCACCTCACGGAGTGGGTATCTTTCTACAGATACATGTGCCAAATAGGATGTGTAAGAATCAGGCAAGAAGAATTCGGTCATGGCTATGCCATTCAAAATCTAAGATTTCATTTGCCGAATGTCGATTCGGGTTCTTGTTCCGGGCATCTTTGAGGAGGCCGAGTGTCCCCTAGTATTCACTAGGGAAAGAAACTAAGAATTGATGTCGTGCCGGCCTGATGTAGACACGCCGTTTTTACGTTTTCCCTGGGTAAATCTCATATTACACCGTGATGCCCTAAAGTGACTTGCGCATTTGATTCATGTGGGTGATTAATCATCTTTGCTTTGATGACTTAGTAAGTCTATACATTCAAGTCTATACGTCGCAACAAGTCTATACATAGCACGTCTGTATGTTGCAGTAAGTCTATACATAGCAAGTCTGTACGTTGCAGCAAGTCTATACATTCAAGTCAAGTCTATACGTTGCAACAAGTCTATACATAACAAGTCTGTACGTTGCAACAAGTCTATACATTCAAGTCTATACGTTGCAACAAGTCTATATATTCAAGTCTGTACGTTGCAGCAAGTCTATACATAGCAAGTCTGTACGTTGCAGCAAGTCTATACATTCAAGTCAAGTCTATACGTTGCAACAAGTCTATACATAACAAGTCTGTACGTTGCAACAAGTCTATACATTCAAGTCTATACGTTGCAACAAGTCAATACATTCAAGTCTATACGTCGCAACAAGTCTATACATTCAAGTCTATACGTCGCAACAAGTCTATACATAGCAAGTCTATACGTTGCAGCAAGTCTATACATTCAAGTCAAGTCTATACGTTGCAACAAGTCTATACATAACAAGTCTGTACGTTGTAACAAGTCTATACATAGCAAGTCTATACGTTGCAACAAGTCTATACATTCAAGTCCATACGTTGCAACAAGTCTATACATTCAAGTCTATACGTCGCAGCAAGTCTGTACGTTCAAGTCTGTACGTTGCTTTAGCAAGTCTGTACATTTTTTAGCAAGTCTATACATTCAGCCTTTAGCAAGTCTATACATTCAAAGTAAACATGTCCTAAAGTGAATAATCAGAAACGGTTAGAAAAATACAAAAAAAATGAGAAAACCTTATAGAAAAATACAAAAAAATGATGATGATAAAAGCTCATATATATATATTGAGAAAGGCACACAGAAATACAAAAAAAAATAATAAGAAAAACTCATAAACAATATAAAGCTTCAAAAAAATTGAAAAATGTTATAAAAAAATTGAGAAAAGTCATTAAATATACAAAAAAATTCAAAAGGTTATTAAAAAAATCAAAACAAAATTGAGAATGAGAAAATGTTTGGAAAAAAATGAAAATCATTCCTGATTCATAAAAATAAATAATTTTATTTATGTATATATATGTAAAGAAGGAAATCAATAACAAAAACATAAAAAAGATATATAATATATATTTATAATACCTCTTCTTCATCTAATCTCTACTTGTTAATCTTAATCCCTGTCTTATCTCTTTATTAATCCACTTACGATATTTATTTCACACTCGCTAATACTCCCGTCCCCACCATTCACTAAACACTCATATTAATAATTTTCTCACGTCTCTCTCTCTCTCTCTATTTTCTTCCCTCTCTCTCACGTAACCCCCCTTCTCTCTGTTCTCACCCTCACTCTCACGGCACACACACGCACACACTCCTCACTGCACACACCCTCACTCTCACGGCACACACACGACACACACAGACACACACTTCCCTCTCCATCTCTCTTCCGACCTCCCTCTCGCTCACACTCTCTTCTTTTTTCCTTTGCACACCCACGTCGCACCTCCACTCCGATCATCCAACCCCAACTCCACCGCAACGCCAGCACCCTCACCCACGTCGCCCACAAGCCCTCCACCTCCATACGACTCTCCACGTCCGCCGTTGCAAGCTCGCCGTGAAGCCCGCTCACCTCGCTGCTCGGCCCGCGTCCACGTCGCCGGCACCCTCCCTTCTTTCTACCACCTGCAGAGCCGCCCGCGCCCTCCATCTCCCATCGACCTCCTCCCGTTGCCATCCTCCGGAGTACCCTCTCCAGTGCATGCTCACCACCATTGCCACTGCCACCCCCCATTCATCTCCCCACTGAACACCCGCGCACCCTCTCCACCGATAGTACCGTCCACCGGACGCCCCCACGTCCATCGCCCGTGAGCACCGCCCACGCCCTCGACGTCACCTGCCGCGACCACCTACGCCGCGCGGCCACCCTCACCGGCCACCGTCCTCACCGCTGTTGTGCAGGTGGAATGGCGGTCTAGAGGGGGGGGTGAATAGATCCGCCCCCAAATTCAAAAACTATTGCAGACTTATGTAAACAATTTAAACTATGCGGCTTAAGCGGAAATTAAAGCGTATACTCTATGCATAACAAAGACGAACCTAGGCATGCATCTAGCGGAGATCACAAACAATCACACAAAGGAGACATGGATTTTTAGGTGGTTCGGCCAGACATCCAGTCTGCTTACATCCACCCCTCACCAAACCCGGTGAGGCTTCCTTCCGCTGACTCACAGCTTGAACACTCCGCTGACTCACAGCTTGAACAACTTCAGATCTGAGCAACTCAGCTCAATCTGAATATTCCGCTGATGAACAGCTTGATTAACAAAATAGAAGAATGAAATGAAAGATCGAATAGAGATATAAATACAGATAGAGTGTAGAATTCTCCTGATGATTGGGTATCTCGATCTGTAGATGGAGTTCACCGGGCTTCTTCTCTGATTTTAGATCTTGGCTGATCTTGTGCTGCTATCGGTGCTTCTCCTAGTGCTGCTCTTCTCCTACTGGTGCTTCTTATGCTGTTGCCCTTGTTTTCTTCTTCTTCTTCTCCTTCTTCTTCTTGATCTAGGTTGCATAGCCCTCTCTTTTCTTTTCTGCTTCCTCTCTAGATGCAGCAGTCAGTCTTCCAGCAGCTACGGTCTGCAGCAGGTCCTCTTCAGCCCTCGTGGTGCAGTGGCTTTCTCCCTAGATGCAGCGCTTCATCTTCTGCAGCCAAGCTTTGCAACAGCTATCTCCAGCCCACGTCTGCTTCAGCCTTCTTCAGCCCATGCGCCCCTTAGGGTTGGCTATTCTCTTTTTTCTTTTTCTCTTCCCACCATTTATTTTCTTGTTATTGAGTAACTCCACAACATCTGCTAGTTCAGTTGGAGAAACGGTGGGGAATCTCCTATTTTTCAGCAAGGAAGTTGAAGACCAAGTCAGAACCATGAAAAGAATCAAACTCTGGTAAAGATCCATCTTTCCTGGCTTATCTGGACCTTCTAGGTGTATGCCATAATGGATCTTAGCTTTGGGTATCGGATCTTGCAAGAACATAGTCCATTTTAGGGTTTAAAGTTCGCAACTCCGCCCGTGGTCGGCTTCCAGGGCCTCCGTGGTCGGTGTAGACACGCCATTCCTGACGTCTCCTGAGAAAGTCTCATATTACTATACGACGCCCCGCGACGGCTTACGCATTTCGAATCACTTGAGTACTTCCTTTTCTTGAGTCTTCTTCCGCCCTTTTCGGCATCCGGAATCGTCTCATCACGGCATTCGGACGGCATCAACACCAGTTAGACGCATCAAAAGGTTCCGGAATCAAGAAGGGGGTCTACCGGGCGGCCACCGACGCCTGATCCGAGGACCCGGTTGGGTCTTAATGGGGGCGTCCAGGTCCCTGGACGCCCCCATCTTTTTAATCTTTTTATTATTTTTCTCAGGGCCCAAAACCAAATAAAAAAATATAAAATATATATATTTTAATGGAGGCGTCCAAGCCCCTGGACGCCTCCATAAAAAAAACAACAACAAAAAATATATATATGTTTGCAAAATGCCAGTTGGCATAAAATAAAACAAAAAATAATAATAATAATATATTTTGATGGAAGCGTCCAGGTCCCTGGACGCCTCCATAAAAACAAATAAAAAATCAAAAATGCCAGCCCTATCATAAAAAGACAAAGAAACAATAAAATAATATATTTTTGGAGGCGTCCAGGCCCATGGACGCCTCCATTAACTCCGTCACGGGCGCCGGCCACCGAACGACGGTTTGTCGTGGGTGAAAAAATCCAAAATATAGAGACGTCCGGTCAGCTGGACGCGCCCATTTCTGAATCACGAGGCGCCGCTCACAAAACCACGCGTTGTGCCGAACCGCGTGCGGCCGTCGTCGGTTTTCGGTGGACCTGCTTGAGGCGTCCGGGACCCTGGACGCCTCCACAAAAGTATTCCAAAAAATCAATAAAAATAGAATAAAATATTATTTCGGCCCTGATAGAGGTGTCCAGGGTCCTGGACGCCTCCACCCTCCGGAGCTCTATAAATAGAGGCCCACCCCCCTCAGTTCTGGGGGAGCTAAGCAGTGATCCGATAGGCTGCCGGAGCCCAGAGGCTACGGAGTCATTTTTCTAACCCGTGGGGTCTTTTGTAGGTGGAGGTTCTGCCGGCTTCTCGGGTGCCCACGCTCGCGAGAGGAAGGTCGTCTTCATCCACCGCGCTTCTACGTCGTCCCCACGCTGCCGGAGCTCCGCCGAATTTCACCACCGGCACATCCAATAAGCCAACTCTTTCCTTTTCTTCGTAGTTCTTTTGCATTCATCATCTCGCATCCATCATCTCATTTTCCTCCTACTCGAGTCCGAGAGGGGTTTAAAAGATAACACCAACCAGGTGTGTGTCTTCCCGTTATTTCGTCATTTTTATTGCAAGGATATGAATACTACACATTCATCTTTCTAAGCCACTTGTCATTTGTTTGTCGTTGTTTTGCAAGGGTAGCCGAGGAAAGCCCTCTCCGTCGGCCGGCCGGAAGGAGAGGAAGAAGCAACCCGCCATCTCCCGCTCTTGAGGTAGGCGCGATCACTTTCTTATTTTGGGGTCTTTCGGCCCCTAGCGATCACATCTTTTCATCGAGGCCGCGGCGAGTCACTTCCCCAATGGCCGTTTAAATTTCTGTTCTCACATTCTCTCTATATTCTGTTATATTCTGCTCATATCATCGAGGCCGCGGCGAGTCACTTCCCCAATGGCCGTTTAAATTTCCGTTCTTACATTCTCTCTATATTCTGTTATATTCTGCTCATATCATCGAGGCCGCGGCGAGTCACTTCCCCAATGGCCGTTTAAGTTTCCGTTCTTATACTCTCTCTATATTCTGTTATATTCTGCTCATATTCTCGAGGCCGCGGCGAGTCACTTCCCCAATGGCCGTTTAAATCTCCGTTCTTATATTCTCTTTTATATTCTGCTATATTCTGCTCATATTCTCGAGGCCGCGGCGAGTCACTTCCCCAATGGCCGTTTCAATTCTTGTTATTTAATTTCTGCACCATTCCCGTCCCCCCGAGGTCACGGCGAGTCACTTCCCGCTATGGCCGTTTGAACCCCATATCTTGCTATATTATACTTGTCCCGCTCGCCCCGCCGGAGCAATCTCCCGTGGTGGCCCCTTCTCTCTCTTCTCTCATCTCTGTGTTGCAGCAAACAGCAAAACAAATAAAAAAGAAGGAGCCCGCGCGCTCTCCGCATCCTCTTCCCCGCTCCATCGAACTCCGAACCGCGTGACGTCGCTCACAGATTGGCGATCACGGTGGGACTTCTACTGCTTCCTCCCGGCTACCCTTGCAAGTTCGGCACCACCCGTGCCTCTCCACCTTGGCGCCCACGCGCGCCCCCGTTGTGCTCACGGCAGCACTATCAGTTGTGATTCGTTGTTTGTTTCTTATATGTTTGTTATTTCTGTTGTTTTCCCACTCCATATATCTGTCAGCATTCCATTGCATACATTCATTCCTCTTTTCTACCCTTTTTTTTTATTTTTTTTGAGGATCACCCTTTCCCGGTGAAGGAAGGACTCTCCGTTTGGGAATTCCTCTCAACGGACTAGAATCTCCTACACTGGGACCTCCGTAAGTCCCCGACATCGAAGAATCTTCTCTTCGTTCACTGGGCTGGTTGTACCATTGAAGTTCCCCGAAGTTAGTCATTTCATTCGTGGTGAGACGAGAGACCCTAGCT